>CM038040.1:104103499-105303499 GCA_021397845.1 Areca catechu
GTATGGGAAACCCATGCGGGAGGCCTAGCTGGTCACTTTGGTAGGGAGAAGACCATTCTAGCTGTTGAAGACCATTTCTTTTGGCCTAGCCTTAAGAAAGATGTAGCCAATATCGTCTCTAGGTACCGAACCTGTGCTATGGCTAAGCAGCAGAAATAGAATACTAACCTGTACACCCCCTTGCCCATACCTAGCCACCCTTGGCAAGACCTCAGCATGGATTTTGTGGTAGGATTACCCAAGACCGCGAGGAAGTACGATTCTATCTTTGTAGTAGTGGATAGGTTTTCTAAAATGGCTCATTTTATACCCTGCTCTCAGACCCTAGATGCTTCGAAAGTCGCCAAGCTTTTTATGGATCATGTGGTCAAGTTACATGGCCTACCCAAGACTATAGTGTCCGATAGTGATGTCCGCTTTACTAGCTATTTTTGGAAAACCCTTTGGCACCTCCTAGGAACCAAGCTCCAATTCTCCACTGCCTACCACCCGCAAACCGACGGACAAACTGAGGTGGTCAACCACAGCCTGGGAAACCTTCTTAGATGCTTGATAGGTGAACATACGGGAAACTGGGATCTTCTTTTATCTCGATCCGAGTTTGCCTATAATATCTCTATAAATAGGACCACCGGGAAGAGTCCTTTTGAAGTTGTCTCTGGTTACAAGCCTAACCGACCTCTTGACCTAATTCCCCTACCCATCCATGCACGTGTTTCCAAGTCAGCTGATTCACTTGCACAGCATATTAGGGACATGCATAAAGAAATTAGCCAGAAAATTAATATAAGTAATAACACATATAAAAGGCTGGCTGATTCCTGAAAGCGAGCAAAAGAGTTTGAAATAGGGGATTTTGTAATGATTAGGCTTTGGCCTGAACGGTTTCCACCGGGAACCGTTAAGAAGCTTCATGCTCGTGGGGCGGATCCCTTTAAAGTAATTAGGAGAATGGGCCCTAACGCCTATGTGCTAGAACTACCTACGGATTATGGAATTAGCTCGACATTCAATATCACTGACTTAGTCGAGTATAGAGAACCCGCAAACATACCCAGTGAGCCATTTGGGCCTGACCTTCCTTTTGAGAGTGAACCTGAACCTGAGTGTCCACCTCCAAATATACCTGAGTGAGGAGAGCGGATCGAGCGTGTCCTGGATGACCAAGCCATCACTACCCGGGGCAAAGGCTACCAGCATTACCTGGTCCGATGGCAAGGCCGACCCGAATCCGGTGACTCATGGATCACATGGGAGGAACTGCAGCGCATCGACCCCAACATCCTGGAAAGGTATCAAAGCCAAGCTAACCCTTACTCGACAGGGTCGAGTTCCTCCCACCCCGGGAGAACTGGTGTGGGCACCAGGATCCGACAGAGGCTCATCAACCCTCTTTGGATCTCATATTAGGGTTCCCCCTTCTATGAGTCCTGTAATAAGGCCTTGAGCTCAAAGCATTGTCATAATTTCTTGTCAAAGTTTGTTTAGTCCTGTACCTTGACCAATTTGGGTCAAGTTAGGTCATGAGTCCTATATTTGTTCGAGTCTGAGTTTGGACTGGGACCAAGCCCAATTGAAGTTACTCTGATTTTCTTCACCAAATCAAGTTCTGGTGGGCCAACCACCCCTTCCACTTGGGATAATGCCAACTTAAGTGCCACCTCAGCTACCTACGTGGCCCCACATCAGCTGCCACTTAGGCATCCAAAAAGGAAAACAAAGTGGCATCCTCATGCTTTCCACTTGCCTTGGACGACATTGGAAGGAAGAAACACCATCCCCCTCTTCCCTCTCCCACATCACATCTTGTTCCATCAAAAGAGGGCGTTGAAGATCCTTGAAGAAACCAAGCCTCAAAGCAAGCCCCCTTCCAAGCTTTCTTCCCAAAGTGTTCTTGCAAGGAAGGAAGGTCAAAGGACACACTCTCCTCTTCAAGCCCTCAACCATGCAATGCATAGGGAGCTCTCCCTTGGTCGGCCATGAATCAATCCAAGAAGATGGCGTTGAAGAGCCTAAGGAAACACATCCCTCCAAGCAAGCCATGCCCCACTCCTTCTTCCCAAAATAAGCATGCTAAGAAAGGAAGTCAAGGGACCAATCCTCCTCTCCAAGCCTTTGCTCATGCCACGCCCAACTCCAAATTATTTGGTCGGCCAAAGAGATGGGATGTTGGATAATTTTGGGCGCCACCATGAATATTGTAATTTTAATTTCAAAAGGGCCTTGGGTACCTATTTAAAGGACCCAATCCCTCCCTTGTAGAACTAATGAATGATTGAGTGATTAATGAAAAGTTTGATTTTCTTCCACCCTCCAAACATTGTCTCTTAGGCTAGGTTTGAGTGGAATTGCCTTCGTCCCCAGGGACGTCGAGTGGTGTGAGGCCACCTATCAATCGCCCCAGGGCATCGTGAATCCTTCGTCCTCCAGGACGTCGCGTGGTATGAGGCCACATTCCTTCATCCTCCGGGATATCACGGGGTGTGAGGCCCCAAGTTATCTCCAACTTTGACTTCGGAATCCAGCCGGACACCGGGCTCGAAGCTCCTTCCCAACTCCATCTCAATTACTTTCCATGCACCTCCACATTTCGCTGACCTTTCTTTTGTTTGCCTACAGGTCCTCCCTGGCATCTCGGGCATTGGAGACAGGTAGCTTTGCCATCGCGACCTCCTGACCCAAAGCCAGTGCTCCCACGAGTTCGACTGCTAGGGCATCCAGGTCGTATCCGCCGAGTTGAGTGATCTCTGCACCAGGCGCTTCAGAAGTTTGAGGTTTGCTTTCTCTTTATCTCCTAAGTAGATATTGTTGGTCGAGCTAGTCCTACTGGGGTTTCTTAATCTCGGGGCCCTGTTCTCGTTTTCACTTTTAGGGCTTTGAATTGCTAGCATAAGCTTTCATCATTGTTCTTCGTATTTCTTACCTTTGCTTGTGATCGGGAATCGAAACCCTAAAAAAATATCTAAAACTCATCAAACATAAAAAAAAGAAATTCTTTGCATCATAAGCATCCATCCTAGCATCCCTAGCCCTAACCCCCTCGCCTCCGCATCAATCTGTGATCAAATCCTTCCTCCATCTGGCATAGTAGAAGTGCCCTTAATGTAGCTTATGCACATGATGGCAAGCATTAGAAGATGCAATTAGGGTTTCTTAATTTATTTTTGTATTTTTGCATTTTTTTGTTTTTTTGTTCTTTTATTTATAGCAGAGATATAATTTGTAGAAAATTACCTAATATGCAGGAAATATACAGAAAAGACTAAAATATGCAAAAATTATACAAAAAGAATCCTAAACATGCTGAAATTAGACTTGCTGAAATTCTAGGGCAGAATTATTCTCAGGCAGTAAATCTAGCATGCAGAGGATATAGATGCCAAATTAAATTGTAATAAAGTTTTAATAAATATTTTTGATTATGAAAAATCCAACAAAATAAGAATCAGGATTTTCTAATCTACCTACATGCAGAAACAATTAAAAGAACTGGCCATATGCAAGAATTACGGGATGCAGAATTTAGCCCTAAAAAATGCTTTGATACCTTATGATGCAGAACTAATTATGCATGCAAGATATTTTTTATTATTAAGCATTAAGTTAGGATTTTATATCCTGAATTTTGGACCAAGAAACTAAGTATGTAATTCTATAGAAAATAAGAAGCAGATGCACACAGAAATTAACCCTAAGTAGTGAAAGAGAAGGATCGCCAAGGCTAAGAAGCCCTGGTAAGGTTAGCTCTTCTACAATACCATAACAGATGAGTCTATGGGGGTGTACCTGGTAGTGACCTGAAGATGAATCCATGAAGAGTTCACTCTACGTTCCCAGATGCGGCCTGGAGAATCTAGCTGAAGACCTTGTGAATCCGTGGCTTTCAATCTGCTTACACGAAATCTGGCCAGATGGAATCCTGGATTTATGAAAACTGAGGGACCTGCAAGACACCTATCAAGGGTTAGAAAATAAAGAAGAAAAAGAGTATATCACTAAAAGAAGAAGGGAAAGAAGAAGACTGGAGGTGGACGGCCAAGAGGAGGAGCAGGCTGGCAGCAAGGGTTTGTAGAAGGCTTAGAGGCAAGGCGCAGGGGTAGGGATCACACAGATGCCCTTCACACAGTAAATCACATAGAAATTTGAGAATAACTCAAGAAAATTTTCATTCATTAATCAGCAAAAATACATGATACGGGGCCTTTATATAGGTTTACAAAACTTAGGCCATAAGAAATGGTATACAGGTAAATCCTTAGGTATCCTTTTCCCACACAAACCCTTGCTAGATTACATGGAAAGTCCTTATAAGAAAGCACCACAACTCCCTCTCCTTCTCAAACATATTGGGCAGCTAAGGGAGGTGAAAATAAGGGGATGGCAACCTTGGGGAGGTGACCATAGTAGGGCACCAATTAGGGTTCCTCATAGGCTTTAGGCTGCCCACTTCAGTCCAGGCTGCTTTCTAGGGTTCTTGGGTCTTCAAATTCGATTTTTGAGTCCTCTTTTCTGGTAAAGGTGAGGTGGAGATGTCCACAAGGTCTTCAAGGTGGCTCCAGGGTCTTCATGCTCTTCAAAATTAGTGTGCGCATGTAGATGATTGGATTCTTTGCACTGATGGATGCGTCATGCTGGCTGGAGCCTATAATTGGCTTGAGTTTTCTTCTTACAAGACTAGACTGGACTCAATGTAAGACTTATAGGACCCCAATGATAAATGGATCAACATGACCTAACTTAACTCAAGACTCAACTGAACTTGACTTGATTGAGCTTGACCATATCAAAACCCTAATGGTATGGATCGAATTCCAAATACTGGACTCAATTGGAGAAGGCCCAAAACAGGACTCGGGGGCCAAAAATGGACTAAGCCCTTATTACAAAATTGAACTCAAACACTGAAACTACTACTCTGATAACCATAGAGGGTTGAGAAGCCTCTGCCTTATTCTGGTGCCTTTGGTGTCTACACCACTATCGGTAGAAAGCTTTCGTTCATGTATGTGGTTGATGGGTCTAAGGTGTCTGGTATAATAAATTGTAATCTTGGAGCCCCAAGGTGGAGATTATTGAGTCTCAAGTGGTGCATCCAAGATTCCAGGGGGATGGGCCAAAGTTTAGGTTGGTCTGGTTTATCATGGTCACACATGATATATCTAGGGCTAAGAGTAAGTCCGGGATGAGTCCTGGATGTTAGACTGAGTTTTGGTCAGTCTGGATATTAGAGTCAGCTCGGTTCTGGTCAGAGTCAACTCTAATGGTTGGCACGGCATAGATGCAAGGAGGAGTTTGGCTGAGAATCAGCTCGGACTACTGGGAGTAAGCTTGGTACTATTGAAAGTCAGCTCGGATCACTAGGAGTAGGCTCAGTTCTGCAAAATAGGTAAACTGCAGTCTGGATGAGTCGGCTCTAGGTTTGAGAGTCAACTCGTCCGGATTGCTTCCTGCAACATGGAATCGACTCAAAGGGTTTGAGCAAACTCAGATGATGAGATTTTTTGAATCATGTGTTGCTGCACCAGAAAGTTCTGGGGGGGCTAGGTCCTTTGCGATCTAGGTATATATATATGTAAGTTGGGATGGTTATGAGAGATGACGAGAGAGAGAAGGTCATTTTTGTAACAGTCCAAGAAAATAATCGGAATCAAGAACTCCCTCTATTCCTCCAGATCACATTTATTTTTCCTTTCTTCTCCTTCACTTCTTGATCAATCCAAGGGATCGATTGATCTTTGTTCGACCTGTATCCTACCGTGATCATCTTTGGATCACTGGTAGAGGGTCATTCACGTACCTCAATTGCTTCCGCTGGGCATGGGTTCATCGGATTGTTCATCATCAATTATTCGTCAGACGAGTTTCACCATCACTTTTCATAATCACCTGGAGAGCCATGAAGCTGAAACTTAGGGATAAGTACCTTCCTGCATCCTACCACCAGAGACTTCTAGACCAATGGCAGAGGTTTAGTCAAGGGAATAGGACTGTGTCTGAGTACATAGCCATGTTTGATGAGTTTGCCATAAGGTGTAGCATAGACGAGTCAGAATCCGTGACCCTATCTAGGTTTAAGGCTGGACTTTGTGATGACATCCAGAGAGAGCTATTTTTGAGGGAGGTCCATGATCTAGAGCAGGCCTACCAGATAGCTAGAGACTATGAGAGATTCCAGAGGGGGCATATAACACGTCGGCCTGAGCCCATTGGGACTAGTGCCCTTATTTGAAGACCAAGTCTTAGCCAAGTATACACTGGCCGACCCAACACCAACCCATGTCGACGCAACACTAACCCGAGTTGACCTAGTTTTAGCAACCCATGGACTCCTAGAGACGATAAGGGTAAATCACCTGAAGCCCAAAGAAACCCAAGTCCCAACCCTAGTACTTGTTTTAAATGTCATAAGATAGGACACTATGCTAGCCAATGCCCAACTCGATCCCTACACATATGAGAGCTTGAGGAAGAAGACCCTGAACCCGCTGATGATTGCGAGGAAGAAGTTTATGAAGCTGAGGTAAACCTGGTAGATGGATATGAAGGAGATGAGGAAGTTGTTGATCAATCTGACCTATTAGGAGTTGTTAGGCGCATCCTAGCCTAATAATAGGGACATCGCCAACACAGATCACGGAGCAAGCATGAATCATTGAGCTTCACGAATCTCGGAGGGTATCCAGAATAAATTTGTTTGGGATTTATCTTTATCTTTTGTTTGAATTTTGAATTAGGATTTGGTTGGTTCGGATTGAGATATGGATAGGCTTATCTTATCCTATTTTGTATTTGAATTTGAATCATCCTTATCTTTTTATCATGTATTCAAATTTAAATAAGGGTTGGATAGGTCTATAAATACCACCCTCAATCCTTTGTAAAAGATCAGTTTGCTTAATCAAGTGAGTAGAAAAGAGCTTTCTTTTCGTTTGGCCCGTATGGGGAGGGTGAGAGGCCCATCTTTCCTTTGCCTTCAGGCATCGAGGGGTGTGAGACCCTAGTTATCCCTTTTTCCCTGTCGAGTCCCCTCTATGATCTTAGGGATTTTCTTTTACGACCCCTAGTAGCGATTTGGGTGGGATGCCCTAGGCTCTGCATGTAGTGAGATGGATGGGATGCCCTAGGCTACATATAGTGGGGTGGGTGAGATGCCTTAAAGGTGTGATGTCTCTCTATGAATGTAAGTCCCAAGTCCTAGAGTGTCCAATCTTCCTACCCTCCATCTCTATTTTTCCTTCGCCACCGCCATAGAAAAACAAAAAATGGATACCCTAATCTTCAACGACTTCTCAGCTCGTCGATGATTCTACCCTTATCTCGTCCCCCATCAATTTGGTATCAGAGCTAGAAAATTAGGGCTTCAACGACTTCTCAGCTCGTTGATGATTCTACCCTTATCTCGTCCCCCATCAATTTGGTATCAGAGCTAGAAAATTAGGGTACCTTTGTTTCATCCCAGATTCCCTCCTGTCCCTCCACTGCCAAGATTAAAAAAAAAAAAAAATTCTCCCAATGAGTGCCTTCCTTCTTGTGACTCCTCCCTTGTGATCCACTGCCCAATGCCACTGTCACCTCCCAACTACCCCGCCGCCACACCACAGTCCCCCCCCACTCCGACGAACTGTCCGCGCCACCTCCAACATCTCCGTCACCCGCAACCAAATTGGTCGGTCAACGATCCTCCACCACCTTGGGCTTGTGGTGGGGAAAGACACTATCGTGCTGGGCCTTGATCACCCAGATCCCGTGCTTTTGGTACATCTTCGACCACGAGTGCTTCCCGATCCTGCAGATGAGCTCAGTATTCTGGCTGGAAGCCCTAGGTTTCCTCGTGCAGTCTCCATCTATCTCACCTCGTAGATGTCTGGACCTCGCCAGCCTGCACCATGGTTTGCCTCATCGAGAGCTCCCCCATCGAAGGACTCCTCTGGTCACCCATCTTTTTTGGATCCGTTCGATGCCTCACCTCCGCCACCTCCAGGAATTGCCTCACCTCCGCCACCTCCAGGAATTGCCTCCACTCCTCTCCCTCCTTCGCCCACAATTCCCGCGTTGCCCTCGCCCTCGCCCCCACCACCACGTTCCTCCTCGACCTTGGTGGCATCCCCATCCTCTCTATCCTCGACTCTGGTCGATGTCGCCATTACCATTGGAGCCACCAGCGATTGCCGCTTCTCCCTCACCTGATCCCAGAGAAGAACCTCCATAGCAGCCTAAGATGCGATCTTCCACCATTCACCCATCTTCCGATCGCTAATGTCATCGGAGCCATCTCCGTCCACTGCCTCCCATGAAGCCCCATCTCCGATGAACACCAATGGTTGTTGCCCATAGCTTTTGTTCACCATCGCTGGAATAGAGTAGTCGATTGTTGCTCTCCCACCTGCCATCCGACACCACCGGAGAGAGCACTTTCCCACGCACCTCCATCATCACCGACCAAGGTGCCTCCGCCACTACCGGCCGATCCCATTCCCAATCAGTCCTCGCTGCCAAGAGCTGGATGCCCCGTCCATCTGCATGCTGCCACGAGCCCGTAATAGCCATCTTTGTTTCCTACATTGCCGATCTGGAAGATCCACACTGCCAGCCTCCAACTCCATCGATAGGAACCCCTGTGCCATAGATTTGTGCAACACCTCCGACCGTCTTCCTCCCTGCTACCATCACTAGATCCACCATCGTGCCACCGCCAATTGCCCGGACAGGGCCATGCCACCATGTCCCCGTGCCGCCGCCACCAGTCCAGCTTTGTCATCGGAGGAGAGCCCACCGGAACTGCCCTCCAAGGATCGAAATCCTTGTTATGGGCATTTTGCACGCCCGTCAAAGCTAAAAAAAATACTTGCATGATCATGAAATCAGCATCTTTCTACACACTTCTCAGGGCATAGCCTGCTTCCCCTTGCCGAGTTCAAGCTGCATGGATTTCAGAGTTGCACAATTTTTAGTGTTGATTCTCGGAGCCGAACAGATCTCGGAACAGAGCCCCTTTGATTGATTGGATTCAATTTCACCAAGTCCCCCTGATCCCTGATCCTGACTTGATGGAGTCGAGTTCTCCCCATCTCAGGGGAATGATATGGACATCGTCAGCATGGATCCCGGATCAAGCATGAATCCTGGAGCTGCACAAATCTCGAAGGATATCCAGAATAAATTTGTTTAGGATTTATCTTTATATTTTGTTTGAATTTTGAATTAGGATTTGGTTGGTTAGGATTAAGATATGGATAGGCTTATCTTATCTTATCTTGTATTTGAATTTGAATCATTCTTATCTTTTTATCCTGTATTCAAATTAAAATGAGGGTTGGACAGGTCTACAAATACCACCCTCAATCCTTTGTGAAATATCAGTTTGGTTAATCAAGTGAGTTTTTAGAAAAGATCTTTCTGTATGGGGAGGGTGAGAGACCCATCTTTCCTTCTCCTTCGGGTGTCATGGGGTGTGAGACCTTAGTTATCCCCTTTTCTCCATAGAGTCCTCTCTATGGTCTTAGGAATTTTCTTTTACGGCCCCTGGTAGCAATTTGGGTGGGATGCCCTAGGCTCCGCATGTAGTAAGATGAGTGGGATGCCCTAGGCTACTTGTAGTGGGCTGGGTAAGATGCCCTAGAGGTGAGATGTCTCTCTGTGAATGTATGTCCCAGGTCCTAGAGTGTCCAATTTTCCTACTCTTCATCTCTATTTTTCCTTCGCCACTACCATAGAAAAAAATAAATAAATAACATATCCTAATCTTTGGTGACTTCTCAGCTTGCCGACGATCCTACCCTTATCCCGTCCCCCATCACCTAAACTAAGATATAAAAGGATTGGCATTGGACCATCATCCTACAGACCTTTATGAAGTTAGGTGATAAGGTATGTAAAATCATCATAGATAGTGGGAGCTGTGTGAATGCCATCTCAACTAGTACAGTCAAAATCTTAGGCTTGAACCTAGTTCCCTATCCCAACCCCTATAAGGTTTCCTGGATAGACTCAACCTCCATCCCCATCAAACTTAGGTGCCAAGTCATGATCCAGCTTCAACCTTATCAGGAAAAGGTGTGGTGTGATGTCATTCCCATGGGAGTTAGTAGCATTATCTTAGGCAGACCTTGGCTTTATGACCATGATGCTACCCTGTACGGTCAATCAAATTCATGTTCTTTTAATTTTCATGGGAAGAATATTCTGATTAACCCCACCCCACCTAAGGACAATGTCAAGAGGGGATCAAGTACTCTGAAAGAGAAGAAATCTGGTGTCAATCTGATCATTGCTAAGGAGTTAGAACGAGAGATCACTGAGGGTTTGACCATTTAGATGTTAGCTACTAAGGAAGTACCTGATCAAACCCAGAAAGAACACCCTTAAGAAGTTAACGAAATTTTAGATGAGTTTCAAAATGTGTTTCCTGAAGACTTGCCTAACCAATTACCACCATTAAGGAATGTGCAGCATGCCGTAGATTTAGTCCCAGGAGCCACCCTCCCAAACCTCCCGCACTATAGGATGAACCCTTTTGAACATTTAAAACTGCAAAAATAGGTAGGATAACTCCTTATAAAAGGATTTTTTAGGGAGAGCCTGAGCCCATGTGCCATACCAACCCTACTCACCCCTAAGAAAGATGGCATGTGGAGAATGTGCATTGATAATCATACCATAAATAAGATTATGGTGAAGTATAGGTTTCCCTTCCCCCATTTGGATGATGTTAGACATGATGACCGATGCAACCATTTTCTCAAAGATTGACCTTAAGAGCAGCTGTCATCAGGTTAGGATCAGACCTGGGGATGAGTGCAAAATCGTATTCAAAACTAAGGATGGTCTTTATAAATGGGTAGTGATGCCTTTAGGATTATCCAATACCCCTAGCACCTTCATGAGGATCATGACCCAAGTCCTACGAGTATTCATTATCAAATTTGTAGTGGATTACTTTGATGACATCTTGATCTGCTGTAGGACTAAGGAAGACCATCTAGACCACATTAGACAAGTCTGTCAAACCCTTAAGAAAGAGAGTCTCTATGCTAATTTAAAGAAGTGTGATTTCATGACCCATAGAGTCATCTTCCTAGGATTCGTAGTGATCCTCGAAGGAGATTCAACTGTCCCAAAAAAGGTTAAGTCCATAGTTGAGTGGCCTATACCTACTAGCATTCATGATGTGCATAGTTTTCATGGTCTAGCTACCTTCTATAGGCATTTCATTCGAGAATTTTGTTCCATTATTGCACCCATCAACAACTGCATTAGGAAGGAAAATTTTGAGTGGACCAAAGCTATCGATAGAGCCTTCCTAGAGATTAAGGAGAAAATGACCCAAGTACCCATCTTGAGGTTACCTAATTTTTTCAAAGTTTTTGAGGTTGCTTGCAATGCTTCGGGAGTAGGCATAGGAGGAGTACTGAGCCAAGAGAGTCACCCTATAGCCTTTTTTAGTGAGAAACTCAATGAGGATAAACTTAGGTACTCAACCTATGATAAGGAATTTTATGTGGTAGTACAAGCCCTTAGATACTGAAGACATTACCTACTACCCCAGGAGTTTATCCTTTACTCTGATCATGAAGCACTCTGATTCCTTAACAATCAAAAGAAGCTGAACCCTAGGCAAGTTAAGTGGGTAGAATATGATGCGGGCACCAGGGCTAAAAGAAATTGCTAGGTTGAACCCATATCTCTGTGGATAAACTAGGAGTAAAACCCTGAACCCAACCCTATTTACCATGTAAATATTTTATTTTAAATTCTGTTATTTTGGTTAGGGTAGACCCTTTCTACCAACTAAAATTAGGGTTTTATTTATTTTGGGATAAAACCCTTTTTACCAAGTTGAGTCGAAATCCCAATTGAGTCAAACCCTATTTACCTAATTGGGATCTTAATGGACCAATTTAATTAGCCCTTTTTACCAACTTTGATTGGGTTTTTATTTGAAAGCCTAATTAAGTATGGTTGGTTCAATTAGTTATTAGTTGGTTAAATCATGTGGTTAGTTATTCATTTAGTCTATGTAATTAGTTGAGTTATCGAGTCCATGTTAGATGGAGTTCATGCCAAGGGGAGAAAAGGCTTAGTGCTATTTGAGAAAGGAGTACGGGCATTTCACTTCTCATTTTGTTGCCCATCCTCTTGCTGTAGGGATTTCAAATGTCAAGAGAGTAGATGCCAACTTGGGAAAAGGATTTATCGCCCATTTTGAAAAGACTGATGCCTCTTCTCATTCACTTTGTCGCACAAATAAAATGTCAAGTCCATATTATCGCCCATTTTGAGAGAGGACTAGATCACCTAACAAGCAAGAGTCCAGGCTGTCTAGACCTAAATTCCAGAGTTGTAATTCAAAGGGAACAAGAGTCTTATTTCTGAGTCCCTTACATCACTGGTTGGGAGTCTATAAATACCCCACCAGCCCTCCTTGTAATTAATCAATTATTCATCAATATACAACGAAATTCTGTCGAATTTTATTCCCTTGCTGTGTGCATCACGGGGTGTGAGGCCCTTCCTTTGTTCTATGGAACATCACGGGGTGTGAGGCCCTATTTATCCAGCCGTTAAGAAATCCAAATCCACAATTTCTAAACCCTCCTTTCTTTCATTCTTTCTTTTCCATTGCTGCTTTTAATTTGTGTTTCTTTCTTTGTTGAGTGTGTAGGTGATCAAGAATCAAAGCCAGGTTTTCTTGCCTCCAAACTAGCATCACTTGAAAGATTGGAGCTTGGAATCGAATTCTTAAAACCCTATCGTGAAGATCTTGAGAGTCCCATCAGATCTGATTCAAAGGAGTGTATCTTCGTTGGTAAAATTAGAGCTAATTCCCTTCTCATAATTTCTAACTCGTTGAATAGATAAATCCTTGTTTACGATGGTTTCTCAGCCACCAAGTCCTATTTTTTTTAGTTTACTTTGTTAGGTTTACTTTGCGGGTAATAGCTAATAGACTAGTCTTTCTTTATTAAATGCTTTGAGTCTCTAAAATTTTAAAAATCTAAAATACTTAATCTCTATTTTTCCTCTGTTAATTGGGTTTAAATATCTGTAATTTAATTTTGGTTTTTGTCCCGCATCAGAATACCTCCAAGCCTATACCTTTGTGCTGAAACATCGTGCTAGTACCGAAAATAAGGTAGCTAATTTCCTTAGCTACCATGTCCTACTCCTGAATTATGTTAAGACTGAAGTCATAAGGTTTGACCGACTAAAAGAAGAATATAAGACTTGCCCTAACTTCAGTGAAATCTTCTAATCTATGAGACAAGGACCATCTAGTTCACATAGTGATTACGCCCTCCAGGATGGTTACCTTTTTAAGAAAAATAAGTTGTGCATTTTTAGGACTTCACTTAGAGAGTTTTTAGTTTGGGAAACCCATGTAGGAGGTCTAGCTAGTCACTTTGGTAGGAATAAGACCATTTTAGCTATAAGGGACCAATTCTTTTGGCCAAGCCTGAAAAGGGATGTTGCCCATATTGTGTCCAGATGTCGAACTTGTACTGTTGCCAAACAGCAGAAGCAAAACACTAGCTTGTATACCCCTTTACCTATACATGACCGCCTTTAGCAAGACCTCAGTATGGACTTTATGTTAGGATTGCCTAAGATCCTAAGGAAACATGACTTAATCTATGTAGTGGTTGATAGGTTTTTTAAAATGGCTCATTTCATACCTTGCTCTCAGACCTTTGATGCTTCCAAGGTGGCCAAGATCTTTCTTGATCATATGGTAAGGTTACATGGCCTTCCTAAAACGATAGTGTTCGATAGGGATGTTTGCTTTACCAGTTACTTTTGGAAGACCCTTTGGCACTTGTTAGGAACCAAGCTTAAATTTTCCACCTCCGACCACCCTCAAACTGATGGCCAGACCGATGTAGTGAACCGTAGCCTTGGAAATTTGTTGAGATGCCTTGTAGGTGAGAACACCGGAAATTGGGACCTTCTTTTACCTATAGTCGAATTTGCCTACAACAGATCACTCAATAGGTGCACAAGCAAGAGCCCATTCAAAATTGTCCATGGTTATAAGCCTAACAGATCTTTGGACCTAATCTCCTTGCCCATACATGCACGAGTCTCTGAGTTAGTTGAGTTATTTGCATAGCATGTTAAGGATTTACATAAGGAAATTAGTCAAAAAATTAATGTGAGAAATGAAATTTATAAAAATTTGGCTAATTCTTGAAAAAGAGTTAAAGAATTTACTGAGGGAGATTATGTAAGGATTAGGCATAGGCCTGAGCGGTTCTCTCCGGGGACTGTGAAGAAACTACATGCTCATGGAGCTAGACCCTTTAAAGTGATAAAAATAGTTGGATATAATGCCTACATACTCGCGTTACTACTCGAATTAGGCATTAGTTTAACCTTCAATATCTCAGACCTAGTAGAGTATAGGGAACCAGCAACGATACCTAGTGAGCCATTTGGACTTAATCCTTTCCTTGAGAGCGAGCCCATCATAGAGTGTCCACCAATAAATTGGCCTCAGAGAGGAGATAAGATTGAGCATATCCTGGATGACCAAGCCATTAGTACCCAAAATAAAGGCTACCAATGGTACCTGGTCCGATGGCAAGGTCGACCGGAATCTGAGAATTCGCGGGTCACTCGAGAGGATATGCAATGCCTCAACCTAGATATATTGGAGCAGTACGAGAGCCGACATGACCCTTACTCGATAGGATCGAGTTCCTCCTAAAGGTGAAAAATGCAGGCAAGCATGCACGGCAGAAAGATATTTTAAAATCAATTAGTGGAGTCAACAATCTCCCCCTTTTTGATAATAACAAAATGCTTAAGTATAAATTGCTTTACAAGTAAAGCTTTAAGAGAATTTAACAAGGTGCACAATATTGAAAGCATTAAGTAAATCAACATTACTTGCACATCATTCAAAATGCAAGTAATAGTATTTGAGCTTATTATTAAGATAGAGAGTATCAGAACTTTGTCAGAACTTTGAGCTTGATATTTATTTAAATGCACTAAGAACATGTATCATGATACTATATAATGAAAATTCCAGCAATTAACAAGGCTCCCCCTGAATCAATGATTCATAACAACATTTGTAAAAATCTTTTCAAAGCATTAAAAAAGGGGTTTCAAGAATTAAACTCACTTTGAATTTGAGCATAAAATAAGCTCCCCCTTTCTTAAGAAATTTTGTAAATGATTTTCAGGTTTTCCAAAAATACTCAAAATTAAAAGTTACTCCCCCTTTAGTTTTGAGAAGTAAACACATTTATACTTAAATCTCACTAAATTACTCCCCCTTTTTGTTATCATTAAAAAGGTAGGGAGAAAAAAATAAATTGAATAGACAAGTACATATAAGCATAAACTTGGAATTTGCATAGCAAAATGATACATAACAAAAATAGGAAGTACATATAAGCATAAAACAATCTATCTATCGAGAAGTACATCAAAATCTTAATCCTTATCCATTGAGTCATCAGAAGATGAACCGATCTCGATCGGTCCGGTATCAGAAAAAGATCGAGCTCATGGCCATCCTGATCGAAGATCTCAAAGTATGGTCCTGGTCGGCTGAGGAGGGGTACGGCATCCACGTCCTCTGCGATGAATATAGGTTCGACCTCTGACTGAAGCAGTAGAAGTAGGAGCTACATCCATCGCAGGAACTAAACTGATCAGATCAATCAACTCAGCAATAGTTGGAGCAGGTGTAGGATCAAAAGTAGGGCCTGGATCGAGATACTGAAAGCCAGGTATATAAAACCCAAGCTCTCGACTGACTGATAAAAGTATAAAGGGTAGGACAATCAAAAGTAGGTATAACAGCTGATGATACAGGCCTATCAAAAACAACAGTGTCAGCTGTAGAAAGTATCGGTGTATCTACAATAGATGTATCAAAAGAGGGTGTCCCAATTATATGTGTATGAATGTCAGGAGAATCAATAGTAGGTAAATCAATAACAGGTATATCAATAACAAGACTAAGAATAGGAATAGGAACTGGAACTGGAGTGTGATCAATCGATCTGGGAGGAGAGGATGGATCAAGAATCGAGATAGGTGAGAAGGATGGGTCATTAATAGGGCTTGCAGGCACATCATCCGTCACCTCTGTAACTGGCTCTGACGTAAGATCAACAATATCAAACTGGTCTGAGTCAGTCTCCTCATCTCCATCAATATCTCCAATAATAGTATCTCCATCTCCATCTCCAACATTAACCTGAACACCAGTACCAAGATCCATAATGTCATCAGCTAGTGCAGGAGCAGGTACATGAACAGATACAGGAGCAGTGTCTGCAGTAGGAGCACTCGTCGAAGATCTAGACAATGCTGAGAGAATGGCCGAAATGCCATTACTTAGACCAATGTGGCTCTCTCTCGTCTCAGAAATAAAAATGTCTAGATGCTGCCTCATGATGAATAAATCGATCTCTATGCATCTGACTCTGTCCTCTAAGGTATCCGAAGTACCAGGAGTCTCCGTCTGCGCTGGCTATGGCTGGGCAGATGTAGAAGGATCAGATTGAGCTGGCTGTGCTACCGTCTTAGGCTGAGTCTCGCTAGGTCCAGCCTCACCTGAAAGAATCCGCTCCTCCTCTGCTGTGTCCTCATCACCGTCAGCTCTATCCTCGGCCTGACCTGATATCCTCTGTGTCCACTGACCTCGAACCAAATGATAACCCATGCGATGCAATGACCTGACATCATACACATCGATATGGATCAAAGTATGATAAGGCTCATCCTGAAAGCTGACTCCATACTCCCGAAATAGTACTGTCAATCCCATGCCATACGGCAAGTAGAGTCACCGACTAGACGACGCCTCAGTAATATGATGTACCATCATAATAGGTATTTATATCGGCGTGTGTTGAATAAGTGAGACCATCACGAGCAACTCCCACTCGGTAATATAGTCGAAATGACCGGTCTTCGGCAGAAGAATCCAGGCGACGATATGGTGTAGCAGTCTCATCTCTGCGGATTGTCTAAAAGCTGGAATAGTGGCTCCCTCTGATAAGAATCGGGCTCAAAAATGCACTGGAGACCACTAACTCGATCAATTAGACTGTCTACTTCTGATCCAGTCATGGGTATATCCCACCCTCGACTCAAAATCTCTGATGAAATGGGGATATCCCGTCCTCTAACCTGTGCAACCCAACCATTTGATCCACGAGTGTTGCCCAGAAATGGAGCCCAAGAGGGGAGGTGAATTGGGTCTTTTAAAAAATTTAAGACAATAATGAAAGGGACTAGTGGTGCTTGTGAACAATGATAAATTCAATACAAGATATTTAAAGTGGTAGCAATAATTAAAGAGCAAGAAAGGAAGAGAGCAATCATACACAAACACAAGGTTTATAGTAGTCCGGTGCAAACCTAGCACCTACATCCACTCCCCAAGCCACCCTTGTGAATTTCACTATAATCCAAACTAGATTATAGTTGACTTGTTTTTTACAAGGCTCACAAGTCAAAACCTAAGTTGGTTTTATCACTTAGGGTTACCAACAAACCTTAACACTTGTTTTGTCTTCGGGCTCACAAGTTAACCCTAGTTGGTTTTATCCCTTTGGCTCACCAACAAACCACAATAACCTTCTTTTAAGACACCCTTGAAAGCAAGGTCAAATCAGAATAAAAACATATATACAATTTAAAACTAAAATAAACTCTCTTCAAGAGTAGATTGGAATCTTTGAAGCTCAAGTGGATGCTTTGTCTTCACTCTTCCTTGGAATCTCCTTCAAAGTGCCTCTTTTGGAATGAAGTAAGGATGAGCTTGTAGGCTTTTCAAGGAATCAAACTATAAGAGGCTTTTGATGTGAAGTATTTGAGAAAATATTGGCTTTTTGGCTTTTGAGTAGACTTGAATGCACTTCAATACACTTCCTTTTTCTTTAAAATGAGGTTGGTGGAGGTTAAATATACCAAGAACCTTCCAAAAAATGGTTTGTGACCATTGGTACCTCGGAAATAGCCGTTTGGAGCTTGAAAAGCAAGTTCTGCTAGCCAGAAAAATAGATCTATTAGAGCTGTCAGGCTGCAAGTGTCGACACTTGGCTGTCAGGTGTCAACACTTGGCTATCAAGTGTCGACACTTGATCTCTGGGTGTCGACACTTGAACTTTCAAGTGTCAACACTTGATGCACATGTGTCGACACTTGATACAAAAATCTTTAAATTACAAAGTTCTGTATTTTTAAAATTCTGAGGCCTTGAGTCAATACTTGGCTATCAAGTGTCGACACTTGGTATCGACACTTGGTTGTAGGTGTCGACACTTGGCATGCCAAGGATTTTTGTCTGTGCCAAATGCTGAAGTGTCGACACTTGACTGTCTAGGTGTCGACACTTGAGACTGAAAAATCTCAGATTCAAGTATAAATACCTCGAAAACATAAATATAATTCTTGAAACATAAACCCATAATATTTAAACATTTTTATGCCCTTTTTCAATGAAGAGGATGTCCGAATTCGGGAGAATTGCTCCGTGCTATTACGTGCCAAAAACCATAAGTTTTTGAGATTTTGAGGTACATTCTTCTTGAAAACTCACAACTTTAAATTCTCATTAGTATACAATATGCACTCAATATTTTGTTATTCATCAAAATCACTGGGTGGAGCCAACAACGAGCAAGTGATCCGTAGAACTCTCTCATCAACCCGAGATAGTTTCTCTCACTGAGCAAATAAAAAGTAACCAACCCAGCATGTCGGATCCACTCTCCTATCCGAAAATGTTGCTGGTCTAAGAAGGAAAAGTCCACTCGGCATATTCCAACCACTGTCTTGGAGCTCATCCAGCTAGAAGGGGCAAATAGGGGTCATGTAAGTGGATCCGGAGCTCTAGACTCATGTCAGGCCTTCGTTCTTCGCTCTTCTTCATGCTGTGACTAGCGAGGTCGGCGAATGACTTGTTTGCGAGGAACCATTATCAAGAATCAAAGATTGGGCAAGGTTTTGGTGGGAAAAGTGGGTTTCTAGGGTTTAGAAGCTAAAAACTAGATATAAATCCAACAAAAATGGCCACCGAACCTTCAAATCCGAGAAAACGATGGGTAAAAGCAAGAAAATGACAAGATGAACAGTATTGGTACCTTGAATTAGTGTGTTGGCTCGAAGGAGAATGAAATTTGGGGGAAAAATGATTCAGAAATCCCTTAAATCTCAGTTTGCCATCGGTCATGTATCGACTCACGCATGTGTCGACACATTTTGTTGTCGACTCATGATGTGTCGACACATCGACTTAAAAATTAAAAAATTAGGAATTTCACAGATGGATCAAAATCAATTGAGATAACATATTTTTGGAGTCAAATCAACAATGATTAACATGATTTATTATGAATAATGTCAAATTGATCTAGTTTGAGTCAAATTAAGGAAAAGATTTAATCAGATGGATTGATGATCCCGAGCTCTCTTCTAATTATACATAAACAATCTTCAAGAAGAGGTTTAGTCAAAATATCGACTAATTGAAATTCAGTACAAACAAATTCAAGCAAAATATCATTGTTTTCTACATGATCTCTAATAAAAATGATGCCTAATTTCAATGTGCTTGCTCCTAGAGTGTTGAACAGGATTTTTAGTCAAGCAAATAGCACTGGTATTATCACAATTAATAAGAGTTCTAGCCAACTTTATCCCAAAGTCTTCAAGTTGTTACTTAATCCACATGATTTGAGCACAACAACTTCCCGCTGCAATATACTCAGCCTCAACTATGGATAGTACAACTGAAGTTTGTTTCTTGCTAAACCATGAGATTAAGTTGACTCCAAGAAGTTGGCAAGTTTCACTATTACTCTTTCTATCTAATCTACAACCAGCAAAATCTGCATCAGCATATCCAATCAATTAAGTAGATGAATTTCTATCATACAATAAACCAATACTAATAGTACTAGACAGATATCTAATAATGCGCTTAACAGCCATAAGATGCGATTCTTTAGGATCAGACTGATATCTAGCACACATGCAAACACTGAACATAATATCTGGTCTACTAGCAGTCAGATACAGTAAGGAGCCTATCATGCCTCTGTATAACTTTTGATCTATAGATTTACAATGTTCACCTTTATCAAGTCTACAAGAGGGGCTCATAGGCGTACCTATTGGTTTAGTAGTCTCCATCCCAAACTTTTTGATAATTTCTCTTGCGTACTTAGCTTGGTTGATGAAGATACTACCTGAAGTTTGCTTGATTTGGAGTCCGAGAAAGAAGTTTAGTTCATCTATCATACTCATCTCGAACTCACCCTACATAAGCTTAGTAAACTCTTGACAAAGAATTTCATTAGTAGCACCGAAAATGATGTCATCAACATATATTTGTACTACTAATAAATCATTATCTTTTCTTTTCAAAAATAGAGTTTTGTCAACATTTTCTCTAGAAAATTCATTTTCAATAAGAAATTTGCTTAACCTTTCATACCATGCTCTACGTGCTTGCTTTAATCCATAAAGTGCTTTGTGTAATTTGAAAACATGATCAGGATGTGTATGATTTTCAAAACCAGGTAGTTGTTCAACAAAAACCTTTTCATTTACAAAACCATTTAAGAAAGCACTCTTAACATCCATGTAAAATAATTTGAAGTTCATAAAACAAGCAAATGCTAACAATAGTCTAATTGCTTCAAGTATAGCAATAGGAGCAAAGGTTTCATCAAAGTCAATCCCTTCCTCCTGATTGTAGCCTTTAGCAACTAGCCTAGCTTTATTTCTAATAACAACACCATTTTTATTTAATTTATTCCTAGATACCCATTTAGTGCCAATAATTAAAACATTATATTATCTTTCTACAAGTGTCCAAACACTATTTCTATTAAATTGGATTAATTCTTCTTGCATAGCATTGATCCAATTAGAGTCTTTTTCAGCTTCTTCAAAATATTTAGGTTCTATTTGAGATACAAATGCTATATAATCACATTCATTTCTAATAGAAGCTCTAGTTCTTATCCCTTTAGATGGATCATCTAAGATTAATTCCTTAGGGTGTCCATAAACATACCTCCACTCCTTAGGTAGATCTTGATGCTTTGAAGTATCATCTTCTTTCTAATCCTTATCTTGTTCTTCTTCATTTGGTTGAGCTTGATCATTCAGTGTCAACATCTGAAGCTTATCAGCACCTGCACATTCATCAGATGTATCCTCTTTTTTCGAGGATTTGTTAGTAGATTCTTCAAATACAACATGTATTGACTCTTCTACAACCAAAGTTCGTTTATTAAACACTTTGTATGCCCTGCTTGATGTAGAGTATCCTAAGAAGATACCTTCATTAGACTTGGCATCGAACTTTCCAAGATGATCATTTTCATTGTTCAAAATAAAACATTTACAACCAAAAACATGAAAATATTTCAAAGTTGGTTTTCTTTGGTTCCAAAGCTCATATGGAGTTTTCTTTAAAATAGGGCATATCAAAACTCGATTTAAGACATAATAGGCTGTATTAATAGCTTCAGCCCTAAAATACCTTGGCAAATCATTTTTACAAAGCATAGTGCGTGCCATTTCTTCCAAAGTACGGTTTTTCCTTTCTACCACCCCATTCTGTTGAGGTGTCCCAGGTGTAGAAAAATTATGTTCTATACCTTTTTCATTGCAAAAGTTTTCGAAATCTTGATTTTCAAATTCAGTTCCATGATCAATACAAATACAAATGACTGAAACACCTTTCTTATTTGAAACTTTTCTATAAAAAATTATAAATACAGAAAATGATTCATCTTTTTGTGCTAAAAAAAAAACCCAAGTAAACCTCAAAAAATCATCAACAATAACTAATGGTGCGGGCACCAGAATCAGAAGAAGACTTCAGGGTTCCATCTGGATCTCTGATTGACCTTGCCCGAGAAAATTAGGGTTTGTAATAAGGATTAACCTTATCAACCCAATTTTGAGTCTGTAATTTTGTCATTTCAATTTTTTTTGAGTCATGTTGACTCAGTCCAAGTCCAGGTCCAGGTTGGCGCCATTCCCTTTGCCATAGGGTGCCACATTTTTTCTTCCTTGGTCCAGCTACAAGTGGGTGCCACACTCCCTGCCACATCTCCATCCAGTGTCTTTGGTCCCCACACCATAAGAAGTAAGTTCCCCTTTTTCTTGCACTACTTGGGGGAGAAATCCATCAAGATACCTCAATCCAAGGAGGAGCCAACTTCTTTCCAGATAAACCCAAGCTAGGATGGCAAGAATTTTTCTTGAAGAGAGGATCAAGGAGGTGCCCCACAATGTTCCATAAAAATCCAAGTTATAAAAGGGAAGAGAGCATGTCTTGGGGAGAAACTCAAGGAGGCACCCAAAAGTTTCCTAATGTGCCAAAGCCATGAAAAGAAGAAGCCTAAACTTGTGGAGCAAGACTAGGAGGTGTCCAAAAGAGCCAAACCATGAAGGGAAAATCCTTGATTCATGGAGAGATACTAGGAGACACCCCCATAACCTGCCATTTGGAGCTGATTTTCAAGTTTTCTTGGAGTTTTTGGGCCGCTCTCTCATGAAAGGAGTCTTGGTTGGCCAAGGGAAGAGAATTTGATGCCTAAAGTGTAGATTAGTCCTATTAGTCTCACATGGGAACTTGTATGGTTTTGATTTTTCTTATAGGTCTATATATTAGACCCCTTTTGTAACTTGAACTTATCTTATGAAATCCCTTGTTTTTTAGCAAAGTCTTGTTCTTCCGCACTTATTCTGAGTGTTGAGCTCCATGAGGGAGTAAATCCGGGTTTCCTAGGAACCTTGAGGAGGTGTGAGATCTCCAACCCCAAAACCCTAGCTTGGTCCACCCATCTCTACTCCACCACCACCAAACCCTAGCCTCTACACCATCTCCAAGGTTCTTCTTCCAAAGGATGGCCGATCACCAGGACCTCTAGTCCAGCCATCTTCATGTCAGCTACCACTGCTTCAAACTCCATCCAGCATATCCAGGAGAAGAAGTCCCAAATCCGTAGCCTAGGAGTTCCAGATCAGCTGAAGACCTTCAGATCCCATCCTTTCTTCTACTCGGGTAACTCTCTTCCCTGAGTATCCTGTTCCTAACCTTGTTCTTCTTCTCTCCAGGATCCAGGGTTCAAGAAGAGGCCAACTTTTCCAAGGACCATTAACAGAGGATCCATTGCGAAGATACCTTGACTCCCGGGATCCAATAATCTGCTCGAGAGAGTTTCTTTTCACCAAATGGAGAGATATCACTGCTAGGTAACAAGAACCTTCCCTTCTCACTTTGTCTGTTTCGTTGAAACTCAGAGCAAACCCTAGATCTAGGGGTTTCTCAATCCCCAGCGATCCTACTTCTGAGTTACTCTGATAATCCACTCCTTTTAATTGTGCTTTCTGTCATTTCTTAGTTTCTTTCAACATTAGTTTATCTTTCCTTTGAGTCAAAGCTGACTTCTGAAAATATATATATAAAAAAAATATATTAATTTTAATTTGCTTCCGCATTCCACATTTTCGTTCTACATCATTTTGGTTTCAGAGCTTTAGTTCTGCATCATTTTTGGTATCAGAGCTTTCGTCCTGCATCATTTTTGGTATCAAAGCTTTCATCCTGCATCATTTTTGGTATCAGAGCTTTCGTTCTGCATCATTTTTGGTATCAGAGCTTTCGTCCTGTATCAACTAATCCATATCTCTTGCCTCCTAGACTTGATGTTCTAGTTGGTCCAAAAAGATCCATATGAAGTAGTTCAAGTGGTCTACTAGTAGTTACAAATCCTTTTGGTTTAAAAGAAGTTTTGACTTGCTTACCAAATTGACATGCTTGGCAAATTCTATCTTTTTCAAAACAAATTTCAGGTAAATCTCTAACTAAATTATTTTTACTAAGTTTTGAAATGAGATGCATACTAGCATGCCCTAATCTTCTATGCCATAACCAACTAGTTTCTTCATTAGTAGAATTCATTGCAACAAGGCATTCTCCATTAGATAAAGATAGATCATCTAGGTCTACCAAATAAATATTTCCATGCCTTTTTCTAATGAATTGTACTCAATTTATATCCGAACTAGTAATCATGCAGTATGATGATTTGAAAACCACTTGAAAATCTTTGTCACAAAATTGACTAATGCTTAAAAGATTTTGCTTTAAACCATCTACTAACAGTACATTACTAATACTATTGGAAGGCGTGATGTGAACCTTACCAATACCTATGATTTTTCCTTTACCATTGTCACCGAAGGTCACACTCCCTCCATTCAAAGCTTCAAGAGAAGTGAATTGCTTCACATCTCCAGTTATGTGCCTTGAGCAACCACTGTCAAGATACCAAACTCGTTTGTTTTCCTTGGTTGCAAGACACACCTGCGATAAAATCAAGCTTTGTTTTTAGGTACCCAAGCCAACTTGGATCCTTTAGGGTTAGCATTCAAAATGGTTCTTTTTGGAACCCACACTTTACCAAAAGACATGATTTTTCTAAAATTACATTGATATGATTTATGACCTAATTTTTTGCAAGTAAAGCAAGTAATACTAGATGATGCAGGCACAAATAAATTTTTGAAATACTTTTGTTATTTCTGTGCTTTATATCCTAAACTTGCCTTATTAAAAACTGCTCTTTAATTGTTTAAAAGCAAACTCAACTTTTCTGAGCTATAAGTAAATTTGTCAACAAAAGGTTTGATTTTTTCAAGTTCATTTTTATACTTATCATTTTCAAGTTCTAAATTCTTGTTTTTCTTTAAAAGCTCATTGTTAGAAACAATATTTTTAGGTCTTTTTAAAACTTCATTTTTCATAGCTAAAGCAAAATATCTAGTTTAGATTTCAAAGAACTAACATCATTAAATAAAGAATTATTTTCTAAAGAAAAACTATTTGCATGCTTTTTCATTTTCTCATTTTCAGATAAAACCAATTTATAATCATGCATAAGCTCTTCAAAAGCATTTCTAAGTTCATCAAAAGTAAAATCAATTTCAGAGTCAGAACATACCTCTTCATTGTCCTGATGCACCATGAAGTAGAGATTTGCAACTTCAGTCTGCTCTTCTTCTGAACTGGAGTCTTCACTGTCACTCCAAGTGGCCATCATTGCTTTCTTTTTTAGTTTCTTTCTTGATTTCTTGAGGAGAGGACAATCAAATTTGTAGTGCCCGGGCTTTTTACACTTGAAGCATATAGGAACTTCCTTCTCCTTTTCTTTCTCTTTCTCTTTTCCTTTTTCTTTTCCCTTTTCCTTGGACTGATATTTCTTTTTGTAGGGAAACTTCCTCCTCTTCATGAATCTTTTAAACTTTCATGCAAGGAGGGCTTCTTCACTTTCTTTTTCTTCTTCATCTTCGAACTCATCAATCGAGGATTCTTCTTGAATATTTGATTTAAAAGCGATCCACTTCTTCTTTTTGTCCATGTCCATTGATTTTTGTTTCAAGTTGAGCTTATAGGTCATGAGCGATCCTACTAACTGCTCAAGAGGTAGCTTGTCCACATCCTTTGCTTCTTGAATTGCGGTTACCTTTGGATCCCATGATGTTGGTGGTGACCTAAGAATTTTATTCACAAGATCAGCATTAGATATGACTTTACCAAGACTTCTCATAGCATTTACAATACTTGTGAAACGTGTATACATATCAGTAATAGATTCATTTGGTTCCATCCGGAACATCTCATATGTGTGCACTAACATATTGACCTTAGTGTTCTTCACTTGATCGGTACCCACATGGATAACTTCAAGTGTGTCCCATATTTCTTTGGCAGACATGCATGTAGATATCCTATTAAATTTACAAGGATCTAATGTACAATACAAGAGATTCATTGCCTTAGCATTGATCTCGGATTGTTTAATATCATTTTCATCCCAATCATCTTCAAGTTTTGGGATGGAAACACCATTAACCACCACGAAGGAATATGAGGACCCTAATCAACTACTCTCCACAAATTATAATCTATAGAATGCATATAAATTCTCATCCTAGTTTTCCAATAAGTGTAATTTGCACCATTGAAAAATGGAGGTCTATTTGAGGCTTGTCCCTCAACTACACTAGTACCAATTGGGGCTACCAAAGATCTTTACTCAAGATGGTAAAGCCTATATACTGAGAACAGGGCTCTGATACCACTTGTTGCCCAGTAAGCAACCCAAGAGGGGGGTTGAATTGGGTCTATAAAAAAAATTAAAGCTAAGCTTAATATCACAAGCTACAAACTTTACAAAACAAGATATGCAATTCAATTGAATAAGGTATTATGATTTGAATGCAATGCTCTAAAGTAATAGTGCAGAAGAAATTAAAAGCAATGAGCAAAAATATAAACAGTAAGGAGGGAGAGATCAAGCAATCACAAACACCACAAGCTATAGTGGTTTGGTGCCAACAATGCACCTACATCTACTCCCCAAGATCACCTTGGAAATTCACTATAATCACAAGATTACAGTCGATTTATTTTTCGGGCTCACTAATCAAAACCCGACTTATTTTTACAAGGTTCACAAGTCAAACCTCACTTGTTTTTACGGGCTAACCAAGAACCTAATTGGTTTTCACAAGACTAACCAACAACCTCCCTTGGTTTTCTGGGCTAACCAAAAACCTTAGTGGTTTTGGGGGCTAACCACCAACCTAATTGATTTTCCAAGGCTTACCAATAACCTTCCTTGGTTTTGCAATAGGCTAACCAAGAACCCTTACAATATATGAAGTTTAGAAACAAAGAACCAATATAAGATTTCAAAAGAAAAGCAAATAAGTCGATGTAGCTCGATGTAGTGCTGCTTTGCTCTTATTGAAGTCTTTTGAATGCCCAAGTATGAATGATCTTCAATGCTTTTGATGGCTTTGAATGCTTGGAGGCTTCCTTTAGCTTGAGAGTGGTTGAAACTTGAATGAGTAGGAGTTATGGCTCTTCTCTCTTCTTTTCTCTTCAAACTATTAATGGTATTCAATATTCTTTTGTTTAGATTTGATTTGAACCATATAAATACCCTCCCAAGGCCTTAAAACCAAAATCTAGCCATTACACTTAAAAAACTAGCCATTGGGGGCATTTGGGATGAGTTTTGCATTTGAAAAAACTAGCCATTACTGTTACCAGAACTCCATGTGTCGACACTTCCTCAGTTGAGTCGACACATAAGGTCGACACATGTTCTTTTTGAGTCGACACTTAGTTCAAAATGGTCCATTAAGATTCTCTGGAAATCTTAGTTGAGTCGACACATTCTCAGTTGAGTCGACACCTTGCATCCATGCGTCGACACTTCAACTATTCCTTCACCTTCTATAAGTTTTGTGGCTTTAAAGTCTCAGGCGATGTGTTGATCCATGTGTTGACACTTTGAGTCGACATATAAGGTCCATGTGTCGATACTTGATCTGTGCCATTTAAAACTTTGTAGCGTACCGGCCTGAGTCGACACCTCATCTTCATGTATCGACACTTCATGTCATGTGTCGATACCTTGAGTCGACACATCTCTGAAAAATCACAGAAGATGCTGATTTTGAGCTGGAACAAGTTTCCATTTGGCTTTCACATCCTATCAACCATCTCTTGAGTGTCCAAGTCTTGTTTTATGCAATCTTATCATTCAAACTTGGTTCTTTAACATAATTGGGCTTCTTCTAATTTTGGGAGCATCCTTTCAATGGAAAACATACTTAAAGAAATCATCAGTCTCAATATTACTTAACTATTGTATCATCAAAATCAATTAGTGAAGTCAACAGTTGGAGACCTTTTGGAGTTCAAAATCAAACTTTCAGCAAACTTGCCATTATGAATGTCGAAAATGTCACTCGAGTCAGCTCGAGATCACGGTCAGCTCAAAATCTCAGAAGGCCCAAACAAAAATTCTGTGTGAGTCAGTCTTACATGCTGCGAGTTGGGTCGAGCAGTCAATAAGTACAAAACCACATTTTACTTGACTGGCTCTTCATCGGCAGAATTCGGCTCTAAGAAGTCTCAGGTCACTCAAAAAACAATAACTCTAGACGAGAGGCTCTTCTTGTTATGGCTCAAGGAGGTTGTCAGACTTCAAAATCATGTGTCTTCAATGAGTGGCTCTTGGGGCTTGAGTCAGCTCGAGGTACTGAAACTATGAAAAAAAATTTTGTGCCATGCCAAAGGAGTTGGGGGGCTCTTGATCCATGAGTCAGCTCTTGCAAAACTCTTTAAAGCTTCAAACTTTCCAAAATTCTTCGACATAAAGCATCCAATAAAGCAAATCTACTTACTCTTATTTTTATAATTTTTATAGCCCATTTACAAGATTACATAGTTCAAAAGTTAGGGCTTTTACAAGTTGCAGTACATAAGAGTCTTACAACATGGATACCTTCAATAAATTTGAAAACCAAGTAAAATAAAGATAAAGAATTTCCTGCAAAAACTTCTTAGGTAATTGAAAGATTTAGCAACACATATATGCTCAAATATTTTGTGATCATCAAAATCATTCTAGGGGTCAATAATCTCTCCTTTTTTGATGATGACAAAACATTGGGCATGAATAGGATTTAAAAATTTTACAATTACTA
Organism: Areca catechu; assembly: GCA_021397845.1. Classification (NCBI taxonomy): domain Eukaryota; kingdom Viridiplantae; phylum Streptophyta; class Magnoliopsida; order Arecales; family Arecaceae; genus Areca; species Areca catechu. Next base: position 104,132,057 of record CM038040.1, read on the forward strand.
TGTATCGTATTCACATGTATCAAAAATATTTAACATAGTGTGTATCAAACCAAATGAGTATCAAATTGTTAAATGAAAAGTATCAACACAATGTATCATAATGCATCATCCATGTACTAAGTATCAAAACTTCACAATATTAACTTGTATTTGAAGTGAGTTTAATAAAAACTTAACACAAGCTCCCCCATTATTGTAATAATATTTTCTTCATATTTTCTTTCATATTCACACTTTCATGCACATTCATTCACATTTTCATGCACACTCTTCTCTCCTTTCTCACTTCTCACTTTTTGTCATCAACAAAAGTATATAAAAAAAGAGAACATTCATTCATAATTAAGTCATTCACAACATGTATTGGATGTATCATAAAAAACACATATATATATATATATGAAAAAGTGTCGATACAAGAGTGATACAGTACAAAAGTGCCATGGTATGACAAATGTAGTATCACAAACAATATAAACAACTAAACATAAAGTCCTAAAACATCAAAACAAAGGACTAGGATCATCATCACTAAGGTCTTCCTCACTAGAGGAGGAACTGACCCCTCAAATACTAGGAGCAGGCTTGAATTTAGGGAACCTAGGCCTAAGGTCCCTATGTCTGGTCCTAACAGGAGTAGTTGTCTTAGAGGTCTAGGTTTAGCTTTTTCGTAGTGCAGAAGAAATCATGATAGGAGTAGGTCAAGTAGTAGGAGAATCAACAGATAAGGCAAGAGTGCTGGTAGTAGATAAAATCTCTGTCACTGGAGTGTCTCCACATAAGAACTCGGATCCTTAGTACCAGTGCCAGCCTCAACAGGAGTAGCACATGTATGAATGTAGTGGAGTATACTGCCTCTCCTGCCCATAATATATGCCAATGTCCGGTGCTGCAGTAGAAGGAGTAGGTGTAGAGTGACTGGCTACTCTAATCTGCTGAAGAATAGTCAAAATGTCCTGAAAATCTGATGCATCTCTGACTTAAGTGCCACTATCCTAGCATCTGTCTCTGATCTCCCTCTCTGAAGACTAGAGATCTCATCCAGTATGCACTGTAGTCTGTCATCATCACCTGATCCAACAGCAATCAATCCTCTCACAAGTGATCGAGGTATAGAAGGAGCTGGCTCTAATGGTCCAGCTTGTCAGCATGTAATCTCTGCCTGGAATCCTGTCCCTATGCTGCCTGGTCATTCTCTCCTGAATCCTCATCAGAATATGTCACTGGAAGTCCTTAACTCTTCATGATCCAGTGACCCTCTACCTCAAGAATCCCATCCTGGTCAAAGATTTTATGTTGTATTTGTCTGTATACAATAATGGTTTGCTATCCTCTCCAAACAAATCAACCTTGGCATCCTGAAATAGTAAGTAAACACCATGCCATATGAAAGACATGCTCGTGCCCTACGAGTAGCTTCCCTCATCTGTGACAACATAATAAATGGTAAGTTGAGGGCCTCCCGCTCAACTAAACATCTCATAAAGACTAGGTCTCTCTCACTCACCCAGTCGAATCTCTCTCACCCAGTCGAATCTCCCAGTCCGGGGTAGAAAGAAGATGTGCCTAATGATATTATGTAGCACCCTCATCTCCAATGAGAGTTGGTGACTCAAACATGTATCACACCAGTCACATTAGTCCTTTCCATAATAATTCTCAGTGTTTTCTGCTTTTCTTTTGAAACCAAATAGCTTTCACCCTCTTTAGGTATTTGAAGAACATTAGGCAATTTTGCTCACTAATCTCAATGTGTTTCCCCTTCACAGTAGATTCAATATTAAAAGCACCCAAAGACATATTCTCGAAAAACTGTCTAACAAGATTAGGATATATTGAAGATTAAGCATGCAAAAATCCTTCCAACCTTGTCCAATTAACCAATCACCACCAACAATTTCAAACTTTCTTGATCTAGAAATGTGAAATCTATGCAACACCCTGAGATTACTTGCCTATTGCCCATCAAAATTACATGCCTCGGAGCTTCTTGTTCCTCTTCATGCTCTGCTTGTGGTTTCTCTGATGGACTTGAAGTATCAAGCCTCCATTGGTCCTCCTTTCCTCTGCCACTGACCAAACAAACCTTCTAGCCTTCTTTTCCATGGCTTTCTTAGGAGCCATCTAGGTTAGATTAGGGTTTTGGAATGGTGTAGAGGTGTTCCAAGGGTTTTTCTTAGGTTAGAGAAAGGAAATGGCTAAGGGAAAATAAGAAGGGTGGAAAGAAATGACAAATTCAAACCTATGATGCCCTATTTAACAAGCCTCGGCCGACTCTCGAGTCAGCTCGCTGAAACAGTAGGTGGCTTGAGTCGGCACGAGCCCAGATTTAGGTCAAAGCTCGAAAAATGAAAAAATAAATTTTTATGGGTTTCTTAGTACTAGAGAAGGTGGTTGTAAGCTCTAGAAGGAAATTTAAAATGTCTAGATATTTTTTTCTTATTTTTGAGAATTAGGTCAAACTTTCAGAATGGGTCACACAGGCATAATTCGCCTCTAATCTTTTCAAATATCTTAACTAAGGGATTTAGTAAAAAATGTCAGCAAGTTGATCTTCAGTATGTACAAATTCTAATTCAACAACATTATTTAAAACATGATCTTAAATGAAATGATGTCTAATTTCTATATGCTTAGTTTGAGAATGCAGAATTAGATTCTAGATAAATTAATAGCACTAGTGTTATCACATTTAATAGAAATTTTAGACTGGACAACACCATAATCTTCTAGTTGTTGCTTGATTTCACAACACTTGTGCACAACAGCTCCCCGCAACCACATATTCTGCCTCAACAGTAGATAGTGCTACAGAGTTCTATTTAAGACAGTGCCATGAAATCAGTTGACACCAAAAAATTGACAAGTGCACTTGTGCTTTTTCTATCAATTTCACAGTCTCCATAATCAGCATCAGAATAACTAATTAATTTTAAAGATGTATGCTTAGAATACCATAATCCTAGATTGCATTTGCCTTTGAGATACTTAATGATTCTTTTAACAAATATGATGTGTGACACTTTTGGATTAGATTGAAAACGTGCACGCATACAAACACTAAATAAAATATCAGGTCTACTGGTAGTTAAATAATGTAAAGAACCGATCATATCTTTATACAGTTTTTGATCAACATTTGTACCATTTTTGTCTTTATCAAGTCTACATGCAGGATTCATGGATGTTCCAATTTCTTTGCTTGATTCCATGCCAAACTTTTTGATAATCTCTTTGATATATTTGGCCTGGTTGATCAGGATACTTTCCTTTAATTATTTGATCCGAAGCCCGAGGATGTAATCAGCTCACCCATCAAACTCATTTGAATCATCCTGCATTAACTTAGCAAAGTCTTGACACAAAAATTCATTAGTAGATCCAAATATTATATCATCAACATAAATTTGAACAACTAAAATATCATTATCTTTTTTTTGAATAAATAGTGTAGTGTCAACACTATCTTTTACAAAATTATTTTCAATTAAGATCTACTTAATCTGTCATACCAGGCTCTAGGTGCCAATTTAAGACCATACAAAGCTTTATTCAATTTAAAAACATGATTGGAAATGTGTGATCGATAAAACCTGATTGTTGTTCGACAAAAACTTCTTCAGATAAAAACCATTTAAAAATGCACTCTTTATGTCCGTTTGAAATAATTTGAAATTCATAAAGCATGCATATGCTAGTAAAAATCTAATAGTCTCTAGCCTAGCTACTGGTGCATAGGTCTCATCAAAATCTATTCCCTCTCTTTGATTATAACCTTGAGCTACCAGTCTAGCCTTATTCCTAATTGCATTACCTTGCTCATCAAGTTTATTTCTATAAACCATCTAGTACCTATAATAGGGTAGTCATTAGGTTTTTCTACTAGAATCCAAATATTATTTCTCCTAAATTAGTTTAACTCATCATGCGTAGCTAACATCCAATTATGATTAATTTCAGCTTCTTCAATAGTGTGTGGTTCTACATGAGAAACAAAAGCAATTAAGTCATGTGCATCTCTGTGCAGCTCTGGTTCTAACACCTTGAAATAAATCTTCTATAATTAGTTCTTGGGATGTGATTGTGCATACCTCCATTCTTTAGGTATATCATCATGATTCTTGCTTATCTCTTCTTCATGTTGTTCACTTGTTTGTTTGTCTTTAAGAGTCAAATCCTTCATTTCATATTCTAGTGTACCTGCATCATCATTGGCACGATCTTCTTTTCTAGAAGATGTAATTTCAGATTCATTGAAAATAACATATATCGATTCTTTCATAGTCAAAGTTTTTTGTTGAAAACTCGATAGGCTTATTATTTAAAGAATATCCAAAAAAAATAGCCTTATCGAATTTTCCATCAAATTTACCAAGATTATCTTTACCATTATTAAGAACAAAATATTTATAGTCAAAAACATGAAATAATTAATATTAGGCTTTCTATTATTCCACAGTTCAAAGGGGGTTTTTCTATAATAGGTCTAATTAAAACTTTGTCCAAAATATAGCAAGCGAATTTACAGCTTCTGCCCAAAAGTATTTTGAAAGATTTTCTTCACAAATCATTGTTCTAGACATTTCTTCCAATATTCGATTCTGTCATTCAACAACACCATTTTGCTGTGGTGTTCTAGGAGGTGAAAGATTTTTTAAATTTGAAACTCTTTTGTAAAACTTTTTGAATACTTTAAAAGTCTCATCTTATGTGCAATGAATAAAATCCATGGGTATCTTGAAAAATATCTATAATCACAAGACCATACTTCATACCACCTAGGCTTGTGTCCTATTAGGTCCAAATAGGTCCATGTGAAGTAGCTCTAAGGGTCTAGTAGTGGAAACAATATTTTTGATTTAAAACTTCCCCTCACTTGCTTTCCTAATTGACATTCATCATAAACATAATCAAAATTAACTTTGAACTTTGGCAAACCCTTAACTAAATCTTTTGAAATAAGTTTTGCTATAGTATCCATACTAGCATGTCCAAGTTGCCTATGCCATAGTAAACTTGATTCCTGCTCTTGTCATTCATTTCTACAAGACTTGTATTGCTTGACATAGCCAGATCATTAAGATATACTACACAAATGTTACCAAGTCTATGTCTAATGAACTTTGTATTAGAGTCAAGTGGATCAACTACTATACACATTGAGGACTTGAAGAAAACATTAAAATCAATATCACAAAGCTGACTAATACTTAAAAGATTATGCTTTAACTTTTCTACAAGTAACACATTCTCAATAAATATAGGAGTAATTTGATTTTACCAATATCGATTATCCTTCCTTTGTGATATCACCAAAGGTTACCATTCCACCATCTTTTTGTTCTAGGATGAAGAATGACTAATGTCACCCATCAAGTATCTTGAACAGCCACTATCAAGATACCATCTTTTCTTTATATTTGTGGCTGCAAGATATCCCTGCAAAATAATCAGGTAATAGATTAGGTACCCAAGCTTTCTTGGGTCCTTGCAAGTTAGTAGAATTGATTTCTTTTGGACCCGAATTTTTTAATTTTCTTCTCGTCATTATATTTCAAATGACATTCAAATGCCTTATGACCAACATTATTGCAAGCATAGCATACAATTCTTGGCTTTGAATACAAAGTATATGATGATGGAAATTTAGGTCTATACTATTTTGAAGTAATGAATTTAGGAGCATATGATATAGATGCAGAAAATTTATTTGAAATTGACCTTTGTAACAAATTCCAAATTTGTTATTTGTCTCTCTTTGATCTTTCAAAATTAGTTCAAGCTTGTTGGAACTTAAGGTTAATTTCTCAACCAAAGACTTAAGCTTTTGAACTTCCTTTTTCAAATCATCATTTTCATTTTGCAAACTTTTGTTTTTCTCAAGAATTTCTTCTTTTTCAATTAAGTAGTTTAAGTCTTTTACAAAACCAAACTTAATTTCTTTGTAAAATCTTATTTCTTTCATCAATTTTATTTTTATCCTTTTCAATCATATCACAATGGTTTTTCAAATTTTATTTTTTAAACTAGCTTTTTATTTTCTACTAATAATTCACAAAAAGCATTATGAAGCATCATATGTAAATTCTAAATTAGGTTCAGAAGTTGTTACTCATCCTCCAAAACCATAAGGCAAATCTGAGCAGTTTTTGTTGTTTCTTCATCCTCTCAGTGGATGTAGATTCGTCACTGTCACTCCATGCTACAAGCATTGCCTTCTTCTTCTTTCTCTTGATCATCTTTTCTTGGCTTCTGGACAGTCAGGACATATATGTCCCGGTTTCTTGCACTCATAACAGATTGGAATTTGATCTTTGTTTTTGTCCTTCTCCTTTTCTTTGTCCTTTTCTCTTTCTCTTCCAAACTCTCCTTTTCTAAATTACTTCCTCCATCTGTTTGTTCTTCTTCTGCCCATAAACCTTTTAAATTTTCTCATTATAAGGGCTATCATCATTTCAAGATCATCATTATCAGATGAATCTGAATCTCCATTCTTGTCTTCTTTAGTAGCTTTAAATGCTATAGCTTACTTTCTTTTGGAATCTTCATCAGTTCTTTGTTACATGGATAGCTCATGAGTAATTAATGATCTAAACAACTCATCCAGTGGTAGGGTGTTCAGGTCCTTTGCCTCTTAAATTGCTGTCACTTTAGCTTTCCATTTATCTGGCAAGGATCTCAAAACATTTTGAACTAGATCAGCATTAGTATAAGTCCTACCAAGACTTTTAAGATCATTGATAATATTAGTAAAGCATGTTTACATGGTAGATATAGTTTCATTAGGATCCATTTTGAATAATTCATAGTTGTGCACAAAAAGATTGATTTAAGAAGTTTTACTTATGATGTGCCTTCATGTATGATCTCAAGCTTATCCCAAATTTTTTAGCAGAATTACAAGTCGAAATTCTGTTAAACTCATTTGGGTCCAAAGCACAATACATCAAATCATAGTTTTGGCATTCAGCTCAACTAGTTCATATCATTTTCATCCCAATCCTCTTCCAGTTTAGGAACCTCAATATCATTGATTTTAAGAGTGGGTGTGTGAGGTCCTTTTAGAATAATTTTTCATAAATGAAAGTCTACAGCTTGAATGTATATTTTCATCCTCGCCTTCCAATATGTATAATTGTTTCAGGTGAAAAGTGGAGGTCAATTTGTGGATTGGCCTTCGGCCAAAGAAGTGCTCATGGGATTTGCTATCTATCTTAACTCTAAGTAATTTTCAGAGACTCTGCTCTGATACCACTTGTTGCCCGGTGGCTTCCTAAAAGGAGGGTGAATTGGGATTATAAAAATTTTTGGCAAGTATATGCAATTTGAAATCCTTTTGGTGTTGTGGTGCAATATGCAATACGAAGTAATTAAATAAATGCAATAAGGTAAAGTAAGCACAAACACAAACACAAGGAATTTAGAGTGGTTCGGAGCAACCGGCTCCTACGTCTACTACCCAAGCACCACTTGGGATTTCCACTATATCCTCCAACTAGAATACAGTCGGATTATTTTACCAGGCTCATAATCCAAACCTATACACTTTGGTTTTACCAGGATCACCAAAGAAAACACAACTCCCTTTGGTTTTAAACAGGATCACCAAAAAAAACCCTATACTTGGTTTTATACTGGAATCACCAAGAACCCAAGTTAGGTTTTCACAAGGTTCACCTAAAAACCTTGAACCCTCTCTTAAGACACAGCCCTTGCTATTCTTAGAGAGAAAACAAAGATATGTCAAAAATATAAAGCAACTATACAACAAACCGAGTTTGTTTAAGTGTTGCCGATGAAGATCATGGTGAAGCCTAGCCTTGAATGCTTTTTTAATGCTTCAAGCTGCTTCTTTACTTTTTCAAGGAGTGGATTCAATAATGAAGAGAAGTTGGTGGAGCTTTGAAACCTATCTTGAATGCTCTTGAAGTGGGTTAGTGAAAGACTTGAAGGCTTTTCAAATTCCCAAGATAAATCAATGAATAATCCTTAAAAAAATTGTTTAATCCATCAAAAATACTCCTTTTATAGTGTTCCATGAGATATAGTCATTGTAGGGCCTAAGGAAATGGGAAAGAGCTGTTGGAGACCTTTTAGAGTTCAAATCAACTTTCAGTAACTAGCCATTAGAGTGTAGAAACGATCACTCGAGTCGGCTTGAGGTCCACGAGTTGACTCAAAGTCTCAGACGGCCCAAACAAAAATTCTGTACATGTCAGCTTTTCAAGCTGGAATCGCTTGAACCTTTAATCAGTACAAAATCACATTTTCCTTTAGTCGGCTCTTCAAGGTAAAGTCGGCTCGAAGTCTTAGTCACCAACAAATATAACTCTAGACGAGTCAACTCTTCTAGCTGGAGTCGGCTCGAGGTCTCATACTTCAAAATCATGTGTTCTTCAATGAGTCAGCTCTTGGGCCTAAGTCGGCTCGAGGTATTGAAACTCTAAAAAAAATTTTGTGCCGTGCCAGAAGGAGTTGGCTCTAGATCCATGAGTCAGCTCTTGCAAAAACTTCTTTTAAAGCTTCAAACTTCTCCAAAATTCTTTGACATAAGAATCCAACAATAGCTAATCTACTCACTCTTATTTTACAATTTTATAGCCCTTTTACAATATTACATATTTCAAAGAGTTAGGGCTTTTATAAGTTGAAGAATATAAGAGTCTATACAATGTTGGATTACCTTTCAACAAATTTGAAAACCAAGTAAAGTAAAGATAAAGATTTCCCTGCAAAAACTTCTCAAGTAATTAATAGAATTAGTAACACATACATGCTCCAATATTTTTGATCATCAAAATCATTCCAGGTGTCAACAATATCAAAAAAATATTTATTTTTTTGATTGTTATTAGTTTGCATTAGGGGTCACTGAATGTGCATCATCTGATTAAACTATTCTTAAAGGCAATTCACTATCTCAGATCAGGACAAGATTTCATCACCTGTCCTAGGCCCAAAACAACCACCATCATCCTAACCTAAGATTTAATTAAAATTAATTAGACTTAATTTGCCCTTGTGGGCTAAGCGACACCAACATGTCCGGTCCGAATTGAGTGGGCCAACTAGTGCATTCAATTCTCCAAGTATTACTGGAATCTGGTGTCTAAGGCTGGGGGTCCAAAGTCAAATGACCTAAGTGGTGTTGTGGTTTTTAATTGGGTCTCTGCAAAAGTAGTGGGGCCTTCCAAACTCTCACCCCCTACCTGGCCAGAGAAAGGATTAGTTATTGAGTTGGGTGTAAGTTGAGTCGACCCACTCAGTTTTGGCTCTAGGTCTAGTAAACCCTAGCTTGTACTAACCCTTGCATGCTTGGCTGCATCTTCTCATCTTGATTGTTTGCTTGTTTGCATGACCACCAGGTCAGGAGTCTAGCACAGTTAGTCCAAACCCTAACCCAGTTCAACTATGGAGTCCAGTCTAGAAACCCTCATTAAGGCCATGAATGAATAATTGTCCCAGATGAACACCCAAAACCAAGTCCAGTTTTCCTAGATGAACATCCAATCCCAAAATTAGTTTGCTCAACTAGTTGCCCAAATCAACCAAGTGACCTGGTCAATAACCAGAAACCCATAGGTTTAGTATCCTTAGATATGAGCCTAGTATTAGTCCACTTCCTCTTAGTCAACACACCCCTACCTTAGTCATTAGTCAATTTTCCTTAGTCAACCCCCTCTTACCACCCCATTGATTCACCAGAATGACCTTGAAGAGGAGATATATGAAGCTAACTTGAGCTTAGTGGATGAGTATGAGGAAGAGGAAGAAGAGTTATCCATAGAAGATCCAGAATTAGTTGACCAGGTAGAAGCCAACCTAGAATTAGTTGACCCTGACTAAACCTAGATAAAAACAACCCAAAGTTAGTTGACCCTGACCACACCCAAGCTGCAGTGGAAGAGTAGTTAGAAGAAGAGAACCCAGATCCTGCTACTAGAGCACCACTTGAGGAGACTTTTGAAGAGAGCCCAATTATAGAGTCTAGTCCCAAGATTCAAGAACCAGAAGAATTTATTAAGGACCTGATCTCTTTAAATCAGTACCCTCAGGATGAAGTCACTCCTTTAACTCCAACTGAAGATCTCTTCCTGAAATTAATGACCCATTCATCCATAATGCAGTCCTTGTAGGTATACATCACCCCATAAGGTCAGCCTTATTAGTCTAGGACTAATCCCTGACATCCCTTCCTGTATCCTATTCTATCCAATCAACACTGAACCCTTTTTTACTTTCTACCCAACCAAACTAACCCGAACCAACCTTATTTTCTGCCTTCTCCAGAAGCTTCTCATATTTTCCTAAAGACTTGGTTGCATTTTATAGAAGTTTGCATGTTGCATTCATTCATTGAGCATGTCATGTTTGCATCTTACTCTTGGAGGACCCTATGGCACCCAGTAGGAGTCCATGCACCATTCATCTGCATGTCACCCTCTTGAGAAAGGGTTAAATCCACAGTTATAGTTTTGGGTTTAGTCGAATCTGCATGTCAATAGGAGTTGTTCATAGAGTGAATCTAGGTACAAGTCCCTAAGGAACAACCCCAGGAAGTAGATGTAGGTCATGAACTAATATTTGGTTTTGAGTCCAATCAGTCCACAGACCTACTTCATCTATCCACACTTGCACTAACCTCTACACAGCATTTGCATAAAGAAATTAGCTAAACGATAAACATAATAAATGAACTTTATAAGAACTTGGTTAATTCCTGGAAAAAAAGCTAAAATTTTTTCTGCAATGAATTTTGTAATGATCAGGGTTAGACTTGAGCGGTTTCCTCCAGGGACCATCAAGAAATTGCATGCTCATAGAGCTAGAGCATTCAGAATAATAAAGAGAGTTGGACCTAATGCCTATGCGCTTGAGTTACCACCTGATCGGTATTAGTTCCACCTTCAATATTTCAGATCTTGTGGAATACTGGGAGCTAGCAACGATACCTAGCAAGCCATTTGGACATATTCCTTCCCATGAGAGTGAACCCACCCCAGAGTGTCCACCAACAAATGGCCTATAAGTAAGGAAAGGATTGATCGAATCCTAGACAATCAAGCATCAGTACCCAAAATAAAGGTTATCAGAGGTATTTGGTCAAATAGCAAGGTCAGCTGGAATCTGAGGACTCGTGGATCACCCGTGAGAATCTGCAGTGCCTCAACTCAGACCTTCCTAAGCAATATGAGAGCCAAGTTGACCCTTACTCGATGGGGTCGAGTTCCTCCCATCTCGAGAGAATGGTGGGGGCACCAGGATCATACATAAATTATTGAGCCTTATCTGGTTTACTTAGCTATGTGTCAAATTTGTAATCAAGTAAGATTGAGTCCTGTAAAATGTTGAAGCTAGTTGAATTGTCTCAATCCTAGTCAAGTCTTTAAATCCTGTACTTGAGTATTAGTCCAGTACCAGTTCAATTTTTGTACAAGAGAAGAGGATACCCTGTTTAGAGTTCCACCAAGCCTCATCCAGGAGCCAGAGGCCTTCACATCAACTTATTGGGCTTTGTTTGCCACCCCAGGGTCCAAGATTCCTTCTAGATGCCTAGATGCACTATAGATGCCTTCCAGATGCCTTGATACCCTCTAGATGCCAGAGAATATTCCTAGATCAGGGAGCCTCATGATTCTAGGAATATGCCAGCACCCAGGCCAAGAGATTCCAAGCCCAGAAGTCAAGCCCATGAGCCCCATAACCAAGATTCCAAGGAATATGTTGATACCAAGGTACCCTAGTTTCCACGGCACAAAGCCCATGTGCCAACCGAAAGGAGGCCGCCCACCCTTGCAGCCCTTGAAGCCCACATGCTCAAGCCCAAAGTCCTTGGCATCCTAGCCCAAGTAGAATAAGGAGAACTAGTTTCATTCAAAGTGTATTCTCCTAATCTTAATCAAATTTGTAATCCCTTTCCCTCTTAACTTTGTAATCCTATCCTATCTACGAGAAGACTTGGAGAACATCTATAAATACCCCACCCCTCCCACTCTTGGAAGTGATCTTTTTTTTTGAAATAAAACCTTGCTGAAAGTTTGAGTGAACTTGTGTTCTTGTGTGTTCTTGTGTTGGGTTGTGTGATAGTTGTTTGAGAGCCCTAGCCTTCCAAGCCTTGGCTGACCAAGCACCATCATTCAAGTCATAAGACAACCAAGGAAAAGCAGCCATTAGCCATCCAAAGCAAAAAGCCTACTTTCCCTCTCCAACCGCCATCAACCGAAACCCTAATCCCTTCTTTCTCTTCATACCCTATTTCTTTTCTTTGATTGTTATTTCTTGCCCCTCTCTTCCTTTTCTCCTTCTTGCCCACACCTGTTTCCTCCAAGCCCTAGGTCTCCAGAGACTTGCTCACCTCCAGGCTGCCATCCCAAGGAATCCAGGCATCATCCCCAGGCCCCAAGCTACCCCTCCAAGCTTGGCATCCTCCATCACCCCTAGGCCGCCAGCCATCCCCAGCACTCCATCAACTCCTCCTCTCATCCATCTTCTAATAAATTATTTTTAAAATCACCTGTGACCATAACCTTTGATGTTTGCAGGATCTCTCTGGTGAAATAGTCACAAGAAGAAGGTTTTCCTTGCCGTGAGACTAGCTAATAAAAAGCCGGCAGATCTGCGGGAACAAGGCTTGATGCGGGATGGGAAGAAATCAAGCATTAATGATGGATGGAGATTCAAGCAAGATGATTAATAAGCTAAATTGAGCAATAAGTCCACACACAAATAAGCTAAATTAATCCAAGAAAAGAATTTTTATGAAAGAGACTAGTTGATCTAAGTTAAAACACCTACAATGTAGATTTAGTTCAAACAATGAATAGGATCATCATGGCAAAGAAACCATCATTACTAGGGCAAGATAACCTTCAAATGATGAGATCCAAAGAGCTTAGGAATGGTTCTCCTACCAACAATGTTGGCTAAAATTATTTGATGGAAGGGTTCACTCAACACTCTAGAAAAGAGGCTTGGATCATAAGATCTACACTCCCTAACCTTGTGGACTCACTTTGTAGATGGTTCATGGCTTGGAAACCTTCATCTTCAACCTGAGATCCCTGAGAGAACTGTAAAGAACCCATCATGAGGCATGGAAATGAAATCAAAAGGAGAAAATGAAGAAGGGAAAGAAGGAAGAGAAGAAAAAAGCTTGGCATGAAGCGTGATGGACTTGAGCTTGGAACCGGATCAAGGCATCCCACCCTCTTCAAAACAAAATCAAGGGCATCCCACCCTATTCTCTCAAAAGGGCATCCCACTCTTCTCAAAATGAGGCTTCACACCTTAAGCAAAAGAAGGCATCTCACCCTCTCCACACAAGAGAACTCAAGAGAACTTTTAGCAAGAAAAAAATTCTTTAATTACTCAACATAAGATGCCTTACAAGAGGGGCTTGGGGCCCTATTTATAGGGTAAGCAAACCATAATTTTGGCCAAATTAATCTCCAACTAATCTCTTGATTAATTATACTAATTGATAGTTTGGTAGATCCAACTAAAAGTGGTTCAACAACATTTTCTTCTAGAATTTATTATAACTAATCTCATGTGGCACCTAAGTATCATCCATGTGGCTTTCTTGATGATGTAGTGGTCTTGGTGGCTGATGAAGTGGAGGACCAAGTGGCATCCCACATGTCAAGATAGTTGGAGATTTGTTGGGGAAAAGTTGTAGGTAATTTATTCCTTCCATGTGACCCCCAAAATTTCTTGATGAAGTGGCCTCCATGTGGTGCCCAAGGATGGGTTGTGTTGGCTTCATGAAGGCTTCCAAATAGTTTTCAAAGAGTGCTTCCAAGTGGCTTCAGAGGAGGGCTTACAAGTGGCATAAGAAAGATTTGGTTGACCAATGGGTCGGCTCAATAATAGGTTGAGCCGATTCCAAGAGCTTAAGTCGACTCATGAGATTGATGCCTTTTTTCTTAAGTCGGCTCATGGAAAAATTAGCTTCCTTCATTGACACATTAGGCTTAATTCCTTTAGATGTCCTCCTTGATTAATCCTTCTGGCTTCAATATTGAGTCAACTCCCATCCAAATGGCCCTTATCTCTTGGCTTATTCCATATGGAACTTGGTTGAAGCTTGAGTTCTCTTTCTAATGCTGATGTCCCCATCAATTCTCCCAAGGTGAAAAAAAAACTTGACGTTGTCGAGTAAGGGTCAACTTGACTTGGCAAGGATCTAGTAAGTCTGATTTATTCTTTTGTAGATCTTCTCTTGTTTCCTAGGTGGCTCTCTTAAGAGGGGGGTGAATTGGGAATGTAAAAAATTTAAGCAGTTATGTACTTTTGAAATCCCTGTTAAGGGTGTTAGGTGATGTGATGTACCAATTAATAGCAGAAGCAAAATAAATCAAAGAGCCATGATAAAACACAAAAATTATGGTGATTCGGAGCAACCCAGCTCCTATGTCCACTACCCAAGATTACCACTTGGGATTTCTACTATATTCCCCAATGAAATACAGTCAGATTGTTTCACAGGCTCACAATCTAAACCTCTATACTTTGGTTTTACCGGGATCATCAAAGAAACCCAACTTGGTTTTACCAGGATCACCAAGAACCAAACACTTGGTTTTTAACGAAGGCTCACTAAGAACCTATTTGGTTTTTCAATCGGGCTTACCAATAACCCAATAATTCAAGAATGAATTGAAAATAAAATGCAACAGAATGATAAATAGATTTCTTGTCGAATAAGTGCCGATGCAGCTCGAGAAAAGCCTACTTGAATACACTTCAATGCACTTTAATGGCTTCTTGGCTTCTTTGCTAAGTGCTTCAAGTTTTATATGAGAGTTGGTGAAGACTTGAAGGCTATCTTGAATGCTCTTAGTGCTCTCTTCCTTGTTGGTTGTTGGATATTCAATAAAGCATTAAATCTTTGAAAAACTCTCTAACACTTGCTTCAAAGAAGTTCAAATCCCTCAACTATATGGCCTTCCATCATTCTAAGATAGTTTGAGTTATTGTAGACCATTGAGATGTGACATTTGATCGTTTGAGCACTTTTTGGATTCAAATTCTGAGTTCTGGAACTAGCCATTATGTACCTGGAATCGATACTCGAGTCAGCTCGGATACTTCGAGTCGGCTCGGATCCTTCGAGTCGAATGGTCGAGTCGCCATTTCTTCAGTAGGATCGGCTCTTTGTCTCAAGGTGCAGAAATCACACTCTAGATGAGTCGGCTTATATCCATGCAGGTCGGCTTAAACTTTCATTATTGGAATCATTGAACTCGAGGAGTCAGCTCACTTCTACTTGGGTCGACTCAAATTCTCAAAGTCAGAATTCTTCATGCTAGAGGGGTCAGCTCATTGCAGTTCTAGTCGACTCACTTTCTCAGGTCTTCAAATTTTGTTCTAGTAGAGTCGGCTCATTCTTGTTAGGGTCGACTCGTCTAGCTTGTTCTCAAAAAACTTCATAACTGGACTCTGAATGAGTCTGCTCGGACTTACTTGAGTTGGCTCAAATTCTCTCGAGTCAGCTCGGATTGCTGCGCGCTAGAATCCTTAGTGCATGCCATGAGATGGAGTCGGCTCTTCTTCTAGTTGGGTCGGCTCTAGTGAGTTCTTCAGGAATTTTACAACTAGACTTAAGAACATTCTCACCAAAACTCTCAAACATTCGATACAAACCAACTCAATTTAAATTTAGAGCATAACACCCATAGAAGTAACCCAGCTTCATGATTTTACAAAGGATTTTCAAGGGGTTCTTCTTTACAATTTTCAATACAATACAACTCAAAACAAGAAATATAAATATAGGATTCGAAGTTTGTTCAAAGAGATCATCCTACAAAAACTTGTTTAACACTTGGAGAGTTGTTATAAAATAAATGCAAGCACCAATGCTTGGTTATCATCAAAATCACTTATGGGGTCAATATCTCTAGTGATCCACGAGTGTTCCGACTCAAGTCGACCTTACCAATAAACCAAATAGTGTGGATAGTCTTATTTTAGGTAGTGATAGTTATTATCCAAATTCTCTCAATCCTATCTCACCATTTTTGGTAGTGTAGCTGGTGGACGCTCAAGGGTTGGTTCACTCTCAAAAATTGGATCAAGTCTTAAAGGCTCACTAGGTATCATGTTGGTTCCTTTACTCTACTAGGTCTGAAACTTTGAAAGTGGAACTGATACCAAAGTCAGATGGTAATTAAGCACATGAGTATTAGGTCAAAATTTCTTTAGTATTTTGAAAAGGACCTACACCACGGGTATGCGTTTTTTTCAATAATCTTTTCATAAAAGTTCTTTGACTCTCTTATTAAATTTAGTCATATGTTTGTTAGTTCTATTGCTTAAATTTTCTTACTAATCATGCTATGCATATGACTCTCATAGACTTGGACACTTATGCATGGATGACAAGCTCAAATGACACCAAATAATAAAACAAACTCAAATGATACCAAAACAAAAGACAAGCTCAAATGGGCTTTATTATCTAATGACTGAACTTTATTATTGGCTAGGAAACAAAAGTTCCTAATTTTTAATATTTTTCTTTAAGGCTCTAAGACTCTTGCATATAGATTCAGGTAAGTGGCAGTAAATCTTAATTTAGTTCCTAACATATGTCACAGAGTCTTAAAAAAAAAACTATTGAATATCACTGGGACTAGGTCGATGGTATAGTGGATGTCCTAGAATGGTGAAATGGGATGGAAAAAATGATCGGGGGGTGCATATTGAAAGTCCTTTGCAAATTCTACAACTTCTTCGGGTTGATCTTTTGGATTGGTTCTTAGGTTTCTTTAGTGGTCATTACCCCAATTGGTGATTCCTCAATGATCTCTTGTTTTGAACCCTTAACATTGATTAACATTAATTCTTGGTCCTCATCTTTTATGAACTCTATTATCTTCTCGGGTTGTTCTTCATGATTTTATCCCTGGACTTTATTTTCTTCAAGTTGATTATTCCCATTTTTAATTTCATTAGGCTGGGTAACTATTCCAAGCAATGTTCATGTTCATATTCATCCACTAAGTTAGACCCAATTTCATAGACTTCTTTATGTTCTTTAACGGGTTTAGGATCTTCTCTTTCTAGCTCTCTATTTGGACAAGATTTTGATTCTGCTTCATCTTTAAATTTTCAATATGTTCAGGAGATATTTTCTCTAATTCTTCAATGGGTTTAATCTCTTCTTCATCTTCTTCATATTCATCTATTAAACTTCGTTCGACTTCATATATTTCTACTTTTGGCTCTTTAATGAGTTCAAGGATTTCTTCCTTACAGACTACTAGATAATAGGAGTTGGCTTGTTTAAAGGAATCTGACTAGAACAAGGCCTATGTCCAGATGTATTAACCCTGTTGGACTTAGGTCGAGTGATCAAGAGTTCACTCTGATATGTCTCAAATTCCCTAGTAATTTGGTAGGCTTTTTCTAGGTCACGAATTCCCATTGAAATAATTCTCATTGGATGTCCTTTCATAGGCCAGCTCGAAATCTAGCTATAACCATTGCCTCAGATTCGGCTGTGTTACATCTCCTGACAAACTCATTGAATTTGGCAATATATTTAGATACGATTTTATCATCTTGTCTTAAATCTGTACCATTGGTCTAAAAGTCTTTGCTCATAATATCTGCCTAGGTACTTTTCTCTAAGCTTACTCTTCATATCTCTCCAGTTAATTATTTTATCTCCACTATAATAACATTCATGCTCAACATCTTCCCAATATAGCTTTGCATGTCAGACTAACCTAAGTTTGGCAAATTGGCACTTCCTTTTTTCTGACATTTCATCCCACTCAAAATATTGGTCATTCTTTCTTCCAATTGTTATACACTTCAAGATCTAAAATTTTATCAAAAGTGGGTGCATAGGGTCGACTGTTCCTAAAGGATATTACCTCCAAATCATCAAAATCATGGTAAGGGCATCTAGGGTTGTATTAAAGGGTGAGATCATAATAATGGGCTCTTAGACCAAGGAGAGGTGGACTAGGTGATTTAAGTTTAGTAAGGGTCAAGCAATTTTCTTCAAGGTTCCCGATTTGATTATCCACCTGTCCTGACTCTTTGTTCATTTGCCCTAATTATTTAGTTAGGGTATCAAACTTTTCAGTCATGGTCCTCATAAAGAATTCAAGATTGGGATCCATGGATAAACCAGACTGAGTGTAGGACTATTGGTATAGGGCTTCAGACCAATTGGACAAGCAGTTAAACCTAGCTTCTAGAGCTCCTAGACCTAGAAGTCCAAAATACAGGAATTAACTAGGTACTAGTTAAGGATGTTATTAACCTTTCCACTGGCCATGTAAGAGGTGGGGTTGCAGGAGGCTCCCCTTGCTTTCATGAGATCCTAATAAAAATCATAAGTCTGCTTAAGGCATTTGCCATTGGACCTTTAGCCTAGATACCAATTTCAAGGAGTAAATACAAACTCAAATAATACTTTGCCTTATCTTGCACTTGAACTTGACTTGTGGATATCCCTAGTTTAGGTTTCTACTTGATTTTAATTATGGCTTAGATCAATGCAAATGTGTGTAATTGTTTGGGCCAAGAAAAGGTAATGACCTCCTTCCCTTAAGTTATATTGAATGCCCTTAAATAGATTTAGAAATGGATGCACAAACAATTCATTAACAAGTTAGCACAACAATTAGATTAGCACAATCAAATGATTCAAAGTCTAAATTTTAAAATTTCAAAATTTAAAATTTAAATTGGAAATTGTAGATCTAGAAATCTAGATTTCAAAACTTAAATTTTAAATTTTAAATTTGAATTTTAGTTAAAAAATTCATTCTTGGAAGTAAAAGTTGTTGTAAGAAAAATTTCAGAAATTAACAAACATCCAATTAACTAGTTTTATAAATTCAAATTAAAATTTTAAAATTTTAAAAATTAGAATTTTAAATGGATTTATCATATTTTGATGTCTAAATTTCACATTTCAAATTTTGAAATTTAATTTTCAAATTTTGGTTAGGAAATTCGTTTAAGAAGGCTTATAACTAAAGTTTGTTGCAAGATGATTCCAACTAACAAACCTTTAACCACAAAACACACAAAATTTGAAATTCAAACCCAAAAAAATTTCAAAATTCAAGTTATTGAGGTGGAGATCTCAGATTTCAAATTTGGAAATTTTAAATTTTGAATTTATGGTTGGAAATTCGTTTTGGAGGGATGTAACCCAAAGTTGTTGTAAGAAACCTACAACTAACAACCTTCTAACAAAAATTCGAAATTCAAATTTTAAGTTATTGTTGCGGTGACTTCTCCTAGACCAGGTTTGATCAGTTGTGTTGGAGTTCTCCTCGCTCAGTAGACCTACAACAAAGTCCCTAAGGCACCGGTGGTGTTCGGTGGGGGACCCTCCGATACCTAAGTTAGCAAGAGCTTGAAGGCAAAAGAATGGAGGAATCAAGGAGATAGCATATGGAGTGAGAAGAGAGTCCTTAGGTCAAAATAGGATCATCGGGCACCTTATATAGGCACAGAACAGTCCAAATTCGTTAGGGAGGAGTCTGAAAAAGACCAATCTGCCCCTAGGAGAATCTGGTGAGTGGCCACGTGGCATCCATATAGGGTAGCATCGTGGGAGTAGTGGAGTAGTACCGTTGATGTGGCAGGAGTCCATTGCAAAAGAAAGGGGTTTCTGGAACCCTTTAGGTTTTGAAGCATGTCTGTCGGACACCGACTGGGAAGGCAGTCGGTCCATCGATGGAGGGCGTCTGTAGGATGGTAGGCCGGACCTCAGAAGGAGTGGGCTGTCGGACCTCTACTCTGGTGGCGGACTTTTGAAGGGGAGTAGTGTGCCGGACCTCAGTAGGAGCGGGCTGTCAGACCTCTACTTTGGTGGGTTGGACTTCTGCAGGGTATGTCCGACGAAGCTTTAGAAGAGCTGCCCAGTTGGACCGCAAAGAGAGGCCGGTTCAGTCTGACGGTGAGCCGTTAGGGTATAACAGTTGTCCCCCCTACCCTTGTCCTTCGGGCGAGCTGCAGGCTCGAAGGACGAGGGCATTACTTGGTAATTAATGCGCCAGTCCTCAAGATGATGGCGAATCTGATTTGGCGTGCTGTGACCGGCCATCTTCTGGGTTCAAAGGGAAAGCTTCCTCTTCTCACTGCTCTAGCTCCTTTTGGAAGTCGAAAGTCCACGTTAGTCCCGCAACCGTCTTCCTCCTTTTTTGTAACTCCATTAAAATGGCCTCTGGGAATCGGAGTTTGGCTCGTGGGAATAGGGAACCCGGCCCGTATGATATCCCTTCAACCATGACCCAGGAGAGGGTTGAGGGTCTTAGAGTTGTGTACAGCATCCCCACCACGTTACACTTGACAATCCCTAGTCGCGAGGGTAGGGTGAATGGCCTCCTAAATTAGGAGCCCTTCCCTTATATGAGGATCACCTGAAAGCTTGATGCAGAACGGAAGCTCTGATACCAAAATTGATGCAGAACGAAAACTCTGATACCAAAAATGATACAGAATGAATATGTGGAATGCGGAAGCAAATTAAAATTAATGTATTTTTTTAATATATATTTTCAGAAGTCGGCTTTGACTCAAAGGAAAGATAACTAATGTTGAAAGAAACTAAGAAATGACAGAAAGCACAATTAAAAGGAGTGGATTATCAGAGTAACTCAGAAGTAGGATCGCTGGGGATTGAGAAACCCCAGATCTAGGGTTAGCTCTGAGTTTCAACGAAACAGACAAAGTGACAAGGGAAGGTTCTTATTACCTAGCAGTGATATCTCTCCATTTGGTGGAAAAAGACTCTCTCGAGCAGATTATTGGATCCCGGGAGTCAAGGTATCTTCGTAATGGATCCTCTGATAATGGTCCTTGGCAAAGTTGGCCTCTTCTTGAACCCTGGATCCTGGAGAGAAGAAGAACAAGGTTAGGAACAAGAGACTCAGGGAATAGAGTTACCAGAGTAGAAGAAAGGATGGGATCTAAAGGTCTTCAGCTGATCTGGAACTCCTAGGCTGCGAATTTGGGACTTCTTCTCCTGGATCTGCTGGATAGACTCTGAAGCAGTGATAGCTGACTTGAAGATGGCTGGACTGGGGTCCTGGTGGTCAGCCACCCTTGGAAGAAGAACCTTGGAGATGGTGTAGAGGCTAGGTTTGGTGGTGGTGGAGTAGAGATGGGTGGACTAAGCTAGGGTTTGGGGTTGGAGATCTCACACTCCTCAAGGTTCCTAGGGCACCGGATTTACTCCCTCACGGAGCTCAACACTTGAATACAAGTGCGGAAGAGAGAAACACAAAGTTCTCACAAAAGAAATTGATTTCATTCATCATTTTTACAAGAGTTACATAGAGTTGAATATATAGACATAACAAAGAAAAAAATTTCATACACTTCCCTGTGGACTAATAGGACTAACCCACACTTTAGGCATCAAATTCTCTTCCTAAGACTCCTTCCATGAGTGGGCAGCCCAAAAACTCCAAGAAAACTTGAGAATCAGCTCCAAATGGCAGGTTATGGGGGTGTCTCCTAGTATCTCTCCATGAATCAAGGATTTTCCCTTCATGGTTTGGCTCTTTTGGACACCTCCTAGTCTTGCTCCACAAGTTTAGGCTTCTTCCTTTCATGGCTTTGGCACTTTAGGAAACTTTTGGGTGCCTCCTTGATTTTCTCCCCAAGACATGCTCTCTTCCATTTTATAACTTGGATTTTTATGAAACATTGTGGGGCACCTCCTTGATCCTCTCTTCAAGAAAAATTCTTGCCATCCTGGCTTGGGTTATCTGGAAAGAAGTTGGCTCCTCCTTGGATTGAGGTATCTTGATGGATTTCTCCCCAAGTGGCGCATGAAAGAAGGGACCTGCTTTCTTGTGGTGTGGGGACCAAGGTACACTGGATGGAGATGTGGCGCCTCCTGGACTCTGGCGTGTGGCTGGGAGTGTGGCGCCTACATGCTTGGGCCTAGGAGAAAAATTGGGCACCCTGGACCTTGACTTGATTTAAAAAAATGGCACCAACCTGGAGAAGACCTAGACCACTACTAGGACTTGTACTGAGACAACATGACTCAACAAAATTAAATTGTAGGGAAATACAGACTCAAGACTAAAATTGAGTTGACCAAGTCAACCCTAATTACAAAACCAGAAAACCCTAATTCTTGGGCAAGGTCAATCAGAGATCTAGATGGAGCCCTGAAGTCTTCTTCTGAGTCTGGTGCCCGCACCAATTCTCCCGGGATGGGAGGAACTTGACCCTGTCGAGTATGGATCAAGTTGGCTCTGGTATCTCTCCAAGAGGTCTGGGTCCAATTCTTGTAATTCTTCTCGGGAGATCCAAGAGTTATCAGAATCTGGCCTTCCTTGCCAGCGGACCAGGTATCTTTGGTATCCTCGATTACGAGTAGAGATAACCTAATCATCCAGGATCTTTTCAATCTGCTCTTTCCTCACAGGCCAGTTTGTTGGTGGACACACAGGGTTGGGTTCACTCTCAAGAGCAGGATTAGGCTCAAAAGGCTCACTGGGAATCACAGCTGGCTCTCTATACTCTACTAGCTCTGTAATGTTGAAAGTAGAGCTATTGCCTAGTTCTGGAGGCAACTCGAGCACATAGGCTTTGGATCCTACTCTCTTCACTACTCTAAATGGTCCAGCTCCTATAGCATGTAACTTTCTAATGGTTCCAAGAAAAAACTGCTCAGGCCTTAACCTAATCATTACATAGTCTCTCTCAACAAAAGTTTTGACTCGTCTTTGAGAATCAGCTAACTTCTTATAAGTTTCATTACTTAAAGTTATTTTGGCATGAATTTCTTTATGCAAGTCCTTTACATGCTATGCAAGTGCATCAAGAGACTTGTGTGTGTGGGCTAATAGTGAAATCAGATCAAGTGGTGTGTGAGGCTTGTATCCATGAACAATTTCAAAGGGACTCTAGCCTATAGACCTATTGATCGAAACATTGAATGCAATTTCAGCCTTGGACAAAATACAAATCCCAATTCCTGGTGCTCTTAATCAAACCAAAATTTGAGCCAAAGCCTAGTAAAGGGTCAAGAAAAACTAAACTAGACTGACGACGCATTCCTAAAGAATAGACTTTATTCCAAAGGAACCCTAGGTCTAAACCTAACAAACTAAGGCTCTCTAGGTTTGACCTGGGTCGGAGGAGGGCATGCAGAGCATGAAAACTTTTTATGGATGCCTAGTAGGTGCCATAAGGTCTTCCAGAAGTAGGTGGCAAACCTAATAGATTCTAAGGAGTCTTGCAACCTAGAAATCTCAGTAAAGTGTAATCCCATAGCTCTAGAAACATGAGAAGATTCAGGGAAGGGTAGGAAATAAGAATCAGAGTTTTGAGATGGCTTATAGGAAACAAGAAACATACCTTGGTTATTCAGGATGACCTTAAAATGAGGACATTGTTCTATAGGTGCACTCATCCAAACCTCATGATTTGCTCTAGGAGGGTCTACAAGTGCAAGTTCTAGGGTAGGCTGGGTGCTCCTAGAAGGTGGAAGGTTATCAGGAAGGTCTTTGGAATGTTTATCTAGAAAGTCTTCTAAGCTACTGTCTTTTTCTTGTTCTTGGACCTTCTCAATGGGCAATTCTTGTGAACCCCTTCCTTCTTCACACTTCTCTACCACATTTGACTCAGGGGTGTCTTCTTTGGATTCCTCAATGAGTTCAGGGGTATTCTCACTTAAACTCTCATTGGGTGCAATTTCCTCTTCCTGAACTTCCTCAAAAGGGTCTTCTCTTAGGGTTAGCTCCTGAATTCCTTGAGTGGCGGGGGTCCCCTCAATAACCCCATCAGGTAGGAGTTGGTTAATTGAATTATCGGGAGAGATATCCTCAAATTCTTCTTCTTCATATTCATCTATCAAACTTATGTCAGGCTCATATATTTCTTCTTCAATCTCATTGAAAGGTTCTAATCTATTCTCCTTTGATTCTTCTTTAAGTACGGCTCTGGTCAGGTCAACTAATTTTGGGATGGCCATGCCTAACTCCTTCTCAGTGTTATCCTTCTGGTCAAGAGGTGACACAAGTGGGAATTGACAAACAAAAGTCTGGTTCACTACGGGTGTCGGATCAATCGGAACTTGACTCAAGTTGGTAGAGGTTGGCTTTAAGTCCAAAGTACTTGATTGGATATATCTTAAATACCACTCATAGTCTTGGGCTTCTTGGTAGGCTCGGTCTAACTTATTCGTCTTTTCAAGGCATAGCTTCATATAAATGTCTGGGTGTAACCCAACCTAAACCTCGATGTGATCTGAGCTTCGATCTCAATGGTATTACATTTCATGTCATACCACTGGAAGTCCTCGATATATTTAGACACAGGCCTATTACCTTGTCGCAATTGGTACAATTGGTCTAAAAGTCTTTTCTCATAGGATCTACCTAGGTACCTATCTCTCAACTTACTTCTCATATCTCTCCAAGTATATATTTCCTCTTTTCTTTGATAACACTCACGCTCAATAGCATACCAATGCGACCTAGCATGTTTGGTGAACTTGGTTTTGGCCAACCTAACTTGTCCTAATTCCAATATGTTAGTGCACTCAAAATACCGATCCATTTGTTCTTCCCACTTAATATATGTCTCTTGTCTTCCATCAAAAGTGGGTGCATAAGGTTCGGTGTTCCTAACGGGTCCCTTCTCTGAGTCAACCAAGTATGGGTATAGGCTCCTAGGGCTAAACTCAGGGGCAAGATCATGGTCATAGGCTCTTAGATCAAACCTCCAATGATTAGGTTCAGGATCCTTGTATAAAGGTCTCCTAGGCTCTGAGTGTGGGTGAGGTTGGGGTCTACCAAATTCTGAGTCAGGGGTCCAATTTCTATGCCTAGGTTCCTCAAGTACCTGGACACGATCTTTAAACTGGGCAACAGTATCAGTCATATCCTGACTCAATTTGGTCATACTTTTGGTAAGAGTTCTAATCATGGCCTCTAAATCAGGTTGGGTTTGACCAGGTTGGTAGGGTACTCTGTTCCGGGTGGACATGATGATGCAAGCAAGCACACCAAATGAGACTCGACTGAAACGACTACGGGCTAACTAGACCTAGAGCCCAAACTAGATGCCCAATCAGAGTGGGAAGCTAGCCTGTAGTAACTCGGGACTCAGCCAGGCAGGTGTAAGGGGAGTGTTAGGTCCCTAAATGCCAATCCTAGACACCAATTAGTGATTGTCCAGGTAGGCGGACCAGCACACAAGCCCTGAACCACCATTCTAGACACTAAGTACAAAGCACACACAGAGTAACTAGACAAACTGACTCAACACTAGCCAAGACCCGACCAGTTGGTGTCCCTAGCCCACTAGGGCAAATTAGGTCTAATTAATTTTAAGATTAAAGGCTTAGGTTCGAATGCACGGGAGGTGATTTTGGGCTAAGGAGAGGGTCTCAATCCTCCCCTTATGTTGCAACTTCGGTGCCCATAAGATAGATTCAATTTATGCACACTCAAATAAAAATACAGCTTGCAGAAAATAAAAAGCAGAACAGCAGTAAAATTGATCTCAGAAAATCTACAGAAATTAATAAATCATGAAAATTTTATGTAAAACACTTTCAATTATATTAGTTCCATCAAAACAAGAATTACTTAATTTAGAATTTTTTGAAGGGAGAAACAATTCGCATAACAGGGTAGTTACCGGTAGAAAATAGAACGTGTGTCCCGTTTACAATCCCTGCCTAGAAGATATAACCCAGCGGCACCCCTACACGCCCTAGGAACCCCATGGAATGGGAGGAGGAGGCTTGCGTCTCGCTTGTTCCTAGGACCGGACGGCCAGGAAACTCTACTCCAGGCAGCAAAAGTAAAAAGGAACGAAAAAAATAATCAAACAAGCAAGAACCCTAGACATGGATCTGATACCAAAATTGATGCAGAACGGAAGCTCTGATACCAAAATTGATGCAGAACGAAAACTCTGATACCAAAAATGATGCAGAATGAATATGTGGAATGCGGAAGCAAATTAAAATTAATGTTTTTTTTTATATATATTCTAGAAGTCGGCTTTGACTCAAAGGAAAGATAACTAATGTTGAAAGAAACTAAGAAATGACAGAAAGAAAAATTAAAAGGAGTGGATTATCAGAGTAACTCAGAAGTAGGATCGCTGGGGATTGAGAAACCCCCAGATCTAGGGTTTGCTCTGAGTTTCAACGAAACAGACAAAGTGAGAAGGGAAGGTTCTTGTTACCTAGCAGTGATATCTCTCCATTTGGTGGAAAAAGACTCTCTCGAGCAGATTATTGGATCCCGAGAGTCAAGGTATCTTCGCAATGGATCCTCTGATAATGGTCCTTGGCAAAGGTGGCCTCTTCTTGAAGCCTAGGTCCTGGAGAGAAGAAGAACAATGTTAGGAACAAGAGACTCAGGGAATAGAGTTACCATAGTAGAAGAAAGGATAGGATCTGAAGGTCTTCAGCTGATCTGGAACTCCTAGGCTACGAATTTGGGACTTCTTCTCCTGGATCTGCTGGATGGACTCTGAAGCAGTGGTAGCTGACTTGAAGATGGCTGGACTGGGGTCCTGGTGGTCGGCCACCCTTTGGAAGAAGAACCTTGGAGATGGTGTAGAGGCTAGGGTTTGGTGGTGGTGGAGTAGAGATGGGTGGACTAAGCTAGGGTTTTGGGGTTGGAGATCTCACACCTCCTCAAGATTCCTAGGGAACACGGATTTACTCCCTCATGGAGCTCAACACTTGAATACAAGTGCGGAAGAGAGAAACACAAAGTTGCTCACAAAAGAAATTGATTTCATTTATCATTTTTTCAAGAGTTACATAGAGTTGAATATATAGACATAACAAAGAAATAAAATTTATACACTTCCCATGTGGGACTAATAGGACTAACCCACACTTTAGGCATTAAATTCTCTTCCCAAGACTCCTTCCATGAGTGGGCAGCCCAAAAACTCCAAGAAAACTTGAAGATCAGCTCCAAATGGCAGGTTATGGGGGTGTCTCCTAGTATCTCTCCATGAATCAAGAATTTTCCCTTTATGGTTTGGCTCTTTTGGACACCTCCTAGTCTTGCTCCACAAGTTTAGGCTTCTTCCTTTCATGGCTTTGGCACTTTAGGAAACTTTTGGGTGCCTCCTTGATTTTCCCCAAAGACATGCTCTCTTCCCTTTATAACTTGGATTTTTATAGAACATTGTGGGGCACCTCCTTGATCCTCTCTTCAAGAAAAATTCTTGCCATCCTGGCTTGGGTTTATCTGGAAATAAGTTGGCTCCTCCTTGGATTGAGGTATCTTGATGGATTTCTCCCCCAAGTGGCGCATGAAAGAAGGGACCTGCTTTCTTGTGGTGTGGGGACCAAGGCACACTGGATGGAGATGTGGAGCCTCCTGGACTCTGGCTTTTGGCTGGGAGTGTGGCGCCCACATGCTTGGGCCTAGGAGAAAAATTGGGCACCCTGGACCTTGACTTGATTTTAAAAAAATGGCACCAACCTGGAGAAGACCTAGACCACTACTAGGACTTGTACTGAGTCAACATGACTCAACAAAATTAAATTATAGGGAAATACAGACTCAATACTAAAATTGAGTTGACCAAGTCAACCCTAATTACAAAACCAGAAAACCCTAATTCTTCGGGCAAGGTCAATCAGAGATCTAGATGGAGCCCTGAAGTCTTCTTCTGAGTCTGGTGCCCGCACCAAAGCTAGCCTTCGAGTTCCACTCCACAACTTTTTTATCCAGATTTTCAACCTATATAGGACCACCCCTTCCCAACTGACCCCGAACAATATTCGAGTGATTTGTGCTTTGTGGTCCACTATCGGGAAGCTGATATCGAACCAAGGACATCACTATTTTTCAACTTTTTTCTTTTAAAACAGGACTTCCAAAGTCTGGAATGGTGGATGTTCAGTCCCCGTCCTGGCCGAAAGATATTAGGAGGGCTTCCATCTGCCATTCATGGGTGGAAGTCCCGATACTTTTCTGTAGATAGCCTAGAGCCGTGGGGATTTGAGATGGCATGGATGGAGCCGAGGCCGAATGCCTTGAATGGGAGGAAGGTATCAAGGGCCGATGAGGCTGACTTCCACAAGCTGAATAGCGAGGACCCGAAGTTTGTCAGCTTCATGCTCCATGAAGGGAGTCTCCACCAGGCTGGAATCAACCAGCACTGAATGCTGGGTAGGACGGAAGCCATTGAGAGGGACCTATTGCTCTTTCTTTTGCTAATTTCGATGTTGTTACTGACCTTAGCATGTTTGTCGACAGGTGGCAAAATGAAGCCAGATCGGGCGACCCTTTCAGTGCAGTCAGCATAAAGGAGGGCCATCCGTATTTCTGAGCCAACTCCTCGGTAGCCGAAGAAGTAGAGGGTGGCAGAGCTGATGCCCGAGAGGTTGAAGAAGCGACGGACAGAGAAGCCGTTAGCTACGGTTGTGTCGGTGGAGTCAGAAGATGACATACTGCTGGCAGATCGCTGAAAGGTGATGGCATCGAAGCGGTCTTCTTTGGTTGGGCAGTCAGCCACCCGGGCGGAAGAGGAATGTCCAGCACCAGCTGGGGTAGAGATGACTCCATCTCTCTGCCACTAGATTTGACGAGGGAGGCTTCTTTAATGGTCCGCGGGGACCAAGTGGCTGAAGGGCAGACGGCTTCCCAGGGGAGGGCCGACGATGTCGGCGACGTTGAGGACCGCCAAAAGTGGCAAGCTATCCATGATGCCGAACAAGTCAAAGAACAGCTCTAGAGGGCTGTTGACGGTGTCGATGGACGGTCAGTGAACTAGGCCGTCAGGAGTACTCTTCACCATTTGTTGGGGGTGAGTTTCAAGTTTAAGCCTTCAGCCCTTGCTTTACTGTTTATAACTTTCTAACTGTGTATCTGTCGGTAGCTCATCCGAGACTCGCTGCTGGTGGATGACAGCTTGGGCGAGTTGCTCCATCTGAAGGAGCACTTGACCAAGAGGGTAGAGGCAGTCGAGGCGGCGAGGGACACCGCATGGGCGGCATTGACAGCTGCCAGAGTAGAGCTGACCTATCTTCGGATGGTTGAAGGAGAGATGTCAGCCTTGTGGGCCGAGTTGGAGGCCCAGAAGAAATAGCTCGAGGACTCGCTGGCCCGGGAGGCTGACTGGGAGGCGAAGCTGAAAGATAAGAGGTGGATGGTCAAAGCCATGACCCACCGGCTAGCAGAGGAAGAGGGGCGCCTGGCCGAAG
Source organism: Areca catechu (assembly GCA_021397845.1). NCBI lineage: Eukaryota > Viridiplantae > Streptophyta > Magnoliopsida > Arecales > Arecaceae > Areca > Areca catechu. The sequence continues at coordinate 104,161,245 of CM038040.1, forward strand.
CAGAGGCACATTCGAGGGGCCACCAGGCGATGGCGGAGCGATACAAGGGTTTATTGAAGATGACCCAGGAATTGTTGAAGATGGCTACTGAAAAGGCCGTTGCAGAATACAAAGTCTCCGAAGACTTTGTGGAAGAGATGAACGAGGCCAGGACAGTCGACTTCGGTTTTGGGTATGAAGAGTGTCTGGAGAAGGTTGGCACCGCCTTTCTAGAACTCGATCTCTCCTTCCTTCAGCCACCAAAGCCGGCGAAAAGTAGAGCGCGGAGGTGGCGGATCTGACTGCCAATGCAGCCGAGGCCGAAGCCGAAGTCGAAGTCAAAGCTAATGTGGGAGCGGCAGCCATTCCTGTCGGAGCTTCGGGAGGCATCGAGGAGGCCGAAGTCAACATTGTGTCAGTACTTCCCGAGGGTCAAACCTAGCCATTTGTAAAGGTCTAACCCTTCATTTTGTAAAGAACTTTTTTTTTTATTTAATAAAATTTCTTTATGTCATTTCTTTTGCATACTTGTGTTACCGACTGATATGACTTGCCAAAGTCACTTTCTTCTAACACTTTCTTCTAAAATTTTACTAAGTATGGCCTGTTGGCTTATTTGAGCAGATGGTCGGACCTCCGCAGTAAATGTCGAATAGTAACTTAGGCTGAACCAATCTATTTTTGGATTTTCAATTTAAGTGTTGGTCCGTTGCTTGTCCGAGCCCAGGGATAGTTGAGGCAATGATCAGACTGTAGCTTAGGCTGAGCCAACTTACTTAGGATTTTCTTCCCCATTGTTGACCGTCGGCTTGTCCGAGCCAAAGATAGTTGAGGTAGCGGTCAGACTGTAGCTTAGGCCAAACAAACTTACCTAGAATTTTCTTCCCAGTGTTGATCCGTCAGCTTGTCCAAGCCCAGATATAGTTGAGGCAGCGATCGGACTATATCTTAGGCCAAACCAACATACTTAGGATTTTCTTCCCTAGTGTTGATCCGTCGGCTTGTTCGAACTGGGCTGCCCTAGAGCCTTTGCTGACCGGAGTCAGACTTTCAGAAGTGGGCTGCCCTAGAGCCTTTGCCGACCGAAGTCGGACTTTCGAAAGTGGGCTGCCCTAGAGCCTTTGCCAACCGGAGTCATACTTTTGGAAGTGGGCTGCCCTAGATCCTTTGCTGACCGGAGTCAGACTTTCGGAAGTGGGCTGCCCTAGAGCCTTTGCCAACTGGAGTCAGACTTTCGGAATTGGGCTGCACTAGAGCCTTTGCCGACCGGAGATGGACATTTGGAAGTGGGCTGTACTAGAGCCTTTGCCGACCGGAGTCGGACTTTTGGAAGTAGGCTACACTAGAGCCTTTGCCAACCAGAGTCGGACTTTTGGAAGTGGGCTGCCCTAAAGCCTTTGCCGATCGGAGTTAGACTTTCGAAAGTGGGCTGCCCTAGAGCCTTTGCCGACCAGAGTTGGACTTTCGGAAGTGGGCTATCCTAGAGCCTTTGCCGACTGGAGTCGGACTTTTGGAAGTGGGCTGCCCTAGAGCCTTTGCCAACCGAAGTCGAACTTTTGGAAGTGGGCTGCCCTAGAGCGTTTGCCGACCGGAGTCGGACTTTCGAAAGTGGGCTGCCCAAGAGCCTTTGTCGATCGGAGTCAGACTTTCAGAAGTGGGCTGACTGGTTGCTGTCATTCGGAGGTCGGACTTCAAGAGCCTTATAGCTCTGCTTCTTGGGGGCCGGCCTCCCCTCTGCCTGGCATCGGCTGGTCGCTTGTTGTTTCGCCTGAGCATACTTCTGCGCCCTGGCCAGGAGCTCACTATAGCTTGTTGGAAACCTCTTGTCCAAGGAGAAAGTAAGCCTGGATGAGTGGAGCCCTCGCTTGAAGGCTAACATAGCTACATCTTCATTTAGGTCCGGGATTTTCATGGCAGCTGAGTTGAAACGGGCCATGTAATCCCGGAGGGTCTCTCCCTCCCTTTGCATCATGAGGAAGCGGCAGTCGGTGTTCCTCGAGATCCGACTGCAGGTCCTGAAATGGAAAAGAAAATGATTTTTGAGTTGAGTGAAGGAGTGGATCGTACCTGGTCGGATGGCGGAGAACCACATTCGGGAGGTCTTCTTAAGAGTGGCAGGGAGGGAAGGTAATGCAGTGGAGGGCATCAGAGGCACCCTATACCATATATGGGCTTTGTAAGTGCCCAGGTGGTCTAGTGGGTCGGTGGTGCCATTGTAAGGGTCCACCTGAGAGATTTTGAAGTGGCGGGGAATCATCTCCACCAGAATCTCATCAATGAATGGGGGACGGGAATCTTATACTTGCCCCCATTCGGCCTTCTACTGGTGAGCAATTTCTACAATGCGCTCCTCCATGCACAAATCTTGTTGGTGTAGTCTCTTGGGAGTTCGGCGATAGGCTGAATGCCAGCAGGGATGGATTTGGCAAAGGACAACGGAGCAGATCTTGCCCTCTTGCCATCGGTGTGAGCGCCCAAGGATCTTCAGGGCTTCGCGGTGGTGCGAGAATAATGCTGATGGACCTCCAATTGGCGGCTTCCCTCAGCAGCAGTTGGAGGAATAGTGTAGGAAGTAGCTGGCGGTTGCTGTCAGTTGTCAGCCATCTTTTGGAAATGCTGAACCACGGTGGTTAGCATTTCAATGTTGTTCATTAACATCTGGACCTACTGCAGTCCCAGAGTAATGGTAGGCTCAGCAATAGCGGCGATGGCATCATTTTCCCTGGTGGGTTCCCCGGACCTGGATGGGGAAAGACCCCTTCTGGCAGTGGCATTTGGAGCTCTTCCTTAGTCGTTGCTTGGCTGGGAAGATAGATTCCTCCTTTTAGAGAAGGGTGCGTAGCCCTTTCTCTAGTGCCAATCTATTGCGGTGACTTCTCTTGGACTGGGTCCAGTCAGCTGTGCTGGAGTTCTCCTCGCCCGGTAGACCTGCAACAAAGTCCCCAAGGCACCGGTGGTGTTCCGGCGGGGGACCCTTCGATGCCTAAGTTAGCAGGAGCTTGAAGGCAACAGAATGGAGGAATCAAGGAGATAGAACATGGAGAGGGAAGAGAGTCCTTATCTCAAAATGGGATCCCCGGGCACCTTATATAGGCACAGAACAGTCCAAAATTTGTTAAGGAGGAGTTCAAAAAAGATCGATCTACCCCTAGGAGAATCTGGTGAGTGGCCACATGGTATCCGGATAGGGTAGCATCGTGGGAGTAGTGGAGCAGTACTGCTGATGTGGCAGGAGTCCGTTGCAATAGAAAGGGGTTTCTAGAACCTTCTGGGTTCTGAAGCATGTTTGTCAGACGCCGAGTGGGAAGGCAGTCGGTCCCCAAAGGTAGGGCGTCTGTAGGACGGTAGGCCGGACCTCAGCAGGAGCAGGCTATCGGACCTCCACTCCGGTGGGTCGGACTTCTGCAGGGTGTGTCCGTCGGAGCTTTAGAAGAACGGCCCGTCGGATCGCAAAGAGGGGCCGGTTCAGTCTGACGGTGAGCCGTTATGGTATAATAGTTATAATAATTAGATTTCAAAGTTTAGATTTCAGGTTTCAAATCTTGAATTTTAAAATTTCGAATTACGGGGTTGAAATTTGTTCTTGAAGTATAGAAAAATCTCAGCAATTAGCAAACCTCCAATTGATTTGATTCAAAATTCGAAATTCAAATTTAAAAATCTTAAATTTTTGAAATTTAAATTGAAACTTTCAGATATCAGAGTTATGATTTTAGATCCCAAATTTTAAAATTTAAATCTCGAATTTTGGCTTTGAATTTTGGACTTGAAGACAAGCAACACACAAAGGAACAAAATTTCAGCAACTTGAACTAGTAAACCATAAGCTCTGATACCAAAAATTGATCCAGGACAGGAAAAGATCATGCATTCATGATGGATAGAGATTCAAGAAAGATGATTAATAAGATAAATTGAGAAACAAATCCACACACAAATAAGCTAATTAATCCAAGAAAAGAATTTTCATGAAAGAGACTAGTTGATCTAAGTTACAATACCCGTAATGTTGATCTAGTTCAAATCAAGAATAGGATCTTCATGGTAAGGAACCATCATTACTAGGGTATGTTAACTATCAAATATTAGATCGAAAGAGCTTAGGAATGGTTCTCCTACAACAATGATGGCTAAAATTATTGGTGGAAGGGTTCACTCAACACTCTAGGAAAGAAGCTTGGATCATAAGATCTACACTCCCTAACCTTGTGGACTCACCTTGTAGATGGTTCATGGCTTGGAAACCTTCATCTTCAACCCGGGATCCCTGAGAGAACCTGCAAAGACCCCATCATGAGGCATGGAATGAAATCAAAAGGAAGAAATGAAGAAGGGAAAGAAAGGAGAGAAGAAGAAAGCTTGGAATGGAGCTTGATGGACTTAAGCTTGAACCGGATCAAGGGTATCCCACCCTCTTCAAAACAAAATCAAGGGCATCCCACCCTCTTCTCTCACAAGGGCATCCCACCCTTCTCAAAATGAGGCTTCACACCTCAAGCAAAAGAAGGCACTCACCCTCTCCACACAAGAGAACTCAGAGAACTTTTATCAAGATGAAAATCCTTTCATTACTCAACATAAGATGCTTTACAAGAGGGCTTGGACCCTATTCATAGGGCAAGCAAATCATAATTTTTGGCCAAACTAATCACCAACTATCTCTTGGTTAGTTATAACTAATTGATAGATTGGTAGATCAAACTAAAAGTGGTTCCAACAACATTTTCTTCTAGATTTTGTTACACTAATCTCATGTGGTGCCTAAGTATCATCCATGTAGCTTTCTTGCTGATGTAGTGGTCTTGGTGGATGATGAAGTGGAGGCTAAGTGGCATCCCACATGTGAAGTTAGTTGGAGTTTTTGTTGGGGGAAAGTTGTAGGTAGTTTTTTCCTTTCCATGTGACCCCCAAAATAGCCTTGATGAAGGGGCCTCCATGTGGCACCCAGAGAAGTTGTGTGGGCTTCATGAAGGCTTCTAAATGGCCTTCAAAGAGTGCTTCCAAGTAGCTTCAAGGAGAGCTTACAAGTGGCATAAGAAAAGATTTTGGTTGACTAATGGTGTCAGCTCAAGAACAAGTTGCGCCGATTCAAGAGCTTGAGTCGACTCATGAGGTTGATGCTTTTTTTCTTGAGTCAGCTCATTGAAAAATAGGCTTCCTTCATTGACACATTGGGCTTAATCCCTTTAGATATCCTCCTTGATTAATCTTTATGGGCTTTAATGTTGAGTCAACTCCCATCCAATGGCCTTTGTCCTCTTGGCTTATTCCATAAAATTTAGATGAAGCTTGAATTCTCTTTCCAATACTGATGTCCCCATCAAGACTTCATCATCAAGCATCAATCAAGAACTACACAGTAAAAGGGTGATAGCCCACTATTTTTTGCCGATGCGAGGAGTGAGCGTCGAAAAAATCTGTGCCCATAGATGCTTTGGAGGAGCATCGTCCAAATCGGACTTTAGCAACATTTTTAGTGTCGGGACCCCTTCTCTCCCACCCTGCCCAGCATCCATTCGGTCCCCCACTCTTCTTTCGATCGATCCTTCCCTCCCTCTTCTCATTCGAGTCATCGGCCTTTCACTTCCTCACTCCCTCCTCCTCCATCATTTTTCGTCGCTCCGTCGTCCCAGCCGTCGCTGGGCAACGTCCTCCATCTTCTTCGATTCGTCACCCGTCCGCTGCCACTCCCTCCTCTCATTCGATCATCCGCAGCCTTGCACTCCTTCTCCCTCCCTCCTCCTTCATCTTTTTCCATCGCTCCGTCATCCCAGCCATCGCTACACAACCCCTCCTCTGTCTTCTTCGATTCGTTGCCGTCCATCGCACGTAGATCTGAGTCGATCCGTTGCTATTCCATCCTCCATCATCTCACCGTTGAGGTACTAAGAGTAGATGTTAGCCTTTTTAGCTTTGAAATTGAGGTTCTACAAAGAATTAAAGGAAACTGTAACACTTTCTATGGCTCTTGAAGAAAGCATTTAAACACTTGATTTGACAGGTAAAAAGCTTGGGAAAAATGATGGGCGATTATGTTCTTTGCATCCCTAATGGGGAATCTGCAGACCACTTCTTTTCTGATTATGATTTTTTCCTATTAATCTTTAAAGATGATCTACTCGGTCATGGGTGTTTTGTGCTTGCACAGAAATCTTGTAGAATTATGTTTTAATTGGGGAATGAGGCACTTTTCTAAAGGGTTGCTGGAACTTCTCGTGATATTGATTGGTGCAATGACTTGGTTCGCGTTGGAGGGAAATTAGTAACAATTGAATGTTCCTGAACAAGAGTTCCTCCTGATGAGATCCATGGCTGCTGAAGGTGTACATCGATCTCTTTCTATTTGGTCAAATCTCTGCCCACATAATTTGCTAGGTGAGCATTCTAAACTGGTTCCTCATTGCCTGAATGATGCTATCTAATTCTTCATGCGCTGTCACAAGATTGTCTTTAAATGATTCAGATATGCGCCTTCGTTCAGTGGTATTGCCTTTTTTTTTCTTTCTCCAAACGTTCAAGTATTGGTGCCGCATATCTATTTTATTATTAATTTTTTTTTGTTTGATTGTTTTTCTTTCATGCTCTTCGGTGACTCTTTGTCTCTCTCCTATTTCAATTTATAACGCAATTACATGATTGAACTCTTTCTTGCTTCAATATTTGTTATGATAACATGTTATATGGTATAAACATCGCATCGTAGCCCTGCAGATCAGAAGCTAATGTGCTAGTATGGTGCCATGCACTAGATAATACCCTGTTAGCATCTGAATCTATTCAGGTACATATGGATACAACTTCGAGCTCCAGACTATATCCAGTTTTATTTATATAATTTTATATGCCTTCTATTATCCTTTATATGCCTTCTTTGTTACTTCATGGACTCTTTTTTCATGGGATTCTCACTAATTCATGGATTTTGTACATAGTTGGACATGTCTTCATCAAGAATGCTGGTTTCTTCATCGATATCTTACTATATGCTAATTCATGAGATATGTCTTCTATTATTCTTTATATGCCTTCTCTGTTATTTGATGGACTCTTTTTTATGGAATTCTCTACTAATTCATGGATTTTGTACAAAGTTGAACATTTCTTCATCAAGAATGCTGGGTTCTTCATGGATTTCTTACTATATGCTAATTCATGGATATGTCTCTATTATCCTTTATATGCCTTCTCTATTAATTCTGGACTCTTTTTTCATGGGAATTCTCTACTAATTCATGGATTTTGTACAAAGTTAGACATTCTCTTCGTCAAGAATGCTGGGTTCTTCATGGATATCTTACTGATGGAGGACAGATGGTAGGATCATTGTGAGCCAAGAAGTCACCTAAATTAGGGTACTATTTTTTTTGATTTTTTTTTTTCTAGGGATGGCGAAGGAATAGTGGGGATATGGGACAGGGATCTGGATTTGATGGACTTTGGGACTCACCCTAACGAAGAGACCTCTCATCTCTAAGGCATTATACCCTCCTCGATACTTGAGGTGCTAGGTTGAATCTCAAAGGTCAGGTCATGAGGGGTAAAGAAAATGGGTTGGAAAGGGGGATAACTAAGGCCTCACGCCCATGCCAGAAGGCGAAGGCAAGAAGAATCACTCTTCTAAAAACTCAATTTTTTTCTCCAAAAACTTTTTTTTTTTTACAAAGGACTGAGGGTGATATTTATAGACATGTCCAACCCTCATTTTATTTTGAATACATGATAAAAAGATAAGGATGACTCAAATTCAAATACAAGATAGGATAAGATAAGCCTATCCATATCTCACCCTAACCAACCAAATCCTAATTTAAATTTCAAATAAAAAGATAAATCTCAAACTATTATTAAAATCTGTGCTACTTCGGGATCGGTGGTGCTCTGGGATCAGTGCTGCTCCGGATCAATGCGGCTTCGAGATCAGTGCTACTCTGAGATCCCCATCATTCCCCTGAGGTGGGGGAAACTCGGCTCCGTCGAGTTAGGCTGGCTCTAGGATGCACATGACCCAATTTAAAGTAAACAAGATTTATTCTAAGCTGGAAAAATCTAGGATATATGGAATAACCAGAATAGCTAGAATAGCTATTCAGGTCTTCTTCAACAGCAACTTCACGATTCATCTTGCACGCACGCTTTTTGGAACAGGAGCTTTGCACCGGAAGGAGGTGTTCGGACGAGATCTCCGAGGAGAGGTGGTCCGGAGAGGAGGCTTGGTGGCGGGGATGTCTAGAAGTGTTGTTCGTTAGCCCGAGGAGCAGGGGAGGTGAGCTCGATTTGGGCGCAACGTCCGCGGAGGGCTGGCGTCGTGGCGATCTCCGGGAGGAGTGAGATCCGACGTCGGGGCGGACCGGAGAAGGGAGTTCCGGTGTGGGAGGACTGGAAGAGGGCGTCTGATGAGGGGCAACTGGAGGAGGGCGAGCCTAGGGTGGTCTTCTTTGAGGGCAGAACAGCGGCTTTGTGGAACAGGGAGATGGGATGCTGCTTCGTGGGATGGTGGTTCGGAGAGGACGGCACCGGGCAATCTCGGGGCCTTGTTTCCGGCGGGGTATCGGGCTCCGGTGGAGGAACACCGAGCGAGCATCCAAAAAGGTCACTAAACGTTGGGACGTCCGGGCGTGTGAGGAGCAGGGAGGTGACCGGACGACGGAAGGACTGGCGATGGGAAGTCCGGCGATGGAGGGCGGAAGGAGGGAGACCGGTTGATAGAGAAGAACCGGAGAAGGAGGTTTGGGAGTGGGACTTGGATCTAAGCTCCGGGGAAAGCAAGGAGGAGGAGATCTGGCGTTGGGAGACGGAGGAGTGAGGTCTAGTTTGAGACAGAGGGGGGGGGATGACATGGTGATGGGAGATGGGAGGGAAGTCTTGGCAGATCGGGGTCGTCTGTGGATGGGAGCTCCTTTGTTGTGGACTGGACAGAAGGGTGGAATGGTGCTTCGGGGAAGATGGAGATGGTTGTGGAAGAGCGATGCGGCGGTCGGAGACGGCGTGGAAGAGGGAGGTCGGACGGATAAAATCGAAAGAGGCTTATGGATGACAGGGTGGCTGGAGGAAACTTACGGACGATGGGAGGCTTGGGCCATGGCGGACGCGAGCAGTAGGGCGTGGGTTTAAGGAAGACGATGACTGCAGCGGCCGGTCGTGGTCTGACGAAACAACAACGGAATACTGGCGATCGATGGGAAGGAAATAGCGATGGAGATAGATGGGGAGGCGACCAAGGGGTGCTGGACCGTGTGAAAGATGGAGGACGGGGACGATGAGGACTATCGGGATAGAAGGAAATATGGGGTACTCTAATTTTTCTGGGCTCTGATACCAAAATGATGAGGGACAGATGGGTAGGATCGTTGGTGAGCCTAGAAGTCACCTAAATTAGGGTATTATTTTTTTGGTATTTTTTTTCTCTACGGGTGGTGAAAGAATAGTGGGGATGTAGGATAGGGATCTAGATCTCATGGACTTTGGGACTCACCCTAACAAAGAGACCTCTCACCTCTAGGGCATTACACCCTCCTCGATATTTGGAGGCGCTAGGATGGATCTCAAAGGTCACGAGGGGATAAAGAAGATGGAATGAGAAGGGGAATAACTAGGGCATCACGCCCATGCCCGAAGGCGAAGGCAAGAAGAATCACTCTTCTAAAAAGCTCAAATTTTTTTCTCCAAAAACTCTTTTTTTTTTTTACAAAGGATTGAGGGTGGTATTTATAGACCTGTCCAACCCTCATTTGAATTCGAATACAGGATAAAAAGATAGGGATGACTCAAATTCAAATACAGGATAGGATAAGATAAGCCTATCCATATCTCAATCATAACCAGCCAAATCCTAATTCAAAATTCAAATAAAAGATAAATCCCAAACTAATTATTAAAATCTGTGCTACTTCGGGTTCTCTGTGATCAGTGCTGCTCCGGAATGAATGCGGCTTCGAGGTCAGTGCTGCTCTGAGATCCCCATCATTCCCCTAAGGTGGGAGAAACTTGGCTCCGTTGAGTTAGGCTGGCTCTAGGATGCACATTACCCAATTTAAAGTAAACAAGATTTATTCTAAGCTGGAATAAATCCAGGATATATGTGGAATAGCCAGAATAGCTAGAATAGCTATTCGGGTCTACTTCAACAGCAACTTCACGATTCATCTTGCATGCTTCTTGGAACAGGAGCTTTGCACCGGAAGGAGGTGTTCGAACGAGATCTCCGAGAGAGGTGGTCTAGAGAAGTGACTTGGCGGTGGGGATGTCCGGAAGTGTTGTTCGTGAGCCCGAGGACCAGGGGAGGTGAGCTCGGTTCGGGCGCAACGTTCGTGGAGGGCTGGCATCATGGCGATCTCCGGGAGGAGTGAGATCCGGCGTCGGGGCAGACCGGAGAAGGGAGATCTGGCATGGGAGGACCGGTAGAGGGCGTCTGATGAGGGGTAGACCGGAGGAGGGCGAGCCTGGGGCGGTCTTCTTTGAGGGCAGAACAACGGCTTTGTGGAACAGGGGAGATGGGAGGCTGCTTCGTGGGATGGTGGTTCGGAGAGGACGGCACCGGGGCGATCTCAGGACCTTGTTTCCGGTGAGGGAATCGGGCTCCGGTGGAGGAACGCCGAGTGGGCGTCCGGATAGGTCACTAAACGCTTGAGGACGTCCGGGCGTGAGGAGCAGGGAGGTGACCGGACGATGGAAGGACTGGCGGTGGGAAGTCTGGCGACGGAGGGCTAGAAGGAGGGAGACCGGTTAATAGAAAAGAACCGGAGGAAGGAGGTTTGGGAGTGGAACTTGGATCTGAGCTCTTGGGAAAGCAAGGAGGAGGGGAGATCTAGCATTGGGAGACAGAGGAGTGAGGTCTGGTTTGAGACAGAGGTGGGGGGGAAGACCGGGCGATGGGAGATGGGAGGGAAGTCTTGGCGGATCGTGGTCGTCTGGGGACAGGAGCTCCTTTGTTGTGGACTGGACCGAAGGGTGGAATGGTGCTTCGAGGAAGACGGAGATGGTTGTGGAAGAGCGATGCGGTGGTCGGAGACACCGTGGAAGAGGGAGGTCGGATGGATAAAACCGGAAGAGGCTTATGGATGACAGGGTGGCTGGAGGAAACTTATGGACGACGGGAGGCTTGGGCCATGGCGGACGTGAGCGAATGGGTGTGGGTTTAAGGAAGACGATGACTGCAGCGGCCGGTCGTGGTCTGATAAAACAGCAACCGAATAATGGCGATCGATGGGAAGGAAAACAGCGATGGAGATAGATGGGGAGGCGACCAAGGAGTGCTGGACCGGGTGAAAGATGGAGGACGGGGACGATGAGGACTGTCGGGATAGAAGGGAATATGGGGTACTCTAATTTTTTCTGGGCTCTGATACCAAAAATGATGGGGGATAGATGGGTAGGATCGTTGGTGAGCCTAGAAGTCACCTAAATTAGGGTACTATTTTTTTTGGTATTTTTTTTCTCTAGGGGTGGTGAAAGAATAGTGGGGATGTAGGATAGGGATCTGGATCTCATGGACTTTGGGACTCACCCTAACGAAGAGACCTCTCACCTCTAGGGCATTATACCCTCCTCGATACTTGGAGGCGCTATGATGGATCTCAAAGGTCACGAGGGGATAAAGAAGATGGAATGAGAAGGGGAATAACTAGGGCATCACGCCCATGCGATATGTCTTCTATTATCCTTTATATGTCTCCTCTGTTACTTCATCGGCTCTTGTTCATGGGTATTCTCTACAAATTCATAGATTCTATACAAAGTTGGACAGTTGTTCATGAATGCTGGGATACTTCATCAGTTTGTTTCTTCCTCATGGGTACTTACTTCATCAGTAAAACTCTTTTACAACTATGTTACTGTTAAATTAGAGGAGTATCATGCTGCTTGGCAGGAGGGACATGCCGAATTTCGTACAGAGTACATACATGATCCCGGTACCGGTCGACTTTTTGTTATTTTATACTTTGTATTTTCGTGTATTTTTTATTTTTGTTAAATAGACATGTATAACAAACATTAAAAATATTAGATTGTAATGAATTTTACAAATTTTAGTATAATTTGAGTATAACATTGTTGGATTGCACAGATTTATGGGCAGACTGTAAGTGAAGTTAGAACTATTTCTGATATTTTTATTTTTATTTTTTAGTGCAGATGAGCTCATTGACTTAATCATGAGATTATAACTTGAAGCTCGAGTTTCTTATTTATTTTATTTTTTATTTTATGAATATAAAAAATTTTCTTTACCTTTAAGAGATATCAGCATATTTGATGTTTTGTTTATTCTTTTACTTTCCTACGGATGTGTACTTGATCCAGGTGACAAAATCATGGACCGCCCTCCAACATTTACAATGCATGAGTTTGATGCAAGAGTGAATGGGGCCTGGTCATCAAGGGAATGCCAATGGCTTCTTTTATTTAACTGTTGTTTTTCTTAAAATAATTGAATACTCTTTATTTATCTAGTGTTGTCCATTATCTGTCAATCATTCTTTTTCTTGATATTTGACTAGTTTTGCTGGTTGATTTCATGTCCAAACAAAAGAGGAACCACTGTTACTTGATCTTCTACAAATTTATCATTTGGCTAAATTTTGATGTGCCATTGAAGTCCCAAGGCTGTCAGATTTCTCTTTGGATATCCCTCAGATAGTTGAAGTGGGGGAACAAGAAAAGCCAAATGTGTTTTCCTGACTTCTCCAAACAATCCACATGGAAGGTGTATTCCCTTTCTTGATTCATAGTATATTGTCATAAATCCAAATGGAAGCCTTTATTATTGAACCAAACAATGCCCCCTAAGAATATTGTGAAATAGGGTTTGTTTAAAACTTCATTGATAGGAAATGTAGCTCCTGGTGGGATTAATGACTAAAATCCTTAAATCCAGCCACAGAGTGTTGGGATGAGAGTTCTTGGTTATTGTTTTCTGCTCTTGTTGATAGAATGATGCAATTAATCATAGTATATCTCTTGACAATGCATATCTTATTCTGAAGAGACTACATTGTTGTTAAGGGACATCTACATTTTTCTGGTAGGCTACTGCTACATACTTCTTTGGTACCTTTAATCAGTTAACCAATGATGGAGATCCAGATCTATAAATTAGGGCCTTCTTGTTTGGAAAGTTGAATACGGTTCTTTATAAGGCGAAACACCTTTTGAGCTATTTAAATGCATATTATATTATATAGCCTCTTGTGTTAACAGTGTGGTATCTATTTTATATCCTAGTTCCGCTTGCCCCTCCTCTTCAAAAATCTATCACTCAATATTGCAACCCTTTCCAAAAATATTATTACTTGTAAACTTGCAAGATGTTGATTTGATGCTTTTCTAGTCCCAATTGTCAGTGGTAATGCTTGCCGTCAAATGTGTAGTTGTCATAATCTCTGGCAGGCCTGTTGTGATTGGGCCCTATCTTACCATGATGGATGCACTTGTGGCTGCTGGCTTCCTGGTTCTGAAGGCCAAGGTATTGCTGATGTCCTTTCATATTGTAGTTGTTAAAAATGATTATGTGATGATATTACTTCATATTTTGATGTTAAGTTAATGAGATATATGTGGTTCCTCTTCATTCAGGTTTTCTGGTTTTGGTTTTATAAGGAAGGCAATTTCATTTACTGCTCCTACAACAACTGCTGCTGCAGGTAAGTTCTTTGAATTCTTCTGAAATATTGCTTTTTGGGCAATTGGCTAGCCTTAAATTCTTTAAATCCTTCATCAAGATTATTTTTTTCAAGTCATCAATTGTGTAATAATTAAAGTATTATGAATATATGTAACATATGGAGGATGCCAAGTGAGCTATGTATTATAGAATTGTTATAATATTTGCAAATCTGATCAAAAGTGTTGATCAAAAGTGTATTATAGTTTATGGTGATGTTGAGGAGTGTTGGGATATCCCAGTCCAGGTACGAATCGAACACCAGTTTGGCTAGCCGAAGACCTCTTCTTCGGACCACTGACCTTGGACCAGGAAAGGACAGGCCAACTACAGGCAACCCAAGGCTTCTTATCGGTTTACGACATCCGAAGGCCAGATCTTCAGATGATGTCTTCGGTCCTAACCAAAGACCAGGCTTCTCGTCAACTTCCGAAGACATGCTCTTAGATCCCTGCCGAAGACATGATCTCCGGTCCTAGGTAGACACCAAGTCTTCGACCCATGCAGAGGACGAAATCTTCAAACAAGAATCTCCCTAAACAGGGAAATCTGAAGATGGGACCATGATCTGGCCAAGATAGGCAACAGTAACTAACAGTTACTATTGACAATCTCCATGCCACGATCAAGGCACGAAATTCCAATTGCCATGCCTTCAGTCTGGTCAGAATCGCCCAATGACAACCCACGATCGACAATCATGGGAAGAAATTAACTCTCTATAATCGTCGGGAGAAGAGCGGGGCCGCAGACTAGAGGTTTCCTTTTAAATAGCGCTAAGAGGAATTGCTCAAGGAGGTACGCACACATACATACATTCACGCTTAATCTAAATTAAAAGGGTATTTCCCTCTGCTCCTCGAGAATCTTTTCCATTCTGTGGCTAGGATCTGTACTTGACTTAGGCATCGGAGTGTCCCCCGCCGGAACGACTTTGGTAAGGGACCTATTTTGCAGGTGAACCAGCTAGCAGTCCTGTGGTGCAGCAGCTCTGACCAACCGATACAGGGACTCCACGCCAATAGATTAGCATGCCAGGAAAGGGGGCGACACAGCATTCTTTAGGCTCCCTTTTAAACAAGGGAAAGTAAGAGGTTCCTGATGACGAGAGGAGGGACTTAGATAGCCTCCACAAGTCGAAGTCGTGCTCCGTCCCAAGGGGGTGCACCACCGGGATAGAACGATGTCCCACCTCCTACAGTTGTCATGGGATTACAACAATTTGAAGCCCTTGTGAACCAGGTCACCAACCTCACAACCATGGTTCAAGACTTCCAGAACAGAGCTTTTCCGGTCGGAAACCCACCAGCCGCCTCCAGACATAGCTCTCGATCCCGAAGGAAGAGAGCCCCAGGGGAGGATCCCACACATCTCTCCCACTGTTCTCGGCCCTCTCCTGAATGCCAAACTTTGAGACTGCCTAGGTTCGTCGATTCCTCGCAGAAAGGGAAAAGGCCTAGGCAAGCTCCTTCACCCTCCTCTTAAGACTCCACTTCCATAGAGAGGGCACCGAAACAAACTCCCGACTATGATGGGAGATTTAGAGCCATTGAATCGGAAATGACGAAGGCGTGGGACTATAGAATGCGAGATCTGAAGAATCCCAATGATTTGATTGTGGGTGATCTACGCCCACCATACACCGACCGTATCATGGCCGAAGTCATTCATCGGTACTTCAAGGTTCCCCAGATGGAATCCTACGATGGCACCTCTGATCCCCTCGACCACTTGAGAATTTTCAAGGCCCATATGATGATCCAAGAAGCTTCGGACGCGATGTACTGCTTTGTATTCCTGGCTACCTTGAAGAAAGCCGCTCGGATGTGGTACTCGAGCTTGCATCCAGGTATCATCGATTCTTTTTCAAGTTAGAGAAATTATTTATCTTGCATTTCAGGACCTACCGCAAGACCCCCGAATACGGACACACTGTTCCTCCTTCACCAGAATGAGGGAGAAAGCCTGCGAGACTACATCTCTAAGTTTAATGCAGCCACACTTGAGATCCCCAATGTCAACGAGCATGTAGCCATGTCTGTGCTGAAGAAGGGACTTCATACATCCAGGCCTACTTTTTCCCTGGATAAGAAGTTTCCTAAAAACTATGCTGAGCTATGGTCGAGAGCTTAGAAATATGTCAATGCTGAAGAGCAGGCGACCAACCGATGACTGATCGAAGGGAAGCCCCCTTCAAAAAAGAAGAACAACAGGAGATAAGGTCCCCCGACCTCCAAAAATAATAATAGTAAATATACTGACCGCCGAAGAAGTCTTCCCAAGCCTAGAGCATCAGGACGAAGATTCGACTCCTACACCCTCCTCAACCTTCCTCGAGAAAAGATCCTCATGGAGATAGAGAAAGAGAATTATCTCCAACGACCCCGTCCCATGAAGGCTTCCTCTTCCGTAAGGAATAGGAACAAATATTACCGATTCCACCGGGACCACAGCCACAACACTGACGAGTGCATCTAGCTGAAGGATGCGATTAAGGATCTCATCAAGAGAGGGTATTTGGAGCAGAATATTGGTTGCCAAGGACCCTGGTCGGAGGCTACTGTTCCCCAGCCACCTCCTGAAGAGGCTGAACTGCCAAATCAAAGGCCCACCAATGGAGGAGTGGGGATGATACACCGATCCATCGACTGGAGGAGGGATGAGGACGATGTCCCAAAGTGACTCATGGACAATAATGCTATTCTCTTCTCCGATGACGACCTTGCGGGAGTCCGTCTCCCGCATGATAATCCCCTTGTAATCTTGGCCGTTGTGGCCAACTATGATGTACAATGAATCCTTGTTGATAATGGAAGTTTGACTGATGTTTTGATTTACGATGCATTCTCTAAAATGTGTTTGCCTAGACATCAACTACGAAGATCCCCAATACTGCTCACTGTTTCGGGGGTAATCAAGTTCATGCTGAGGGAGAAATAGTGTTGCCTGTGACCCTTGGCACTGAACATCGATAAAAGACACTGCCGATAAACTTCATGGTGGTCCGAAACCCCTCGGCTTATAACATCATTCTGGAGCGGCCCGCCTTGAACAAGTTTCGAACCATGATCTCCTCTCATTATCTCTTGGTACATTTCCCCACCAGGAATGGTGTCAGAAAAGCTAGGGGAGACCAAAGGGCAGCACGGCAGTGCCTGATGATTCAAGATAGGCACCTCAATGATTCTGTAACTCCGGATCAGCTGGATCTGAGGGATACAACTACAAGCTCTGGTGAACCCATGGAGAGAACTGTCCTGCTACCTTTGACAAAGGAAGACCCCAACAGAGTTGTGCAGATCAGGAGTACACTTGATGAGAAAACCAGAACGAAGCTAATCCGTTTCCTTAGAGACAACATCAATGTCTTTGCCTGGTCGGTTTCAGATATGCCTGGGATTCCTGCCGAAGTGATCACTCATCGGTTAGAAGTTACCCCTGGGTACAAACCAGTATGGCAGAAGAAAAGGAGTTTCGCTCCTGAAAGATAGAAGCCGTGGACGAAGAAGTCGGCAAGCTCCTTAAAGCAGGGTTCATCCGAGAGGCCCACTACCCGGAGTGGTTGGCCAATGTGGTAATGGTGAAGAAAGCTAGCGACAAGTGGAAGATCTGCATCGATTACACAGACCTCAACAAGGCTTGCCCAAAAGATAGCTTCTCTCTCCCAGAGATTGATCAACTGGTCGACGTTACTGTTGGCCACCAACTGTTGAGCTTCATGGACGCTTTTTCCGGTTATAATTAAATTAGGATGGATCCACAGGATGAGGAGAAGACAGCCTTCATCACTGACAAAGGTCTCTACTGCCACAAGATGATGCCATTCAGCCTCAAGAATGCCTGGGCAACATTTCAAAGACTAATCAACAAAGTGTTCGAAAAGCAACTGGGGAGAAACATGGAGGGATACGTTGATGACATGATCGTCAAAAGTCTCCTCTGAAAAGATCATATCCACGACTTGGAAGAGTCATTCAATGCTCTGCGACGCTACCACATGTAGCTAAATCTGACAAAGTGTGCCTTCGGGGTCACTTCGGGAAAGTTCTTGGGCTTTCTTGTCACCAAACAAGGGATTGAGGCAAATCCTGAGAAGATCCAAGTCCTAAAGGATATGAGACATCCCTCCTACAAAAAGGAAGTCCAGCAGTTAACAGGGAGAATTGCCTCCCTAAGCAGGTTCATTTCTCGGTCAGTCGAGAAATGTCTCCCATTCTTCAAGGTACTTCGTAGTCAAAGGACTTTAAATGGTCTGAAGACTATCGCACTGCCTTTAAGAAGTTGAAGAAGTACCTGGAAACCCCTCCACTACTCTCCAAACCTCAAGAATGCGAGGTACTTTACCTATACCTCTCTGCTTCAGATGAAGCAATCAGTTCAGTCCTTGTCCGGAGAAATGAAGACGAATCCCACAAGCTGATCTACTACATCAGCAAAGTTCTACATGATGCTGAAATGCGATATGTGAGGATGCAGAAGCTGAACTACTCTCTGGTGATTGCGGCAAAGTGACTATGGCTGTACTTCCATGCCCATGCTATTGTGGTGCTGACCGATCAGCCCCTCAAGGCCGTTCTCCGATTTCTGGACACCTCTGGAAAGATAGCCAAGTGGGCTGTAAAGTTGAGTGAGTTCAACATTAGCTTTCACCCCTGATCGGCAATGAATGCCCAGGTGCTCTCTAATTTCTTGGCTGAATGTACCTGGAGGTACGAAGATGAAGCATCTTTGACAGAAGATTAACTCCTGAAGGAGATGAAGTCTGTTTGGGTGCTCCATATCGATGGAGCTTCCAATGCTACTGGATGTAGGGCTGGACTTATGCTGGCCGAACTTGACGGCCATACCATAGAGTACGCACTTCAGTTCTCCTTCCATGCTTCTAACAACCAGGTCGAGTACGAAGCCTTGCTCGCCGAACTTCGGATTGCCAAAAATTTAGGAGTTCAGCAACTCCGTGCCTTCTCAGACTCCCAGCTGGTTATAAATCAAGTTAAAGGAGAATATGTAGCTAAGGATCCAACCATGATGCAGTACCTAGAGAAAGTACAGGCCTTATTCTCCCAACTGGAATATTTTGAGATTATCCATGTCCCACGATCAGAGAATTCCCGAGCAGATGCATTGTCTCGACTAGCAACTACAACACCGGAATCTCTCGGGTGCACCTTTGTTGAACATCTTGAAACTCCAAGTATAGCCAAAGAGGTTATGGAGGTACGCCAGATCGACGCCGAGCCAAGTTGGATGGATCCTATCATCAAATTCCTAAATGAGGGCATGCTACCAGAAGATAAGACAGAGGCCAAGAAAGTCCGCTGGATGGCATCCAGTATGTCATCTTAGATGGAACCCTCTATAAGAGATCATTTTCTCAACCATTGCTAAAATGTTTGGGATTGACAAATGCGGATTATGCCCTGAGAGAGGTCCATGAGGGCATATGCGGTGATCACTTGGGGGGTAGGTCTCTAGCATACAAGATCATTCGACAAGAGTATTACTGGCCCTCCATCCAGAAGGATTCGGCTGACTTTGTGCAAAGGTGTGACCAGTGCCAGAGGTACGCCATTGTTTAGAGGCAGCCTGCAAGTCACTTGACTCAACTGATAGCTCCTTGGCCTTTTGCCCAGTGGGGAATGGATATCCTTGGCCCATTTCCGCCAGCATTTAAGGCAAAGGAAGTTCCTCCTTGTAGCCATCGACTACTTCACAAAGTGGGTAGAAGCCGAACCACTGGCCCAGATCACAGAGGGAAAGGTGGAGAATTTGTAAAAAATTCCATAATATTCAGGTTTGGCATCCCACATATCATAATCACGGACAACGGGAGACAGTTCGACAATCCGAAGTTCAAGGACTTCTGTGCTCGATATCATGTTCAGCATCAACTGACCTCCATTGCCCACACCCAGTCCAACAGAGAAGCCGAAGCCACTAATCAGACCATTCTCCATGATCTGAAGACAAGGTCCAAAGGACTTTGGGTCGAAGAGCTGACCTCCGTTCTCTGGGCATACCGAACTACCCCAAGAATGGCCACCGGCGAGTCTCCGTTCAACCTAGCCTACAGTACCGAAGTCGTGTTACCTATTGAAGTCTCCTTGCAATCCCTGAGAATTGACAACTACGAAGAGCCTGGGAACTCCGATCGTAGAAGGATCGACCTGAATTTGCTGCCAAGTACCAGACTTCAGGCCCAGATAAGAATGGCGCCGTACCAACAAAAGGTCACCAAATACTACAACTCAAGAGTGAAGGAGCAGATTTTTTGCACAGGGGACATGGTATTGCAAAGGGCAGAAGTATCCAGGCCGACAGAACAGGGTAAACTCTCCCCCAACTGGGAAGGTCCATATCAAGTCGAAGTAGTTGTTCGACCAGGAGCATATCGACTCAAGACCCTGGATGGGAAGACTCTATCCCGGCCGTGGAATGTACAAAACCTTTACAAATATTATCAATAAACGAGTTCCTAAATTTCCTGTGCAAAATTGCTCAATGCTACTCAACTCAGAATGGCTTGTTGCATTGACTGAATGACAACAGCTTAAGTGGCCTGATCTGAAAAATCGATCAACTACGCAAAGGAGAGTCTGATCCACTCGCCTTATCGGTATGCCCAACGAGCGCAACGGATGGCCTAGTTAGGCCACCAAGGAGATCAAAGGCGCATAGATGGTTTTCGTAACCTATCCTATGGTAAACCCGAAGACGCACCGGGGCGGGCCTGAACAGCCTACCTTGATCATGACAGAATTGCACAGGGATGGTGTAGACACCCTACCCTATGATAAATCTGAAAGCATGCATAAAAGGACCACTATCGTCATTTCTATCGATAACAGATATTCCAAGAATGGTCTAACCAACCTTACATCTTTCCCATTGACTGCAAATGGTTTGAAGAATCTACACTCTAGACAAAACGTGATACAACATATCATGAGAAACACATGGGAAGAGGTAAGAGAAGGATATTCCATTTCATTTCTTTTTGATTTTTACAAAAAAAAAAAAGAAGAAAAGAGACTATCAAAGAGAGACCAAAAAAAAAAAAAAATGGTAGTAGCAGAGAGGTTACGAAAAATATTTTAATAACCTCCCACCAGCTTTTTCCCGTACCGGCGAGGGGATCTCTGAAGGGACGACGAAGGGGCCCCAGGGTTCCAAACTGAACCAGAATCCGACCCCTCATCGGAGTCAGAATCAAATTCATGTCCAGGAAAGGGAACGGAGGGCTTGATGTTATCCAGGCCCTTCAAGTCATAAAACTTGAAGGCCTTCCCCCTGCATTCCCGGAACCCCTGATGGTAGGAGTCCAGAGCCGCTTCGGTGACCGCCTCCCTGAAGGCAGAGGATGCCTTGAAGTTTGAGATGGCGTTCGCCACCTCCTTCTTGGCCTCCACCTCCGCGACTGCTGCCGTGACTTGGGCCCTGGCCTCCCTTAGTTGGGCCTCCAACAAGCAAACCTTCTTCTCCAGACGGTCCACGAGAGGCTCATCATCATCGCCTGGCTCGAAGAACCCCGGACTCCTCTTTGGGCCGACGGCCCTACTCTTCATTGCCCGATGAAGCTAGGAGGTGCTGAACCTCATTTTTAACTAAAGGGAGAAGTCTGAGAAGATGGTGGCCCTTGGCAGTGGAGGGCAAGGTCCTATTTAAAGGGACCTTGCACCCACGACCGATTGCGGGGAGGCATGCTTTACATCTTTTCGCAACTGCATCAGGGAGTGCCACGTGTCCAAGCGACGCTTCGAGAACCCGAAGGCCACTCGGGGGTCATTCCCAGGACAACAACTACAGGTGCTTCGAATCCGGAGAAATTTCCATCGTGCGATGGCAACATTAATGGCTCCTTTTTAGAAAAAGGAGACCTAGCGGTATACAAGGTGCAAGAAATCATGACTGTACGAGTATCGATACGCCACGTGGACAACGAGAATCGTGATCAAACTTCGCTAATCACCGGATAACGGGAAATTGATTCCTGTCTACCCCAAAGGATAGATTTAGTACCAAGAAGAAGGCGACAATAGCCTAATCAACCATAGATAGTCTTCGGCAACGGAGTTCTAACCTATTCTAGAGTTTGTCTTCATTAATTATCAATCAAACGGCCTTCGGCCATGGCCGTTCGGCCATGCAGAAGAAAGAACAGTAAAACTAGTTCAAGCTACATCTAGAAACACAACACTGCACATGAAGAAGGAGAAAAAGCCACTTTAAAATCTGGAGTTGTCATGCAAAAGCAATTGACAAAACAAAATAGAAAAAGAAGAAATTACATCTAAAGCTACTCGGATTATTCAATATCAACAGGAGGAGACCCAACATCACATGATTGAAGCAACTTGTCAACCTGTGCAGAAAGGATCTCGTCAATTTGGGCCGGGGCTGGAGAACCTTCAGCTTGGCCTCCCCCAGCCTGAACCTCCTCCTGAATCGAGATCGGAGTTGGGGTCACCCCCAGATCTTCGACTGAAGCAAAGGCTTCTTCTCCCAGGCATGGCACCTCCTCAGCCTCCACTCCCTCCTCCTCTTCTTCTTCGGCTATGTTGAAGGGAGGGATGCCAGAAAGATCAAGGTGGGGGAAGGCCTCCTTTACCTTAGAAAGTCCATCATTAAAGCCATGCTGGTAACCGTACAAGGATGCTTCATTCGTTTCCTTTTGGAATTGTGAAGACTTCCTAAAGTCTGCTACAGCATCATCCACCAGGCATCTCAGGGACATAGACTCTCTCTTGGTGCTTCGGACTCTAGAATTGCCTCTTCGGCCCTCCTGGTAGCCTCCTCCACTGCCTTGGTCAAACTTTCAATCTTCTCCTGATCCTCCCTGGCAGCTTGCTCCAAGGAGTCAATTTGTTTTCTGCTTTTCCTCCACCCAGCCCCTTGCTCCACTATTGTCAGATGGGCACTCTTTAATTCATCCTTCAGTTCATGAACCTCGTCATTCACCCAGACAAGGCGGTCCTCCATAGACTGTCTCAACTCTTCGTTTACTTCTTTTGCGGCCCTGGCAGTATGGAGCTCCTCCTTGAGGCCATGGATGAGGCTGTCAACATTTTCCAGGCCCTTCTCCATAAAGGTAAGGTCGTAGACCAACTGCATCAAAAACATGGAGTCATGGATCGAACAATTCTCAAAACAAAGGAGATGGCAAGGACCATACCTGTTGCAGGGCGGAAAAGGCAGAATCGGACACCCTGGAAAGGTTCCGATTTCAAAGAACTGTCAAGTCATGAGGCAACAGCATGCTCTTCAGTGCCTGCCTAGCTACGGCAGGGACCAGTAGTCCCCCCTTAGGTGAAAGCTCCGAAGAATTTGCTGAACGGCTTCTAGCTGGGGAAGCCCCGCGAGCGAACTCTTCCTCGACTTGCCATGTTTTGCCCCTATCAATTGCAGGGGGGAAAAATGGTGGCACGTGCACCGCCTGAGGCGGACTCCCCATTGTGCGGACCGGGGAAGTAGCCGCCGGTGGAGTTTCGATTGAACAAGGCCTCGACGGGACCCCTTCCGTGGGTGCGCATCTTCCCCTAAGGTTCCCCGGGAAGACGAAGTGCTTCGGTCGCCCTCAGGATCATCCCTTCGAGCCTTCTTCTGAACCGCCGACCTTGTAAGAAGGGCTTGCGCTACCCTCTTCTCAGAAGTTTGACGGAGCTAGCTCACACCGGGCTTCATTCCGCCACCTACAAGCAAAAGAGTTTCTTTCAGTCGACTGAGCTACAGCAAAACTGAGGGAAAGGAAGCATAAATATTTGTCACTATACCTAATGCGGAGAATTTGCTAATCCCCGCAAGATGAAGATTTCTTTCCTCCAACAACTCCTAAATAGGGGCGACTTTCAAATTAATCAGAAGATCGTAATATGATCGATCAGCCGCCAAGACCTTCTTCCCATCATTGGTGATTAAACGAGGCTTCTTCCAAACAGTGTCGAAGCCCCATGGATCAAAGGACAGTACGAACATGAAAATAGGCCTTCACCCATGGATGGCACTGGGCATGTCCTTGATGACCTTACGGCCCCGTCGAGGGCCGATCACCCACCATCCATTGCTATGGAAGTCCCTCTTGAGTACGAAAAGGGCTGTAAATAAATTGGTCCTAGGTTCTATGTTTGCAATGCTACATAGGACCAGAAATCCGTGATGTTCCGAATGCTGTTCGGGGTCAACTGCGCTGGCACCATTTGGTACAGACAGAAGATTTTGATGAAGAAAGGGTGTAGGAAAAATCGAAGGCCAGCCTTCAGATGATCTTCGTACACAGCTAGAAACCCCGGAGGAGGTTTGTTCACCTGTTCCTCGAGTGTGGGAAGGATGAAAGGGAACCCCTCGGGGGAGCGATAGCATTGCTGAAGAAGGGCCATCTTTCCTTGAGAAACCGAACTAGGGATCAACTCCGAACCTACTGCGTCGTTGGCCCCTGAGGGCCCTACTTGTTTTCCCTGACTTTCTACAGTTTCTTCCATGATAAAAAAATGAAACAAAGAGGCAAAATGAAGATTCTACCTGCAGAATAGACTCGTAGTCTAGAACAAGAAAAGCTGAGCGAAGAATGAGACAAAGAGGCAAAAGGAAGATTCTACCTGCGGAATAGACTGCTAGTCCAGAACAAGAAAAGCTGAGCGAAGAATGAGGCGAGGTTGAAGAAGCTTCTTTAGTCGGACCTTCTCCCTTTCCCAAGAGGAAACCAGAGGTCTTTAAAGTCCCACCAGGTTGATTTGACCAAAGGTTATCCAGGGAGGTAACCCGCCTTCAACTAACCGCTAGGATCGAGTGCATCCATCATCCAATGGACAGGGGGAAGCCACCACAACCATCCAAATCTCAACCGAAAGATTGGTTGAACCATCACGCAACAGAAAAAAGAGAGACGGTCCCAGGGCCGCCCACTCTTTCCTTCTCCTCCAACCAGGGAGTGACAGCTGTCCACCACCTGATTCCCAAATCACCCAGCAGTCATGATGTGCAGTCCAATCAGAGATCCCGTAATCATCCACTACACTATCCCCTGGGAGGAAAACGACAAAGCATTAGTACTCTTACTTCTCGAGGCAAACCTTGGCTTCGAAAACTGAGAGTAGGGGGGTAACTGTTGGGATATCCCGGTCCAGGTACGAACTGAACACCAGTTCGGCTAGCCGAAGACCTCTTCTCCGGACCACTGACTTTGGACCAGGAAAGGACAGGCCAACTACAGGCAACCCAAGGCTTCTTATCGGTCTACAACATCCGAAGGCCAGATCTTCAAATGATGTCTTCGGTCCTAACTGAAGACCAGGCTTCTCGTCAACTTTCGAAGACACGCTCTTTGGTCCCTGCCGAAGACACGATCTCCAGCCCTAGGTAGACACCAAGTCTTCGACCCATGCAGAGGACGAAATCTTCAACCAAGAATCTCCATAAACAAGAGAAATCTGAAGATGGGACCATGATCTGGCCCAGATAGGCAACAGTAACCAACGGTTACTATCGACAATCTCCATGCCATGATCATGGCGCGCAACTCTAGCTGCCACGCCTTCGGTCTGGCCGGAATCGTCCAATGACAACCCATGATCGCCAATCATGGGAAGAAATTAACTCTCCGTAATCACCGGGAGAAGAGCGAGGCCGCAGGTTGGAGGCCTTCTTTTAAATAGCGGTAAGAGGAATTGCTCGAGGAGGTACACACACATACATACACTCACGCCTACTCTAAATTAAAAGGGTCTTTCCCTTTGCTCCTCGAGAATCTTCCCCATTCTATGGCTGGGATATGCCTCTGATTTAGGCATCGAAGTGTCTCCCACTGAAACAACTCCGGCAAGGGACATGTTTTGCATGTGAACCAGGGAGCGGTCCTGTAGTGCAGTAGCTCCGACCGGTCGATACATGGACTCCACGCCAGCAAGGAGTATTAAGGTAATTGTTATCTGATGAAATGTTGAGTTTTCTGGTCCACTAATCATGTTTTTTTTTTTTTTTTTTTTGCCCAATTATTTGGTTCATGTATTTTAAACTCAAGCCATAAGACTAGTGGACTACTTTTTCACAAATTGCAATCGTATCTGATTTTCTTAATTTCCCACCATATTCACCAATTGTTATACTAAGAAAAAATATGTTATTGAAAGGGATGCATTTTGGAAACAATTTTGTCCAAGTGAAAGAGTCCTCCACATTGTTTACAAAGCAAACAAGACTTGATATATGGTTTGCTTCCACAATGAAATTTAGATCATTCAAACTTTTGTTGATTATGGATGCCACACCATGACTTGTCGTAGCTTTCATGCCAGGAAGTTGCACAGCTAAACCAACTTTAATACTTCAACTCTAACCAAGGAGATATGCCCAAACTTCACCTCATTATTAGTTTCTCCATTATCCGTGACCTTGATAAATTGACCCTACAAATGACACAAAGATGTAACTCTAAATTTTCGATAATGATGTTAGAGTTATCAATGATTGTTGAAAATAATATGCAAATCTCAATCCTAGTGGTTCCCGTATCAAATGGTGGACCTGTTTTAGAGATATGACCATTTGGGTAAATTCCAGTTCACCATTGATATTTTAATAATATACTTGTATGTTATTGCTGGTCCCATTAACTTGGCAAACATGGACCCATATGATAATACTCCTTGAATCTCTTAATTGGTTCCTGAAGTTATAATATATATCCATCTCTTGAACTAGTCCCATGCTACCAATAATTCCATGTTAAATTCGAGGAAGCAACTCTCATAGCTCCCATGTAGTAGTTTGTGGAAAATGAAACATCTCACCGTTAAGAAAAGGGTGGAAACTGGCCTATTTGGCCAAGTCACAAGGTGTAGAGGTAAATCAAGAACGTACATCCATCATCTCTCAGACAGAGCCTGACAAATTTTCATTTAATATCATTTTTACAGATAGTAAATTTCTTCAGATTCCTTGTACAACTAGCCAGACATTTGAAATTGATTGATTTCTTACTGAAATCCTCTCGTTGTTGATTGAATTTTTTAATCAACTTCTAGTTTTTTTTTTGGGTAAGAAATTATGTGCATTAAACTATCAAGAAGTCATCTGTTCAGTATTATAGAAAGAGCTGGTTGATTGTAAAGCAGAAGCCCAGCTAGTAACAAATGGATAAAAATCAAAGAAAGTTGTGTAGGTAACAAACAAACAGTTGTAAGATGTCTGTACGAAAAGATAAGCTCATAAGCATGGAAACAGGTGTTGATGTGAGAAAAGATCCGAATATCCTGGAAGTCAGTGATGACCATTTGGGTAAATTCCAGTTCACCATTGATATTTTAATAATATTAAGCACGTTTGGCTGGTAGGAATTGGATTCTAAAATGAAATGAGAATTAATGACGACTTCTGCTACATGCTAACTTCTTGGCAAGAACTTCTATAACCCCTCAAGTTATTAATTTATTATTTTAATTGGGTCCCTGCAAAAGCAGGGGGGCTTTCCACACTCTCATCTTTTACCTGGCCAGTGGAAGGATTAGCTACTGGATTAGGTATAAGTTGAGCTGACCCACCCAGTTTTGGCTCTAGGTCTAGGAAACCCTAGATTGTACTAGTTTTTTTTTTTTTTTTTGCATGCTTGGCTGCATCATTCTACTTTGATTATATGATTTGTTGCATGACCACTAGACTAGGAACCCAATACCATAAGACTAAGCCCCAAACCAACTTAGCCATGGATCCCAATTTTGAAGCCATCATGAACCAGCTTGCCCAGTTAACTACCCAAATGAACCAAGCCAATATCCAATCTCAAAACCAGTTTATCCAACTAAACCAATCCAATGCCCAAATTAATGCTAAACTTGACCAAACCCAAGATTAGTTAACCCAATTGACCCAATCCCAGAATCAAATGAACCATAGATTCAACCAAGTAGACCAACGATTTGACCAGGCAACCACTTGATCAACCAGTTAACCACTAGTTTTGACCAAGTAGGAGATCGGTTAGGAACACTAGGCAAGACCCATAAAGTTGAACCCTTGCCCTATGAGCCCCAGGAACCTATAGTCCCTAGATATGAATCCAATAGTAACCCCCTATCCCTCAGTCAACCTGAACCCTATAGGATCAATACCCCTAGATTTGAGTCTAATATTAGTCAGGTATCCCTTAGCCAACCCCCTCTTACCACCTCATTTGTTCACCAAAAAGATATTGAAGAGGAGATATATGAGGCTGACCCAAGCTTAGTAGATGAGTACAAGGAGGAAGAAGAGGAGTTCCCCATAGACGACCTAGGATTAGTTAACCCTGACCATACTCAGGTAGATAACCAAGTAGAAGACCACCCAACATTAGTTGAACCTGACCACACCCAAGCTGAACCGGTAGTAAAGGACCAGTTAGAGGAAGAGAATCCAATTGTAGAGCCTAGTCCTGAATTTCTTGAGCCAAAAGAATTTATTAAGGACTTGATTTCTTATCAGTACCTTCAGGACGAATTCACTCTTTTAACTCCCATTGATCTCTTCCCCAAAATTAATGATCCATTTTTCTATCATTCCAACCCAGTAGATATACCTCAACCTCATAAGATCAACCTCATTAGTATAGGACTTAACCCTGAAACGCCTTCTTGTCTCCTAGTCTATCCAATTAATCCCGAATCCTTTTTTTACTTTCCACCCAATCAGACTAATCCTGAACCCACCTCTTATTTTCTACCATTTCCAAAAAGTTCTTCTTCTTTCTTTACTATTAGGTTGCATTTTATAGGAATTTGCGTGATGCATTCATTCTTTAAACATGTCATATTTGCATCTTATTTTAGGAGAACCCTATGGCACCTAATAGGAGTACATAGTAAGTTTTCATGTGCATGCCATGCTAGGGTCAAACCTAAAGAGTTTATAATCTGTTAGGTTTTGTCATGTAGAGTCCAATAAATTTCCTTCAAAAGGATGTCTAGTCTTTTAGGTGTCAGTCTTGAGTCCAATAAAATTCACAGTCCTAACCCTTTGTCTGCACCTACACTAGCCTCTATACAGTATATGCATCATGAAATTAGTCAAGAGCTGAACATAATTAATGAACTAAATAATAACTTGGCTAATTTCTAAAAGAAAGATAAAGATTTTTATGTAGAGGAATATGTGATTGTCAAAGAATTTTCTGCTCACAAAGCTGGCCCATCCAAAATAATGAATAGTAGTGGACCCAATGCCTATGTGCCTAAGATATCACCAGATTTAGGTAGTAGCTCCACCTTCATCATCTCAGACTTTGTAAAGTCTAGGGAGCCAGTAGTGATACTAAGCATGCCACTTGAGCCACTCCCGTTCTTTGAGAGAGAACCCACCCCAGAGTGACCACATATAATTTGGCCTTATGGTGAGGAAATTATTGAAAGAGCTTTGGATGATCGAGCTATCGGTGCCCAAGATAGAGACTGTCAGCGGTATATGGTCCGGTGGCAAGGTCAGCCATAATCTGAGGACTTGTGGAATGCTGGTGCGGATCTGCAGCACCTCAACCCAGACCCTCCTTGAGCCAAATTGACCTATACTCGACGGGGTCGAGTTCCTCCCGCCCCGGGACAATTGGTGGGGACACCAGGATCAGACACAGATCCCTGGATCCCATATGGTTTAATTAGTCATGTGTCAAAGTTTTGAAAGTTTTGTAATTAATTAAGATTGAGTCCTGTAATAAGTTGAGGTTAGTTGATTTGTCTCAACTCTTAACCTAGTCAGTATTTTAAGTCTTGTAGATCAATTATGAGTCTAGTATGAGCCCGATTTTATACAAGAGAGGAGATCATCCTATTTTGGAGTTCCACCAGGCCACATCCAGGAGTCAGAGGTCGCTACATCAGCCCATTGGATTTTGTATGACAACCCAGGATCCAAGATGCTTCCAGAAACCATGATTCTTTCCAGATATCCTCTAGATGCCCAGATCCCTTCCCAGATGCTAGAGCATATTCCTAAACTAGGGCATCCATGATTCCAGGGGTCCACCTACATCCCAGTCTATAGAAATCAAGCCCAGGTGCCAAGCCCAAGCCCTTAAGAAGCAAGATTCTAGAGAATATTCCTGCTACCAGGCTACCAGGCCACCCCAACTTCCAGAGGCCCAAACCCATCCACCCAAGCCCCTTTGGGCTGGCCTCTTACTGCTCCTAGAGGCCAAACATGCCCCCTAGGCATCCTTGAAGTGTTGACCACGTCTAAAGAGGTTTGACCAAGTCTAAGTTGAAGAGAAGAAGGAGAAGACCAAGTTTATTCCTAACCTAGTTGGGATTTCTAATCCTTTTAAACTTTGTAATTCTAACATAGCTACGAAAGAACTTGTTTTCCAATTTGGAAGAGGACTTGTAACCCAAGTATATCCATGGTTAGTGAGGGCATGGGATCTCTATAAATTGCCCACCCCACTCCCTCTTGTAAGCATCTTTCTCTTATGAATAAACCTTGCTGAAATTTTGAGTTATTGCCTTGTATTGGTGTTTTGTTTTGGTTCTTTGGTTGGTGTTTTTATGCTTGGATGAATTCCTTGCTACCGTAGCTTCCTTCCACACCCTAACTCACTGCCATCCAAGCCTTCACATGTCCATGAAGGAGTGCCCTAGGCTGCCAAGCAGGGAGATCTTCAACAAGCTTCAAATAGCCCAGCTTCTAATCCCTAACCTAATTCCTTCTAAACCTAGTTCTCTTTCTTTTTCTTATTTGCTGTTTTGATTGATCCTTGACATTTTGCAGGATCCTCGAGGTGTTTCACCTCTCTAGAGGAGGCTTTCCTTACATCTGGAACCATCCAAATTATCCATCTAATTAAGGGAACCGAACTTCATCATCCAGACTCCAATCAAAGTGATGTGCGATCTCTTCATCGGAAGTCCTTCAAATCACTGATTGGTAACATCCTTCCCTTCTTTTAATTTTTGATTTGATGAAGATAAGCTATCATAATTCGGGAGTTTCTCAATCCTCGAGTCCTGGAATTTATTATTTTGCATGAGTTTGCCTGTGATACGATGATTCTATGCATTACTATTCTTCTTTCTAGTTCTTACTTAATTTTTGGAAATCTAGCCCGCAAATAAAATTATAAAACTCAAAAAAAAATTATTTTACTATTTTTTATGCATGTCTAGCAGTCTTAGAGTCATCCCATATCAGTGATAAAGGCTTCAAGATTGTCTTTGAATCATCTATGTGTATTATAACAAGCTCTCTTAATTCTAGCAACAAATTCATTGGATATAGACTTGGAAATATTTATGTGGTAGATCTTAATGATCTAGCCATGTCTAGTAGTTCTAATCTAGTAGCAATGAATGCTAAGACCAAGGAGTCTTGTTTACTTTGGCATAGATGATTAGGTCATGCTAGCATGTATACCATTACCAAGTTAATTTCCAAGAATCTAGTTAGAGGTTTGCTTAAGTTTAAAGTTGATTTTGAACATGTTTGCGATGCTTGTCAAATGGTTAAACAAACTAGGAAGAGTTTTAAATCCAAAAATATGATTTCAACTTCTAGATCCCTTGAGCTACTTCACATGGACTTATTTAGACCAACTAGGACCATAAGCCTAGGTGGTATGAAATATGCTCTTATGATAGTAGATGATTTTTCAAGATTTACTTGGATCTTGTTTATTGCACATAAAGATGAAACTTTCAAAGTATTTCAAAAATCTTATAAGAAAGTTTCAAATAAGAAAAATCTTTCAATCATATCTATTTTAAGTGATCACAGCTCTGAATTTAAAAATTAATTTTTTGATAACTATTGCATAGAAAATGACATTGATCATAACTTCTCTGCTCCTAGAACACCACAACAAAATGAAGTTGCAGAGAGAAAAAATAGAACCTTGGAAGAAATGGCCTGAATAATATTATGCGAAGGCAATCTTCCAAGGTACTTTTGGATAGAAGCAGTGAACACTACTTGTTATATCTTAAACCATGTTTTGATTTGTCCAATTCTAAAGAAAACCCCCTATAAGCTTTAGAATGAAGAAAAAACTAATATTAATTATTTTTATATTTTTGGTCGTAAATGCTTTGTGTTGAACAATAGAAAAGATAATCTAGAAAAATTTGATGCTAAATCTGATGAAGCAATTTTTCTTGGTTATTCATTACATAACAAAGCATATAGAGTATCTAATAAAAGAACTCTAACTGTAGAAGAATCAATGCATGTTATTTTTGGTGAAACTAACCCCTCACCTTCAAATAAAGAAGAGTGTATAGACAATGATGCAGGTACACTTCAAAAGAAAATGGAAGATATGAGCATACAAGAGAAACCAACTCAAGAAGGAGAAGAAGTGGTAAGTAAGGATCATGCTGATCTACCAAGGAAATGGAGGCATGTAACTTCTCATCCAAAAGATTTAATTATAGATTATCCTTCACAAGGTGTTAGGACTAGGTCATCACATAGAGATTCACATGATTACCTAGCCTTTGTATCACAAATAGAGCCACATAGTTTAAAAGAGGCTGAAAATGACTCAAACTGGATGATGGCCATGCATAAAGAACTAAACTAGTTTGAAAGAAATAATGTGTGGAATTTAGTTGATAGACCACCAGACCATCCCATTATAGGAACCAAATGGGTCTATAGAAATAAACTAGATGAACAAGGTAAAGTGATTAGAAACAAAGCAAGGTTGGTAGCCAAAGAATAAAACCAAGAAGAGGGAATAGATTTTGATGAAACTTATGCACCCGTAGCAAGACTAGAGGCCATAAGATTATTACTTGCATTTGCTTGCTACATGAATTTCAAACTATTTCAAATGGATATGAAAAGTGATTTTTTAAATGGTTTTATTTCTGAACAAGTTTTTGTAGAACAACCATCAGGTTTTGAAACTCATGCTTTTCAAATCATGTATTTAAACTCAATAAAGCATTGTATGGACTTAAACAAGCACCTAGAGCCTGGTATGATAGACTAAGCAAATTCCTTCTTGAAAATAATTTTGCAAAAGTAAATGTTGATAAAACTCTTTTTATCAAAAAGAAAGATAATGATATATTAGTTGTACAAATCTATATAGATGATATTATATTTGGTGCAACTAATGAAGAACTTTGTGGATAATTTGCTAAATTGATGCAAGGTGAATTTGAGATGAGTCAAATGGGTGAACTAAACTATTTCCTTGGACTTCAAGCAAAACAATCAAAGAATGGGATCTTCATAAACCAAGCCAAATACATCAAAGAAATCATCAAGAAGTTTGGTATGGAGACAAGCAAAGAAATGAGCATACCCATGAACTCTACTTGCAGATTAGACAAAGATGAAGATGGCAACAACATTAATCAAAAGCTATATCAAGGTATGATCATATCATTGTTGCACTTAACTGCTAGTAGACCTGATATCTTGTTTAGCGTATGTGTTTGTGCTAGATTTCAAACTAATCCTAAAGAATCACATATGTTTGTAGTGAAAAGAATTATAAGATATCTATGAGGAACAAGTAATTTAGGTCTATGGTATTCAAAGCAATCTTCATTAAATTTAATTGTATTTTTTGATGCTAATTATGCTGGTTGTAAAATTGATAGAAAGAGCACTAGTGGTACATGCCAATTTCTAGGATTGAATTTATTCTCATGGCACTATAAGAAATACAACTCGATAGCACTATCTACTACTGAGGCAGAGTATGTTGCTATTGGGAGTTGTTGTGCTCAAGTGTTATGGATTAAACAACAACTAGAAGAATTTGGTGTTATACAATCTAAAATTCTTATTAAATATGATAACATAAGTGCTATAAATTTATCAAAAATTCTAATTCAGTACTTAAGAACAAAGCACATTGAAATAAGACACCATTTCATGATCATGTTTTAAATGGTGAAATTGAATTAGAATTTATTCCAATTGAAAACCTACTTGCTGACATTTTCACTAAGCCACTCAATCAAGATAGAGTTGAAATGATTAGAGAAGAATCAGGACTTTAGACCCTTTTTAGTAAACTTAACCTAATCTCTTCAAAATTAAGGAAACATTATCTAGAAAGCCTCCTATATCAAACCAAGAACTTTAACCATCTCTCCTTGTAAACTTCTATAATTAAATTTCAATTCTGAACCTTTTTGACTCTTCTGGAGAGTTTTGGTTCGAGTCGACTCAAGCTACTATGCTTAAGTTGAGACGACTTGAATTCCTGATTAAGTCTTTTTATATATCTACTCGAGCCAACTTGAGCAAATTAGGGCTTGTCGAGCCGACTAAGATGTCGGGCAAGCAATTTTTTATTAGAGCCATAGGACTTAATCTAGGATTTTATGCTTTAAGTGTTCATTTCTTGCTAGCTTAGAACCCTTGTTTCTAACCTGAAAATACCTTCTATCCTTCAAAACCTACCTTCTCTAGTTGAAACTCTTTCATTCTTCTTGAGCTCATGCAATGGCTCTGAAAAGGGTTATCGGCAAGAGATCAAAATGAGCCGAACCTACTGCTGAAAGAGAAAGGAGGACCAAGAGACAGCAGGAAGAGCCGACTCGATCAATTGAAGTGCAAGAACAAGAAATGGAACCGACTACAACATCTTCTCCAAGAAATGGAACCGACTACAACATCTTCTCCTCTAACACAAACTATTTATATGGCCAACTGACCTGTCACAAGTGGAAGATGAATAATCTTCAAATTCTTGAAAGAGGTAGGGCTTCGGATTGGAGATTTGATTGAAGACCAGGGCTTGAGTTTCTTCTATTCCTTAAATGTTCCAACATATGCCAATTTGGTAAGATGCTTTTATAAAAATTTAAGATTGGAAGAGCATCACATTGAGTCTGTAGTTAAGAGAAAGAAAATAATAGTGACAGAAGAAAGATTAAGTAGCATGCTTGAAATTCCAAACGAGGGTCTAAAGCATCTAATTTTGAAAGATAAACAAAAAATCCTCATGACAATCTTGAATAGGGCTAATGTGAGTGGAATCGGGAATGTGATGGCTTATACCCTGTCCCTTGAAATGAAATTACTGCACAACTTTATAAGTAAAATCTTTCTCCCAAGAACTGGCAAGTTTGATTGGGTAAGTGAGAGAGGTCTTAGCTTTATGGGACATCTAATTGAGGGGGAGGCCCTTAATTTACCTTACATTATGCTACTCCAAATGAAAGAAGCAATCAAAAAAGTGAAGGCCTATTTGGCGTGTGGAATGGTTTTTACTTTGTTATTTCAGGCCTCTAGAGTGAACCTAGATGGTGAGGATGGTAGACCACTTCATCACACTGATACTTACTCTTCCAAGTCTTTGCAAAGAATGGGATACCAACTAACTGAAGGAGCTTGGAAGAAGAAAAGATCAGATCAGAGGGCTATTGGATCTTTAGCAGTGATGAGGAGATGATGATGAAGAGCAGCTACCTATGGAGATTATCACTGCTGCTGCTACTGAACCTACTATTCATGATGCTGTGGAGTAAGAGGTTAGAGAGTATGGGAGTCCCATAGTCTCTCCAGCATCTCTACCAGCATCAGCATCTCCACCAGCACCAGCATCTCCACTAGCACCTGCATCTCCACTAGCTCCACCACCTGCACCTTCAGTGACTGCATCTGCTCAAGGACCATCTGTTGACACTCAGGAGCTTTATTGTATCAAGACTTCATTGCATATCAGATGAGACTACTTTCTCAGACCTTGACCAGTACTTTTGGTTCGATGTTTGGCGACCTTCATTACACAATAGAAACCAAACATGAGGAGATATGTGGTGAGATTAGACAGCTTCATTCTAGGGTGGACAGTGTTCAGTCCACAGGACCTGCACCACAGGTGGACTACAGTCAGTCATAGATTCTTTCAAAGCAGCTTCTGAAGATATTAAAAAATCTGTTGACCATAGTATTGAAGAATTCATAACTGAACTGAGAGAAATGAGCTACAAGATGGGATCTATGGAACTAGGAAAGAAAGTAGAAGATGATTACACCAAAGGAGTAGGAATTCTTAGAGCTGAATTTGGAAGATTGAGAGGGTCAACAGAGGCTTTTGCCATAGCCTAAGCAAGTGAGCTAGTTCCACTCAATACAGGAATCAAGAAGCTGAAAGAAGAGCTCAATTCAGTCTGGGTGACCCTTTGTCAGCTATCCACCACTGTTATAGTAGCCTATTCTTATACTCCTAGACAACCTGCACCTCCTCCTGTGTTTGATCCAAATCCTATGTCATCTTGTCCACCTACATCTTCTTATCACCTAGATAGCCTCCACCACATTCTTCTAGGGGTTGAGGTTTTTCTAGTATTCCTAGGAGTTGGGAAGGTACATCTAGACCTGTCAAGGTAGAATCTAGTGATAGTGATTAGATTCATCTTATGTATTCTTGATTGTTTATGAATGACTTGAATTGAAAATCTTGAATGAAATGAAAGTATTTCTTTTTCTACTCTTTGTGTTTGAAATGTGATTTGTGTAATATTATCATCTGTATATACAAATCAAGACAAATTTTAATTAGAATACCAAAATTTCATTGAGAAAGTGAAATTATCTCAAATAATCTTATCAATCTTTTCATTCTATTTTTAAAAAACATGCTTTGTGTACTTAACAAGGGGGTAGAATGACTTTAATTGAATACCTTTTTAATTAATGACAAAAACGGGGAGAATGGTATGTATATGAATGAGTGTGCACGGAAAATATATAAGTAAGGGGGAGAATGATATAAATATTGGAAAATTGGAAATTGGTATCAATTTTGCATAGAAACTTGCTTATATTTGCTCTGATAAATTTTTTCTGATTGTTCTGATATATATTCAACTTAATTATTCTGATATAATTTGAATTGCTTTAATATATTGTCAATGGCTATCCATTATTAGCTCTGAACAAGCTCTAATATGGTATAGCTATGATACATATTGAAAGATGAACAAGCTCTGATATATACTGAAAGCTCATATATATATTAAACTTATTTCCAAAAGCTCTGATGTATATTGAACTTATTCCTAAAGCTATGACACATTGTCAAATTCTTTCAAATACATTTCAATATACAACTCATACATGTCTATACTTATTTGCAAATATACTTTTACATGTAATTGTAAAGCTTTTCCATGCTCAGTGTTTTGTCATCATCAAAAAGGGAGAGATTGTTGGCCCCTTGAGTGATTTTGATGATAACAAAATATTGGAGCATGCGCTTATGTTACTAACTACTTTTCAAGTACTTTACAAGTTTTTGCAGAATGATTTCATTGCTCAATTACAATGCCTACAATCTTATTATATGTCATGAGTTGTGTTGTAAATGTGTCATGTAAAGAAGAGCCCAAAGAAAAATTAAAGAAATATTCTCTAAAATGGGTTACTTCTAAGTGATTTCATGCTTAAATTCCTTAGAATCAATTATTAGTTGAGTTAAGAAGAATCTTGAATGATAAAATGCTGCTAGATGAAATATGGAGAAGAAATGAAAGCTTCACTGAAAAACTCATCTGAGCTGACTTGAGTAAAGGGAGTCGACTCTAGTTCATGGGATGCATGAAGGATACTGGCATGCAAAAATCCGAGCCGACTCGTAGGAACCCGAGCCGACTCGTCTAGTGTATCGTTTCTTGAATCCAACAGGCTACCCGACCCAAAGAGAGTCCAAGCTGACTCATCCATTTACTCAGGCATTCGAGTCGACCTTCAGAGATCTGAGCTGACTCCTCTAAAGTTCATGAAAAATCAGTTCTGAGAGAATAGCCAGGTGAGCCAACTCCAATAAGAAGAGTCGACTCCTCTAGAGTACAGTTTTGAAAACTTTTGAATCCGAGCCAACTCGAACTAAGGTGAGTCGACTCATCCAGAGTAAGGAATCAAGAATACTGTGAAATCGAGCTAACCCGAATGAGGCGAGGTGACTCAACCAGAACTTCTCTGAGAATCTGAGCTGACTCGAAGATTGATTCTAGGCAGGTAATGACTAGTTTCAGAACTTCATTTTTGAATTTGAAAAGTGCTCTAATGGTCAAATGTCACATCCTAATGGTCTACAATGACTATACCCGCCTGAGAAGAGTATAAGACTCTATAAATGAGGGATTGGGACAAGTACTTTTGAAAAAGAGAATGCTTCGTTGAACATTAAATGAGCTTGTGAGCAAGAAGAGAGCAGTAGAGAGCATTCCAGTCGGTCTTCAAGACTTCACCAACTCCAATCTGAAGCTTGAAGCATACATTGAAGAAGTTGAAGAAGCCATTGAAGCTAAAGTGCAATTAAGAAGGCTTCTCTCAAGCTACATCGGCAACCATCAAACAACATTTGTTTGTCATTTTGTTGCTTATTTTCTTTAACTCTTTTATGAGTTTTTGGTTTATTGGCGAGCCCAATTTAAAAATCAAGTAGATTCTAGGTTAGCCTATTCAGAACCAAGTGTAGGTTCTTGGTGATCCTGTTCAAAACCAAGTTGTGTTCTTGGTGATCCTATTCAAAACCAAGTGTTGGGTTCTTGGTAATCCTGTGTAAAACCAAGTGTTGGTTTTTTGGTGAGCCCAATTGAAAAAGCAAGTTGGGTTTTGGATTGTGAGCCTGGTAAAACAATTCAACTGTATTCCAGTAGTGAATATAGTAGAAATCCCAAGTGTTATCTTGGATAGTGGATGTAGGATTGAGGGTGCTCTGAACCATTATAAATTTGTTGTGTTTGCATTATATTTTTTTGTTTGTGTTTTCTTCTGCTGTTTATTATTTGAAATATAATACATACCACTAAATTAGATTTAAAAGAGCACATGTTTGATTAATTTTTTAAATTCCCAATTCACCCCCTCTTGGGAAAGCCACCTGGGCAACACTTCTACCTATAATCCATCAACTTGTATCCACTTACCAGATATACCAACATGACACTATGAGATCAAGTCTACTACCATCCAAATGCTCCCATCTTTCTATAGGAACACCAATGAAGATCCTTACAAGCATTTAGATGAATTTTTAAAATTTGTTTTATGGTGAAGATCCAAGATTTTACTGGTGATGTATTTAGATTGACCCTATTTCCCTTCTCACTTAAGGATAAAGCCAAGTACTAGCTTGGCACAGTAGGAAAACCAATTCAAACTTTGGCTAAGATGCAACATGAATTTCTTAAGAAATTCTACCCCAAAGGTAGAACCAATAACAAAAGGTGAGCCATCATAGGATTCGCTCAACTACCAGGAGAACAAATTCATGAATCATGGGAGAGACTTAAGGAACTTCTTAGAAAATGCACACACCATGGTCTATCTAAGTGGAAAATTGTGTAGGCCATCCATGAGGGTTTAGGAGACCAATATTGAGAGATGGTGGATACATCTTGTGGAGGTGCATTCATGAGTAAGAGAGAGGATGAAGCCTATGCTGATGCGGAACTAATTAGCATGCAAGAGAATTTTCATAGATTTAGCATTAAGTTAAGATTTTAATTCTCAGATTTCAAGTCAAATAGGCAAAAGGGTGATCCTATAGAAATTCTAGACAGCAAGCATGCAAAAAGACCCTCAAAAGAGATAAAAACAGGACAACCAGGGCAAAGAAATCCTGGTAGGGCTAGCTTTTCTATAATATCAAGATCTAGAGGGCTAGGGGGTGTGTACTAGGCAATGTTTGCTACTGCTTTCATGAAGGGATCACTCCTCGCTCCCATAGATGTGGCCTAGAAGGTCAAGCCGAAAACCAGCGGATCCGTTGGCTTTTTATCCGCTGATCCGACGACTAGGCAAATGTACTCCGATTCACGTGAAACGTGAGGGATCTACAAAACACCAAACAAGGAGTTAGATGTGATGGGAAACTTGCTAGATTGATGAAGGAACAAAGGAAAGAGAGATAGGATGGGGTGGCTGGAAGTGGCTTGAAGAAGGTGGGCATCCAAGGTTGATGACGGTTGCATAGATAGGGCCTCACACCCTTCGATGCTCAAAGTGCAAAGGCAAATGGGTCTCTCACCCACTCCCTCATGGAGGTTGATGCACAAAGGCAAAGGCAATGATAAGAAGAAACTCTCAACTTTTCATTAATTATAACATTACATTACATAAGAGATAGGGCCTTTATATAGACTTATACAACTTGGTCCCTAAGTAAGGGTATAAATGTAAACTCATATTATCCTTTTTCCACACAAAACCACATTGAAATACAAGGAATAAAACTCCTAAAGTCCCTCTCCTATGCAACTACTATAGGCGGCCAAGAGTGGTGATAATAAGGGGGTGGCAACCATGTGGAGGTGACCATAGTAGGGGCGCCAATTAGGGTTTCTCATGGGCTTTAGGTGGCCCATTACACTCCAAGCTGCCTTCCAAGGTTCCAGGGTCTTCAAATTTGGTTGCTTGGTTCTCTTTTCTGGTAAAGGTGAGTGGAGATGTCCAGAAGGTCTTCAAGGTGGCCCAGGGTATTCATGCTCTTCATAATTGGTGATGATTGGACTCTATGCATTGATGGATGTGTCAGGCTGGCTGGGGTCTATAATTGGCTTGAGTTTTCTTCTTACAAGACTGGACATGACTCGATATAGGACTTGGACCAAATTACATGACTCAAATTGACACACGACCCAAAATGACAAAACAAGACCAAAATGACAAAAGCCTCAAAATGAGCTGACTTGATCAATTAAGCTCAACTGAGCTGAACATAACCTAAAACTCGACTAAAAAAATCCTAATGATATAAGTCGACTCTAAATACAGGACTCAGATATAAAAGTAGAACTCAAGGGCCCAAAATAGGACTCAAATGGGTTCACTTGAGCTTAATTAAGATAAACCCTAATTATAGGACTTCAAATGAGTCAATTAACTCAAGCCCTAATTACAAGACTTAAAGGGCTAACAGGACTTGATTTTTAGGTAAAATTAAAAATTGGTTAAGGGACTGAAAGATCTCAAAATTCAGGGACCCATAGTGAACTAGGGTTGATCATGATGTCCCCATCAATTCTCCTGAGGTGGAAGAAACTCAATCCTGTCGATTAAGGATCAATCTGGTGCAAGTAAAAGGGTGGGGTCGTGGTGCTATGGGTCCTCTCAAGGGATCCACGAACATTCAGAGTTCGGTCGGCCTTGCCATTGGACCAAACGATATGGATAGCTTTGGTCCCGGGTCATAACAGCTTGGCCATCTAGGTCACGCTCGATCTGTATTCCTCTCCCAGGGCAATTTAGTGGACACTCAGGTAATGTTTCTCTCTCAAGTATAGGGTGAGGTCCAAAAATCTCACTGGGTGTCATTCCTGGTGCCCTATGCACAACTAGGCTCGAGATATTGAAAGTCAAGCTAATGCCAAAATCTGGGGATAACTTAAGCACAAAGTCACCTGGGTCAACTCTCCTTATCACTTGTAAGGGTCCAGCTTCACAAGCATGTAGCTTCTTAATGGCTCCCAAAGAAAACCACTCAGATCTAGACCTAATCTCTACATGATCTCCCTCAGCACACTCTTTGACTCGATATCGGGAATGCTAATGTCCTGATGCAGATGCTGTGCAGAGATCTATGCAGGTGTGAACAATGGGATTAGGCCTAAGGTTCTTTTAGGATCAAAACCAGATAGCACCTCAGTATCTATATTCACTTCATCCCTTATGCTAAGGATGTAGACCCAAAACTCAATCCACCATTTAGGTTTCAAACCTAATTTTTTTTGGGAATCATAAAACCTGAAAGTCCTATGGTATGGTTATAGTAAGTTTCCTAGGGGCAGTAAATATCCTCTCCAGGACTTTAGGACATGAATTTCAGCATGGAAGTCTTTAGGATAGACATGGTTCAACAGGCTCCTATGCTTAAGAAAAATTAATAGCTTGTCTGTCCTAACCACATGTTTGGCACTAGGGTGGTTTACAGGCACTAGTTCTAGAGTAGGTTGGGAATCCATTACTGGTGGTAGGTCATCAGGAAGGTCTTTGGGAACTTGCTAGGAAAGTTCTCTAAAATAATATCAACTTCCTGGGATTGTTCCTTAGGGATTGGTTCCTGGACCTCCTCAATAGACATTCTGGTGAACCCTCATTTTCATCAACTATGTTTGATCCTGGCTCGGTCACTTCTTCTCCAAATTCTTTAGTGGGTTAAGGATCCTTTTATGTTAAGTCCTCAGTGGGTTCACTTTCTTGCTCTAGGGTCAAGTCATAGGTATCTTCTTTGGACTCTTCAATGGGCTTAGGAGTTTCTTTTCCTAGACTTTCAATGATTTCAACCTCTTTATACTCCTCGATCAGTCTTGAGTTAGCCTCATACACCTCTTCTTCAGGTTCAGTAATGGGTTTAGACTCGTCCTCTTCTAGCTCTCCTGTATAAGGCTTTGGTTGGACATTGGCTAGCATAGTGTCCCGGTTTGTGGCATCTAAAGCACGTGGTGTTGGGACTTCTCTGAACCTCTAGTGACTTGCACTTATTCTTCTCTAGCTCCAAAACTTGGGGATACCCTATGTCTTGAATATCAGTGTAATCAATTTAAACTTCAGGGTCCTCACTCCTATCATTCATGAGAATTTATGGGATACTGGGCTCGGGTTGGCTCGGGTCAAGTCGGCTCGGGCTAGGTCGGCTCGGGTTGGCTTGTCTAGGACCTGGTCTTGGGTTAGGGGCATTAGTCCTAATGGGCTCAGGTCAACTAAGTGGTACCTGACTAATATTTGGCTTGCACTCAAGGATGGTAGGGGTGGGTTGACTAAGGGGTAGTGGACTAATACTAGGCTCATATCTAGAGGTACTGATCCTATGGGATTCAGGTTGACAAGGGAAAACCTGACTGGCACTAGGCTAATACCTAAGGGTTATGGGTTCCTTGGGCTCATAAGACATGGGCTCAGACCTATGGGTTTGGATTTATCGGATCTGGGTGCATTGGGGCTAGGTTCATAGGTTCTGGGTTCACAGGACCTAGGTAGGTACTTTTCTCTAAGTTTGCTTTCCATGGCTCTCCAGGTAGTTATGTGTGCTTCTTCTTCTAGTCTAGCCATTCTTTCAAACTTATCCGAGTATACCTTTGCCTGGCAAACTAACTTGCTATAATAAACTTGAACCGAGTTCTTTTAGAATAGAAACCCATATTTCTTTCAAAATACAGGTCCATATTCTTTTCCCAATTAAGATAATCCTCAAACTCAGGATTGCCACCAAGTTTAGGTGCTTCTATGAATTTGTAATTGAGTCTTCCTGCACTAAGATCCAAGATTGATATAGGGTGTGGGGTTTTCCTATGGTTAGGCTCCGAGTATGGGTTAGGGTATGGGGTCCTCCTAGGGTTGGGCTCCAAGTATGGGTTAGAATATGAGGCTCTCCTAGGGTTGGGATCCAAGTGTGGGTCAGGGTGTTGGGCTCTCCTAGGGTTAGGAGGTGTGGGTAAAGGTGACTCAGATTTGGGTCTGGTATGGGGCCTATGGGTGGTCTCTAGGGTTCCTAACCTAGTCTCCATCTGATCGAACCTCTAGTTCATCTGGGTAAATGATTGGGCCATCTGCATAGTGAGGGCTCTTATTTGGGCTTCAAGATTAGAATTATCCATTGGTTCAACTGACTATGGGTGTGCTGGATGATATGAGTCTCCTGACCTAGTGCACATGCAAGACTCAAAGGACAAATCGACTATGGTTTCCTAGATCTAAAGCCCAAACAAAATGGGTAGACTCAACTTACACACAACACAACACCTAATCCTTCCACGGGCTAGGTAAGAGGTGGGGTGGTGGGAGGCCCCCGTGCTTTCGTAGGGATCCAATTAAGTAACCACAAGTCCGCTTAGGGCGTTTGCCTCTGGACCTCTAGCTTTAGACACCCGCTTCCAGTAATAGGTGAGTTACTGGGTGCACTAATCTTCCCACAAGGTTCAAACCTGACCTGTTGGTGTCCCTAAACCGCTTTAGGTTACTACTTGATTTTAATTACGCTTGGGTTCGAATGCAAGGATTGTTGTTTTGGGCTAAGGAGAGGTGTCAAATCCTCTCCCCATCTGACATAGTGAAATTATCTTTAATGTAGCTTATGCATATGATGGCACACATATGAAACCCTAATTAATGCAATGTGATTTTTATTGTTTTTTACTATATTATATATATATATATTAATAGAAATATCTTATGCAGGAAATTAACTAATATACAGGAAATATGCAGAAAAATTGAAATAGGCAAGAATTATGCAAAGAACCCTAAATATGCTGAAATTATGCTTGCTGAAATTAGGGTCAGAAATTTTCCTATGTAGAAAATAGGTGGGTAGAAAATTTATAATTTGAAATAAATTATGAAAAAATACTTATAAATAGAAAGCAAAAATTATGAATACAGAAAAATAAGAATCAGATTTTTATCAAATGCCTATATATAGAAACAATTATTTGAATAGACCATTAGCAGGAATTATGATATGCAGAAATTAAGCCATAATCAGGTTCCAATACCAAATGATGCGGGACTAATTAGCTTCCAAGGAAATTTTCATGGATTCAACATTAAGTTAGTATTTTAATTCCTGAATTTCATGTCAAATAAATAAAAGGGTGATCTTATAGAAATTCTAGACCGCAAGCATGAAAAAAGACCCTCAAAAGAGATAAAAATAGGACCGCTAGGGAGAGGAAACCCCGATAAGGCTAGCTTTTCTTCAATATCAAGATCTAGAGGGCTAGGGGATGTGTACCTGGCAATATTTGCTGCTTCTACAAAGGGATCACTCTTCGCTCCTGGATGGGGCCTGGAAGGTCAAGCCGAAAACCCGCAGATCCGTCGACTTTTTATCCGCTGGTGCGGACACCAGAGGTACCAAAATAAGGCAGAGGCTTCTCAACCCTCTGTGGATCACTTAAATGACATTCGGGTCCACTGTAATAATGCTTAGTCCAACTAAGTTGTTTTTATTTGAGTTCTGTATTAGTCAGCTCATGTTGAGCTAGTTTAGTCCAATGTTAGTCAGCTCATGTCGAGCTAATTTTATTTTTTTGAGTCCTGTCCAAGCATATTGAAGACTCAATAACGCATCATACAAGTAAAGACCAAGTCCAACCAGATTGAAGACATGGAAGTTGAGCCCAAGTCCAACCAAGCTTGAAGACTTGAAGATCCCAAGAGGAGAAAATAACAAAACATATGCAAACCTGAAGCCCTGAACCAGCCAGAAGGAAATTGGGCCAGCCCAAGCCCAGGAAGGAGTTAGGGCACCA
Source organism: Areca catechu (assembly GCA_021397845.1). NCBI lineage: Eukaryota > Viridiplantae > Streptophyta > Magnoliopsida > Arecales > Arecaceae > Areca > Areca catechu. The sequence continues at coordinate 104,206,062 of CM038040.1, forward strand.
TTTCTTATGGTGACCCTCCTCTTGGTCGGCCACTTATGGTCACCCCCTTGGCCGACCAAGACAAGGAGAGGGAGAGCAAGGATTAAGGGATTTTCTACCTATGTTGCCTTATATTCCTAGTTAGGGTTTGAAAGGGAGGAGTCCTATGTAAAGTCCAAAGTACCCTTACTTGGGGCCCAAGACTAAGGGTCTATTTAAAGGACCCTAGTCTCTTGTATGAAGCTTGATTTTGATATATGAAAGAATACTTGAGTTCTCTTCAACTTTGGTGTGTTACCCTGCAGTGTGCATAAAGGGGTTTGTGAGTTCTTCTTCCCGGTGTTTGCAACTACATCCTGCCGCTAGCCAATCCTCCAGAGCCTTGGTCGCGCACTCCAAAATCCCCTTCCCCTTTGCTATTTTCCTTTATTTTCTTGATCTCCTCTATGTTTTCTAACCCCTGACAGGTCATTTGCAGGTCCCCGAGTTCCTACAAATCCAACGACTCCAGCCAAACCTCAATCAGACCATCGAGCAGAAAGCCGGGTATTCGCGGGTCTTTGGCTCGATTTTCCATGCCATATCCATCGAGGAATGAGAGATCCCTTTACTGCGATCTTCATCGGGAACTTCAGATATTGTCAGGTACACCCCTCTACCTCCAGTAATTATATTGTCGGAGAACTTGCCCTAACCGAGTCTTCTCAGCCCCGGCGATCCTTATTTATTACTTTTCTAGGTTCTAATCTGCATGCTTGACTTCAAAAATTCATACATAATTCCCTACAACTTATTTTGATCTAAAATTAAGGATTTAATCACTTAAATCCACATGTAAAACACACAAAAATAATTGCATGCATATTAATCCCGTATCATCTGGTATCAGAGCTTAGATTAGAGCTTGTTTTCTGCATCTTTTTCTGTCTGTATATACCCTGTTATTTTAGTTATTTCTCCCTTTTCAGAACTCTAAAAGTTCTTAAATTTCATTTTCTAGATTCATCATAATTCAAAATAATTTCCATAATTTTTGAAGATTTTATTTCTATCTGTGAAGTTTTTGCAAGCCAAAATACAGCCAGAAGATTTTCAGCTCTATTTTTTTTAGCAAGACAATTTTGGAAGGTTTAGGGTTTTGTTTAGCATCTTTTTGCATATCTTTTAATTTTAGTATATCTCCTGTATATTATGCCATAATTTTTAAGTTTTCTTTTATTTAAGAAAATACCAAAATATAAAACAAAAAAATTACATATTATCCAAAAACACCAAAAACATCTAAACCCTAATTTGCATCCTCATTTGCCTGCCATCATTGCATAATTCACTTTTAAGGGCACTCTTGCTATATCAGATAAGGGGAGGAGTTGATAACCTCTCCTTAGCCCAAAACCACACCCCTTGCATTCGGTCCCAAGCCTAACCTAAAATTAACTAGACTTAATTTGCCCTAGTGGGCTAGGGACATCAGCTGGTCGGGTCTGGGCTAAGTGTCAGATCATTGTGTCAAGCTAACATTTGTGTGCTTTGTGCTCGGTGTCTAGAACGGTGGTTTAGGGACTCAATCTTAAAGGGCTTGTGTGCTGGTCTGCCTACCTGGCCAATCTCTGATTGGTGTCTAGGATTGGCAATCAGGGACCTAACACTCCCCTTACACCTGCCTAGCTGAGTACAGGGTTACTATAGGCTAGTTAGCTACTCTGATTGAGCCCTTAATTTTGGACTTTAGGTTTAGTCAGCTGTAGTCGGTTTGATCGAGTCTTGCATGAGCACTAGATCAGGAGTTTCATATCATCCACCATCTCCACTTTTGGATGAACCTATGGATAACCTTGAAGCCAAGATTAATGCACTCACTGAGCAGCTAGCCCAATCCATGGCCCAGATGACTACCCAATTAACTACCCAGATGAATACCCAGTTGACTACCCAAATAACCCAGTTGACTACCCAGTTAACTCAGTCCGGTACCCTAACCAATAATAGAATTGACCATCTTGCCAATAGGTTTGATCAGTTAGAAGGCCATGTAGGGACCATGGAAAGAACCCATGGGTCACAGTCTGAGCCAGATCCTGAGTCCCCTCAACCTAGGAGGACCCCAAACCCTAATCCATTATGTGAGGTTGAACCTAGGAGAACCCACCAGCCTAACCCATGCTATAATCCTGAACCTAGGAGGACCCCAAACCCTGATCCATTCCATGAGGTTGAACCTAGGAGAACCCCCCAGCCTGACCCATACTACAATCCCGAGCCTAGGAGGACCCCAAACCCTGATCCATACCTTGAGGCTGAACCTAGAAGAGACCATCGTCCTGACCCAATCCCTGAGGGTCGTCCTAGAAGGCATAATCAGGATTTTGTAGACCAGGAGGACCGATCCTATAGACATATTAAGCTTGATGCACCAACTTTTGATGGTTGTCTAGATCCTAAGATCTATATAGATTGGGAGGGAGAGATGGATCAATATTTTGAGTGGTATGATATGACGGAGGAGCATAAATTTAGGTTTGCTAAGCTTTGGTTGGTTCGGGAAGCCAGGTTACATTGGGCTAGTGTTGACAGAACCCTTAGTCTAGGAGGGCGTGATCCTATAACCACCTAGTGGGCCATGAAGGGTAAGCTTAGGATAAGATACATTCCAGCTTCATATCGTAGTGGTTTACTAGATCAATGGCAACGATTTAATCAGGGTAACAGGAGTATAGATGAGTAAATCACAAAATTTGATGAGTATTACATGCGATGTGATTTGAGGGAGTCTAAGGATGTTGTCTTATCTAGGTTTAGGGCCGGACTGAGAGATGACATCAAGAAAGAGCTCTATATGAGAGAGGTTAGAGACCTGGACCATGCTTACCAGATTGCTAGGGATCATGAGCATTTTCATAGAGGGCCCGTTTATCGTAGACCTGAGCCCACTGGATACCCTAGTTAGTATCCAGGAGCTAGCCAGCCCCACCAGAGCCGACCCATTACCAGCCGACCTAGCCCGAGTTGACCCAGTCGTAGTTAGCCAGGCCCGAGTCGACCCCAGCCTAGTACTCCTTTGACCCGTAAGGATGTTCGAGGAAAATCTGTAGAGGTCAATAAGAGTTACTCTCCCCAGAAGACCTATTTTAGATGCAAGAAACCAGGCAACTTTATACACCAATGCCCAACTGCCCTACATTAAGGTGAGCTAGTGGAAGAAGAGCATGAACCTGTAGCTGAACCCGAGGGAGAGGTTTATAAGGCTGATGATCAGTTAATAAATGAGTATGAATATGAGGAGGAGGAGGAACCTGACTCTGAGAACCAATTAGGAGTGGTTAGGTGCATCTTAACCCAAACCACAGTTAAGGAAGATTGGCGTAGGACTAGCATCCTACAGACTTTTGTTAAGGTAGGGGGTAATGTTCTTAAGATCATCATAGATAGTGGGAGATGTGTCAATGCCATCTCTGCCAAGACAGTTAAATCTTTAGGATTGACCACAGTTCCCCATCCTAGCCCGTACAAAGTTTCTTGGGTAGATTCCACCTCCATCTAGATTCAAGTTAGGTGCCAAATCTTAATTAGATTGCAAACCTATGAGAAAAAGATTTGGTGTGATGTCATCCCCATGGAAGTGAGTAGTATCATTCTAGGTTGACCTTGGCTTTTTGATCATGATGCAACCCTGTATCGTGAAACCAATGTTTGTGCTTTTAACTACCATGGGAATAAGTTTGTTATCAATCCAGCTCCCCCTAGAGACCCAGTTAAGAGGAGTTCTAGTAGCCGGAGACCATAGGTAGACCACTGTTGACCAGAAATGTATTAGTCCATCAATTTGCATGCACCACATTTATATAGAGGATAATGCCAAACCAATCCAAGAAATGCAAAGATTGCTCAACTCAAACATGCAAGTGGTCAAGAAGGAAGTAATTAAATGGTTAGATGTTGGTATCATTTATCCCATTTTTGATAGCCACTGGGTGAGTCTCACTCAATTTGTTTTAAAGAAACCTGGACTCATGGTTGTGAAAGATTGTGCCCTGAAAGCCAATTGAAATATTATATTTTGATCCCAAAATCAATGAATTGACATTTTTTTTTATAATAAAGGCATTATTTTCATCATACGTAGTGTCTTTATGATTTTATGATGAACCCCATAGATTAGGGCTATGGTTCTAGGGTTATGATGAGATCATACCAGTGAGACCTAAAGCCTTAAAACCCTAATCTAAAATATTCCTGGTCGATGGGACATTGAGTTGGGGATCAATGTTTTCCGGCAAGACCAGCACATCCTATATATTCTTTGTGATGAGGGTGACTGATCTCACAGTCACTTGTGTTTGACACTAATACTAGGATGTGAGTGTTCATTAGAGAATGAGTTTACTGAATTGATCCAGATTGAGAATATCTAATGGAACCTTATTTGTTTGTCAATAGATAATTCTCATAGTAGGAGTAGTGCATGTGGTCCTTTGACCTGAGACTACCATAGTACCTTATATATATGAATCCATACTTTGGTTAGCAATCAATCATGACACTGAGTCATGCACGAGGTGATACTGGTTATGGTGGATTGTATATGGAGGTTGTGAGCAGGTCAACAAGGAATTGATCAGCCCTAGTAAGAGGGAATTGCATCCAGCTAATTTCAAATGATGGATTCAGGAAATCTTTGATCAAAGTATGAACATTAGAGTTATTTTCTAATGGTTCATTAATGAATCATCATTTTAAAGATTGAGCTAGGGATGAATATGAAATTGGATTTGACAAGTATCCATATCATAATCATATTCGGGATGCAAGTTGATCAAAGGACTGAATTGCCCGGTAACTCACCACTGAAGGGTATTTTGATAATTCCACCAAAATTCCACATCTTCCGGGTAGACATGATACGTTGCTAGACGTCAATCTTGTCTTGTAGGTATATGATTGAGTTATGGTAATTCAAATCAGTTAATTAGAATTAGATTCTAATTGACCGAGTCGAGCTAGTTTGAGTTGACCTAAATCGGCTTAGTTGAGATCTAACCGAATTAAGTCAAATAGCACTTGGACCTACTGCTGGCTAGGTGTGTAACCCAATGGATCACATACAAAAAAAAATTGATGAAGGATTTAATTTGGAATTAAATCATGTTTGCAGGATAAACACACTAGCATGGGTTGCAGACCAAATTTCTATTCGAATCATATTCGAATTTGGTTCCAAATTGGGCTTAATTGGATTCTAATTGAACCAGATTAAGGTCTAATTTAAATTTTAGGACATTGGGCTAACCCATGGCTGAACCCAAGTGAATTAAGTTCACTGAGACCCTCTCTCCAAGCCGCCCTCTCACTTTCTCACCCGCGCGCGCCAAGAAGAAGAGTCCACGCGCGTGGACTCCTCTTCATGCGCGTGAGAAAGAAAATACCATCGGAGAAAAATCTGAAAAAGGGGTGATTCGGATCCTTGTCTGACGCCCTTGGATCTGAATCTGATGGCCAAAAAAAATTAAGGAAAAGATCCGTCGCTTTTCGGTCGCAAATCCGTCTCCAAAAGTCGCGATTCTTCCTGAAGTTTTTCTGAGAGTCCTCCTCGTCGGAAAAATGAAAATTAAATCGGAGAATCATGATTTTTGGTTGAGGGGACGCATGAGGAATGAGGGATCATGATTCTTGGGGTTTCAGAGGGTTGCGTTGTTTTGAGAAGACGCCCCTCTGAGATCTATAAATAGGGTTGGGTTCTCGGGGGTTTTCATGTAAGATAATTCAGAGATCAGATTCCTTTTCTTTCTCTCCAAAATACTCCTTCCCTTTGTTCTTGTTGGGTATTGTTTCCCTTACAGAGGTATCCTCTGTCGAAACTCTGACCCTAAACAAGAATAAGAAGAAGGTCTTGAACGGTAAAGGAAAGAAAAAGGAAAGGATCTGTTCTTCTTCTTTTCCTTCTTGAATTAAGACTTTGTCTGTCTTAATTTTTCTTCCAATTCAATTCAAGAAAAGGAATTCAAGAAAGGAAATTCTTGAAAAAAATTCAAGAAGAGGAAAGAAGGAAGAAAAGAAATTTTCAAGAAAGAAAATTTCAGCCTAAAAGTCCAAGAATTGAATTCTTGAAAAATAATTCAAGAAGAGGAGCCAAGAACAAGAAATTGTTGTCTTCATCTTTTTCTATGTGGATCACCATTGGAGGGTGAACATTAGGGCACCTGGTGGAGATTCAGTGTTTGGATTTTAGCGATACAGGTTAGTACTTTAATTTGAGATTAAATATTATATATACATCTTATATGTTTTAATTCTTTTAAGGAGATCTTGGGTTAAAGGTTTGGTGAAGATTTCATAAAGATAAAAATTTTGAATTCTATGTTTCCGCCTTGCCATCGAACCCTACAGTGGTATCAGAGCCTTCTTATTAAGATTAAAATATATATGCTGATTTTTAGATGTATATTTATATAAGTAACATGAGATGTAGTATATGTTTGATGTAATGTCACCAATTAGGGTTTTCACTCAAACCCTAATTGTTGCAGAGATATGTTTAGAGATCTAGTCATCATACTGAAATAAGGTTGCCCTGGCATAATGGTGGATCCATTATGTGGTAAATGGTTGTCCTAGTATGATGACACACTAATCACATATTTGTGTTAATTATGCATATATGTTTGATGTATGCCACTAATTAAGGTTTTCACTTAAAACTTAATTTGTATAGAGATATGTTTAGCCTTCTAGTCATCATACTAAAATAAGGTTGCCCTGGCATAATGGTGGATCCATTATGTGGTAAATGGTTGTCCTAGTATGATGGCACACTATGGCACATATTTGCTAGAATGTGCTTTGTTTTTATAAAGCCCTCTTTAAAAACATATTAAGTTGTAGTGTCATATTCCAAAAGCAAAAATAATCAATATGATTAGTTTATCATTCGGTGTCTAGGAAAAGTAGTTCATGATCGGTAAAGAGGACATGGTTTTTAATTGGTTCCGTTGACTGACCTGGCCAATTCTTATTGGTGTCTAAGGAAAGCAACGGGGGGACTCCCACCACTCTCCCACTTACTTGGCCGATAAGATTAACTTAATTATTGATTGATATGCTTAGTGTAATATTCACTACATGTGGCCTTCCTTCGTGCCAAGTCTTTATTATGTTATGATCCATATTAGGTTTGTTGTGTACACACAAGGCCTTTTTTTTAATGGTGACTAACATAATTTTGGCTTGGTACATTTGATGTTTATGGCATGATTTAATATAATACCTTGTTGTGTACACACAAGGGTATTATAATTAATATCATGACTATATAGCAATGAAGGGTCTAACTTAACTAAAATATTATAGTTTGTTGTGTACACACAAGGCTATTAATATTTTAGAGGCCAAGATAAGTTGAGAATTGTATGAATTACAATTGGAAAGAGTTTTCCTACCTTTGAACTTATATAAGATTTGTTGTGTAAACACATGGTCTTTTGTAAGGAATTAGGATCTCAACCCCACTAAGAGAACCAATTAGGGTTTTCTCGATCATCACATGGAGGGTTATGATGCTTGATAAAATAGTGGAAGACATAATTAAGTTAAAGTCCTAATTTAATTATGTTTTGTCAACATTGATTGTTTGCTTATGTAATGTTCTTTGTTAATGTAGATTAAATGGCCTCTTCACTCTCACTCCGTAGCATTCTTGATGCAAATAAATTGACTGGACCAAACTATGTTGATTGGTTGAGAAACCTGAAGATAGTACTCAGCCAAGAAAGAATTTTTTATATTCTTGATACCCCAACCTTGGAACCATTAGGGGAAGATGCCTCGCAAGAGGATAAGACCACATATAACACGTGGCAAAATGACTCACTTACTGTCAAGTGTATAATTCTTGCCTCTATGACCAATGAGTTACAGAGGCAACATGAAAGCATGGACACAAACTCCATATTGCTCAATTTAAAAGAACTTTATGGAGAACATAGTTGAACTGCAAGATATGAAATATCTAAGCAGTTATTCCGTGCAAGGATGATAGAAGGTACATCCATACAAGACCATGTATTAAAGGTTATTGACCTAATCACCCGATTGGGTCAATTGGGTTTTGTTATGGATGGGGAGTTGAATCAGGATTTAATCCTGCAGTCACTCCCAGAGTCATTTTCATAGTTTGTTCTTAATTATCATATGAACAAACTTAACACTTCCTTGCCTGAGCTGTTGAATATGTTAAAAACAGCAGAGAGCCATTTAAAGAAAAATAAGGCTCCACTTCTTCTTGTGGATGGTGTAAACAAGAAGAAAATAGGCAAAAAGGGTTCCAAGAGGAGGTTGAACCCAAAAGGGGGCATCAAGAAAAAGAAAGGAAAGAAGGCCTCCGGACAATTGACCTGCTTTCATTGTGGCAAGCCGGGTCACTGGAAAAGAAACTGCAAGGTTTACCTTGCAAGTGTGAAGCCTGGTGCTAGTGATGCACCAAAAGGTATGTATGAGATACATGCAATTTTTTCATTAGACTCTTCTAATTCAAACTCTTGGATATTGGATACTGCTTGTGGTCATCATATCTGCAAATCATTGCAGGGACTACAGAACATTAGAGTTTTGAAGGAAGGCGACTTCGAGCTCTACGATGCTAGAGGAGATTCAATCCAAGCAGAAGCTGTAGGGACTTATATGTTGAAACTGCCTTCTGGGAAGATTTTAGAGTTAAAAAATTGTTATTTTATGCCTAGAATCATTAGAAACATCATATCTGTACCCTTGTTACTTAAACAAGGATATATTATGAATGTAATGAGCAGTGGCTGCTCAATCAATTTTTCTAATGAAATAATATTTAATGGCATATTTTGCAATGGTCTCTTAACTTTATCTTCTGATGACAATATACTACATGTTAGTAATAAACGAAAAAGAGATGAAGTAAACAATACTTTACTTTGGCACTGTCGTCTTGGACATATTAGTGAGCAGAGGATTAACAAGTTATACAAGGAAAAATTCCTTAATCCTTATGACTATGAATCATTAGGAACTTGTGAATCATGTCTCATGGGTAAAATGACTAAGACTCCATTTAGTGGACATAATGAAAGGACAACAGAGTTATTATGACTCATACACACTGATGTATGTGGACCTATGACAACTCAGGCCAAGGGTGGATACTCATATTTCATCACATTCACTGATGATTTTTCAAGGTACGGATTTGTGTATCTAATGAAACATAAGTCCGAAGCTTTTGAAAAATTTTTAGAGTATCAAAGTATGGTAGAGAAATAAACGGGGAAAAGTATTAAGATCCTTCGATCAGATAGAGGAGGTGAATACTTATCCACTGAGTTTCTTGATCACCTTAAACAAAAGGGAATCATCTCTGAATGTACTCCTCTTTACACAATACAATTAAATGGTGTTGCTGAAAGGAGAAATCGTGCTTTATTAGATATGGTACGGTCCATGATGTGCTTCATAGACTTACCTGTTTCTTTCTAGGGATATGCCTTGGAAACATCGGCTAATATTTTAAATAGAGTACCATCCAAATCTATATCTAGCATTCCATATGAGTTATGGAGGGGAAAGAAACCCAATCTTAAGCACCTTAAGATATGGGGATGTCCAGCCTATGTCAAAAGAAATTTTGGACATAAGCTTGATGTTAGAGTAGAAAAGTGTCTATTTGTTGGATATCCTAAAGATAGTATAGGATATCTGTTCTACCACCCTACTGAACAAGAGGTTTTAGTCAGTAGGCATGCCATTTTTATGGAGAAAGAGTTCATCCTACAAAAGGGCAGTGGGAGAAATATTTAACTTGAAGAAGTTCAACAAGTAGATACATCTCAACAAAATCATAACATAGTTAGTATAGAACCTGAACACACCACTCCTATCCGTAGGTCTGATAGGGTGCGACATGCACCTGAGAGGTATGGGTTCATTATTGAAAATAATGAAGCCCGAATCATTGATAATGATGAGCCTCTAACATATACGGATGCTGTCATAAGTAGTGACTCAGACAAATGGCTGGAAGCCATGAGATCCGAAATGGACTCCATGTATGTCAACCAAGTCTGGACATTGGTTGATGCACCAGAGGGTGTTAACCCTATTGGATGCAAATGGGTATATAAGAAAAAGATTGGGGCAGATGGCCAAGTTGAAACTTATAAAGCTAGATTTGTGGCTAAGGGTTTCAGACAAAAACAGGGAATAGATTATGATGAAACATTTTCTCCTGTTGCTATGCTCAAATCTATTCGGATCATGCTTGCTATAGCAGCATATCATGATTATAAAATCTGGCAGATGGATGTGAAAACTGCATTCCTCAATGGTTTTCTTGAGGAAGAGGTTTATATGTCACAGCCAGAAGGTTTTGTCTTGGAGACTAAACCTAATCAGGTATGTAGGCTGAAGAAATCTATTTATGATTAAAGCAAGCATCTAGGAGTTGGAACATCCGATTTGATAAGTCAGTCAAAGAATTTGACTTTATCAAAAATGAGGATGAACCTTGTGTGTACAAGAAGACTAGTGGGAGTGCCATAGTTTTCTTGGTTCTCTATGTAGATGACATACTCCTCATTGGGAATGATATCCCAATGTTACAATCGATCAAGGTATGGTTATCTAAACAGTTTTCCATGAAAGACTTGGGAGAAGCATCTTATATACTAGGCATCAAGATCTATAGAGATAGATCTAGGAGGATGCTAGGTTTATCCCAGTCTAGGTACATTGACCAAGTGCTAAAAAGATTTAGCATGGAGGAAAGTAAAAGAGGTTACTTACCTATTGGTCATGGCATACATCTTTCTAAGAAGATGTCTCCTAAGACACCTGAAGAAAGAAATAGAATGAATTCTATACCTTATGCTTCGGCAGTAGGGTCTATTATGTATGCTATGCTATGTCTAGGCCTAATGTGGCATATGCCTTAGGTATAGCCAGCAGGTTTCAGGCTGATCCAGGAGAGGATCATTGGAAGGCTGTGAAAAATATTCTTAAGTACTTAAGAAGAACTAAGGATATTTTTATAATATACAGAGGATCTGATCTTAAACTAGAAGCTTATTCAGATTCTAGTTTTCAATCAGATCCAGATGACAGCAAATCTATATTTGGGTATGTTTTTATCCTTAATGGAGGAGCTGTAAGCTGGAAGAGTTCTAAACAGCAAACTGTAGCTGACTCAACAACTAAGGCAGAGTACATTGCTGTTAGTGAAGCTACCAAGGAAGATGTCTGGATGAAGAAGTTCATATCAGAGTTGGGCGTAGTTCCTGAGATTGAAGGTCCAGTATCACTTTACTGTGATAATATGGGGGCTGTTGCTCAAGCAAAGGAACCAAGAGCTCATCACAAATCAAAGCACATTCTGAGACGCTTCCATCTCGTTCGAGAGATTTTCGAAAGACAAGAAGTCTGCATTAAAAGGGTAGAAATGAAGACCAACATAGCAGACCCGTTCACTAAGGCTCTATCATAGCGAGAGTTTGATCGCCACCTTGATTGTATGGGGATAAGATTTAAAGGCGATTGGCTTTAGTGCAAGTGGGAGATTGAAAGATTGTGCCCTGAAAGCCAATTGAAATATTGTATTTTGATCCCAAAATCAATGAATTGACATTTTTTTTTATAATAAAGACATTATTTTCATCATACGCTGTGTCTTTATGATTTTATGATGAACCCCATAGATTAGGGCTATGGTTATAGGGTTATGATGAGATCATACCAGTGAGACCTAAAGCCTTAAAACCCTAATCTAAAATATTCCTGGTCGATGGGACATTGAGTTGGGGATCAATGTTTTCCGGCAAGACCAGCACATCCTATATATGCTTTGTGATGAGGGTGACTGATCTCACAGTCACTTGTGTTTGACACTAATACTAGGATGTGAGTGTTCATTAGAGAATGAGTTCACTGAATTAATCCAGATTGAGAATATCTAATGGAACCTTATCTGTTTGTCAATAGATAATTCTCATAGTGGGAGTAGTGCATGTGGTCCTTTGACCTGAGACTACCATAGTACCTTATATATATGAATCCATACTTTGGTTCGCAATCAATCATGACACTGAGTCATGCACGAGGTGATACTGGTTATGGTGGATTGTATATGTAGGTTGTGAGTAGGTCAACAAGGAATTGATCAGCCCTAGTAAGAGGGAATTGCATCCAGCTAATTTCAAATGATGGATTCAGGAAATCTTTGATCAAAGTATGAACATTAGAGTTATTTTCTAATGGTTCATTAATGAATCATCATTATAAAGATTGAGCTAGGGATGAATATGAAATTGGATTTGACAAGTATCCATATTCATAATCATATTAGGGATTCAAGTTGATCAAAGGACTGAATTGCCCGGTAACTCACCACTGAAGGGTATTTTGGTAATTCCACCAAAATTCCACATCTTCCGGGTAGACAAGATACGTTGCTAGACATCAATCTTGTCTTGTAGGTATATGATTGAGTTATGGTAATTCAAATCAGTTAATTAGAATTAGATTCTAATTGATCGAGTCGAGCTAGTTTGAGTTGACCTAAATCGGCTTAGTTGAGATCTAACCGAATTAAGTCAAATAGCACTCGGACCTACTGCTGGCTAGGTGTGGAACCCAATGGGTCACACACAAAAGAAAATTGATGAAGGATTTAATTTGGAATTAAATCATGTTTGCAGGATAAACACACTAGCATGTGTTGCAAACCAAATTTCTATTCGAATCAGATTCGAATTTGGTTCCGAATTTGGCTTAATTGGGTTCTAATTGAACCAGATTAAGGTCTAATTTAAATTTTAGGACATTGGGCTCACCCATGGCTGAACCCAAGTGAATTAAGTTCACTGAGACCCTCTCTCCAAGCCGCCCTCTCCCTTTCTCACCCGCGCGCGCCAAGAAGAAGAGTCCACACGCATGGACTCCACTTCATGCGCGTGAGAAAGAAAATACCATCGGAGAAAAATCTGAAAAAGGGGCGATTCGGATCCTTGTCTGACGCCCTTGGATCTGGATCTGATAGCCAAAAAAAATTAAGGAAAAGATTCGTCGCTTTTCGGTCGCAAATCCGTCTCCAAAAGTCGCGATTCTTCTTGAAGTTTTTCCGAGAGTCCTCCTCGTCGGAAAAATGAAAATTAAATAAGAGAATCATGATTTTTGGTTGAGGGGATGCGTGAGAAATGAGGGATCATGATTGCTGGGGTTTCAGAGGGTTGCGTTGTTTTGAGAAGACGCCCCTCTGAGATCTATAAATAGGGTTGGGTTCTCGGGGGTTTTCATGTAAGATAATTCAGAGATCAGATTCCTTTTCTTCCTCTCCAGAATACTCCTTTCCCTTGTTCTTGTTAGGTATTGTTTCCCTTAGAGAGGTATCCTCTGTCGAAACTCTGACCCTAAACAAGAATAAGAAGAAGGTCTTGAACGGTAAAGGAAAGAAAAAGGAAAGGATCTATTCTTCTTCTTTTCCTTCTTGAATTAAGACTTTGCCTCTCTTAATTTTTCTTCCAATTCAATTCAAGAAAGGGAATTCTTGAAAAAAATTTAAGAAGAGGAAAGAAGGAAGAAAAGAAATTTTCAAGAAAGAAAATTTCAGCCTAAAAGTCCAAGAATTGAATTCTTGAAAAATAATTCAAGAAGAGGAGCCAAGAACAAGAAATTGTTGTCTTCATCTTTTTCTGTGTGGATCACCATTGGAGGGTGAACATTTGGGCACCTGGCGGAGATTCAGAGTTTGGATTTTAGTGATACAGGTTAGTACTTTAATTTGAGATTAAATCTTATATATACATCTTATATGTTTTAATTCTTTTAAGGAGATCTTAGGTTAAAGATTTGGTGAAGATTTCATAAAGATAAAAATTTTGAAATCTATGTTTCCGCCTTACCATCGAACCCTACAGGTTGTCCATACTGACCAAAAGGATATTGTACTAACAAGACTTTCCACTGGGTAGCATGTCTTTATTGATTATAGGAAACTCAATGTAGCCACCCGCAAGGATCATTTTCCCTTATCCTTCATTGACCAAATTTTAGAGAGATTAGCTTACTAACGATATTTCTACTTTTTAAATGGATACTCAGGATACAATCAAGTAGCAATCTATCCACGAGACTAGGAAAAGACCACCTTTACCTGTCCTTATAGAACCTTTGCTTTTCATAGAATGCCCTTGGATTATGTAATGTTCCTATAGCCGTTCAAATATAGCCATTCAAAGGTGCATGATGTCAATTTTCTTGGATATGGAGAGAAATTTCTTGAAAATTTTCATGGATAACTTTTCAATCTTTGGAGAATCTTTTGAGAGCTGCCTCAATAATTTAAAGAGGATATTAAAATGATGCATTGAGGCCAATCTAGTTCTAAGCTAGGAGAAAGTCATTTCATGGTTCAAGAAGAGATCATTTTAGGGCATATTATGTTAAAAAGAGGGATTGAGTTTGATAGAGCTAAGGTCAAAATAATTTCTAAACTTCCTCTACCCAATTCTGTCAAACAAATTCGATCTTTCCTTGGCCATGTAGGATTCTATCATCACTACATCAAATACTTTTCCAAAATATCCCATCCTTTATGTAATATGCTCATTAAGGATATCCCTTTTAACTTTAATGAAGACTATCTTAAGGTCTATGAGTTTCTAAAAGAAGCTATGACCAAAGCCCAAATCATCCAATCCCGAGATTGGTCACTACCTTTTGAAATAATGTGTGGTGCTTTAGACTTTGCCATAGGAGCTATTTTGGGCCAAAGGGTAAACAAATATCTTATAATAATTTATTATGCTAGTAGAACTTTGAATGAAGCCTAAAAGAATTATATAACTAAGAAAGAGTTATTAGTTGTAGTATATGCCCTAGAAAAGTTTTTATCTTATTTATTAGGGTCTAAGATTGTGATTTATTTGGATCACTCAGCTTTGAGATACCTGTTCTCAAAGAAAGATGCTAAACCATGATTGATTAGATGGATCTTACTGCTACAAAAATTTGATATTGAAATTCGAGATAAGAAGGGATCAAAAAATGTTGTAGCAGACCATTTATCTAAAATGCTAGTTGATGATTGTGAATCTACATTAATTGAAAAATTTTTTCTTGATGAGCAACTCCAAGCAGTTTCACATGCAAAGGCCCTTGGTTTGCATACATAGTTAATTACTTAGTAGTTAGAAAAATTCCTAATGGCTGGTCTAAGAATGAAAAGGATAGATTCTTTGGTCAAATCAAGTATTATTTTTGGGAAGATCCTAAACTTTTTTGAATTTGTGCAGATTAGATCATTCATCGATATGTCCCAGAGTCTGAACAACTAAGTATCTTAAATTTTTGTCACTCTTGCTTATGAAGGACAATTCTCTAGTCAAAAAACTGTAGCTAAAGTATTGCAAAGTAAATTTTACTGGCCCACATTATTTAAAGATGCCTATACTTTAGCCAAGAATATCCCAAATGTCAAGCCTTAGAAAATATTTCAAGAAAAGACATGATGCCTTCGAACCCCATCTTGGTAGCTGAAATCTTTGATGTTTAGGGTGTTGATTTCATGGGGCCCTTTCCACCCTCGATTTTGAAAACATTTTGGTGGCCGTCGATTATGTTTCTAAATGGATTGAGATAATGGCAACTGGAACCAATGACCATAAGGTAGTTATAAGATTTGTTCAAAAGAATGTATTTTCTAGGTTTGGATTTTCATGTGACATCATTAGTGATAAAGGTACCAATTTCACAAACTACTAGTTTCAAATGTTACTATGAAAATATTGGGTCACATATAAGGTAGTCACGCCATACCACCCACAAACTATTGGTCAGGTGGAAGTATCCAATAGGAAAATCAAGATTATCTTGCAAAAGACTATTAGGCCTAAGCATAAAGACTGGTCAGATCAATTAGATGATGCATTATGGTTCTATAGGATAGCTTATAAAAATCCTATTGGCATGTCTCCCTATAGACTAGTCTATGGAAAAGCATGTCATCTTCCGGTAGAACTTGAACATAAAGCATATTGGGTAGTTAAATAATTAAATTTTGATTTGAAATAAGCTGGTTCTAATTGGATGTTATAGCTAAGTGAAGTAGATGAATTAAGATGAGAGGCCTATGAAAATTCATGCATTTATAATGAAAAAGTGAAAGCCTTTTATGATAAGCACATCTCTATGAAGACCTTTAAGCCAAATCAAAAAGTTTGGTTATTTTAGTTTATGGCTCTGACTATTTCATAGAAAACTAAGATCTAGGTGGGATGGACCTTACATAGTAAATCAAGTATTCCCACATGGTGCAGTCAAGATTCATGATCCTAGATAAGGACATTTTTTTAAAGTAAATGGTTAATGATTAAAACTATATATTGAAGGGATATCATCAAATCAAATCATTGACCAAGTAACCTTAAATAGTCCATACTAAACTAAGCTGTATTGTGTCTAGCTGAAGATGTTAAACTTAGCACTTGTTGGAAGACAACCCAATATATACCTAATATTTTTTTACCAACCAAAAAAGAAAAAGAAGAAGGAGATGTCTCCTCTACATTGATGATAAGCTTCTCTTCTAGAGTAACCTCTATCCCTATGTATTTTTTTTTATCCTTATTGTTTGAATTTATTTCTTTAACTTATTTATATCATTAGGGACAATGGTATTTAAGTTTGGGAGAATGAACAAACCTTAAAAAATCTTGAAAATCTTTGGAAATTGTTGAAAATTTTTGAAAAATCTTTTAAAACTTTTAAAGAGAAAACTTTTATTTTGAATAAATCATGTATCAAGAAAGAAAATCTGAGCAAAATAGAGTAGAAAAAAATAATAGAGTTAGAAGGTATTTGCTAATAATTATAGCAAGTCAACTAGACTAGTTGATCAAATTTTGAGTGGCCTACTTAAATCATCTAAAGGCTATTAGCACTTCAAATTGCACATGCACATTGACAAGGTAAAGTAGGTATTAGTTGTAAGGAGAACTAAGATTCTAATTATCATTAAAAACTAGTAATTGATATACACTCCAATTAAAAAAACTTGAATTTAAAGAAAGAGCTACATACCTAGAATATATATATATATATATATATATATCAGACAGTGTGAAAGCTATCTTAAATTTATGAAAAGAGCTACATGTCCAAAATAAAAGTACAAAATATATTGTATATATGGATTGTCCAAAGCTTAGTAACTTGGTCTTTGCATCTACGTCAAGTGTGAAGGTTCGTATCAAACGATGAAGGAAAAGCCATGATGCTCAGCACTTTAAAAAAAATCAGGTAGTATGAAAGCTACCTTGCATTGATGATATTGATTTAGGGGTCTATAGAAAATTTACCAAAATAGATGATAAGCAAAGAAATATTTGTCCTTTGCAAGCGAGCATGGAAATGCTAAGTTAGGCACCACAAATACAAGTGTGATAGATCTTTGGATGAATTTTAAGAAAGTTTCTAATTACGCTGACTATGAAAGCTACTCCTGAAACTTAATACATTGTGATACTTGCTAGATTTTTTTACTTTTAATCCTATATCTATTTTTATAAAGGAAGCTCTTAATGATACATGGTTATAATTTAATATCTATTACATTGCTAAGGGACTAGCAATGAGTAAGTTGGGGGGTGTGATAAATTATATATTTATATATTTATTTTAAGTGTTTTAAGTAATTATCGGTGCTAACATCTTCTAAAAATTCTAATTTCATAATTAAACTAAACCTCCTTGCAAAATTAACTATTTTTAAAATATCTTTAAAAAAGATGAAATTAGAGCATAATTATGAAAAGTAGATATCGAGTTGAAGTACCACATACCCATTAAAATATTTAATAAAAAGTTTTATTTACTTTTTTCATCTTTGATAGATATATTAAGATTGATGGAAATTTTTGAAATTCTGGAATCCAAAGAAATGGTTGGATTATGAACTAATTTTAGAAAATGTTCTACTGCCCTTATTAAAAAATAGCTTGCCCAACATCCGACTCAGCTCGGCAAGCCCTAGTCTGCTCGAGTCGGCTCGAGCATAGCTTTAACAGAACTAATCGAAAATTCAAGTCGGCTCGACTTGAGCACAGTCACTCGAGTCGACTCGAACAGGAACTCTCCAAAAGAGTCAAAAAGGTTCAGAAATGAAAATTAATTCTAGAAAATCACAAGAAGAGATGGTCAAAGATCTTGGTTTGATGTAGGAGGCTTTCTATATAATTTTTCCTTAATTTTAAAGAGAATAGGTTAAGTCTTCTAAAAAGGATCACAGAATCCTAATTCTCCTCTAATCATTTTATATTCATCTTGATTATGTGGTTTAGTGAAAATGTTAGCAAGTTGGTTTTCAGTTGGAATAAATTTTAATTTAATTTCACCATTCAAAACACGATCTCTTATAAAATGGTGTCTAATTTCTATGTGATTAGTTCATGAATGCTGAATTGGATTTTTTGTCAAATTTATAGCACTTGGGTTATCACATTTGATAGGAATTTTAGATTGTGTAATACCAAAGTCTTCTAGTTGTTGTTTAATCCATACCACTTGTGCACAACAACTCCCTGTAGCAATATACTCTGCTTTAGTAGTAGATAGTGCTACTGAGTTTTGTTTTTTACAGTGCCATGAGATTAAATTCAACCCTAGAAATTGACATGTGCCGTTAGTATTTTTTCTATCAATTTTGTAGCCAGCATAATCAGTATCCAAAAATCCAATTAAATTCAATGAAGAGTGCTTTGAAAATCATAGACCTAGATTACTTGTTCTTTTTAGTTATCTTATAATTTTTTTAACAGCATGCATATGTGATTCTTTAGGATTAGATTGGAATCTAGCACATACACATACACTAAACAAGATATTAGGTCTACTTGTAGTTAAGTACAATAATGAACCAATCATACTTCGATAGAGCTTTTGATTAATGTTGTTGCCATCTTCATCTTTATCCAATCTATAGGTAGGACTCATGGGTGTGCTCATTTGTTTTCTTGACAACATACCAAACTTCTTGATAATCTCTTTGATATATTTGGCTTGGTTTATGAAGATCCCTTCCTTTATTTGTTTCACTTGAAGTCCAAGGAAGTAGTTCAGTTCACCCATTAGACTCATTTCAAATTCTCCTTGCATCAACTTAGCAAATTCTCTACAATGAGTTTCATTAGTTGCACCAAATATAATGTCATTAACAAAAATCTGTACAACTAATATATCATTATTTTTTTTTGATGAAAAGAGTTTTATCAACATTTCCTCTATTAAAATCATTTTCAAGCAAGAAAGTGCTAAGTCTATTATACCAGGCTCTATGTACTTGTTTCAAACCATACAATGCCTTATTAAATTTAAAAATATGATTTGGAAAAGCATGACTTTCAAAATATGGTGGCTGTTCTACAAAAACTTGTTTAGATATAAAACCATTTTAAAAAATACTTTTCACATCCATTTGAAATAGTTTGAAATTTATGTAGCAAGCAAATGCATGTAATAATCTTATGGCCTCTGGTCTTGCTACGGGTGCATAAGTTTCATCAAAATCTATTCCTTCTTCTTGGTTATATCCTTCAACTACCAACCTTGTTTTGTTTCTAATTACTTTGCCTTGTTCATCTAACTAGTTTTTATAGACCCATTTGGTTCCTATGATTGGATGGTCTGATGGTCTATCAACTAAAGTCCATACATTATTTCTTTCAAACTGGTTTAATTCTTCATGCATGGCCATCATCTAGTTTGGGTCATTTCAGCTTCTTCTAAGATATGGGGTTCTATTTGTGAGACAAAGGCTAGGCAATCATGTGCATCTCTATGTGATGACCTAGTCCTAACACCTTGTGAAGGATCACCAATAATTAAATCTTTTGGATGAGAGGTTACATACCTCCATTCCCTTGGTAGATCAGCATGATCCTTACTTACCATTTCTTCTCCTTCTTGAGTTGGTCTTTTTTATATGTTCATATCTTTTATTTTCTTTTGAAGTGTACATGCATCATTATCTATGTACTCTTTTTTCTTAGAAGGTAAAGGGTTAGTTTCATAAAAAACAACATATACTGATTCTTCCATAGTCAATGTTCATTTATTAAATACACTATATGCTTTGCTATATATTGAATAACCAAGAAAAATTGCTTCATCAGATTTAGCATCAAATTTTCCTAGATTATCCTTACCATTATTCAGTACAAAGCATTTATAGCCAAAAACATGAAAGTAATTGATATTAGATTTCTTTTCATTCCAAAGCTCATAAGGAGTTTTCTTTAAAATTGGATGAATTAAAACATGATTTAAAATATATGAAGCAGTGTTCACCGCTTTTGCCCAAAAGTACCTTGGAAGAATGCCTTCATATAACATTGTTCGGGCCATCTCTTCCAATATCCTATTCTTTCTCTCTACACACCATTTTGTTGTGGTGTTCTAGGAGCAGAGAAGTTGTGATCAATGTCGTGCTCTGTGCAATAGTCATCGAAAAATTGATTTTCAAATTCAGTGTCGTGATCTCTTCTAATATATATGAATGAAAGATTTTTTTTATTTAAAACTTTCTTATGAAATTTTTGAAATACTTTGAAAGTTTCATCTTTATGTGTAATAAACAAGATCCATGTAAATCTAGAAAAATCATCTACTATCACAAGTATATATTTCATACCACCTAGGCTTGTGGTCCTAGTTGGTCCAAATAAGTCCATGTGAAGTAGCTCAAGGGGTCTAGAAGTTAAAATCATATTTTTAGATTTAAAACTCTCCATAGTTTGTTTACCCATTTGACAAGCATCACAAACATGCTCAAGGTCAACTTTAAATTTAGGCAAACCTCTAACTACATTCTTAAAAATTAACATGACAATAGTATACATGCTAGCATGACCTAATCGTCTATGCCAAAGTAAACAAGACTCCTTGGTCTTAGCATTCATTGCAACCAGACTGAAACTACTAGACATAGCTAAATCACTATGATCTACCACATAAATATTTCTAAGTCTATGTCTAATGAATTTGTTGCTCGAATCAAGAGAGTTTGTTATAATACATATAGATGATTCAAAGACAACCTTGAAGCCTTTATCACATAATTAACTAATACTTAACAAATTATGCTTCAATTTATCTACTAGCAGTACACTTTTAATAAAAGTACAGGGAGATATTTTAATCTTACCGATTTCGATTAATTTTCCTTTGCCATTATCTCCAAAAGTAACCATACCTCCTTCTTTCATCTCTAGGGTGATGAATTGATCTTTGTCACCAAACATATGTCTTGAGCAGCCGCTGTCTAGATGCCATCTTTTCTTTAATTTCTAGGTTGCAAGACATTCATGCAAAAAATCAAGAATTTTTTTTAGGTACCCAAGCTAACTTGGGTCCTTGCATGTTAGCGGTGGTGGTTCCTTTGGGAACCCAAATCTTTCTTACTTTACTCTTAACATTTCTAAGAATATTGCATTGAAAGGCCTTATGTCCTAACCCTTTACATGCATAACAAACAATTCTAGAATTCTGAAAAGATATAAATTTTAATATTCTAGATGTAAAAGCATGAGATGCAGATGTAAATCCATTTGCTTAAAAGATTTTTGAATTGATGTCTTGGGAATATACTTTGAAGCTATAGAAATGGATACCGAAGGATTTGACACAAAAGCTTTTTGAGATAAACCTTTTGGAATAAAAGCTTTAGAAGTTACAAAAGTAGCAGCTGAAATTCTATTTGAATTAGAAAAATTGAAACTAATTCCAGCTTTGTTTCAAGAAATTCTTTGATCTTTTAAAATTAACTCAAGCTTATTTGAAGATAAAGTAAGTTTTTTAATTAAAGGCTTGAGCTTTTCAACCTCCTTTTTTAAATTAAAATTTTCATCAATCAAAGCTTTGTTTTTGTCAAGATATATATATATTTTGATTTCTAAAGACTTGTTATTTTTGGAGAAGATACTTAACTCTTTTGCAATAAATTGTTCTTTTCTGAAATTTCTTCCTTCCCTTTTAGTAAATAATCATTTATATTCTTTAAAGCTCTAATCTTTACTCCAGCCTTTTTAAAATCTGGTAATAAGTCATGAAAAGCATAATTCAGTTCATCAAAAGTAATTTCTATTTGAGGTTCGGGAGATATTACCTCATCTTCGAGACCCATAAGACATAAGTTTGCTGTTTTTTTGGTCTCTTCTTTTTCCATTGAAGTCGACTCCTTGCTGTCACTCCAAGTGACAACCATAGCTCTCTTCTTTTTCTTCTTGAATGTTTTCTTTAGTAAAGGATAGTCGGGATGAATATGACCTGGCTTCTTACATTCATAGCATGTGGGCATTTGTTTCTTTTCTTTCTCTCTTTCCTTGTCCTTGTCCTTACTATGTTTCCCTTTCTTATGAAATTTTCTAAAATATATTTCTTTCTTCTTTCCCATAAATCTTCTAAATTTCCTCATGACCACAGCAATATCTTCATCTTCTAAGTCATCTTCGGAAGAGGTAAAGTCATCTTTTGATTCCTCATCTTGTTTTTTTGAATCTGATGCAACATTAAAGGCAATTGTTTTCTTCTTCTTCTGATCATCATCAGCCCTATGTTGCATGGCTAGTTTATGTGTGATGAGAAAATCCATCAGTTCATCCAGAGGTAAGGTATTTAGATCTTTCGCTTCCAGGATGGTAGTTACTTTGGGGTCCCACTTGTCCGGAAGTGATCTAAGGATCTTCTATACTAAGTTAGCATTGAATAGATCCTGCCACGACTTTTCAAACCATTAATAATATCTGTAATGCGAGAAAACATGGTAGAGATAGATTCATTTTGTTCCATTTTAAATAACTCATAATTATGCACTAAAAGATTAATTTTTGATATCCTTACTTGGGAAGTTACTTCGTGGGTCACTTCGAGTTTATCCCAGATTTTCTTTGCAGATGAGTAAATATAAATTCGGTTGAACTCTTTTGCATCCAAAGCATAATATAATAAGTTCATAACTTTAGCATTTAATTTTTCCATTTTCATGTCGTGTTCATCTCAATCCTCTTCAGGTTTTGGGATATCCACGCCATCGATTTTAATCATGGTTATTTGTGGACCCTTAGAATGACCTTCCATAATTGAAAATTTATAGCTTGAATGTATATCTTCATTCTATCTTTCCAATATGAGTAATTTGTGCCAGTGAATAGTGGAGGTCTATTAGTAGATTGGCCTTCGATCAAAGAAGTACTCATAGGATGAGCCAGCAATCTCTACTCTAATTGTATTCAGAGACACTGCTTTGATACCTGTTGTTGCCTAGGTGGCTTTTCTAAGAGGGGGTAAATTAAAAATTTAAAAAATTTAACAGATATGTGCTTTTTGAAAACTTATTTGAAGTGTAAGGTGCTGTGAATTAGATAATTAAAAGCATAAGCAAGTAAGAAGAAAAGGCACAATGCGAACACAGCAAATTAGAGTGGTTCAGAGCAACCCGCTCTTACGTCCACTATCCAAGATACCACATGGGATTTCCACTATATTCTACCAAGAATACAGTTGGATTATTTTATCGGGATCACAATCCAAACCCAACACCCTTTGGTTTTTAAATCGGGCTCACCAAAGAAACTCAACACTTGGTTTTACCAGGATCACCAAGAACCCAACACTTGGTTTTACACAGGCTAATCAAGAACCTAACACTTGGTTTTATACAAGTTAACCAAGAACCTATTTGGTTTTTAAATCAGGCTCACCAATAACCCAACAACTTAGAAAAAGAGTTAATAAAAATTAAGCAACAGAATGACAAATAGATGTTGCCTAATGGTTGCCAATGTAGCTCGAGAGAAGCCTTCTTAATTGCACTTTAATGCACTTCAACGGCTTCTACAACTTCTTCAATAAGTGCTTCAAGCTTCTGATTATAGTTGGTGAAGACTTGAAGTCTATCTTGAATGATCTTGCTGTGCTCTCTAGCTCATAAGCTTTCTTTTGTATTCAACTTAAGCATTCTCTAAGCATTAACCATTCAAAAGTTATCCTAATCCCTCATTTATAGAGTCTTGTACTCTTTTCAGATAGTTTTAGTCATTGTAGACCATTGGGATGTGATATTTGACCGTTGGAGCACTTTTTAGATTCAAAAATAAAGTTTTTGAACTAGCCGTTACCTACTTGGAATCGACCTTCGAGTCGGCTCAGATCCCTCGAGTCGGCTCGAATCCTTAGAGAAGTTCTGGTCAAGTTGCCTCGCTTTGTTCAGGTTGGCTCGGTTACACAGTGTTCTGATTCCTTACTCTGGAAGAGTCCGCTTGCCTTAGTTCGAGTTGGCTCGGATCACAGGTTATCAAAATGTACTCTGGAAGAGTCGGCTCTTCTTATTTGAGTCGGCTCGCCTGGCTGTTCTTTCAGAACTGTTCTTTCTAGACTTTGAAGGAGTCAGCTCAAACTTTTGAAGGATCAACTCTGATGCATGACTAAATGATAGAGTTGACTCAGACTTCCTTCGGGTCTGCTCGCTAGTCTGATTCAAGAAATGGTACACTAGACGAGTTAGCTCGGGTTCCTTCAAATTGGCTCGGATATCTATGTGCTAGAAACCTTCATGTATGCCATGAACAAGAGTCGGCTCCCTTTACTCGAGTCGGCTCGGATGAGTTTTACATTGAATTCTCAGTTCTTCTCCTAAAATCATCCAGCAACACTTCAATCATTCAAGAAACTCTCCAACTCTTCTAACAAATAATTCTAAGAAATTTTAATCTTGAAAAACACTTAGAAGTAACCCATTTTCATGATTTTTACTTTACTTTTTCTTTGGGCTCTTCTTTACATGACATACATACAACACAACTCATGACAAAAATAAGATTGTAGGAGTTGTAATTGAGCAATGAAATCATCCTACAAAAACTTGTAAAGCACTTAGAGAGTTGTTAGTAAGACAAATACATGCTCCAATGTTTTGTTATCATCAAAATCATTCAAGGGGTCAATACTGCCCCTTCCATCTTCAAGTCCAGGCCACCAGATTCTTCTCCAAATCCAAAGCATACGAATTCTTCCCTTCTACCAGGAGTCTAGGTGCCCATCGAATCCTCCAGGCCGCCCACCCAAGAATCCATGCATCTTCCATCAATCAGGCCACCAAGCATCTTCTAGCGCACCATTCTGCCTTCTCTCTACTTTCTAATCCCTGATTCATATTTTTTCTACCTTCTACATCCCTAACTCTTGGTGTTTGCAAAATCCCCTAATGCTACGCTCCTTGGAAGAGGTCTTCCTTGCCCCCGAAACCATCTTATAAAATGTCAGTGGATCCACGAGAAAATGGCTTCATTATCCAGGCACCAATCCGAGAGGTGTGATCCCTTCTACAACAAAAATAACATCATTGCTAGGTAATCAAAACCCATCTATTCTCTCTTTTCTTGAGTTATTGAACTTGAGCATGTTCCTAATTGTGGTTTCTTAATCCTAGGATCTTGTCTTTCTTTTATTACTTTGTTAGATCTTGCTATACGGGTAGAACTTAGTCCTTACATGAAAACCCTAGTTTCTCTTAGCCTTTTTTCAAGAATCAAACCATAATTAAAAATATGAAAATCTTGCTCACTTGATCTAAAATTTCTTTATGCTAACCCTAGCATGTTATGTCCTGCATCATTTTTGGTATCAGAGCTTAGGATAGGACATGCTCTTGCATCACACATAGGAAATTTCTACATGCTGAATTCTGCATATCTAGTCAAAACCTAGGGCTTATTTTCTATCAAAACCTATCTATTTTTCATTCATCTTTGCATCCTTTAATCACATAATTATTGCTCTTTAATTCTTTAATTTTATTTTAATTTTCAGATCTGAAAACAAAATAAAACCTGCAAGAAAACCTAGAGTATACATTGCTGAAATTTCTGCATACCTAGTTTAGGGCTAAAATTTGCTTACATTGAAACCATCAAAACCTAGCTTTCTTTACACTTAATTAACTGAAATTAATCTCTATTAGATCTGCCATTAGAAACCAAAAAAATAAAAAAAATAGAACCTTATTTTCTGCATATTTTTCTGATTTTAGTTTCATGTTGCATTAGTGTATCATTAGTGTGCATGCATAATTAACTCATCTTAAGGGCACTTCTACTCTATCAGAAATGGAAAGGGTTTCATCACCTTTCCTTGGCCTAAAACAACCACCCTGCATTGAACCCAAGCCTAATTAAAATTAAGTAGCAACCTAATTGAGTTAGGGACACCAACAGGTCCAGTTCATGGCATTGTGAGAAAGCTAGTGCACCCAATCCTCTAGTTATTTCTTGAATCTGGTGTCTAGGCTAGAGGTCCAGAGGCAAACGCCCTAAGCAAAGTTGTGGTTACTTAATTAGGACCCTACAAGAGCAGGGGAAGCCTCCCACACTCCCACCTCTTACCTGGCCAGTGGAAAGGGTAACTGTTGAGTTGGTTGTAAGTTAAGCTGACCCATCCTACTTGAGCTGCTAGGTCTAGTAAACCCTAGAACGATATGTGTGCCTTTTGCATGACCACTAGATTAGGAGTCTAACCCCAACAGTCTCAACCTCAATCTGGTCTAACCATGGAACCTAACTATGAAACCTATCTGAGGGCCATTACTGAACAGTTTACCCAACTGAGCACCCAACTGTGCGATAGGTTCGACCGAATGGAGACATGTATTGGAAACATAGAAAGGACAAGAAAGATCCATGCCAAGCCTTAACTTGAGACACCATATCCCACACCTCCCAAAACTAGGAGAGCCCCATGCCATGACCCAATCTTGGAGATTAATCCAAGGAGACCCAATTATGATTTCATGGACCAGGATGAGAGAGCCATTAGGAACATTAGATTAAAAGCACCTACTTTTAGAGGCGATCTTGATCCAAAGGGTTACCTTGATTGGGAAAGAGATATGGATCTATATTTTGAATGGAATGAGATGACAGAGGAAAGGAAATATAAATTTGCTAAACTTAAGTTAGTTCACTAGGCTAGACTATAGTAGGGGATGTTGAAAGAATGATTAGACAAAGAGGAGACATGCCCATAGCTACCTGGAGAACCATGAAGATCAAACTTAGGGAAAGGTACCTATCCATATCCTATGAGCCTAAGGGACCCATAACCCATCGATCCGAACACATGTCCTATGAGCCTAAGGGACCCATAACCAATCGATCCGAACACATGTCCTATGAGACTAAAAGACACATTACCCATCAATATGAACCCATGTCCTATGAGCCTAAGAGACCCATAACCCATCGATCTGAACACATGTCCTATGAGCCCAAGATACCCGTAACCCATCGATCTGAACCCATGTCCTATAAGCCTAAGAGACCCATAACCCATTGATCTGAACACATGTCCTATGAGCCCAAGAGACCCATAACCCATCGACTGAACCCATGTCCTATGAGCCTATGAGACCCATAACCCATTGATTTGAACCCATGTCCTATGATGTCCTATGAGCCCAAGAGATCCGTAACCCATCGATCTGAACCCATGTCCTATGAGCCCATGAGACCCATAACCCATCCATCTGAACCCATGTCCTATAAGCCTGAGAGACCCCTAACCCATCAATTTGAACCCATGTCATATGAGCCCAAGGAACCCATAACCCATCGACCTAAATCCAATAGGATTAGTACCCCTGGATATAATGAAGTATTGTCAAGTTCCCCTTAGCCAACCCATCCCTGCTACCCCATTGGTTCACAAGACTGACATTGAAGTAGAAGTTTATAGGATCGACCCATAATTAGTTGACCAGGAAAGAATTCAGACTGAGCCCGTATTAGAAATCCAATTAAAAGAGGAGAACCGTGAGGAGTGTAACCCTGTTACCACGATGACCTTACATAAGGAAACCCTAGAAGAGAATCAGATTATAGAGCCTAGTCCTGAAATTTAAGAACCAGAGGAAATTAGTGAGGACTTGGTCTCTTCAATTCAATACCCTCAGGAGGAGTTCATTCATTTAGTCCTGGTCAAAGATCCCTTGTCTGAAAGAACTGACTCATACTTCCATAAGGTGGACCTTTTGTTGCCTGTAGATCAATGTCCAAACTTTAAGGTCAACCCCATTGAGCCAAAACTATTAGACGAACCCACTTCCTATTTCCTACCCTTTATCGAGGCTTTTGATGTTTCTAGGACTATCAGGTTACTTTTTGTGGAGATTAGTAGGTTGCATCAGTCCTTAGAGCATGTTAGATTTTCTACTTACATCTGGAAAACCTTATGGCATCTGTTAGGAGTCCATGCAAAATTTTCATCTGCATGTCATCCACCAACCATGGGTCAAGCATAGAGTTGTAGTTGAAGACTTAATAATTTCTTTCAATTGGAATGCATAGTCGACCCTTAGGTGTTGGTATGAGTCATTTACCCTACATGTTAGAGATCTGCATCAGGAAATTAGCCATAAGATTAATTGAGAAATGATTTTTATAAAAACCTGGGTAATTCTTAAAAAAGAGTCAAAGAGTTTTCTGAGGGAGGTTATGTAATGATTAGGCTTAGGCCTGAGCAGTTTCCTCCAGGGACCATGAAAAGGTAACATGCCCATGGAGATGGACCCTTCAAAGTAAAAAAAAAAGTTGGACCTAATGCCTATATGCTCGAGTTGCCACCCAAATTTGGCATTAGCTCAACCTTCAATATCTCAGACTTAGTTGAGTATAGAGAGCTAGCAATGATATCCAGTAAGCCTTTTGGACCTTACCCTTCCTTTCAGAGCGTACCCATACCTAAGTGTGTACTAATAAATTGGCCTGAGAGAGAAAAAAGATTGAGCATATCCTGGATGACCAAGCTATTGGTACCCACAACAAAGGCTATCAACGTTACTTCGTTCGTTGGCAAGGTCGACCAGAACCTGAGTATTCGTTAATCACTCGAGAGGATCTACAACACCTTAACTCAGACATACAGAAGATAGATTGACCCTTACTCGATAGGGTCGAGTTCCTCCCATCCCGAGAGAATTGATGAGGATACCAGGTCCAGACAAAAAATTGCAATGCTTATTTGGATCTCTATTAATGTGTTGGAAAGTTTGTCACTTTTCAGTTGAATCCAGAGTCACTTGAGTCTTGTAATAAAGTGAGTGAATTAAGTTCATAAAATTAATTGAGTCATGTAATAACGTCAATTAAATCCATTTGTCCCAAGTCCAGTCAAGTGAGTTTGAGTCCTGTAATTTTTATTCAAGTCAAGCTCAAGAAGAAGTCACCAGACCTCCACTCAAGCCATCCCAGTTCAAGTGCCTGGGCTCCTACTCCCTCCACCTCAACCCATGTTCCTAGCCACACTCATGCCCCCCAAGAATCCAGGAGTCTTCCATCAATCAAGTTGCCAAGCATCTTCCAGCATACCCTTTTGCCTTCTCTCTACTTTCTAACCCCTGATTCATATTTTTCTACCTTCTATATCTCTAACTATTGGTGTTTGCAGGATCCCTCCAGTGCTACTCTTCTTGGAAGAGGTCTTCCTTGACCTTAGAACCATCTGATAAAAAGTCGGTGGATTCGCAGGAAAATGGCTTCATCATCTAGGCACCAATTCGAGAGGTGTGATCTCTTCTATAATAAAAATAATATCATTACTAGGTAATCGAAACCCATCTATTCTCTCTTTGCCTGAGTTATTAAACTTAGCATGTTCCTAACAGTGGTTTCTTAATCCTAGGATCCTGTCTTTCTTTTATTAATTTGTTAGATCTTGCTATGCGGGTAGAAGTTAGTCCAAATAAAAATCTAAAATTCATTGCTCTCTTTAATCTGCAATTTCTCATGTTCATCTCTAGCATGCTTGCATCCTGCATCAATTTTATGTCCCGCATCATCATACATTCTAGGAATTATGGTCTATAGAGACAGACCGAATAGGTTTCTAGGCTTATCATAGAAAATGTATATAGAAGAAGTGCTAAAAAGGTTCAGCATGGAGAACTCAAAGAGGGGACTTCTATTCCTTAGACATGGCATTAGTCTCTCCAAGAAGATGTGTCCAAGTACACCTGAGGATATTTAAAGAGTGAGCAAGATCTCTTATGCTTTGGTAATTGAGTGCCTCATGTTTGCCATGTTATGCACATGACCTGATATAGC
The DNA here is from genome assembly GCA_021397845.1 of Areca catechu. Taxonomy (NCBI): domain Eukaryota; kingdom Viridiplantae; phylum Streptophyta; class Magnoliopsida; order Arecales; family Arecaceae; genus Areca; species Areca catechu. Next base: position 104,236,199 of record CM038040.1, read on the forward strand.
CCTTGCTAGAAGTGTTACGAGCAAGTATCTAGCTAATCCAGGTGAAGGGCATTGAATTTCTATGAAGAACTAGTATGGACACCAGGATTAGATAGAGGCTCCTCAACCCTCTATGGATCTCTAATTAGGGTTCTTAATGTTTTGGCTCCTGTAATAAGGCTCAAAGCCTGATTAATTTATTTCGAGTTATGTAATTAGCATCTAGTTGATTTCAATTTTGGTTCAGTCTTGTAATTTGGCCAAGTTTGGGTCAATTAGTTCTATAATTAGCCAAGTTGGTCCACAAGCTCAAGTCAATTTGAAGATGGGCTCAAGCTAGTTTGAAGATGGGTTCACAAGTGGGCAATCAAGTCAAACCCAATTGAAGATGAGTCAAGCCACCTCCTCCACACCAAGTATGAGTGCCAACTGGAGTGCCACATCATCAGTGCCACATGGCATGGAATGTGCCACTTCAGCTCATGAGGAGTGCCACATGATGCGTGACGACTCTAAGATTGGTAATCATGCATAAAAAATAGTAAATTAATTTTTTTGGGATTTTTATAATTTATGTTTGTAGGCTAAATTCATAAACAAAAGTAAAAAACTAGCATAAGGTGTAGCAATGCATAGAATCATCATGATCGCAAAGAACTCATGCAAGATAATAAGTAGCTAGGACCCGAGAGTTGAGAAAGTCCCGGTTTAGGATAGCTTAGCTTCATCAAATCAGAGATTAAAAGAAGGGAAGGTTTCTTACCAGTCAGAGATTATAAATTCAGTAATTGAAGGGATCACTCACACTCTGATTGGAGCTTGGAAGAAGAAGCTTCAGTTCCTTGAATCAAATAGCTGATCTGGACCCGGTCTGAAGGCAAGGAAAGCTTCCTCTGGGGAGGTGAAACACCTCGGGAATCCTGCAAGCATCAGGGGTCAATCAAAATATGTTGCCCAGATATGGTGCCCAAGAGGGGGGGGTGAATTGGGTATTTAAAAATTTAAAGCAATATATGTGCTATCAAGTTTTAAGGTGAAGAGTGATAATGCTTTAATAATTGTGCAACGGAAGCAATGAAATAAAATGACAATTAAAGAGCTAAAGAAGTAAAAGAGAAAGGCAATGCAAACACACAAGAAATATAGTGGTTCGGTGCACCTAGCACCTACATCCACTCCCCAAGCTCCACTTGGGAATTTCCACTATAATCTTTAGATTACAGCCGACTTGTTTTACCAGGCTCAAAAGTCAAAACCTTACACACTTGTTTTGGCTTCGGGCTTACAAGCAACCCTAGTTGGTTTTATCAATTGGCTCACCAACAAACCTCACTCACTTGTTTTGGCTTCGGGCTTACAAGCAACCCTAGTTGGTTTTATCAATTGGCTCACCAACAAACCTCACTCTAGTTTCAAATTCCCTTGAAACTAGCTAAAGACAAAAGAGTATGAAATAATGAATTAAAACTAAACAAACTCCTTTTGAGCAATAATAAATTTGTTGAAGCTCTTGATGGAGACTCTTCAAGCCTTTTCCCTTGGAATCTTTGGACCTCACTAAATACCAAACACTTGAATGTTGGATTCCTCAAAGATGGAAGACTTTTGGCTTGGGAATCTCTTGGTTTTCTCACTCTTTTGGCTTGGAAGTGATTGAAGGCTTTGTACTTTGAATCAACACTTTTTCACTTTGTCTCCTTGCCTTTTTTGAAGTTTGGTGGAGGTTAAATACCTCATTCATGCTGAAACAACTCCACAAGACCGTTAGATTCAAAAATGTGGTCGTTTATGGTCGTTGGAAATCAAATCAGAAGTTCAGAAAAACTAGCCGTTATGCCATGAGTCGACCTCATGAGTCGACCTCTGGATCAAGTGTCGACCTCATGAGTCGACCTCTAGTAAAATTTAGGCAAAAGTTCAGAATACCATAGTTCTGCCCATTTGAATTCTCAGGCTATGAGTCGACCTCTGGTGTCGACCTCTGGACAGGTGTTGACCTCTGGTGGTCGACCTCTGAAGCGTGCCACTGAGACTTTGCCGTGCCGGCCATGCTGAACTTTTCTTTTTCTTCATGAGTCGACCTCTGGTGGTCGACCTTTGACAAGGTGTCGACCTTTGATCTGGTGGTCGACCTTTGTGTTTGGTGTTCTAGTATTGGTTCTCTTATTTTTGTGTGCTCTCCTTGTGTCCTTTGGTTGAAACCCTGCTACCCTAGCATCCTTCTACATCCTTGGAGATTAGCCATGCCTACATGAAGATGCCCTAGCTGCTGCCCCAATCGAGCAACTACTTCTTCCCCAGAACACCCACACCTAAACCTAGTTTCTTTAAATCCAAAACCCGAATTTTAGTTCCTTTGTTTAATTGCTATTTTGATTGACCACTGATGCTTACAAGATCCCTGAGGTGTTTCACCTCCTCAGAGGAGGCTTTCCTTGCATTTAGACCGGGTCCAGATCAGCCATCTAATTCAAGGAACTGAAGCTTCTTCTTCCAGGCTCCAATCAGAGTGTAAGTGATCCTTTCTACTGCAAAGTTTTCGATCTCTGACTGGTAAGAAGCCTTCCCTTCTTTTAATTTTTGATTTGATGAAGATAAGCTATCCTAAATTGTGAGTTTCTCAACTCTCGGGTCCTGGCTACTTATTAACTTGCATGAGTTCTTTGCGATCATGATGATTCTATGCATTGCTATTCTTTTTGCTAGTTCTTACTTTTATTTAGGAATTTAGCCTATAAACCTAAAGTATAAAAATTACAAAAAAATTAGTTTACTATTTTTTCATGCATGTTTAGCAATCTTAGAGTCGTCCAGCATCAGTCGAATGGTATATCTAGCATATATTAGGTCTAATTTTCCTTACTATTTTGAAAAGGACCAACACCATGGGTATATAATCATTTTAAGCCTACACAAGACTTAGTCTCCTTCCTAAAATTCTTTGGCTTTTTTTTTAAAATTTAGCCATATGCTTGTTAATTTCATTGCTCAAAATTTGTTTTACTAATCATGCTATGCATATGACTCTCGTAATCATGGAAACTTATGCATGGGACACCAAATGACAAGAGACAAATGCAAATGATACTAAATGGGAAAAGACAAACAAAACAAAACAAGCTCAAATGGACTTTATTATTTATGGACTAAACTTTATTGTTGAGCTAGGAAATAAGATTCCTAATTTTCAATATTCCCTAAATGGCTTTGAAAACTCTAGCACAAAACATCAGGTAGGTGCCAGTGAATCTTAATTTGGCTCCCAACATATGCCAAAGAGTCTTAATAAAGTAATTGTTGAATATCATTGGGACTAGATCAATGGTATGGTAGATGTCCCAACCGGATGGGATAGAAGAGTGAATGAAAAGTAATGGTGGATCGGGATGGTGGATGTTCAAAAATGAGGAATCAGGGATAGAGAATTTGTTAGGAAAAATATTTTGCAGGGTTTTCAAAGGCTCTACAGCTTCTTGGGGCTGATCTGTAGGGTTTTGTTCTTTGACAGTCAATACCCCAATATGTGATCCTTCATCGATCTCTAGATGTAAACCTTCAACATTAATTAATTCCGGATCTTCTATGTTATCCTCATATTGATCTTCATGGTTTTGTCCTTGGATTTCATTTTGATCATCTCTATTGTTGATTTCTTTAGGCTGGGTAATTATTTTATCTTCAAGTAATTGTTCTTGATCATATTCGTCCATAAGGTTAGACCCAGCTTAATAAACTTCTTCCTTATATTCTTCAATGGGTTTAGGATTTTTTCTTTCTAGCCCTTCATTTGGACAAAGTTTTGATTCTATTTCATCTTTTAATTCTTCAATTGGTTCAGGAGATCTTTTGTCTAAATTCTCAATGGGTTTAGTCTCTTCTTTTTCATATTTATTAATTAGACTTGGTTCAGCTTCATATATTTCCACTTTAGGCTCTTCAATGGGTTCAATGATTTCTTCCTTACTAATTACTAGGATGATAGGAGTTGGCTTGCTTAAAGGAATTTGGTTAGAATTTGGACTATGTCCAGATATATAATTTCTATTTGACTTTGGTTGATTGATTAAGAGTTCCTTCTGATATGTATCAAATTTCCTATCAATTTGATAAGCATCTTCTAGATAGTGAATTTTACATTGAAATAATTTTCACTGGATGTCCTTATATAGACCAGCTCAAAATCTAGATATGATCATTGCTTCAGATTCGACTGTACTACACCTCTCAATTTACTCATTGAAATTGGTAATATAATCGGATACAGTTGTATCATCTTGTCTCAATTTGTACCATTGCTCTAAAAGTTTTTGCTCATAATATTTATTTAGGTACTTTTCCCTTAATTTACTCTTTATTTCTCTCCAAGTATTTATTTTATCCCTACTGTAATAACTTTTTCGCTCAAATCTCCCCAATATGCTTTAGCATGTTAGACTAACTTTGATTTGGCAAATTGACACTTTCTTACTTTCGACATTTCATCAAATTCAAAGTATTGATCCATTTTCTTTTCCTAGTCGACATACACTTCAGGATCTAAATTTTCATCGAAAGTGTGTGCATAGGATCGTTTGCTCCTAAAGACTCTCTCCTCTTGATCTACAAAGTCTTGGCAGGGGTATCTAAGAATATACTCAGGGTGAGATCATGATATTGGTTTCTTGGACCAAGGGGAGGTGGACTAGGTGATTCAGGCTCAGCATGGATCCTATGGGCTTCTTCTATGAAGTCATGGTGAAGTTATCTTGGATTGTATTCAGGAGTGAATTCATGATGATGGACTCTTGGCCCTCGAGGAATTGACATAAGTGACTCAGGTTCGGTGGGGGTCATTGGGGTCTCTTCAAGTATCCCAACATGGTCCTTCACTTGACCTAATTCCTTTCCTATTTGCCCTAATTGTCCATTTATGGTATCAAACTTTTCAGTTAGGGTTCTCATAAAGAATTCAAGATTAGGGTCCATGGGTAAACCAGACTGAGTGTAGAATTCTTGGTATAGGGCTTCAAATCATTTGGGCCAACAATACAAACCTAACTTCTAGGGCTCCTAGACCTAAAATTTCAAAATACAGGAATTAACTAAGTACTAGTTAAAGTTGTAATTACATTTTCCACTGGCCAGGTAAGAGGTGGGGTTGCAGGAGGCTCCCCTCGCTTTCACGAGGTCCTAATTAAAAATTGCAAGTCCACCTAAGGCATTTGCCATTGGACCTCTAGCCATAGATACCAATTTTAAAAAGTATAAACTCAACTAATATTTAGTCTCATCTTGCACTTGAACCTGACTTCTGGGTGTCCCTAGTTTTAGGTTCCTACATGATTTTAATTATGGTTTAGGTCAATGCAAATGTGGGTGATTGTTTAGGGCCAAGGAAGGTATTGACCTCCTTCCCTTATGTTATGATTGAATGCCCTTAATTAGATTTAGGAATGGATGCATAAACAATTCACCAAGAAGATAACACAACAACTAGTATTAGCACAAACATGTGATTAAAACCCAAATTTTCAAAAATTAAAATTCAAAAAAAAAATTAAATTGAAAAATTTAGATTTTGAAGTCTAGATTTCAGAAATTAAATTTTAAAATTTAAATCTTGAATTAGGATTAAAATCTTGTTCTAGAAGTTAGAGTTGTTGCAAGATAGTTTCAGCCCTAACAACTTCTAGTCAACTAGTTTTAAAAACTCAAAATAAAAATTTTAAAATTCCAAAAAAAAAAAATTTAAATTTGAATTGTTAAATCTATCAGTGAAGATTTCATATTCTAAATTTTGAAATTTAATTCTTGAAATTTGGTTAAAAAATTCGTTTTAAAAGCTTGTTGTAAAAGTTATGACAAGAAAATCTTAGCAGGAAACAAATTTCAACTAACTAGTTTTAAAACTCAAAATTAAAATTTTTAAAATTTTTAAAAATTTAAAATTTAAAATTTAATTGTTATATCTCTGAGTTGAGGCAACAGATTCTGAAATTTGAATTTTAATTCTCAACTTTTGGTTAGGAAATTCAAATTTAAAAGCTTGTTGTAGAAGTAGTTACAAGAAGCTTCTAGCCAACAAACCCGTAACCATCTAACATCCAAAATTCGAAATTAAATTCAAAAAAATTCTAGAATTCGAATTTTAATGAGTGGAGATCTCAGATCCAAAACTAAAATTCACAGGGAAATTTTTTTTGAATTTTTCAAAAATTTAATGGAACAACTACATGGAGGGAAACTAGAATTGAAATAAGCTATGAACTAGTTAAGGCAATAGCTTAAAGTGATGAAAATTAAACTAAGAATTTAAAGAAAATATTTTTTTTAAAAATTTTATATCTTAGATACTAACATCCTAAGATTCATAAAAATAATTTTTTTGGATTTTCTTGCAATGTGAAAAAATTACTAAAATTCAAGAAAAATCTGGGTGAATACTAGAATAGAAAGTTCAGCAATCAAACACTTGACCTAGTAAATCATATGCTCTGATACCAAAAATTGATGGGGGAAAAAAATAAAATGATGAATGAAGAGTTTTAGAAAGCTAGCTAACAAGCAAACTTGAGAAATTAATTATCAAATAAATGGACTAAATTAATCCAAGAAAAGAATTTTCATAAGGAGACGAGTTGATCTAATTTTTAAGACCTGCAATGTAGATCTAGTTCAAAATAAGGATTAGGATCTTCATGGCAAGGAAACCATCACTACTAGGGCAAGTTAACCTTCAAATGATCATATCTAATGAATCTTAGGAAGAGTTTTCCTACCAACAATGATGGCTAATTAGTTGGTGGAAGAAAGAGCTCTCATCACTCAAGGATTGAGACCTAGAAGTCAAGATTGGCACTCTCTACTTTGAGACTCACCTTGGCCTTGATCCATGGCATGGAGACCTTCATCCTTGATCTAGGAATCTGAGAGAACCTGCAAAGAAATTTGGGATTAGACATGGAAGAAGAATTGGAGTTGGAATGGAAACAAAGAAAAAAGGAAGAAGAAGAAAGTGGCCGGCGGCTTGGGATTTGGAGCTTGATCATAGATCCATCAATGGGAGTCCCATCCTTTACTCCTTCCAAAAGCACTCTTCACTCTCAAACTCATACATAGAAAACTCTCATTCTCTCTTTGGATAAGGATCTACAATCTCAAACTAGCTAGAAAACTTTCACTCCAAACAAGAACTCAAGAAAACTATAACACAAGGAAACAATCCTTTCATTAATTCAAATCATAGCATAGAATGAATACAACAAGAGCCTAGGGGCCCTATTTATAAGCTCCAATGCTAGGAATTTCGTCCAAGGGTGGAGAGGTTGGGATAAGGATGGCTTAGTTGGCTACATACATTTTTATGTAAGTGGTTCTAACTGGAAACAAATTATAGGTAGAAAGTTACAACCATTTTGACATGTGGCATCTAGAAGATCCTAATATGGCTTCCAAATGCTGATGTGGAGGCTTAGGTGTCATAAGTTGTGGCATACCCACATGTGAAATATTGTTGCAGTATATGAAGGCCTTTATAGTTCCCCATAAAACTCTTGATGTGGTGTAATTCCTCTCCCTCATGGTTGTTTGATGAGTTGTTCCCCATGTGCTTCAAATCTTGGCATGAATTGGGCTTGGGCTTGGTCTTGAAGAGGCTTGAATGGTGGGTCTTGAACTTGAAGAGGACGCCCTCCATCATGCTTTGGGCTTGAGCCAAATGGGCTTCTTCCATGTATTGGCTTATGAGCCAAATCATGCTTCAAGAAAATTTGGCCTATGAACATTCTTCAAGAAAATTAATGGGCTTCTTCCAGTGTTGGCTTATGAGCCAAATCATGCTTCAAAGATTTGGCTTATTAACATATTTCAAGAAAATTTTTTAACTTGCTTTGAAAACTTTATTGACTGTAGTTGCAAAAACAAAGTGAGCTAATCAAAGTATATATTCTTATTATGGATGTTCCCATCAATATCCTCAATTATTTTCTCTTGGATTTTAGGACTAGGCTTGATAATTGGATTCTCTTCTAGTGTCTCCTCAGGTAAAGCCATTGTAGTATTAGTGTCATGGCTCCCTCTAACTGTTCTTCATTTTCATCCACTAAGTGTGCTTCAGCTTCATACACTTCTACTTCAGGCTCACTAGTAGGTTCAGGGTCTTCTTCTAATGGTCCTTCCAATATAGCTTCAGTCTGGGTATTTTTGGGGTCAACCAATTTCAGGTCTGTAATATATTCCTCCTCTTTAATGTCATCATGGTGAACACATAGATTAACAGGGGTGGGTCTACTCAGGTTAGGATTGGGTCGACTTGGGTTAAGGTTGGTTACTCGAGATAGGGTCGAGTTTGCTTGGATACATTTGGCTAGGTCCTGGTCTCTAGCTTGGGACACTAATCCTAACAGGTTCATGGGATCTAGGTTCATAGATTCTGGGTTCATAGGACCTAGGTTGGTCTAAAAGAAGTCGACTAGGGTTGGGTTTGGGTTCAGAGGTACTAATCCTGCTGGGCTCAACTCGATAGTTCATGGGTTCCCTCTGACTTGACTCGAATTTCATAGCAAGTCGATAGGCATCATCCAAGTCAAAAATTCTCCATTGGAATGTTTCCACTAGATGTCCCTATGTAGGCCATTTCGAAACCTAGATATGATCTTCGACTAAGGATCAATCGTGTTACATCTCCTAATAAACTTATTAAATTGGTCAATGTATTCAGACAGTTTTATTACCCTGTCTCGGTTTGTGTCATTGGTCTAAGTTTGTACTCAGAAAAACCTAGGTACTTTTCTCTCAATCTACTTCTCATGGATCTCCAAGTAAGTATTTCATCTCCTCTTTGATAACATTCATCCTCAAAACTTTCCAGTGCCACTTAGCATGTCGGGTTAACCTACGTGTGGCCAATAACTTTTCCTAACTCCGACATCTCAGTGTACTTGATGTGGCATGCAAGAATGAAGACTAACGTAATGGATTAATTAATTGATTGAGCAATGATACCTTTCCACATTAGAAATAATTCATGTGTAAGAATGTTAAAAGTAATTCAAAGAAGAGACTACTTAATGAAATGAAACCTACCTGCAATGTAACACAATCTAATCAAAAGAAGAAGGGATCTAATGATTGAAGAACCCTTAAGACCAAGATATATACCTTCATATGATCAGACTTAAGATATTCGGAAGGACTTTACTTACTAATGACGAGCACTCACTTTGTTGATGGAAGATTAATTTCAGAGCTCCATTGAGCCGCTACTGGACTTAAAGATTGTCACCACCAGAATGAAGACTCCATCCATAAACGGTTCCAAGGCAAAGCATACCTCTTCTTTAACTCTGGATTGTAAGGGACCCTACAAAGAAAGACATTAGAAACTTGCCAAGATTGTAGACAATTGATAAAGGAATCAAGATGAAGAGTGGATGTTGGCTCTTCTTTGTTGGATAGAAGAGATCTTGGAGGGGAAGAAGCTGGCTTCCTTGGAAGGGATTTTCTTTTTATTTTGCTTGGAAGATGGAAAGGATGGCGCCTCTTGATGAAACTTTGATTGAAGATCCTTGGAAGTACTAATTGGTGGGTGACTTTGGGATTAAGAAGGAGATGGCTATCTTTGAAGATTTGATGTTGATGGCTTCATTGGAGATGGCAATCTTGAGGACTTGAAGATGATGGTGTTGAAAGATAATATGAAGAAGGCATCCTTGGTAGGTAAATGCTTGTAGAATATCTAAGTTGAGCCTCACACTCATTCCCTCATGGAAGGCATTTGCATCACACAAATGGGAAAATATTGGAGCTAAAATTCTCATTCATTCATTCATTCAAAACATGCCATTACAAGGGGCTATGGAGAGGTATTCATAGACCTTCCAAGCTCATTTGAAATTTTGAATTCATGGAGATTTACATGGAGAAGATAGTGGGGAGTTAGAGAAGGAGGAGAATTACATGATTTAAGGAGAAATATGTGGGCCGGCCATTTTGAGTTTGAATTTAAGTGTAGCACCCAAGTGGAAGGGGATGTGCGGTGTCCTCCATGTTGACATGGCTGCCATCTAGGCAGGGTAATATGGCAATCCAACTTGGACAAGAAGTTGGGAAGTTACTCCAAGGTAGTTGCTTTGCTAGTTTTATTCCATGTGCCAAGTTATCCTAAATAGCTGATGTTATTCCAAGTGGAAGGATAAGTAGGTAGCATAATAAGTATGGAATAGCTGAAATGTTGAAGTAGTAGAATCTCTCTAATTGAGTTAGCTCCAATGGTCGAGTCAGATCTTTGGGTTGTGGTTAAGCTGAGCCTTATGGCTTCAATTGGCTTGCTTTATAATTCAATCCACAATGAATTTGATTGAAAACATCTGTTGGTGTCCGCACCAGTACTCAAAATACTGATCCATTCTCTCCTCCCAATCAATATACACCTCAAGATCTAGGCTTCCATCAAAAGTGGGTGCATAGGGTTGGGTGCGTCTAAAGGATCTTTCTCTGGGTCTACCAAGTATGGGTATGGGATTTTAGGGTTAGACTCAGGGGCAAGATCATGACGATAAGCTCGTGGACCAAGGTTCCGGCCTAGGGGATTTGAATTCATCATGGATCCTACGGGCTCCTTCATAGGTCAAAGGATGTTCACCTATTCGATCAAGCCTATGGGGTTCAAGAGAGTCAGGTCTAATATAGGCCTTAGGGGGTCTAACTTTGGCACGGGCCCTCAATTAGGCCTGAACGCCGGACTCCATGACTAGACTGGGCTGGACAAGGACTGATGGACTAATGGGCTCCTAATCTAGACTGGACATGGGCTGATGGCCTAACAACATGGGCTGATGGGCTAATGGGCTTCTAATCTAGTGGACATGCAACACACATAAGACAAACCAACTAAATCTGCCTAGACCTAAAGTCCAAACAGAATGGGTCGACTCAACTTACATACAACACAACCCCTAGCATTTTCACTGGCCAGGTAAGAGGTGGGATGGTGGGAGGGCCCCCTGCTTTCGCAGGGACCCAATTAAAGAACCACCAATCTGCTTAGGGTGTTTGCCACTGGACCTCTAGCCTAGACACAAGCTTCTAGTAATAGGAGAGGTATTGGGTGCACTAGTCTTCCCACAAGGTTGGACTCAACCTGTTGGTGTCCCTAGCTCACTTGAGCAAAGCAAATTAGGTCTAATTGATTTTAATTAGGTTGGGATCGACTACAAGGATTTTTATTTTGGGCTAAAGAGAGGTGGTGTGGGCACTAGGATCCGACAGAGGCTCCTCAACCCTCTGTGGATCTCATATTAGGGTTCCCCCTTCTATGAGTCCTGTAATAAGGCCTTGAGCCCAAAGCATTGTCATAATTTCTTGTCAAATTTTGTTTAGTCCTGTACCTTGACCAATTTAGGTCAAGTTAGGTCATGAGTCCTATTTTTGTTCGAGTCTGAGTTTGGACTGGGCCGAAGCCCAATTGAAGTCACTCTAGTTTTCTTCACCAAATCAAGTTCTGGTGGGCCAACCCACCCCTTCCACTTGGGATAATGCAAACTCAGGTGCCACCTCAGTTACCTACGTGGTGCCACATCAGCTACCACTTGGGCATCCAACAAGGGAAACAAAGTGGCATCCTCATGCTTTCCACATGCCTTGGACAACATTGGAAGGAAGAAGAAACACCATCCCCCTCTTCCCTCCCCCACATCACGCCTTGTTCCATCAAAAGAGGACATTGAAGATCCTTCAAGAAACCAAGCCTCAAAGCAAGACCCCTTCCGAGCTTTCTTCCCAAAGTGTTCTTGCAAGGAAGGAAGGTCAAAGGACACACTCCCCTCTTCAAGCCCTCAACCATGCAACGCCCATGGAGCTCCCTCGGTCGGCCATGAATCAGTCCTAGAAGATGGCATTGAAAAGCCCAAGGGAACACATCCCTCCAAGCAAGCCATGCCCCACTCCTTCTTCCCAAAATAAGCATGCTAAGAAAGGAAGTCAAGGGACCAATCCCCCTCTCCAAGCCTTTGCTCATGCCATAACCAACTCCAAATTATTTGGTCAGCCAAAGAGATGGGATGTTGGAAAATTTTGGGCGCCACCATGAATATTGTAATTTGAATTTCAAAAGGGCCTTGGGTGCCTATTTAAATGACCCAATCCCTCCCTTGTAGAACTAATGAATGATTGAGTGATTAATGAAAAGTTTGAGTTTCTTCCACCCTCCAAACATTGTCTCTTAGGCTAGGTTTAAGTGGAATTGCCTTCGTCCCAGGGATGTCGAGTGGTGTGAGGCCATCTGTCAGTCGCCCCAGGGCATCGCGAATCCTTCATCTTCCAGGATGTCACGTGATGTGAGGCCACATTCCTTCGTCCTCCGAGATGTCACGGGGTGTGAGGCCCCAAGTTATCTCCAACTTCGACTTCGGAATCCAGCTGGACACCGGGCTCGAAGCCCCTTCCCAACTCCATCTCAATTCCTTTCCATGCACCTCCACATTTCACTGACCATTCTTTGTTTACCTATAGGTCCTCCTTGGCATCTCTGGCATTGGAGATAGTAGTCAGCTTTGCCATCGCGACTTCTCGACCCATAGTCAGGGCTCCCACGGGTTCGACTACTCGGGCATCCAGGCCGCATCCACCGAGTTGAGTGATCTTTGCACCGGGTGCTTCAGAAGTTTGAGGTTTGCTTTCTCTTTATCTCCTAAGTAGATATTGTAGGTCGAGCTAGTCCTACCAGGGTTTCTTAATCCTGGGGTCCTGTTCTCATTTTCACTTTTAGGTCTTTGAACTGCTAGCTTAAGCTTTCATCATTGTTCTTCATATTTCTTACCTTTGCTTGTGATCGGGAATCGAAACCCTAAAAAAATATCTAAAACTCATCAAACATAAAAAAAATAAATTCCTTGCATCATAGCATCCATCCCAGCATCCCTATCCCTAACCCCTTGCCTCCACATCATTCTTGGTATCAGAGCAAGGCTAGGACTAGTGCATTTGTTTCATTTTCTGCATTCTGGTCAGTCCATATATAGTCTGATCATTGGATTGTTTCTCTCTGTAGAAACATCTAAATTTCATGATTTCTATTCTGTTAGATCACATTAAATCAAGTATTTTTTCCTATTTTATCAGATTTTATTTCAATTTGTAGAGTTTCTAAAAGCCAAAATACTGCTTGAGAAAATCTCAGGTCTGATATTTCAACAAGCATCTCATCTATTGATTCATTCATCCATCTAGCTTGCTTCTTGCATGTTTTAATTCCTGCATTTTGTTTAGCATTCACCCATCTAAAAGACACAAAAGAACAAAAAAAAACAAAAATTTTAAGTCATTTCAATAGTCATTATTGTACTTCATTTTACGTAACTTATCTTAAGGGCATCAATTTAACATAGGGTCAGGATTTCATTACCTGTCCCTAGCCTAAAAAACCACCACCCGGCATATCGAACCCTAGCCATTAACTAAAATCAATAAGACATTTAATCTGCTCTAGTGAGCTAGGGACACCCATGAAGTCAGGTCAACCCAAGTGCCGAGCCAAGCTAGATTGCTTGTTGGTATGTGCTTGTAGCTGGTGTCTAGGCAAGTGGTTCAGGGACTAGAGCCCGAAGGGAAGTGGGTTGGTTCGCTTACCTGGCCAATTTCTAATTGGTGTCTAGGCAAGCAAAGAGGAACCTCCACTCACCTTACACTTACCTGGCTAGGTGCCAAGTTACTGCTTTCAGGTTCATCTTCTTGACTTTACATTTGGAGAGATCTCCTAGGTCTAGCAAACCGTAGCATTGTTTTGTTACATGAGCACTAGATCAGGAACCTCTTTTCACCCACCTTTTCCACCCTCTACCGATACCATGGACCAACTTCGAGCCGACATTGGAGCCTTAACCCAATCCATGACCCAGTTGATCAATAGACTGGACCAGATGGAGACCAGACTGAGACCCATAGAGGAAGCTGCTAGGCCCCTACTTGAACCCAGTCCTGAGTCCCCTCACCCAAGGAGGAACCTGCCACAAGACCCTTACTTTGAGGATGACTTTGGGAGAGACCCTGACCCCTTTGTTGATACCCATCCTAGGAGACCCAATCTGGAGGATCGTGAAGAAAGAGCCCTTAGGAGCATCAAGCTTGAGGCACCCACCTTCGATGGTAGCTTAGATCCCAGGGTGTATGAAGATTGGGAGTCTGCCATGGAGCAGTATTTTGACTGGTACTCTATGTCTGAGAGAACAAAATTTAAGTTTGCCAAGCTTAGGTTGGTTCACCAAGCTAGGTTGTTTTGGAACAGTGTTGAGAACTACATAGAGCATAAAGGTCAATTACCCATAACCGCTTGGGGGAGATGAGAAAAAAGCTTAGGAGGAAGTACTTACCTGCGTCTTACACCCAAAAACTGTTGGACCAATGACAGACCTTAAGTCAAGGGAGTAAGAGTGTGGCCAATTACATCACCAAGTTTGATGAATATGTTATGCGATGTAAGGTTGTTGAATCACCTGAGGTAACCTTGTCTAGGTTTAGGGCTAGCCTACACCCAGACATCCAAAGAGAGCTGTATTTTAGATCTACCAGAACCTTGGAAGAGGCTTACCAAGTTGCTAGGCTCTGTGAGCGTTTCCAGAGAGCTCCCACCTATAGAAGACCCGAGCCCTTTAGAAACCCGAGCCGTATCCCTGGATCCACCCAAGATTACAATCAAGCTTACCCGAGTCTACCAAACCCAAACCGAGCTGACCCAAGTCGACCAAACCCAGCCGACCCAGTCCTAGTCATCCCAACCTGAACTGACCCCCAGTATAGTAGAGAGGAAAAGGGTAAGACTGTTGAAGTCCAGAGGAGACCTGATTCCCAAGGTAAATGCTTTAGGTGTCATAAACCTGGACATTTTGCTAGCCGGTGCACCACCTCTGCCCTATTCATAGAAGAACCAACTGAAACTGAATCCGAACCAGCCATAGAACCTGAAGAGGACGTCTATGACCCCGAAAACCATTTGTTGGAAGGGTATGAGGGAGAGGAAGAAGTATATGAATCTGAAGACCTTGTAGGGGTAGTCCGATGCATCCTAGCCCAAAACATAGTACAGGAAGACTAGCGTAGGACCAACATACTACAGACCCTGATCAAGCTAGGAGATAAGTTTGTAAGGTCATCATTGATAGTGGAAGCTGTGTTAATGCCCTTTCCCGAGTATAGTTAAATCTTTAGGACTAGCCATAGTCCCCACCCCAACCCTTACAAAGTTTCCTGGATAGATTCAACTTCAATCCCTGTAAAGTCTAGGTGCCAGATCAAGATCAAAATGAATTCCTATAAAGAATCGATTTGGTGCGACGTCTTACCCATGGGTGTGGGTAGTATCATTCTAGGACGACCCTGGCTTTTCGACCATGATGCCACCCTTTATGGTCGATCTAATACCTGTGTCTTTCTCCACCAAGGGAAAAAGATCACAATCAACCCAATCCAACCTAAGGACCCCGTCAAGAAAGGATCTAGCAGCCTTAAGGAGAAGAAAGCTGAAGTCAACCTCATCACACCTAAGGAGCTAGAGAAAGAGATTTTAGAGGGAGCCCCTATTTGGATTCTAGCCACCAAGGGGAGTCATGAGCCATCCAGTGTAGAACACCCCCAAGAGGTAGTGAAGACTCTGAAAGAATTTGAGGATATTTCCCTGAAGAATTACCTGATCAACTGCCTCCCCTTAGGGACATCCAGCATGCTATAGACTTGGTCCCAGGATCCACTTTGCCCAACCTTCCCCACTAATATGAACCCCACTGAACATCAGGAGCTTCAAGTGGGAGAGCAGCTTAGGAAGGGTTTTCTTAGGGAGAGTTTAAGTCCCTGTGCTGTCCCTGCCCTACTTACCCCTAAGAAAGACGGGACCTGGAGGATGTGTGTTGATAGCAGGGCTATTAACAAAATTACAATCAAAAATAGGTTTCCTATTCCCCGCCTGGATGATATGCTCGATATGATGGCCGGTGCCACTATCTTTTCAAAGATAGACCTCAAGAATGGTTACCACCAGATTAGAATTCGACCGGCGGCGGACGAATGGAAAATAGCTTTTAAGACTAAGGATGGTCTGTTTGAATGGGTAGTGATGCCTTTGGGTTGTCTAATGCACCCAGTACCTTCATGAGAGTCATGACCTAGGTCTTATGCGAGTTCACTGTAAAATTCCTTGTAGTGTATTTTGATGACATCCTGATCTATAGCAAGACCAAAGAGGACCATCTTCACCACCTAAGGTTAGTCTGCCAAACCCTTAGGGAGAATAGCCTTTATGCCAACCCTAAGAAGTATGAGTTTTTGACAACTAGGGTTATCTTCTTAGGCTTTGTAGTTACCCCTAAAGGAGTTTCAGCCGACCCCAAGAAGGTTAGAGTTATAGTTGAGTGGCCTGTCCCTGCTAGCATCCACGATGTACGTAGTTTCCATGGCCTAGCTATATTTTACAGACGATTCATTCGGGGATTTAGTTCAATTGTCGCACCGATAACTGACTGCATCAGGAAGGAAGGTTTTCAATGGACTAAAGCTACAGACAAAGCCTTCCTTGAAATTAAGGATAGAATGGTACAAGCACCTGTCCTGAGATTGCCAAATTTTTCTAAGGTTTTCGAGGTTGCTTATGATGCTTCGGGAGTTGGGATTGGTGGAGTGCTTAGTCAAAAAATCACCCTGTGGCCTTCTTTAGCGAAAAACTTAATGAGGCCAAACTTATGTACTCGACTTATGATAAAGAGTTTTATGCAGTTGTCCAAGCCGTTAGGTATTGGAGGCACTACCTTTTAACCCATGAGTTTGTCCTGTTTTCAGACCATGAAGCCCTTTGATACCTAACTCCCAGAAGAGATTGAACCCTAGGCACGCTAAGTGGGTCTAGTATATCCAAGCCTATACCTTTGTGCTTAAACATCGAGCTGGTACTGAAAATAAGGTAGCTGATGCCCTTAGCCATCGTGCCCTTTTGTTGAACACGGTTAGGACTGAGGTTGTTGGATTTGACCGACTTAAGGAGCAATATGAATCTTGTCCTGACTTCAGTGAGATCTTCCAGTCTAAGCTTCAAGAACCCTTAGTGCCCATAGTGACTATACCTTACAGGAGGGTTATCTTTTCAAGGGTAATAAGTTGTGCATTCCCAAGACCTCACTCCGAGATTTTTTAGTATGGGAAACCCATGCGGGAGGCCTAGCTGGTCACTTTGGTAGGGAGAAGACCATTCTAGCTGTTGAAGACCATTTCTTTTGGCCTAGCCTTAAGAAAGATGTAGCCAATATCGTCTCTAGGTACCGAACCTGTGCTATGGCTAAGCAGCAGAAATAGAATACTAACCTGTACACCCCCTTGCCCATACCTAGCCACCCTTGGCAAGACCTCAGCATGGATTTTGTGGTAGGATTACCCAAGACCGCGAGGAAGTACGATTCTATCTTTGTAGTAGTGGATAGGTTTTCTAAAATGGCTCATTTTATACCCTGCTCTCAGACCCTAGATGCTTCGAAAGTCGCCAAGCTTTTTATGGATCATGTGGTCAAGTTACATGGCCTACCCAAGACTATAGTGTCCGATAGTGATGTCCGCTTTACTAGCTTTTTGGAAAACCCTTTGGCACCTCCTAGGAACCAAGCTCCAATTCTCCACTGCCTACCACCCGCAAACCGACGGACAAACTGAGGTGGTCAACCACAGCCTGGGAAACCTTCTTAGATGCTTGATAGGTGAACATACGGGAAACTGGGATCTCTTTTATCTCGATCCGAGTTTGCCTATAATATCTCTATAAATAGGACCACCGGGAAGAGTCCTTTTGAAGTTGTCTCTGGTTACAAGCCTAACCGACCTCTTGACCTAATTCCCCTACCCATCCATGCACGTGTTTCCAAGTCAGCTGATTCACTTGCACAGCATATTAGGGACATGCATAAAGAAATTAGCCAGAAAATTAATATAAGTAATAACACATATAAAGGCTGGCTGATTCCTGAAAGCGAGCAAAAGAGTTTGAAATAGGGGATTTTGTAATGATTAGGCTTTGGCCTGAACGGTTTCCACCGGGAACCGTTAAGAAGCTTCATGCTCGTGGGGCGGATCCCTTTAAAGTAATTAGGAGAATGGGCCCTAACGCCTATGTGCTAGAACTACCTACGGATTATGGAATTAGCTCGACATTCAATATCACTGACTTAGTCGAGTATAGAGAACCCGCAAACATACCCAGTGAGCCATTTGGGCCTGACCTTCCTTTTGAGAGTGAACCTGAACCTGAGTGTCCACCTCCAAATATACCTGAGTGAGGAGAGCGGATCGAGCGTGTCCTGGATGACCAAGCCATCACTACCCGGGGCAAAGGCTACCAGCATTACCTGGTCCGATGGCAAGGCCGACCCGAATCCGGTGACTCATGGATCACATGGGAGGAACTGCAGCGCATCGACCCCAACATCCTGGAAAGGTATCAAAGCCAAGCTAACCCTTACTCGACAGGGTCGAGTTCCTCCCACCCCGGAGAACTGGTGTGGGCACCAGGATCCGACAGAGGCTCATCAAACCCTTTGGATCTCATATTAGGGTTCCCCCTTCTATGAGTCCTGTAATAAGGCCTTGAGCTCAAAGCATTGTCATAATTTCTTGTCAAAGTTTGTTTAGTCCTGTACCTTGACCAATTTGGGTCAAGTTAGGTCATGAGTCCTATATTTGTTCGAGTCTGAGTTTGGACTGGGACCAAGCCCAATTGAAGTTACTCTGATTTTCTTCACCAAATCAAGTTCTGGTGGGCCAACCACCCCTTCCACTTGGGATAATGCCAACTTAAGTGCCACCTCAGCTACCTACGTGGCCCCACATCAGCTGCCACTTAGGCATCCAAAAGGAAAACAAAGTGGCATCCTCATGCTTTCCACTTGCCTTGGACGACATTGGAAGGAAGAAACACCATCCCCCTCTTCCCTCTCCCACATCACATCTTGTTCCATCAAAAGAGGGCGTTGAAGATCCTTGAAGAAACCAAGCCTCAAAGCAAGCCCCCTTCCAAGCTTTCTTCCCAAAGTGTTCTTGCAAGGAAGGAAGGTCAAAGGACACACTCTCCTCTTCAAGCCCTCAACCATGCAATGCATAGGGAGCTCTCCCTTGGTCGGCCATGAATCAATCCAAGAAGATGGCGTTGAAGAGCCTAAGGAAACACATCCCTCCAAGCAAGCCATGCCCCACTCCTTCTTCCCAAAATAAGCATGCTAAGAAAGGAAGTCAAGGGACCAATCCTCCTCTCCAAGCCTTTGCTCATGCCACGCCCAACTCCAAATTATTTGGTCGGCCAAAGAGATGGGATGTTGGATAATTTTGGGCGCCACCATGAATATTGTAATTTTAATTTCAAAAGGGCCTTGGGTACCTATTTAAAGGACCCAATCCCTCCCTTGTAGAACTAATGAATGATTGAGTGATTAATGAAAAGTTTGATTTTCTTCCACCCTCCAAACATTGTCTCTTAGGCTAGGTTTGAGTGGAATTGCCTTCGTCCCCAGGGACGTCGAGTGGTGTGAGGCCACCTATCAATCGCCCCAGGGCATCGTGAATCCTTCGTCCTCCAGGACGTCGCGTGGTATGAGGCCACATTCCTTCATCCTCCGGGATATCACGGGGTGTGAGGCCCCAAGTTATCTCCAACTTTGACTTCGGAATCCAGCCGGACACCGGGCTCGAAGCTCCTTCCCAACTCCATCTCAATTACTTTCCATGCACCTCCACATTTCGCTGACCTTTCTTTTGTTTGCCTACAGGTCCTCCCTGGCATCTCGGGCATTGGAGACAGGTAGCTTTGCCATCGCGACCTCCTGACCCAAAGCCAGTGCTCCCACGAGTTCGACTGCTAGGGCATCCAGGTCGTATCCGCCGAGTTGAGTGATCTCTGCACCAGGCGCTTCAGAAGTTTGAGGTTTGCTTTCTCTTTATCTCCTAAGTAGATATTGTTGGTCGAGCTAGTCCTACTGGGGTTTCTTAATCTCGGGGCCCTGTTCTCGTTTTCACTTTTAGGGCTTTGAATTGCTAGCATAAGCTTTCATCATTGTTCTTCGTATTTCTTACCTTTGCTTGTGATCGGGAATCGAAACCCTAAAAAAATATCTAAAACTCATCAAACAAAAAAAAAAGAAATTCTTTGCATCATAAGCATCCATCCTAGCATCCCTAGCCCTAACCCCCTCGCCTCCGCATCAATCTGTGATCAAATCCTTCCTCCATCTGGCATAGTAGAAGTGCCCTTAATGTAGCTTATGCACATGATGGCAAGCATTAGAAGATGCAATTAGGGTTTCTTAATTTATTTTTGTATTTTTGCATTTTTTGTTTTTTTGTTCTTTTATTTATAGCAGAGATATAATTTGTAGAAAATTACCTAATATGCAGGAAATATACAGAAAAGACTAAAATATGCAAAAATTATACAAAAAGAATCCTAAACATGCTGAAATTAGACTTGCTGAAATTCTAGGGCAGAATTATTCTCAGGCAGTAAATCTAGCATGCAGAGGATATAGATGCCAAATTAAATTGTAATAAAGTTTTAATAAATATTTTTGATTATGAAAAATCCAACAAAATAAGAATCAGGATTTTCTAATCTACCTACATGCAGAAACAATTAAAAGAACTGGCCATATGCAAGAATTACGGGATGCAGAATTTAGCCTAAAAAATGCTTTGATACCTTATGATGCAGAACTAATTATGCATGCAAGATATTTTTTATTATTAAGCATTAAGTTAGGATTTTATATCCTGAATTTTGGACCAAGAAACTAAGTATGTAATTCTATAGAAAATAAGAAGCAGATGCACACAGAAATTAACCCTAAGTAGTGAAAGAGAAGGATCGCCAAGGCTAAGAAGCCCTGGTAAGGTTAGCTCTTCTACAATACCATAACAGATGAGTCTATGGGGGTGTACCTGGTAGTGACCTGAAGATGAATCCATGAAGAGTTCACTCTACGTTCCCAGATGCGGCCTGGAGAATCTAGCTGAAGACCTTGTGAATCCGTGGCTTTCAATCTGCTTACACGAAATCTGGCCAGATGGAATCCTGGATTTATGAAAACTGAGGGACCTGCAAGACACCTATCAAGGGTTAGAAAATAAAGAAGAAAAAGAGTATATCACTAAAAGAAGAAGGGAAAGAAGAAGACTGGAGGTGGACGGCCAAGAGGAGGAGCAGGCTGGCAGCAAGGGTTTGTAGAAGGCTTAGAGGCAAGGCGCAGGGGTAGGGATCACACAGATGCCCTTCACACAGTAAATCACATAGAAATTTGAGAATAACTCAAGAAAATTTTCATTCATTAATCAGCAAAAATACATGATACGGGGCCTTTATATAGGTTTACAAAACTTAGGCCATAAGAAATGGTATACAGGTAAATCCTTAGGTATCCTTTTCCCACACAACCCTTGCTAGATTACATGGAAAGTCCTTATAAGAAAGCACCACAACTCCCTCTCCTTCTCAAACATATTGGGCAGCTAAGGGAGGTGAAAATAAGGGGATGGCAACCTTGGGGAGGTGACCATAGTAGGGCACCAATTAGGGTTCCTCATAGGCTTTAGGCTGCCCACTTCAGTCCAGGCTGCTTTCTAGGGTTCTTGGGTCTTCAAATTCGATTTTTGAGTCCTCTTTTCTGGTAAAGGTGAGGTGGAGATGTCCACAAGGTCTTCAAGGTGGCTCCAGGGTCTTCATGCTCTTCAAAATTAGTGTGCGCATGTAGATGATTGGATTCTTTGCACTGATGGATGCGTCATGCTGGCTGGAGCCTATAATTGGCTTGAGTTTTCTTCTTACAAGACTAGACTGGACTCAATGTAAGACTTATAGGACCCCAATGATAAATGGATCAACATGACCTAACTTAACTCAAGACTCAACTGAACTTGACTTGATTGAGCTTGACCATATCAAAACCCTAATGGTATGGATCGAATTCCAAATACTGGACTCAATTGGAGAAGGCCCAAAACAGGACTCGGGGGCCAAAAATGGACTAAGCCCTTATTACAAAATTGAACTCAAACACTGAAACTACTACTCTGATAACCATAGAGGGTTGAGAAGCCTCTGCCTTATTCTGGTGCCTTTGGTGTCTACACCACTATCGGTAGAAAGCTTTCGTTCATGTATGTGGTTGATGGGTCTAAGGTGTCTGGTATAATAAATTGTAATCTTGGAGCCCCAAGGTGGAGATTATTGAGTCTCAAGTGGTGCATCCAAGATTCCAGGGGGATGGGCCAAAGTTTAGGTTGGTCTGGTTTATCATGGTCACACATGATATATCTAGGGCTAAGAGTAAGTCCGGGATGAGTCCTGGATGTTAGACTGAGTTTTGGTCAGTCTGGATATTAGAGTCAGCTCGGTTCTGGTCAGAGTCAACTCTAATGGTTGGCACGGCATAGATGCAAGGAGGAGTTTGGCTGAGAATCAGCTCGGACTACTGGGAGTAAGCTTGGTACTATTGAAAGTCAGCTCGGATCACTAGGAGTAGGCTCAGTTCTGCAAAATAGGTAAACTGCAGTCTGGATGAGTCGGCTCTAGGTTTGAGAGTCAACTCGTCCGGATTGCTTCCTGCAACATGGAATCGACTCAAAGGGTTTGAGCAAACTCAGATGATGAGATTTTTTGAATCATGTGTTGCTGCACCAGAAAGTTCTGGGGGGGCTAGGTCCTTTGCGATCTAGGTATATATATATGTAAGTTGGGATGGTTATGAGAGATGACGAGAGAGAGAAGGTCATTTTTGTAACAGTCCAAGAAAATAATCGGAATCAAGAACTCCCTCTATTCCTCCAGATCACATTTATTTTTCCTTTCTTCTCCTTCACTTCTTGATCAATCCAAGGGATCGATTGATCTTTGTTCGACCTGTATCCTACCGTGATCATCTTTGGATCACTGGTAGAGGGTCATTCACGTACCTCAATTGCTTCCGCTGGGCATGGGTTCATCGGATTGTTCATCATCAATTATTCGTCAGACGAGTTTCACCATCACTTTTCAATCACCTGGAGAGCCATGAAGCTGAAACTTAGGGATAAGTACCTTCCTGCATCCTACCACCAGAGACTTCTAGACCAATGGCAGAGGTTTAGTCAAGGGAATAGGACTGTGTCTGAGTACATAGCCATGTTTGATGAGTTTGCCATAAGGTGTAGCATAGACGAGTCAGAATCCGTGACCCTATCTAGGTTTAAGGCTGGACTTTGTGATGACATCCAGAGAGAGCTATTTTGAGGGAGGTCCATGATCTAGAGCAGGCCTACCAGATAGCTAGAGACTATGAGAGATTCCAGAGGGGGCATATATAACACGTCGGCCTGAGCCCATTGGGACTAGTGCCCTTATTTGAAGACCAAGTCTTAGCCAAGTATACACTGGCCGACCCAACACCAACCCATGTCGACGCAACACTAACCCGAGTTGACCTAGTTTTAGCAACCCATGGACTCCTAGAGACGATAAGGGTAAATCACCTGAAGCCCAAAGAAACCCAAGTCCCAACCCTAGTACTTGTTTTAAATGTCATAAGATAGGACACTATGCTAGCCAATGCCCAACTCGATCCCTACACATATGAGAGCTTGAGGAAGAAGACCCTGAACCCGCTGATGATTGCGAGGAAGAAGTTTATGAAGCTGAGGTAAACCTGGTAGATGGATATGAAGGAGATGAGGAAGTTGTTGATCAATCTGACCTATTAGGAGTTGTTAGGCGCATCCTAGCCTAATAATAGGGACATCGCCAACACAGATCACGGAGCAAGCATGAATCATTGAGCTTCACGAATCTCGGAGGGTATCCAGAATAAATTTGTTTGGGATTTATCTTTATCTTTTGTTTGAATTTTGAATTAGGATTTGGTTGGTTCGGATTGAGATATGGATAGGCTTATCTTATCCTATTTTGTATTTGAATTTGAATCATCCTTATCTTTTTATCATGTATTCAAATTTAAATAAGGGTTGGATAGGTCTATAAATACCACCCTCAATCCTTTGTAAAAGATCAGTTTGCTTAATCAAGTGAGTAGAAAAGAGCTTTCTTTTCGTTTGGCCCGTATGGGGAGGGTGAGAGGCCCATCTTTCCTTTGCCTTCAGGCATCGAGGGGTGTGAGACCCTAGTTATCCCTTTTTCCCTGTCGAGTCCCCTCTATGATCTTAGGGATTTTCTTTTACGACCCCTAGTAGCGATTTGGGTGGGATGCCCTAGGCTCTGCATGTAGTGAGATGGATGGGATGCCCTAGGCTACATATAGTGGGGTGGTGAGATGCCTTAAAGGTGTGATGTCTCTCTATGAATGTAAGTCCCAAGTCCTAGAGTGTCCAATCTTCCTACCCTCCATCTCTATTTTTCCTTCGCCACCGCCATAGAAAAACAAAAAATGGATACCCTAATCTTCAACGACTTCTCAGCTCGTCGATGATTCTACCCTTATCTCGTCCCCCATCAATTTGGTATCAGAGCTAGAAAATTAGGGCTTCAACGACTTCTCAGCTCGTTGATGATTCTACCCTTATCTCGTCCCCCATCAATTTGGTATCAGAGCTAGAAAATTAGGGTACCTTTGTTTCATCCCAGATTCCCTCCTGTCCCTCCACTGCCAAGATTAAAAAAAAAAAAAAATTCTCCCAATGAGTGCCTTCCTTCTTGTGACTCCTCCCTTGTGATCCACTGCCCAATGCCACTGTCACCTCCCAACTACCCCGCCGCCACACCACAGTCCCCCCCACTCCGACGAACTGTCCGCGCCACCTCCAACATCTCCGTCACCCGCAACCAAATTGGTCGGTCAACGATCCTCCACCACCTTGGGCTTGTGGTGGGGAAAGACACTATCGTGCTGGGCCTTGATCACCCAGATCCCGTGCTTTTGGTACATCTTCGACCACGAGTGCTTCCCGATCCTGCAGATGAGCTCAGTATTCTGGCTGGAAGCCCTAGGTTTCCTCGTGCAGTCTCCATCTATCTCACCTCGTAGATGTCTGGACCTCGCCAGCCTGCACCATGGTTTGCCTCATCGAGAGCTCCCCCATCGAAGGACTCCTCTGGTCACCCATCTTTTTGGATCCGTTCGATGCCTCACCTCCGCCACCTCCAGGAATTGCCTCACCTCCGCCACCTCCAGGAATTGCCTCCACTCCTCTCCCTCCTTCGCCCACAATTCCCGCGTTGCCCTCGCCCTCGCCCCCACCACCACGTTCCTCCTCGACCTTGGTGGCATCCCCATCCTCTCTATCCTCGACTCTGGTCGATGTCGCCATTACCATTGGAGCCACCAGCGATTGCCGCTTCTCCCTCACCTGATCCCAGAGAAGAACCTCCATAGCAGCCTAAGATGCGATCTTCCACCATTCACCCATCTTCCGATCGCTAATGTCATCGGAGCCATCTCCGTCCACTGCCTCCCATGAAGCCCCATCTCCGATGAACACCAATGGTTGTTGCCCATAGCTTTTGTTCACCATCGCTGGAATAGAGTAGTCGATTGTTGCTCTCCCACCTGCCATCCGACACCACCGGAGAGAGCACTTTCCCACGCACCTCCATCATCACCGACCAAGGTGCCTCCGCCACTACCGGCCGATCCCATTCCAATCAGTCCTCGCTGCCAAGAGCTGGATGCCCCGTCCATCTGCATGCTGCCACGAGCCCGTAATAGCCATCTTTGTTTCCTACATTGCCGATCTGGAAGATCCACACTGCCAGCCTCCAACTCCATCGATAGGAACCCCTGTGCCATAGATTTGTGCAACACCTCCGACCGTCTTCCTCCCTGCTACCATCACTAGATCCACCATCGTGCCACCGCCAATTGCCCGGACAGGGCCATGCCACCATGTCCCCGTGCCGCCGCCACCAGTCCAGCTTTGTCATCGGAGGAGAGCCCACCGGAACTGCCCTCCAAGGATCGAAATCCTTGTTATGGGCATTTTGCACGCCCGTCAAAGCTAAAAAAAATACTTGCATGATCATGAAATCAGCATCTTTCTACACACTTCTCAGGGCATAGCCTGCTTCCCCTTGCCGAGTTCAAGCTGCATGGATTTCAGAGTTGCACAATTTTTAGTGTTGATTCTCGGAGCCGAACAGATCTCGGAACAGAGCCCCTTTGATTGATTGGATTCAATTTCACCAAGTCCCCCTGATCCCTGATCCTGACTTGATGGAGTCGAGTTCTCCCCATCTCAGGGGAATGATATGGACATCGTCAGCATGGATCCCGGATCAAGCATGAATCCTGGAGCTGCACAAATCTCGAAGGATATCCAGAATAAATTTGTTTAGGATTTATCTTTATATTTTTGAATTTTGAATTAGGATTTGGTTGGTTAGGATTAAGATATGGATAGGCTTATCTTATCTTATCTTGTATTTGAATTTGAATCATTCTTATCTTTTTATCCTGTATTCAAATTAAAATGAGGGTTGGACAGGTCTACAAATACCACCCTCAATCCTTTGTGAAATATCAGTTTGGTTAATCAAGTGAGTTTTTAGAAAAGATCTTTCTGTATGGGGAGGGTGAGAGACCCATCTTTCCTTCTCCTTCGGGTGTCATGGGGTGTGAGACCTTAGTTATCCCCTTTTCTCCATAGAGTCCTCTCTATGGTCTTAGGAATTTTCTTTTACGGCCCCTGGTAGCAATTTGGGTGGGATGCCCTAGGCTCCGCATGTAGTAAGATGAGTGGGATGCCCTAGGCTACTTGTAGTGGGCTGGGTAAGATGCCCTAGAGGTGAGATGTCTCTCTGTGAATGTATGTCCCAGGTCCTAGAGTGTCCAATTTCCTACTCTTCATCTCTATTTTTCCTTCGCCACTACCATAGAAAAAAATAAATAAATAACATATCCTAATCTTTGGTGACTTCTCAGCTTGCCGACGATCCTACCCTTATCCCGTCCCCCATCACCTAAACTAAGATATAAAAGGATTGGCATTGGACCATCATCCTACAGACCTTTATGAAGTTAGGTGATAAGGTATGTAAAATCATCATAGATAGTGGGAGCTGTGTGAATGCCATCTCAACTAGTACAGTCAAAATCTTAGGCTTGAACCTAGTTCCCTATCCCAACCCCTATAAGGTTTCCTGGATAGACTCAACCTCCATCCCCATCAAACTTAGGTGCCAAGTCATGATCCAGCTTCAACCTTATCAGGAAAAGGTGTGGTGTGATGTCATTCCCATGGGAGTTAGTAGCATTATCTTAGGCAGACCTTGGCTTTATGACCATGATGCTACCCTGTACGGTCAATCAAATTCATGTTCTTTTAATTTTCATGGGAAGAATATTCTGATTAACCCCACCCCACCTAAGGACAATGTCAAGAGGGGATCAAGTACTCTGAAAGAGAAGAAATCTGGTGTCAATCTGATCATTGCTAAGGAGTTAGAACGAGAGATCACTGAGGGTTTGACCATTTAGATGTTAGCTACTAAGGAAGTACCTGATCAAACCCAGAAAGAACACCCTTAAGAAGTTAACGAAATTTTAGATGAGTTTCAAAATGTGTTTCCTGAAGACTTGCCTAACCAATTACCACCATTAAGGAATGTGCAGCATGCCGTAGATTTAGTCCCAGGAGCCACCCTCCCAAACCTCCCGCACTATAGGATGAACCCTTTTGAACATTTAAAACTGCAAAAATAGGTAGGATAACTCCTTATAAAAGGATTTTTTAGGGAGAGCCTGAGCCCATGTGCCATACCAACCCTACTCACCCCTAAGAAAGATGGCATGTGGAGAATGTGCATTGATAATCATACCATAAATAAGATTATGGTGAAGTATAGGTTCCCTTCCCCCATTTGGATGATGTTAGACATGATGACCGATGCAACCATTTTCTCAAAGATTGACCTTAAGAGCAGCTGTCATCAGGTTAGGATCAGACCTGGGGATGAGTGCAAAATCGTATTCAAAACTAAGGATGGTCTTTATAAATGGGTAGTGATGCCTTTAGGATTATCCAATACCCCTAGCACCTTCATGAGGATCATGACCCAAGTCCTACGAGTATTCATTATCAAATTTGTAGTGGATTACTTTGATGACATCTTGATCTGCTGTAGGACTAAGGAAGACCATCTAGACCACATTAGACAAGTCTGTCAAACCCTTAAGAAAGAGAGTCTCTATGCTAATTTAAAGAAGTGTGATTTCATGACCCATAGAGTCATCTTCCTAGGATTCGTAGTGATCCTCGAAGGAGATTCAACTGTCCCAAAAAAGGTTAAGTCCATAGTTGAGTGGCCTATACCTACTAGCATTCATGATGTGCATAGTTTTCATGGTCTAGCTACCTTCTATAGGCATTTCATTCGAGAATTTTGTTCCATTATTGCACCCATCAACAACTGCATTAGGAAGGAAAATTTTGAGTGGACCAAAGCTATCGATAGAGCCTTCCTAGAGATTAAGGAGAAAATGACCCAAGTACCCATCTTGAGGTTACCTAATTTTTTCAAAGTTTTTGAGGTTGCTTGCAATGCTTCGGGAGTAGGCATAGGAGGAGTACTGAGCCAAGAGAGTCACCCTATAGCCTTTTTTAGTGAGAAACTCAATGAGGATAAACTTAGGTACTCAACCTATGATAAGGAATTTTATGTGGTAGTACAAGCCCTTAGATACTGAAGACATTACCTACTACCCCAGGAGTTTATCCTTTACTCTGATCATGAAGCACTCTGATTCCTTAACAATCAAAAGAAGCTGAACCCTAGGCAAGTTAAGTGGGTAGAATATGATGCGGGCACCAGGGCTAAAAGAAATTGCTAGGTTGAACCCATATCTCTGTGGATAAACTAGGAGTAAAACCCTGAACCCAACCCTATTTACCATGTAAATATTTTATTTAAATTCTGTTATTTTGGTTAGGGTAGACCCTTTCTACCAACTAAAATTAGGGTTTTATTTATTTTGGGATAAAACCCTTTTTACCAAGTTGAGTCGAAATCCCAATTGAGTCAAACCCTATTTACCTAATTGGGATCTTAATGGACCAATTTAATTAGCCCTTTTACCAACTTTGATTGGGTTTTTATTTGAAAGCCTAATTAAGTATGGTTGGTTCAATTAGTTATTAGTTGGTTAAATCATGTGGTTAGTTATTCATTTAGTCTATGTAATTAGTTGAGTTATCGAGTCCATGTTAGATGGAGTTCATGCCAAGGGGAGAAAAGGCTTAGTGCTATTTGAGAAAGGAGTACGGGCATTTCACTTCTCATTTTGTTGCCCATCCTCTTGCTGTAGGGATTTCAAATGTCAAGAGAGTAGATGCCAACTTGGGAAAAGGATTTATCGCCCATTTTGAAAAGACTGATGCCTCTTCTCATTCACTTTGTCGCACAAATAAAATGTCAAGTCCATATTATCGCCCATTTTGAGAGAGGACTAGATCACCTAACAAGCAAGAGTCCAGGCTGTCTAGACCTAAATTCCAGAGTTGTAATTCAAAGGGAACAAGAGTCTTATTTCTGAGTCCCTTACATCACTGGTTGGGAGTCTATAAATACCCCACCAGCCCTCCTTGTAATTAATCAATTATTCATCAATATACAACGAAATTCTGTCGAATTTTATTCCCTTGCTGTGTGCATCACGGGGTGTGAGGCCCTTCCTTTGTTCTATGGAACATCACGGGGTGTGAGGCCCTATTTATCCAGCCGTTAAGAAATCCAAATCCACAATTTCTAAACCCTCCTTTCTTTCATTCTTTCTTTTCCATTGCTGCTTTTAATTTGTGTTTCTTTCTTGTTGAGTGTGTAGGTGATCAAGAATCAAAGCCAGGTTTTCTTGCCTCCAAACTAGCATCACTTGAAAGATTGGAGCTTGGAATCGAATTCTTAAAACCCTATCGTGAAGATCTTGAGAGTCCCATCAGATCTGATTCAAAGGAGTGTATCTTCGTTGGTAAAATTAGAGCTAATTCCCTTCTCATAATTTCTAACTCGTTGAATAGATAAATCCTTGTTTACGATGGTTTCTCAGCCACCAAGTCCTATTTTTTTTAGTTTACTTTGTTAGGTTTACTTTGCGGGTAATAGCTAATAGACTAGTCTTTCTTTATTAAATGCTTTGAGTCTCTAAAATTTAAAAATCTAAAATACTAATCTCTATTTTCCTCTGTTAATTGGGTTTAAATATCTGTAATTTAATTTTGGTTTTTGTCCCGCATCAGAATACCTCCAAGCCTATACCTTTGTGCTGAAACATCGTGCTAGTACCGAAAATAAGGTAGCTAATTTCCTTAGCTACCATGTCCTACTCCTGAATTATGTTAAGACTGAAGTCATAAGGTTTGACCGACTAAAAGAAGAATATAAGACTTGCCCTAACTTCAGTGAAATCTTCTAATCTATGAGACAAGGACCATCTAGTTCACATAGTGATTACGCCCTCCAGGATGGTTACCTTTTTAAGAAAAATAAGTTGTGCATTTTTAGGACTTCACTTAGAGAGTTTTTAGTTTGGGAAACCCATGTAGGAGGTCTAGCTAGTCACTTTGGTAGGAATAAGACCATTTTAGCTATAAGGGACCAATTCTTTTGGCCAAGCCTGAAAAGATGATTGCCTGTTGTGTCCAGATGTCGAACTTGTTGTTGCCAAACAGCAGCAGAAGCAAAACACTAGCTTGTATACCCCTTTACCTATACATGACCGCCTTTAGCAAGACAGTATGGACTATGTAGGATTGCCTAAGATCCTAAGGAAACATGACTTAATCTATGTAGTGGTTGATAGGTTTTTTAAAATGGCTCATTTCATACCTTGCTCTCAGACCTTTGATGCTTCCAAGGTGGCCAAGATCTTTCTTGATCATATGGTAAGGTTACATGGCCTTCCTAAAACGATAGTGTTCGATAGGGATGTTTGCTTTACCAGTTACTTTTGGAAGACCCTTTGGCACTTGTTAGGAACCAAGCTTAAATTTTCCACCTCCGACCACCCTCAAACTGATGGCCAGACCGATGTAGTGAACCGTAGCCTTGGAAATTTGTTGAGATGCCTTGTAGGTGAGAACACCGGAAATTGGGACCTTCTTTTACCTATAGTCGAATTTGCCTACAACAGATCACTCAATAGGTGCACAAGCAAGAGCCCATTCAAAATTGTCCATGGTTATAAGCCTAACAGATCTTTGGACCTAATCTCCTTGCCCATACATGCACGAGTCTCTGAGTTAGTTGAGTTATTTGCATAGCATGTTAAGGATTTACATAAGGAAATTAGTCAAAAAATTAATGTGAGAAATGAAATTTATAAAAATTTGGCTAATTCTTGAAAAGAGTTAAAGAATTTACTGAGGGAGATTATGTAAGGATTAGGCATAGGCCTGAGCGGTTCTCTCCGGGGACTGTGAAGAAACTACATGCTCATGGAGCTAGACCCTTTAAAGTGATAAAAATAGTTGGATATAATGCCTACATACTCGCGTTACTACTCGAATTAGGCATTAGTTTAACCTTCAATATCTCAGACCTAGTAGAGTATAGGGAACCAGCAACGATACCTAGTGAGCCATTTGGACTTAATCCTTTCCTTGAGAGCGAGCCCATCATAGAGTGTCCACCATAAATTGGCCTCAGAGAGGAGATAAGATTGAGCATATCCTGGATGACCAAGCCATTAGTACCCAAATAAAGGCTACCAATGGTACCTGGTCCGATGGCAAGGTCGACCGGAATCTGAGAATTCGCGGGTCACTCGAGAGGATATGCAATGCCTCAACCTAGATATATTGGAGCAGTACGAGAGCCGACATGACCCTTACTCGATAGGATCGAGTTCCTCCTAAAGGTGAAAAATGCAGGCAAGCATGCACGGCAGAAAGATATTTTAAAATCAATTAGTGGAGTCAACAATCTCCCCCTTTTTGATAATAACAAAATGCTTAAGTATAAATTGCTTTACAAGTAAAGCTTTAAGAGAATTTAACAAGGTGCACAATATTGAAAGCATTAAGTAAATCAACATTACTTGCACATCATTCAAAATGCAAGTAATAGTATTTGAGCTTATTATTAAGATAGAGAGTATCAGAACTTTGTCAGAACTTTGAGCTTGATATTTATTTAAATGCACTAAGAACATGTATCATGATACTATATAATGAAAATTCCAGCAATTAACAAGGCTCCCCCTGAATCAATGATTCATAACAACATTTGTAAAAATCTTTTCAAAGCATTAAAAAAGGGGTTTCAAGAATTAAACTCACTTTGAATTTGAGCATAAAATAAGCTCCCCCTTTCTTAAGAAATTTTGTAAATGATTTTCAGGTTTTCCAAAAATACTCAAAATTAAAAGTTACTCCCCCTTTAGTTTTGAGAAGTAAACACATTTATACTTAAATCTCACTAAATTACTCCCCATTTTTGTTATCATTAAAAAGGTAGGGAGAAAAAAAAATTGAATAGACAAGTACATATAAGCATAAACTTGGAATTTGCATAGCAAAATGATACATAACAAAAATAGGAAGTACATATAAGCATAAAACAATCTATCTATCGAGAAGTACATCAAAATCTTAATCCTTATCCATTGAGTCATCAGAAGATGAACCGATCTCGATCGGTCCGGTATCAGAAAAAGATCGAGCTCATGGCCATCCTGATCGAAGATCTCAAAGTATGGTCCTGGTCGGCTGAGGAGGGGTACGGCATCCACGTCCTCTGCGATGAATATAGGTTCGACCTCTGACTGAAGCAGTAGAAGTAGGAGCTACATCCATCGCAGGAACTAAACTGATCAGATCAATCAACTCAGCAATAGTTGGAGCAGGTGTAGGATCAAAAGTAGGGCCTGGATCGAGATACTGAAAGCCAGGTATATAAAACCCAAGCTCTCGACTGACTGATAAAAGTATAAAGGGTAGGACAATCAAAAGTAGGTATAACAGCTGATGATACAGGCCTATCAAAACAACAGTGTCAGCTGTAGAAAGTATCGGTGTATCTACAATAGATGTATCAAAAGAGGGTGTCCCAATTATATGTGTATGAATGTCAGGAGAATCAATAGTAGGTAAATCAATAACAGGTATATCAATAACAAGACTAAGAATAGGAATAGGAACTGGAACTGGAGTGTGATCAATCGATCTGGGAGGAGAGGATGGATCAAGAATCGAGATAGGTGAGAAGGATGGGTCATTAATAGGGCTTGCAGGCACATCATCCGTCACCTCTGTAACTGGCTCTGACGTAAGATCAACAATATCAAACTGGTCTGAGTCAGTCTCCTCATCTCCATCAATATCTCCAATAATAGTATCTCCATCTCCATCTCCAACATTAACCTGAACACCAGTACCAAGATCCATAATGTCATCAGCTAGTGCAGGAGCAGGTACATGAACAGATACAGGAGCAGTGTCTGCAGTAGGAGCACTCGTCGAAGATCTAGACAATGCTGAGAGAATGGCCGAAATGCCATTACTTAGACCAATGTGGCTCTCTCTCGTCTCAGAAATAAAAATGTCTAGATGCTGCCTCATGATGAATAAATCGATCTCTATGCATCTGACTCTGTCCTCTAAGGTATCCGAAGTACCAGGAGTCTCCGTCTGCGCTGGCTATGGCTGGGCAGATGTAGAAGGATCAGATTGAGCTGGCTGTGCTACCGTCTTAGGCTGAGTCTCGCTAGGTCCAGCCTCACCTGAAAGAATCCGCTCCTCCTCTGCTGTGTCCTCATCACCGTCAGCTCTATCCTCGGCCTGACCTGATATCCTCTGTGTCCACTGACCTCGAACCAAATGATAACCCATGCGATGCAATGACCTGACATCATACACATCGATATGGATCAAAGTATGATAAGGCTCATCCTGAAAGCTGACTCCATACTCCCGAAATAGTACTGTCAATCCCATGCCATACGGCAAGTAGAGTCACCGACTAGACGACGCCTCAGTAATATGATGTACCATCATAATAGGTATTTATATCGGCGTGTGTTGAATAAGTGAGACCATCACGAGCAACTCCCACTCGGTAATATAGTCGAAATGACCGGTCTTCGGCAGAAGAATCCAGGCGACGATATGGTGTAGCAGTCTCATCTCTGCGGATTGTCTAAAAGCTGGAATAGTGGCTCCCTCTGATAAGAATCGGGCTCAAAAATGCACTGGAGACCACTAACTCGATCAATTAGACTGTCTACTTCTGATCCAGTCATGGGTATATCCCACCCTCGACTCAAAATCTCTGATGAAATGGGGATATCCCGTCCTCTAACCTGTGCACCCAACCATTTGATCCACGAGTGTTGCCCAGAAATGGAGCCCAAGAGGGGAGGTGAATTGGGTCTTTTAAAAAATTTAAGACAATAATGAAAGGGACTAGTGGTGCTTGTGAACAATGATAAATTCAATACAAGATATTTAAAGTGGTAGCAATAATTAAAGAGCAAGAAAGGAAGAGAGCAATCATACACAAACACAAGGTTTATAGTAGTCCGGTGCAAACCTAGCACCTACATCCACTCCCCAAGCCACCCTTGTGAATTTCACTATAATCCAAACTAGATTATAGTTGACTTGTTTTTTACAAGGCTCACAAGTCAAAACCTAAGTTGGTTTTATCACTTAGGGTTACCAACAAACCTTAACACTTGTTTTGTCTTCGGGCTCACAAGTTAACCCTAGTTGGTTTTATCCCTTTGGCTCACCAACAAACCACAATAACCTTCTTTTAAGACACCCTTGAAAGCAAGGTCAAATCAGAATAAAAACATATATACAATTTAAAACTAAAAAAACTCTCTTCAAGAGTAGATTGGAATCTTTGAAGCTCAAGTGGATGCTTTGTCTTCACTCTTCCTTGGAATCTCCTTCAAAGTGCCTCTTTTGGAATGAAGTAAGGATGAGCTTGTAGGCTTTTCAAGGAATCAAACTATAAGAGGCTTTTGATGTGAAGTATTTGAGAAAATATTGGCTTTTTGGCTTTTGAGTAGACTTGAATGCACTTCAATACACTTCCTTTTTCTTTAAAATGAGGTTGGTGGAGGTTAAATATACCAAGAACCTTCCAAAAATGGTTTGTGACCATTGGTACCTCGGAAATAGCCGTTTGGAGCTTGAAAAGCAAGTTCTGCTAGCCAGAAAAATAGATCTATTAGAGCTGTCAGGCTGCAAGTGTCGACACTTGGCTGTCAGGTGTCAACACTTGGCTATCAAGTGTCGACACTTGATCTCTGGGTGTCGACACTTGAACTTTCAAGTGTCAACACTTGATGCACATGTGTCGACACTTGATACAAAAATCTTTAAATTACAAAGTTCTGTATTTTTAAAATTCTGAGGCCTTGAGTCAATACTTGGCTATCAAGTGTCGACACTTGGTATCGACACTTGGTTGTAGGTGTCGACACTTGGCATGCCAAGGATTTTTGTCTGTGCCAAATGCTGAAGTGTCGACACTTGACTGTCTAGGTGTCGACACTTGAGACTGAAAAATCTCAGATTCAAGTATAAATACCTCGAAAACATAAATATAATTCTTGAAACATAAACCCATAATATTTAAACATTTTTATGCCCTTTTTCAATGAAGAGGATGTCCGAATTCGGGAGAATTGCTCCGTGCTATTACGTGCCAAAAACCATAAGTTTTTGAGATTTTGAGGTACATTCTTCTTGAAAACTCACAACTTTAAATTCTCATTAGTATACAATATGCACTCAATATTTTGTTATTCATCAAAATCACTGGGTGGAGCCAACAACGAGCAAGTGATCCGTAGAACTCTCTCATCAACCCGAGATAGTTTCTCTCACTGAGCAAATAAAAAGTAACCAACCCAGCATGTCGGATCCACTCTCCTATCCGAAAATGTTGCTGGTCTAAGAAGGAAAAGTCCACTCGGCATATTCCAACCACTGTCTTGGAGCTCATCCAGCTAGAAGGGGCAAATAGGGGTCATGTAAGTGGATCCGGAGCTCTAGACTCATGTCAGGCCTTCGTTCTTCGCTCTTCTTCATGCTGTGACTAGCGAGGTCGGCGAATGACTTGTTTGCGAGGAACCATTATCAAGAATCAAAGATTGGGCAAGGTTTTGGTGGGAAAAGTGGGTTTCTAGGGTTTAGAAGCTAAAAACTAGATATAAATCCAACAAAAATGGCCACCGAACCTTCAAATCCGAGAAAACGATGGGTAAAAGCAAGAAAATGACAAGATGAACAGTATTGGTACCTTGAATTAGTGTGTTGGCTCGAAGGAGAATGAAATTTGGGGGAAAATGATTCAGAAATCCCTTAAATCTCAGTTTGCCATCGGTCATGTATCGACTCACGCATGTGTCGACACATTTTGTTGTCGACTCATGATGTGTCGACACATCGACTTAAAAATTAAAAAATTAGGAATTTCACAGATGGATCAAAATCAATTGAGATAACATATTTTTGGAGTCAAATCAACAATGATTAACATGATTTATTATGAATAATGTCAAATTGATCTAGTTTGAGTCAAATTAAGGAAAAGATTTAATCAGATGGATTGATGATCCCGAGCTCTCTTCTAATTATACATAAACAATCTTCAAGAAGAGGTTTAGTCAAAATATCGACTAATTGAAATTCAGTACAAACAAATTCAAGCAAAATATCATTGTTTTCTACATGATCTCTAATAAAAATGATGCCTAATTTCAATGTGCTTGCTCCTAGAGTGTTGAACAGGATTTTTAGTCAAGCAAATAGCACTGGTATTATCACAATTAATAAGAGTTCTAGCCAACTTTATCCCAAAGTCTTCAAGTTGTTACTTAATCCACATGATTTGAGCACAACAACTTCCCGCTGCAATATACTCAGCCTCAACTATGGATAGTACAACTGAAGTTTGTTTCTTGCTAAACCATGAGATTAAGTTGACTCCAAGAAGTTGGCAAGTTTCACTATTACTCTTTCTATCTAATCTACAACCAGCAAAATCTGCATCAGCATATCCAATCAATTAAGTAGATGAATTTCTATCATACAATAAACCAATACTAATAGTACTAGACATATCTAATAATGCGCTTAACAGCCATAAGATGCGATTCTTTAGGATCAGACTGATATCTAGCACACATGCAAACACTGAACATAATATCTGGTCTACTAGCAGTCAGATACAGTAAGGAGCCTATCATGCCTCTGTATAACTTTTGATCTATAGATTTACAATGTTCACCTTTATCAAGTCTACAAGAGGGGCTCATAGGCGTACCTATTGGTTTAGTAGTCTCCATCCCAAACTTTTTGATAATTTCTCTTGCGTACTTAGCTTGGTTGATGAAGATACTACCTGAAGTTTGCTTGATTTGGAGTCCGAGAAAGAAGTTTAGTTCATCTATCATACTCATCTCGAACTCACCCTACATAAGCTTAGTAAACTCTTGACAAAGAATTTCATTAGTAGCACCGAAAATGATGTCATCAACATATATTTGTACTACTAATAAATCATTATCTTTTCTTTTCAAAAATAGAGTTTTGTCAACATTTTCTCTAGAAAATTCATTTTCAATAAGAAATTTGCTTAACCTTTCATACCATGCTCTACGTGCTTGCTTTAATCCATAAAGTGCTTTGTGTAATTTGAAAACATGATCAGGATGTGTATGATTTTCAAAACCAGGTAGTTGTTCAACAAAAACCTTTTCATTTACAAAACCATTTAAGAAAGCACTCTTAACATCCATGTAAAATAATTTGAAGTTCATAAAACAAGCAAATGCTAACAATAGTCTAATTGCTTCAAGTATAGCAATAGGAGCAAAGGTTTCATCAAAGTCAATCCCTTCCTCCTGATTGTAGCCTTTAGCAACTAGCCTAGCTTTATTTCTAATAACAACACCATTTTTATTTAATTTATTCCTAGATACCCATTTAGTGCCAATAATTAAAACATTATATTATCTTTCTACAAGTGTCCAAACACTATTTCTATTAAATTGGATTAATTCTTCTTGCATAGCATTGATCCAATTAGAGTCTTTTTCAGCTTCTTCAAAATATTTAGGTTCTATTTGAGATACAAATGCTATATAATCACATTCATTTCTAATAGAAGCTCTAGTTCTTATCCCTTTAGATGGATCATCTAAGATTAATTCCTTAGGGTGTCCATAACATACCTCCACTCCTTAGGTAGATCTTGATGCTTTGAAGTATCATCTTCTTTCTAATCCTTATCTTGTTCTTCTTCATTTGGTTGAGCTTGATCATTCAGTGTCAACATCTGAAGCTTATCAGCACCTGCACATTCATCAGATGTATCCTCTTTTTTCGAGGATTTGTTAGTAGATTCTTCAAATACAACATGTATTGACTCTTCTACAACCAAAGTTCGTTTATTAAACACTTTGTATGCCCTGCTTGATGTAGAGTATCCTAAGAAGATACCTTCATTAGACTTGGCATCGAACTTTCCAAGATGATCATTTTCATTGTTCAAAATAAAACATTTACAACCAAAAACATGAAAATATTTCAAAGTTGGTTTTCTTTGGTTCCAAAGCTCATATGGAGTTTTCTTTAAAATAGGGCATATCAAAACTCGATTTAAGACATAATAGGCTGTATTAATAGCTTCAGCCCTAAAATACCTTGGCAAATCATTTTTACAAAGCATAGTGCGTGCCATTTCTTCCAAAGTACGGTTTTTCCTTTCTACCACCCCATTCTGTTGAGGTGTCCCAGGTGTAGAAAAATTATGTTCTATACCTTTTTCATTGCAAAAGTTTTCGAAATCTTGATTTTCAAATTCAGTTCCATGATCAATACAAATACAAATGACTGAAACACCTTTCTTATTTGAAACTTTTCTATAAAAAATTATAAATACAGAAAATGATTCATCTTTTTGTGCTAAAAAAAAAACCCAAGTAAACCTCAAAAAATCATCAACAATAACTAATGGTGCGGGCACCAGAATCAGAAGAAGACTTCAGGGTTCCATCTGGATCTCTGATTGACCTTGCCCGAGAAAATTAGGGTTTGTAATAAGGATTAACCTTATCAACCCAATTTTGAGTCTGTAATTTTGTCATTTCAATTTTTTTTGAGTCATGTTGACTCAGTCCAAGTCCAGGTCCAGGTTGGCGCCATTCCCTTTGCCATAGGGTGCCACATTTTTTCTTCCTTGGTCCAGCTACAAGTGGGTGCCACACTCCCTGCCACATCTCCATCCAGTGTCTTTGGTCCCCACACCATAAGAAGTAAGTTCCCCTTTTTCTTGCACTACTTGGGGGAGAAATCCATCAAGATACCTCAATCCAAGGAGGAGCCAACTTCTTTCCAGATAAACCCAAGCTAGGATGGCAAGAATTTTTCTTGAAGAGAGGATCAAGGAGGTGCCCCACAATGTTCCATAAAAATCCAAGTTATAAAAGGGAAGAGAGCATGTCTTGGGGAGAAACTCAAGGAGGCACCCAAAAGTTTCCTAATGTGCCAAAGCCATGAAAAGAAGAAGCCTAAACTTGTGGAGCAAGACTAGGAGGTGTCCAAAAGAGCCAAACCATGAAGGGAAAATCCTTGATTCATGGAGAGATACTAGGAGACACCCCCATAACCTGCCATTTGGAGCTGATTTTCAAGTTTTCTTGGAGTTTTTGGGCCGCTCTCTCATGAAAGGAGTCTTGGTTGGCCAAGGGAAGAGAATTTGATGCCTAAAGTGTAGATTAGTCCTATTAGTCTCACATGGGAACTTGTATGGTTTTGATTTTTCTTATAGGTCTATATATTAGACCCCTTTTGTAACTTGAACTTATCTTATGAAATCCCTTGTTTTTAGCAAAGTCTTGTTCTTCCGCACTTATTCTGAGTGTTGAGCTCCATGAGGGAGTAAATCCGGGTTTCCT
Organism: Areca catechu; assembly: GCA_021397845.1. NCBI lineage: Eukaryota > Viridiplantae > Streptophyta > Magnoliopsida > Arecales > Arecaceae > Areca > Areca catechu. The sequence continues at coordinate 104,276,056 of CM038040.1, forward strand.
AGGAACCTTGAGGAGGTGTGAGATCTCCAACCCCAAAACCCTAGCTTGGTCCACCCATCTCTACTCCACCACCACCAACCCTAGCCTCTACACCATCTCCAAGGTTCTTCTTCCAAGGATGGCCGATCACCAGGACCTCTAGTCCAGCCATCTTCATGTCAGCTACCACTGCTTCAAACTCCATCCAGCATATCCAGGAGAAGAAGTCCCAAATCCGTAGCCTAGGAGTTCCAGATCAGCTGAAGACCTTCAGATCCCATCCTTTCTTCTACTCGGGTAACTCTCTTCCCTGAGTATCCTGTTCCTAACCTTGTTCTTCTTCTCTCCAGGATCCAGGGTTCAAGAAGAGGCCAACTTTTCCAAGGACCATTAACAGAGGATCCATTGCGAAGATACCTTGACTCCCGGGATCCAATAATCTGCTCGAGAGAGTTTCTTTTCACCAAATGGAGAGATATCACTGCTAGGTAACAAGAACCTTCCCTTCTCACTTTGTCTGTTTCGTTGAAACTCAGAGCAAACCCTAGATCTAGGGGTTTCTCATCCCCAGCGATCCTACTTCTGAGTTACTCTGATAATCCACTCCTTTTAATTGTGCTTTCTGTCATTTCTTAGTTTCTTTCAACATTAGTTTATCTTTCTTTGAGTCAAAGCTGACTTCTGAAAATATATATAAAAAAAATATATTAATTTTAATTTGCTTCCGCATTCCACATTTTCGTTCTACATCATTTTGGTTTCAGAGCTTTAGTTCTGCATCATTTTGGTATCAGAGCTTTCGTCCTGCATCATTTTTGGTATCAAAGCTTTCATCCTGCATCATTTTTGGTATCAGAGCTTTCGTTCTGCATCATTTTTGGTATCAGAGCTTTCGTCCTGTATCAACTAATCCATATCTCTTGCCTCCTAGACTTGATGTTCTAGTTGGTCCAAAAAGATCCATATGAAGTAGTTCAAGTGGTCTACTAGTAGTTACAAATCCTTTTGGTTTAAAAGAAGTTTTGACTTGCTTACCAAATTGACATGCTTGGCAAATTCTATCTTTTTCAAAACAAATTTCAGGTAAATCTCTAACTAAATTATTTTACTAAGTTTTGAAATGAGATGCATACTAGCATGCCCTAATCTTCTATGCCATAACCAACTAGTTTCTTCATTAGTAGAATTCATTGCAACAAGGCATTCTCCATTAGATAAAGATAGATCATCTAGGTCTACCAAATAAATTTCCATGCCTTTTTCTAATGAATTGTACTCAATCAATTTATATCCGAACTAGTAATCATGCAGTATGATGATTTGAAAACCACTTGAAAATCTTTGTCACAAAATTGACTAATGCTTAAAAGATTTTGCTTTAAACCATCTACTAACAGTACATTACTAATACTATTGGAAGGCGTGATGTGAACCTTACCAATACCTATGATTTTTCCTTTACCATTGTCACCGAAGGTCACACTCCCTCCATTCAAAGCTTCAAGAGAAGTGAATTGCTTCACATCTCCAGTTATGTGCCTTGAGCAACCACTGTCAAGATACCAAACTCGTTTGTTTTCCTTGGTTGCAAGACACACCTGCGATAAAATCAAGCTTTGTTTTTAGGTACCCAAGCCAACTTGGATCCTTTAGGGTTAGCATTCAAAATGGTTCTTTTTGGAACCCACACTTTACCAAAAGACATGATTTTTCTAAAATTACATTGATATGATTTATGACCTAATTTTTTGCAAGTAAAGCAAGTAATACTAGATGATGCAGGCACAAATAAATTTTTGAAATACTTTTGTTATTTCTGTGCTTTATATCCTAAACTTGCCTTATTAAAAACTGCTCTTTAATTGTTTAAAAGCAAACTCAACTTTTCTGAGCTATAAGTAAATTTGTCAACAAAAGGTTTGATTTTTTCAAGTTCATTTTTATACTTATCATTTTCAAGTTCTAAATTCTTGTTTTTCTTTAAAAGCTCATTGTTAGAAACAATATTTTTAGGTCTTTTTAAAACTTCATTTTCATAGCTAAAGCAAAATATCTAGTTTAGATTTCAAAGAACTAACATCATTAAATAAAGAATTATTTTCTAAAGAAAAACTATTTGCATGCTTTTTCATTTTCTCATTTTCAGATAAAACCAATTATAATCATGCATAAGCTCTTCAAAAGCATTTCTAAGTTCATCAAAAGTAAAATCAATTTCAGAGTCAGACATACCTCTTCATTGTCCTGATGCACCATGAAGTAGAGATTTGCAACTTCAGTCTGCTCTTCTTCTGAACTGGAGTCTTCACTGTCACTCCAAGTGGCCATCATTGCTTTCTTTTTTAGTTTCTTTCTTGATTTCTTGAGGAGAGGACAATCAAATTTGTAGTGCCCGGGCTTTTTACACTTGAAGCATATAGGAACTTCCTTCTCCTTTTCTTTCTCTTTCTCTTTTCCTTTTTCTTTTCCCTTTTCCTTGGACTGATATTTCTTTTTGTAGGGAAACTTCCTCTCTTCATGAATCTTTTAAACTTTCATGCAAGGAGGGCTTCTTCACTTTCTTTTTCTTCTTCATCTTCGAACTCATCAATCGAGGATTCTTCTTGAATATTTGATTTAAAAGCGATCCACTTCTTCTTTTTGTCCATGTCCATTGATTTTTGTTTCAAGTTGAGCTTATAGGTCATGAGCGATCCTACTAACTGCTCAAGAGGTAGCTTGTCCACATCCTTTGCTTCTTGAATTGCGGTTACCTTTGGATCCCATGATGTTGGTGGTGACCTAAGAATTTTATTCACAAGATCAGCATTAGATATGACTTTACCAAGACTTCTCATAGCATTTACAATACTTGTGAAACGTGTATACATATCAGTAATAGATTCATTTGGTTCCATCCGAACATCTCATATGTGTGCACTAACATATTGACCTTAGTGTTCTTCACTTGATCGGTACCCACATGGATAACTTCAAGTGTGTCCCATATTTCTTTGGCAGACATGCATGTAGATATCCTATTAAATTTACAAGGATCTAATGTGCAATACAAGAGATTCATTGCCTTAGCATTGATCTCGGATTGTTTAATATCATTTTCATCCCAATCATCTTCAAGTTTTGGGATGGAAACACCATAACCACCACGAAGGAATATGAGGACCCTAATCAACTACTCTCCACAAATTATAATCTATAGAATGCATATAAATTCTCATCCTAGTTTTCCAATAAGTGTAATTTGCACCATTGAAAAATGGAGGTCTATTTGAGGCTTGTCCCTCAACTACACTAGTACCAATTGGGGCTACCAAAGATCTTTACTCAAGATGGTAAAGCCTATATACTGAGAACAGGGCTCTGATACCACTTGTTGCCCAGTAAGCAACCCAAGAGGGGGGTTGAATTGGGTCTAAAAAAAAAATTAAAGCTAAGCTTAATATCACAAGCTACAAACTTTACAAAACAAGATATGCAATTCAATTGAATAAGGTATTATGATTTGAATGCAATGCTCTAAAGTAATAGTGCAGAAGAAATTAAAAGCAATGAGCAAAAATATAAACAGTAAGGAGGGAGAGATCAAGCAATCACAAACACCACAAGCTATAGTGGTTTGGTGCCAACAATGCACCTACATCTACTCCCCAAGATCACCTTGGAAATTCACTATAATCACAAGATTACAGTCGATTTATTTTTCGGGCTCACTAATCAAAACCCGACTTATTTTTACAAGGTTCACAAGTCAAACCTCACTTGTTTTTACGGGCTAACCAAGAACCTAATTGGTTTTCACAAGACTAACCAACAACCTCCCTTGGTTTTCTGGGCTAACCAAAACCTTAGTGGTTTTGGGGGCTAACCACCAACCTAATTGATTTTCCAAGGCTTACCAATAACCTTCCTTGGTTTTGCAATAGGCTAACCAAGAACCCTTACAATATATGAAGTTTAGAAACAAAGAACCAATATAAGATTTCAAAAGAAAAGCAAATAAGTCGATGTAGCTCGATGTAGTGCTGCTTTGCTCTTATTGAAGTCTTTTGAATGCCCAAGTATGAATGATCTTCAATGCTTTTGATGGCTTTGAATGCTTGGAGGCTTCCTTTAGCTTGAGAGTGGTTGAAACTTGAATGAGTAGGAGTTATGGCTCTTCTCTCTTCTTTTCTCTTCAAACTATTAATGGTATTCAATATTCTTTTGTTTAGATTTGATTTGAACCATATAAATACCCTCCCAAGGCCTTAAAACCAAAATCTAGCCATTACACTTAAAAAACTAGCCATTGGGGGCATTTGGGATGAGTTTTGCATTTGAAAAAACTAGCCATTACTGTTACCAGAACTCCATGTGTCGACACTTCCTCAGTTGAGTCGACACATAAGGTCGACACATGTTCTTTTTGAGTCGACACTTAGTTCAAAATGGTCCATTAAGATTCTCTGGAAATCTTAGTTGAGTCGACACATTCTCAGTTGAGTCGACACCTTGCATCCATGCGTCGACACTTCAACTATTCCTTCACCTTCTATAAGTTTGTGGCTTTAAAGTCTCAGGCGATGTGTTGATCCATGTGTTGACACTTTGAGTCGACATATAAGGTCCATGTGTCGATACTTGATCTGTGCCATTTAAAACTTTGTAGCGTACCGGCCTGAGTCGACACCTCATCTTCATGTATCGACACTTCATGTCATGTGTCGATACCTTGAGTCGACACATCTCTGAAAAATCACAGAAGATGCTGATTTTGAGCTGGAACAAGTTTCCATTTGGCTTTCACATCCTATCAACCATCTCTTGAGTGTCCAAGTCTTGTTTTATGCAATCTTATCATTCAAACTTGGTTCTTTAACATAATTGGGCTTCTTCAAATTTTGTGAGCATCCTTTCAATGAAAACATACTTAAAGCAAATCATCAGTCCTCAATTTATACTTAACTATTTTGCTTATCATCAAAATCAATTAGTGAAGTCAACAGTTGGAGACCTTTTGGAGTTCAAAATCAACTTTCAGCAACTTGCCATTAGAATGCAGAAAATGGTCACTCGAGTCAGCTCGAGATCCACGAGTCAGCTCAAATCTCAGACAGCCCAAACAAAAATTCTGTGTGAGTCAGCTCTTCATGCTGGAGTTGGGTCGAGCATTCAATAAGTACAAAATCACATTTTCCTTGACTTGGCTCTTCAAGGCAGAGTCGGCTAGAAGTCTCAGTCACCAAAAAACATAACTCTAGACGAGTCGGCTCTTCTAGTTGTAGTTGGCTCAAGGTGTCAGACTTCAAAATCATGTGTTCTTCAATGAGTTGGCTCTTGGGGCTTGAGTCAGCTCGAGGTACTGAAACTATGAAAAAAAATTTTGTGCCATGCCAAAAGGAGTTGGCTCTTGATCCATGAGTCAGCTCTTGCAAAAACTTCTTTTAAAGCTTCAAACTTCTCCAAAATTCTTCGACATAAGCATCCAATAAGAGCAAATCTACTTACTCTTATTTTTATAATTTTATAGCCCATTTACAAGATTACATAGTTCAAAAAGTTAGGGCTTTTACAAGTTGCAGTACATAAGAGTCTATACAACATTGGATTACCTTTCAATAAATTTGAAAACCAAGTAAAATAAAGATAAAGAATTTCCTGCAAAAACTTCTTAGGTAATTGAAAGATTTAGCAACACATATATGCTCAAATATTTTGTGATCATCAAAATCATTCTAGGGGTCAATAATCTCTCCTTTTTTGATGATGACAAAACATTGGGCATGAATAGGATTTAAAAATTTTACAATTACTATGTATCGTATTCACATGTATCAAAAAATATTTAACATAGTGTGTATCAAACCAAATTGAGTATCAAATTGTTAAACTGAAAAGTATCAACACAATGTATCATAATGCATCATCCATGTACTAAGTATCAAAACTTCACAATTAACTTGTATTTGAAGTGAGTTTAATAAAAACTTAACACAAGCTCCCCCATATATTGTAATAATATTTTCTTCATATTTTCTTTCATATTCACACTTTCATGCACATTCATTCACATTTTCATGCACACTCTTCTCTCCTTTCTCACTTCTCCCACTTTTTGTCATCAACAAAAGTATATAAAAAAAGAGAACATTCATTCATAAATTAAGTCATTCACAACATGTATTGGATGTATCATAAAAACACATATATATATATATGAAAAGTGTCGATACAAGAGTGATACAGTACAAAAGTGCCATGGTATGACAAATGTAGTATCACAAACAATATAAACAACTAAACATAAAGTCCTAAAACATCAAAACAAAGGACTAGGATCATCATCACTAAGGTCTTCCTCACTAGAGGAGGAACTGACCCTCAAATACTAGGAGCAGGCTTGAATTTAGGGAACCTAGGCCTAAGGTCCCTATGTCTGGTCCTAACAGGAGTAGTTGTCTTAGAGGTTCTAGGTTTAGCTATTTTCGTAGGTGCAGAAGAAATCATGATAGGAGTAGGTCAAGTAGTAGGAGAATCAACAGATAAGGCAAGAGTGCTGGTAGTAGATAAAATCTCTGTCACTGGAGTGTCTCCAACATAAGAACTCGGATCCTTAGTACCAGTGCCAGCCTCAACAGGAGTAGCACATGTATGAATGTTAGTGGAGTATACTGCCTCTCCTTGCCCATAATATATGCCAATGTCCGGTGCTGCAGTAGAAGGAGTAGGTGTAGAGTGACTGGCTACTCTAATCTGCTGAAGAATAGTCAAAATGTCCTGAAAATCCTGATGCATCTCTGACTTAAGTGCCACTATCCTAGCATCTGTCTCTGATCTCCCTCTCTGAAGACTAGAGATCTCATCCAGTATGCACTGTAGTCTGTCATCATCACCTGATCCAACAGCAATCAATCCTCTCACAAGTGATCGAGGTATAGAAGGAGCTGGCTCTAATGGTCCAGCCTTGTCAGCATGTAATCTCTGCCTTGGAATCCTGTCCCTATGCTGCCTGGTCATTCTCTCCTGAATCCTCATCAGAATATGTCACTGGAAGTCCTTAACTCTTCATGATCCAGTGACCCTCTACCTTCAAGAATCCCATCCTGGTCAAAGATTTTATGTTGTATTTGTCTGTATACAATAATGGTTTGCTATCCTCTCCAAACAAATCAACCTTGGCATCCTGAAATAGTAAGTAAACACCATGCCATATGAAAGACATGCTCGTGCCCTACGAGTAGCTTCCCTCATCTGTGACAACATAATAAATGGTAAGTTGAGGGCCTCCCGCTCAACTAAACATCTCATAAAGACTAGGTCTCTCTCACTCACCCAGTCGAATCTCTCTCACCCAGTCGAATCTCCCAGTCCGGGGTAGAAAGATGTGCCTAATGATATTATGTAGCACCCTCATCTCCAATGAGAGTTGGTTGACTCAAACATGTATCACACCAGTCACATTAGTCCTTTCCATAATAATTCTCAGTGTTTTCTGCTTTTCTTTTGAAACCAAATAGCTTTCACCCTCTTTAGGTATTTGAAGAACATTAGGCAATTTTTGCTCACTAATCTCAATGTGTTTCCCCTTCACAGTAGATTCAATATTAAAAGCACCCAAAGACATATTCTCGAAAAACTGTCTAACAAGATTAGGATATATATGAAGATTAAGCATGCAAAAATCCTTCCAACCTTGTCCAATTAACCAATCACCAATTTTCAAACTTTCTTGATCTAGAAATGTGAAATCTATGCAACACCCTGAGATTACTTGCCTATTGCCCATCAAAATTACATGCCTCGGAGCTTCTTGTTCCTCTTCATGCTCTGCTTGTGGTTTCTCTGATGGACTTGAAGTATCAAGCCTCCATTTGGTCCTCCTTTCCTCTGCCACTGACCAAACAACCTTCCTAGCCTTCTTTTCCATGGCTTTCTTAGGAGCCATCTAGGTTAGATTAGGGTTTTGGAATGGTGTAGAGGTGTTCCAAGGGTTTTTCTTAGGTTAGAGAAAGGAAATGGCTAAGGGAAAATAAGAAGGGTGGAAAGAAATGACAAATTCAAACCTATGATGCCCTATTTAACAAGCCTCGGCCCGACTCTCGAGTCAGCTCGCTGAAACAGTAGGTGGCTTGAGTCGGCACGAGCCCAGATTTAGGTCAAAGCTCGAAAAATGAAAAAATAAATTTTTATGGGTTTCTTAGTACTAGAGAAGGTGGTTGTAAGCTCTAGAAGGAAATTAAAATGTCTAGATATTTTTTTCTTATTTTTTGAGAATTAGGTCAAACTTTCAGAATGGGTCACACAGGCATAATTCGCCTCTAATCTTTTCAAATATATCTTAACTAAGGGATTTAGTAAAAATGTCAGCAAGTTGATCTTCAGTATGTACAAATTCTAATTCAACAACATTATTTAAAACATGATCTTAAATGAATGATGTCTAATTTCTATATGCTTAGTTTGAGAATGCAGAATTAGATTTCTAGATAAATTAATAGCACTAGTGTTATCACATTTAATAGAAATTTTAGACTGGACAACACCATAATCTTCTAGTTGTTGCTTGATTCACAACACTTGTGCACAACAGCTCCCCGCAACCACATATTCTGCCTCAACAGTAGATAGTGCTACAGAGTTCTATTAAGACAGTGCCATGAAATCAAGTTGACACCAAAAAATTGACAAGTGCCACTTGTGCTTTTTCTATCAATTTCACAGTCTCCATAATCAGCATCAGAATAACTAATTAATTTTAAAGATGTATGCTTAGAATACCATAATCCTAGATTGCATTTGCCTTTGAGATACTTAATGATTCTTTTAACAAATATGATGTGTGACACTTTTGGATTAGATTGAAAACGTGCACGCATACAAACACTAAATAAAATATCAGGTCTACTGGTAGTTAAATAATGTAAAGAACCGATCATATCTTTATACAGTTTTTGATCAACATTTGTACCATTTTTGTCTTTATCAAGTCTACATGCAGGATTCATGGATGTTCCAATTTCTTTGCTTGATTCCATGCCAAACTTTTTGATAATCTCTTTGATATATTTGGCCTGGTTGATCAGGATACTTTCCTTTAATTATTTGATCCGAAGCCCGAGGATGTAACTCAGCTCACCCATCAAACTCATTTTGAATTCATCCTGCATTAACTTAGCAAAGTCTTGACACAAAAATTCATTAGTAGATCCAAATATTATATCATCAACATAAATTTGAACAACTAAAATATCATTATCTTTTTTTTGAATAAATAGTGTAGTGTCAACACTATCTTTTACAAAATATTTTCAATTAAGATCTTACTTAATCTGTCATACCAGGCTCTAGGTGCCAATTTAAGACCATACAAAGCTTTATTCAATTAAAAACATGATTTGGAAATGTGTGATCGATAAAACCTGATTGTTGTTCGACAAAAACTTCTTCAGATAAAAAACCATTTAAAAATGCACTCTTTATGTCCGTTTGAAATAATTTGAAATTCATAAAGCATGCATATGCTAGTAAAAATCTAATAGTCTCTAGCCTAGCTACTGGTGCATAGGTCTCATCAAAATCTATTCCCTCTTCTTGATTATAACCTTGAGCTACCAGTCTAGCCTTATTCCTAATTGCATTACCTTGCTCATCAAGTTTATTTCTATAAACCCATCTAGTACCTATAATAGGGTAGTCATTAGGTTTTTCTACTAGAATCCAAATATTATTTCTCCTAAATTAGTTTAACTCATCATGCGTAGCTAACATCCAATTATGATTAATTTCAGCTTCTTCAATAGTGTGTGGTTCTACATGAGAAACAAAAGCAATTAAGTCATGTGCATCTCTATGTGCAGCTCTGGTTCTAACACCTTGAAATAAATCTTCTATAATTAGTTCTTTGGGATGTGATTGTGCATACCTCCATTCTTTAGGTATATCATCATGATTCTTGCTTATCTCTTCTTCATGTTGTTCACTTGTTTGTTTGTCTTTAAGAGTCAAATCCTTCATTTCATATTCTAGTGTACCTGCATCATCATTGGCACGATCTTTTTTCTAGAAGATGTAATTTCAGATTCATTGAAAATAACATATCGATTCTTTCACAGTCAAAGTTCTTTTGTTGAAAACTCGATAGGCTTTATTATTAAAGAATATCCAAAAAAAATAGCCTTATCGAATTTTCCATCAAATTTACCAAGATTATCTTTACCATTATTAAGAACAAAATATTTATAGTCAAAAACATGAAAATAATTAATATTAGGCTTTCTATTATTCCACAGTTCAAAGGGGGTTTTCTAATAATAGGTCTAATTAAAACTTTGTCAAAATATAGCAAGCGATATTTACAGCTTCTGCCCAAAAGTATTTTGAAAGATTTTCTTCACAAATCATTGTTCTAGACATTTCTTCCAATATTCGATTCTGTCATTCAACAACACCATTTTGCTGTGGTGTTCTAGGAGCTGAAAGATTTTTTAAATTTGAAACTCTTTTGTAAAACTTTTTGAATACTTTAAAAGTCTCATCTTTATGTGCAATGAATAAAATCCATGGGTATCTTGAAAAATTATCTATAATCACAAGACCATACTTCATACCACCTAGGCTTGTTGTCCTATTAGGTCCAAATAGGTCCATGTGAAGTAGCTCTAAGGGTCTAGTAGTGGAAACAATATTTTTGAATTTAAAACTTCCCCTCACTTGCTTTCCTAATTGACATTCATCATAAACATAATCAAAATTACTTTGAACTTTGGCAAACCTTAACTAAATCTTTTGAAATAAGTTTTGCTATAGTATCCATACTAGCATGTCCAAGTTGCCTATGCCATAGTAAACTTGATTCCTTGCTCTTGTCATTCATTTCTACAAGACTTGTATTGCTTGACATAGCCAGATCATTAAGATATACTACACAAATGTTACAAGTCTATGTCTAATGAACTTTGTATTAGAGTCAAGTGGATCAACTACTATACACATTGAGGACTTGAAGAAAACATTAAAATCAATATCACAAAGCTGACTAATACTTAAAAGATTATGCTTTAACTTTTCTACAAGTAACACATTCTCAATAAATATAGGAGTAATTTTGATTTTACCAATATCGATTATCCTTCCTTTGTGATTATCACCAAAGGTACCATTCCACCATCTTTTTGTTCTAGGATGAAGAATGACTAATGTCACCCATCAAGTATCTTGAACAGCCACTATCAAGATACCATCTTTTCTTTATATTTGTGGCTGCAAGATATCCCTGCAAAATAATCAGGTAATAGATTTAGGTACCCAAGCTTTCTTGGGTCCTTGCAAGTTAGTAGAATTGATTTCTTTTGGAACCCGAATTTTTTTATTTTCTTCTCGTCATTATATTTCAAATGACATCAAATGCCTTATGACCAACATTATTGCAAGCATAGCATACAATTCTTGGCTTTGAATACAAAGTATATGATGATGGAAATTTAGGTCTATACTATTTTGAAGTAATGAATTTAGGAGCATATGATATAGATGCAGAAATTTATTTGAAATTGAACCTTTGTAACAAATTCCAAATTTGTTATTTGTCTCTCTTTGATCTTTCAAAATTAGTTCAAGCTTGTTGGAACTTAAGGTTAATTTCTCAACAAGACTTAAGCTTTTGAACTTCCTTTTTCAAATCATCATTTTCATTTTGCAAACTTTGTTTTTCTCAAGAATTCTTCTTTTTCAAATTAGTATTTAAGTCTTTTACAAACCAAACTTAATTCTCTGTAAATCTTATTTCTTTCATCAATTTTATTTTTATCCTTTTCAATCATATCACAATGGTTTTTCAAATTTTTTATTTTTAAACTAGCTTTTTTTTTTTATAATAATCACAAAAAGCATATGAAGCTCATCATTATATGTAAATTCTAAATTAGGTTCAGAAGTTGTTACTCATCCTCCAAAACCATAAGGCAAATCTGAGCAGTTTTTGTTGTTTCTTCATCCTCTCAGTGGATGTAGATTCGTCACTGTCACTCCATGCTACAAGCATTGCCTTCTTCTTCTTTCTCTTGATCATCTTTTCTTGGCTTCTGGACAGTCAGGACATATATGTCCCGGTTTCTTGCACTCATAACAGATTGGAATTTGATCTTTGTTTTTGTCCTTCTCCTTTTCTTTGTCCTTTTCTCTTTCTCTTCCAAACTCTCCTTTTCTAAATTACTTCCTCCATCTGTTTGTTCTTCTTCTGCCCATAAACCTTTTAAATTTTCTCATTATAAGGGCTATCATCATTTCAAGATCATCATTATCAGATGAATCTGAATCTCCATTCTTGTCTTCTTTAGTAGCTTTAAATGCTATAGCTTACTTTCTTTTGGAATCTTCATCAGTTCTTTGTTACATGGATAGCTCATGAGTAATTAATGATCTAAACAACTCATCCAGTGGTAGGGTGTTCAGGTCCTTTGCCTCTTAAATTGCTGTCACTTTAGCTTTCCATTTATCTGGCAAGGATCTCAAAACATTTTGAACTAGATCAGCATTAGTATAAGTCCTACCAAGACTTTTAAGATCATTGATAATATTAGTAAAGCATGTTTACATGGTAGATATAGTTTCATTAGGATCCATTTTGAATAATTCATAGTTGTGCACAAAAAGATTGATTTAAGAAGTTTTACTTATGATGTGCCTTCATGTATGATCTCAAGCTTATCCCAAATTTTTTAGCAGAATTACAAGTCGAAATTCTGTTAAACTCATTTGGGTCCAAAGCACAATACATCAAATCATAGTTTTGGCATTCAGCTCAACTAGTTCATATCATTTTCATCCCAATCCTCTTCCAGTTTAGGAACCTCAATATCATTGATTTTAAGAGTGGGTGTGTGAGGTCCTTTTAGAATAATTTTTCATAAATGAAAGTCTACAGCTTGAATGTATATTTTCATCCTCGCCTTCCAATATGTATAATTGTTTCAGGTGAAAAGTGGAGGTCAATTTGTGGATTGGCCTTCGGCCAAAGAAGTGCTCATGGGATTTGCTATCTATCTTAACTCTAAGTAATTTTCAGAGACTCTGCTCTGATACCACTTGTTGCCCGGTGGCTTCCTAAAAGGAGGGTGAATTGGGATTATAAAAATTTTTGGCAAGTATATGCAATTTGAAATCCTTTTGGTGTTGTGGTGCAATATGCAATACGAAGTAATTAAATAAATGCAATAAGGTAAAGTAAGCACAAACACAAACACAAGGAATTTAGAGTGGTTCGGAGCAACCGGCTCCTACGTCTACTACCCAAGCACCACTTGGGATTTCCACTATATCCTCCAACTAGAATACAGTCGGATTATTTTACCAGGCTCATAATCCAAACCTATACACTTTGGTTTTACCAGGATCACCAAAGAAAACACAACTCCCTTTGGTTTTAAACAGGATCACCAAAAAAAACCCTATACTTGGTTTTATACTGGAATCACCAAGAACCCAAGTTAGGTTTTCACAAGGTTCACCTAAAAACCTTGAACCCTCTCTTAAGACACAGCCCTTGCTATTCTTAGAGAGAAAACAAAGATATGTCAAAAATATAAAGCAACTATACAACAAACCGAGTTTGTTTAAGTGTTGCCGATGAAGATCATGGTGAAGCCTAGCCTTGAATGCTTTTTTAATGCTTCAAGCTGCTTCTTTACTTTTTCAAGGAGTGGATTCAATAATGAAGAGAAGTTGGTGGAGCTTTGAAACCTATCTTGAATGCTCTTGAAGTGGGTTAGTGAAAGACTTGAAGGCTTTTCAAATTCCCAAGATAAATCAATGAATAATCCTTAAAAAAATTGTTTAATCCATCAAAAATACTCCTTTTATAGTGTTCCATGAGATATAGTCATTGTAGGGCCTAAGGAAATGGGAAAGAGCTGTTGGAGACCTTTTAGAGTTCAAATCAACTTTCAGTAACTAGCCATTAGAGTGTAGAAACGATCACTCGAGTCGGCTTGAGGTCCACGAGTTGACTCAAAGTCTCAGACGGCCCAAACAAAAATTCTGTACATGTCAGCTTTTCAAGCTGGAATCGCTTGAACCTTTAATCAGTACAAAATCACATTTTCCTTTAGTCGGCTCTTCAAGGTAAAGTCGGCTCGAAGTCTTAGTCACCAACAAATATAACTCTAGACGAGTCAACTCTTCTAGCTGGAGTCGGCTCGAGGTCTCATACTTCAAAATCATGTGTTCTTCAATGAGTCAGCTCTTGGGCCTAAGTCGGCTCGAGGTATTGAAACTCTAAAAAAAATTTTGTGCCGTGCCAGAAGGAGTTGGCTCTAGATCCATGAGTCAGCTCTTGCAAAAACTTCTTTTAAAGCTTCAAACTTCTCCAAAATTCTTTGACATAAGAATCCAACAATAGCTAATCTACTCACTCTTATTTTACAATTTTATAGCCCTTTTACAATATTACATATTTCAAAGAGTTAGGGCTTTTATAAGTTGAAGAATATAAGAGTCTATACAATGTTGGATTACCTTTCAACAAATTTGAAAACCAAGTAAAGTAAAGATAAAGATTTCCCTGCAAAAACTTCTCAAGTAATTAATAGAATTAGTAACACATACATGCTCCAATATTTTTGATCATCAAAATCATTCCAGGTGTCAACAATATCAAAAAAATATTTATTTTTTTGATTGTTATTAGTTTGCATTAGGGGTCACTGAATGTGCATCATCTGATTAAACTATTCTTAAAGGCAATTCACTATCTCAGATCAGGACAAGATTTCATCACCTGTCCTAGGCCCAAAACAACCACCATCATCCTAACCTAAGATTTAATTAAAATTAATTAGACTTAATTTGCCCTTGTGGGCTAAGCGACACCAACATGTCCGGTCCGAATTGAGTGGGCCAACTAGTGCATTCAATTCTCCAAGTATTACTGGAATCTGGTGTCTAAGGCTGGGGGTCCAAAGTCAAATGACCTAAGTGGTGTTGTGGTTTTTAATTGGGTCTCTGCAAAAGTAGTGGGGCCTTCCAAACTCTCACCCCCTACCTGGCCAGAGAAAGGATTAGTTATTGAGTTGGGTGTAAGTTGAGTCGACCCACTCAGTTTTGGCTCTAGGTCTAGTAAACCCTAGCTTGTACTAACCCTTGCATGCTTGGCTGCATCTTCTCATCTTGATTGTTTGCTTGTTTGCATGACCACCAGGTCAGGAGTCTAGCACAGTTAGTCCAAACCCTAACCCAGTTCAACTATGGAGTCCAGTCTAGAAACCCTCATTAAGGCCATGAATGAATAATTGTCCCAGATGAACACCCAAAACCAAGTCCAGTTTTCCTAGATGAACATCCAATCCCAAAATTAGTTTGCTCAACTAGTTGCCCAAATCAACCAAGTGACCTGGTCAATAACCAGAAACCCATAGGTTTAGTATCCTTAGATATGAGCCTAGTATTAGTCCACTTCCTCTTAGTCAACACACCCCTACCTTAGTCATTAGTCAATTTTCCTTAGTCAACCCCCTCTTACCACCCCATTGATTCACCAGAATGACCTTGAAGAGGAGATATATGAAGCTAACTTGAGCTTAGTGGATGAGTATGAGGAAGAGGAAGAAGAGTTATCCATAGAAGATCCAGAATTAGTTGACCAGGTAGAAGCCAACCTAGAATTAGTTGACCCTGACTAAACCTAGATAAAAACAACCCAAAGTTAGTTGACCCTGACCACACCCAAGCTGCAGTGGAAGAGTAGTTAGAAGAAGAGAACCCAGATCCTGCTACTAGAGCACCACTTGAGGAGACTTTTGAAGAGAGCCCAATTATAGAGTCTAGTCCCAAGATTCAAGAACCAGAAGAATTTATTAAGGACCTGATCTCTTTAAATCAGTACCCTCAGGATGAAGTCACTCCTTTAACTCCAACTGAAGATCTCTTCCTGAAATTAATGACCCATTCATCCATAATGCAGTCCTTGTAGGTATACATCACCCCATAAGGTCAGCCTTATTAGTCTAGGACTAATCCCTGACATCCCTTCCTGTATCCTATTCTATCCAATCAACACTGAACCCTTTTTTACTTTCTACCCAACCAAACTAACCCGAACCAACCTTATTTTCTGCCTTCTCCAGAAGCTTCTCATATTTTCCTAAAGACTTGGTTGCATTTTATAGAAGTTTGCATGTTGCATTCATTCATTGAGCATGTCATGTTTGCATCTTACTCTTGGAGGACCCTATGGCACCCAGTAGGAGTCCATGCACCATTCATCTGCATGTCACCCTCTTGAGAAAGGGTTAAATCCACAGTTATAGTTTTGGGTTTAGTCGAATCTGCATGTCAATAGGAGTTGTTCATAGAGTGAATCTAGGTACAAGTCCCTAAGGAACAACCCCAGGAAGTAGATGTAGGTCATGAACTAATATTTGGTTTTGAGTCCAATCAGTCCACAGACCTACTTCATCTATCCACACTTGCACTAACCTCTACACAGCATTTGCATAAAGAAATTAGCTAAACGATAAACATAATAAATGAACTTTATAAGAACTTGGTTAATTCCTGGAAAAAAAGCTAAAATTTTTTCTGCAATGAATTTTGTAATGATCAGGGTTAGACTTGAGCGGTTTCCTCCAGGGACCATCAAGAAATTGCATGCTCATAGAGCTAGAGCATTCAGAATAATAAAGAGAGTTGGACCTAATGCCTATGCGCTTGAGTTACCACCTGATCGGTATTAGTTCCACCTTCAATATTTCAGATCTTGTGGAATACTGGGAGCTAGCAACGATACCTAGCAAGCCATTTGGACATATTCCTTCCCATGAGAGTGAACCCACCCCAGAGTGTCCACCAACAAATGGCCTATAAGTAAGGAAAGGATTGATCGAATCCTAGACAATCAAGCATCAGTACCCAAAATAAAGGTTATCAGAGGTATTTGGTCAAATAGCAAGGTCAGCTGGAATCTGAGGACTCGTGGATCACCCGTGAGAATCTGCAGTGCCTCAACTCAGACCTTCCTAAGCAATATGAGAGCCAAGTTGACCCTTACTCGATGGGGTCGAGTTCCTCCCATCTCGAGAGAATGGTGGGGGCACCAGGATCATACATAAATTATTGAGCCTTATCTGGTTTACTTAGCTATGTGTCAAATTTGTAATCAAGTAAGATTGAGTCCTGTAAAATGTTGAAGCTAGTTGAATTGTCTCAATCCTAGTCAAGTCTTTAAATCCTGTACTTGAGTATTAGTCCAGTACCAGTTCAATTTTTGTACAAGAGAAGAGGATACCCTGTTTAGAGTTCCACCAAGCCTCATCCAGGAGCCAGAGGCCTTCACATCAACTTATTGGGCTTTGTTTGCCACCCCAGGGTCCAAGATTCCTTCTAGATGCCTAGATGCACTATAGATGCCTTCCAGATGCCTTGATACCCTCTAGATGCCAGAGAATATTCCTAGATCAGGGAGCCTCATGATTCTAGGAATATGCCAGCACCCAGGCCAAGAGATTCCAAGCCCAGAAGTCAAGCCCATGAGCCCCATAACCAAGATTCCAAGGAATATGTTGATACCAAGGTACCCTAGTTTCCACGGCACAAAGCCCATGTGCCAACCGAAAGGAGGCCGCCCACCCTTGCAGCCCTTGAAGCCCACATGCTCAAGCCCAAAGTCCTTGGCATCCTAGCCCAAGTAGAATAAGGAGAACTAGTTTCATTCAAAGTGTATTCTCCTAATCTTAATCAAATTTGTAATCCCTTTCCCTCTTAACTTTGTAATCCTATCCTATCTACGAGAAGACTTGGAGAACATCTATAAATACCCCACCCCTCCCACTCTTGGAAGTGATCTTTTTTTTTGAAATAAAACCTTGCTGAAAGTTTGAGTGAACTTGTGTTCTTGTGTGTTCTTGTGTTGGGTTGTGTGATAGTTGTTTGAGAGCCCTAGCCTTCCAAGCCTTGGCTGACCAAGCACCATCATTCAAGTCATAAGACAACCAAGGAAAAGCAGCCATTAGCCATCCAAAGCAAAAAGCCTACTTTCCCTCTCCAACCGCCATCAACCGAAACCCTAATCCCTTCTTTCTCTTCATACCCTATTTCTTTTCTTTGATTGTTATTTCTTGCCCCTCTCTTCCTTTTCTCCTTCTTGCCCACACCTGTTTCCTCCAAGCCCTAGGTCTCCAGAGACTTGCTCACCTCCAGGCTGCCATCCCAAGGAATCCAGGCATCATCCCCAGGCCCCAAGCTACCCCTCCAAGCTTGGCATCCTCCATCACCCCTAGGCCGCCAGCCATCCCCAGCACTCCATCAACTCCTCCTCTCATCCATCTTCTAATAAATTATTTTTAAAATCACCTGTGACCATAACCTTTGATGTTTGCAGGATCTCTCTGGTGAAATAGTCACAAGAAGAAGGTTTTCCTTGCCGTGAGACTAGCTAATAAAAAGCCGGCAGATCTGCGGGAACAAGGCTTGATGCGGGATGGGAAGAAATCAAGCATTAATGATGGATGGAGATTCAAGCAAGATGATTAATAAGCTAAATTGAGCAATAAGTCCACACACAAATAAGCTAAATTAATCCAAGAAAAGAATTTTTATGAAAGAGACTAGTTGATCTAAGTTAAAACACCTACAATGTAGATTTAGTTCAAACAATGAATAGGATCATCATGGCAAAGAAACCATCATTACTAGGGCAAGATAACCTTCAAATGATGAGATCCAAAGAGCTTAGGAATGGTTCTCCTACCAACAATGTTGGCTAAAATTATTTGATGGAAGGGTTCACTCAACACTCTAGAAAAGAGGCTTGGATCATAAGATCTACACTCCCTAACCTTGTGGACTCACTTTGTAGATGGTTCATGGCTTGGAAACCTTCATCTTCAACCTGAGATCCCTGAGAGAACTGTAAAGAACCCATCATGAGGCATGGAAATGAAATCAAAAGGAGAAAATGAAGAAGGGAAAGAAGGAAGAGAAGAAAAAAGCTTGGCATGAAGCGTGATGGACTTGAGCTTGGAACCGGATCAAGGCATCCCACCCTCTTCAAAACAAAATCAAGGGCATCCCACCCTATTCTCTCAAAAGGGCATCCCACTCTTCTCAAAATGAGGCTTCACACCTTAAGCAAAAGAAGGCATCTCACCCTCTCCACACAAGAGAACTCAAGAGAACTTTTAGCAAGAAAAAAATTCTTTAATTACTCAACATAAGATGCCTTACAAGAGGGGCTTGGGGCCCTATTTATAGGGTAAGCAAACCATAATTTTGGCCAAATTAATCTCCAACTAATCTCTTGATTAATTATACTAATTGATAGTTTGGTAGATCCAACTAAAAGTGGTTCAACAACATTTTCTTCTAGAATTTATTATAACTAATCTCATGTGGCACCTAAGTATCATCCATGTGGCTTTCTTGATGATGTAGTGGTCTTGGTGGCTGATGAAGTGGAGGACCAAGTGGCATCCCACATGTCAAGATAGTTGGAGATTTGTTGGGGAAAAGTTGTAGGTAATTTATTCCTTCCATGTGACCCCCAAAATTTCTTGATGAAGTGGCCTCCATGTGGTGCCCAAGGATGGGTTGTGTTGGCTTCATGAAGGCTTCCAAATAGTTTTCAAAGAGTGCTTCCAAGTGGCTTCAGAGGAGGGCTTACAAGTGGCATAAGAAAGATTTGGTTGACCAATGGGTCGGCTCAATAATAGGTTGAGCCGATTCCAAGAGCTTAAGTCGACTCATGAGATTGATGCCTTTTTTCTTAAGTCGGCTCATGGAAAAATTAGCTTCCTTCATTGACACATTAGGCTTAATTCCTTTAGATGTCCTCCTTGATTAATCCTTCTGGCTTCAATATTGAGTCAACTCCCATCCAAATGGCCCTTATCTCTTGGCTTATTCCATATGGAACTTGGTTGAAGCTTGAGTTCTCTTTCTAATGCTGATGTCCCCATCAATTCTCCCAAGGTGAAAAAAAAACTTGACGTTGTCGAGTAAGGGTCAACTTGACTTGGCAAGGATCTAGTAAGTCTGATTTATTCTTTTGTAGATCTTCTCTTGTTTCCTAGGTGGCTCTCTTAAGAGGGGGGTGAATTGGGAATGTAAAAAATTTAAGCAGTTATGTACTTTTGAAATCCCTGTTAAGGGTGTTAGGTGATGTGATGTACCAATTAATAGCAGAAGCAAAATAAATCAAAGAGCCATGATAAAACACAAAAATTATGGTGATTCGGAGCAACCCAGCTCCTATGTCCACTACCCAAGATTACCACTTGGGATTTCTACTATATTCCCCAATGAAATACAGTCAGATTGTTTCACAGGCTCACAATCTAAACCTCTATACTTTGGTTTTACCGGGATCATCAAAGAAACCCAACTTGGTTTTACCAGGATCACCAAGAACCAAACACTTGGTTTTTAACGAAGGCTCACTAAGAACCTATTTGGTTTTTCAATCGGGCTTACCAATAACCCAATAATTCAAGAATGAATTGAAAATAAAATGCAACAGAATGATAAATAGATTTCTTGTCGAATAAGTGCCGATGCAGCTCGAGAAAAGCCTACTTGAATACACTTCAATGCACTTTAATGGCTTCTTGGCTTCTTTGCTAAGTGCTTCAAGTTTTATATGAGAGTTGGTGAAGACTTGAAGGCTATCTTGAATGCTCTTAGTGCTCTCTTCCTTGTTGGTTGTTGGATATTCAATAAAGCATTAAATCTTTGAAAAACTCTCTAACACTTGCTTCAAAGAAGTTCAAATCCCTCAACTATATGGCCTTCCATCATTCTAAGATAGTTTGAGTTATTGTAGACCATTGAGATGTGACATTTGATCGTTTGAGCACTTTTTGGATTCAAATTCTGAGTTCTGGAACTAGCCATTATGTACCTGGAATCGATACTCGAGTCAGCTCGGATACTTCGAGTCGGCTCGGATCCTTCGAGTCGAATGGTCGAGTCGCCATTTCTTCAGTAGGATCGGCTCTTTGTCTCAAGGTGCAGAAATCACACTCTAGATGAGTCGGCTTATATCCATGCAGGTCGGCTTAAACTTTCATTATTGGAATCATTGAACTCGAGGAGTCAGCTCACTTCTACTTGGGTCGACTCAAATTCTCAAAGTCAGAATTCTTCATGCTAGAGGGGTCAGCTCATTGCAGTTCTAGTCGACTCACTTTCTCAGGTCTTCAAATTTTGTTCTAGTAGAGTCGGCTCATTCTTGTTAGGGTCGACTCGTCTAGCTTGTTCTCAAAAAACTTCATAACTGGACTCTGAATGAGTCTGCTCGGACTTACTTGAGTTGGCTCAAATTCTCTCGAGTCAGCTCGGATTGCTGCGCGCTAGAATCCTTAGTGCATGCCATGAGATGGAGTCGGCTCTTCTTCTAGTTGGGTCGGCTCTAGTGAGTTCTTCAGGAATTTTACAACTAGACTTAAGAACATTCTCACCAAAACTCTCAAACATTCGATACAAACCAACTCAATTTAAATTTAGAGCATAACACCCATAGAAGTAACCCAGCTTCATGATTTTACAAAGGATTTTCAAGGGGTTCTTCTTTACAATTTTCAATACAATACAACTCAAAACAAGAAATATAAATATAGGATTCGAAGTTTGTTCAAAGAGATCATCCTACAAAAACTTGTTTAACACTTGGAGAGTTGTTATAAAATAAATGCAAGCACCAATGCTTGGTTATCATCAAAATCACTTATGGGGTCAATATCTCTAGTGATCCACGAGTGTTCCGACTCAAGTCGACCTTACCAATAAACCAAATAGTGTGGATAGTCTTATTTTAGGTAGTGATAGTTATTATCCAAATTCTCTCAATCCTATCTCACCATTTTTGGTAGTGTAGCTGGTGGACGCTCAAGGGTTGGTTCACTCTCAAAAATTGGATCAAGTCTTAAAGGCTCACTAGGTATCATGTTGGTTCCTTTACTCTACTAGGTCTGAAACTTTGAAAGTGGAACTGATACCAAAGTCAGATGGTAATTAAGCACATGAGTATTAGGTCAAAATTTCTTTAGTATTTTGAAAAGGACCTACACCACGGGTATGCGTTTTTTTCAATAATCTTTTCATAAAAGTTCTTTGACTCTCTTATTAAATTTAGTCATATGTTTGTTAGTTCTATTGCTTAAATTTTCTTACTAATCATGCTATGCATATGACTCTCATAGACTTGGACACTTATGCATGGATGACAAGCTCAAATGACACCAAATAATAAAACAAACTCAAATGATACCAAAACAAAAGACAAGCTCAAATGGGCTTTATTATCTAATGACTGAACTTTATTATTGGCTAGGAAACAAAAGTTCCTAATTTTTAATATTTTTCTTTAAGGCTCTAAGACTCTTGCATATAGATTCAGGTAAGTGGCAGTAAATCTTAATTTAGTTCCTAACATATGTCACAGAGTCTTAAAAAAAAAACTATTGAATATCACTGGGACTAGGTCGATGGTATAGTGGATGTCCTAGAATGGTGAAATGGGATGGAAAAAATGATCGGGGGGTGCATATTGAAAGTCCTTTGCAAATTCTACAACTTCTTCGGGTTGATCTTTTGGATTGGTTCTTAGGTTTCTTTAGTGGTCATTACCCCAATTGGTGATTCCTCAATGATCTCTTGTTTTGAACCCTTAACATTGATTAACATTAATTCTTGGTCCTCATCTTTTATGAACTCTATTATCTTCTCGGGTTGTTCTTCATGATTTTATCCCTGGACTTTATTTTCTTCAAGTTGATTATTCCCATTTTTAATTTCATTAGGCTGGGTAACTATTCCAAGCAATGTTCATGTTCATATTCATCCACTAAGTTAGACCCAATTTCATAGACTTCTTTATGTTCTTTAACGGGTTTAGGATCTTCTCTTTCTAGCTCTCTATTTGGACAAGATTTTGATTCTGCTTCATCTTTAAATTTTCAATATGTTCAGGAGATATTTTCTCTAATTCTTCAATGGGTTTAATCTCTTCTTCATCTTCTTCATATTCATCTATTAAACTTCGTTCGACTTCATATATTTCTACTTTTGGCTCTTTAATGAGTTCAAGGATTTCTTCCTTACAGACTACTAGATAATAGGAGTTGGCTTGTTTAAAGGAATCTGACTAGAACAAGGCCTATGTCCAGATGTATTAACCCTGTTGGACTTAGGTCGAGTGATCAAGAGTTCACTCTGATATGTCTCAAATTCCCTAGTAATTTGGTAGGCTTTTTCTAGGTCACGAATTCCCATTGAAATAATTCTCATTGGATGTCCTTTCATAGGCCAGCTCGAAATCTAGCTATAACCATTGCCTCAGATTCGGCTGTGTTACATCTCCTGACAAACTCATTGAATTTGGCAATATATTTAGATACGATTTTATCATCTTGTCTTAAATCTGTACCATTGGTCTAAAAGTCTTTGCTCATAATATCTGCCTAGGTACTTTTCTCTAAGCTTACTCTTCATATCTCTCCAGTTAATTATTTTATCTCCACTATAATAACATTCATGCTCAACATCTTCCCAATATAGCTTTGCATGTCAGACTAACCTAAGTTTGGCAAATTGGCACTTCCTTTTTTCTGACATTTCATCCCACTCAAAATATTGGTCATTCTTTCTTCCAATTGTTATACACTTCAAGATCTAAAATTTTATCAAAAGTGGGTGCATAGGGTCGACTGTTCCTAAAGGATATTACCTCCAAATCATCAAAATCATGGTAAGGGCATCTAGGGTTGTATTAAAGGGTGAGATCATAATAATGGGCTCTTAGACCAAGGAGAGGTGGACTAGGTGATTTAAGTTTAGTAAGGGTCAAGCAATTTTCTTCAAGGTTCCCGATTTGATTATCCACCTGTCCTGACTCTTTGTTCATTTGCCCTAATTATTTAGTTAGGGTATCAAACTTTTCAGTCATGGTCCTCATAAAGAATTCAAGATTGGGATCCATGGATAAACCAGACTGAGTGTAGGACTATTGGTATAGGGCTTCAGACCAATTGGACAAGCAGTTAAACCTAGCTTCTAGAGCTCCTAGACCTAGAAGTCCAAAATACAGGAATTAACTAGGTACTAGTTAAGGATGTTATTAACCTTTCCACTGGCCATGTAAGAGGTGGGGTTGCAGGAGGCTCCCCTTGCTTTCATGAGATCCTAATAAAAATCATAAGTCTGCTTAAGGCATTTGCCATTGGACCTTTAGCCTAGATACCAATTTCAAGGAGTAAATACAAACTCAAATAATACTTTGCCTTATCTTGCACTTGAACTTGACTTGTGGATATCCCTAGTTTAGGTTTCTACTTGATTTTAATTATGGCTTAGATCAATGCAAATGTGTGTAATTGTTTGGGCCAAGAAAAGGTAATGACCTCCTTCCCTTAAGTTATATTGAATGCCCTTAAATAGATTTAGAAATGGATGCACAAACAATTCATTAACAAGTTAGCACAACAATTAGATTAGCACAATCAAATGATTCAAAGTCTAAATTTTAAAATTTCAAAATTTAAAATTTAAATTGGAAATTGTAGATCTAGAAATCTAGATTTCAAAACTTAAATTTTAAATTTTAAATTTGAATTTTAGTTAAAAAATTCATTCTTGGAAGTAAAAGTTGTTGTAAGAAAAATTTCAGAAATTAACAAACATCCAATTAACTAGTTTTATAAATTCAAATTAAAATTTTAAAATTTTAAAAATTAGAATTTTAAATGGATTTATCATATTTTGATGTCTAAATTTCACATTTCAAATTTTGAAATTTAATTTTCAAATTTTGGTTAGGAAATTCGTTTAAGAAGGCTTATAACTAAAGTTTGTTGCAAGATGATTCCAACTAACAAACCTTTAACCACAAAACACACAAAATTTGAAATTCAAACCCAAAAAAATTTCAAAATTCAAGTTATTGAGGTGGAGATCTCAGATTTCAAATTTGGAAATTTTAAATTTTGAATTTATGGTTGGAAATTCGTTTTGGAGGGATGTAACCCAAAGTTGTTGTAAGAAACCTACAACTAACAACCTTCTAACAAAAATTCGAAATTCAAATTTTAAGTTATTGTTGCGGTGACTTCTCCTAGACCAGGTTTGATCAGTTGTGTTGGAGTTCTCCTCGCTCAGTAGACCTACAACAAAGTCCCTAAGGCACCGGTGGTGTTCGGTGGGGGACCCTCCGATACCTAAGTTAGCAAGAGCTTGAAGGCAAAAGAATGGAGGAATCAAGGAGATAGCATATGGAGTGAGAAGAGAGTCCTTAGGTCAAAATAGGATCATCGGGCACCTTATATAGGCACAGAACAGTCCAAATTCGTTAGGGAGGAGTCTGAAAAAGACCAATCTGCCCCTAGGAGAATCTGGTGAGTGGCCACGTGGCATCCATATAGGGTAGCATCGTGGGAGTAGTGGAGTAGTACCGTTGATGTGGCAGGAGTCCATTGCAAAAGAAAGGGGTTTCTGGAACCCTTTAGGTTTTGAAGCATGTCTGTCGGACACCGACTGGGAAGGCAGTCGGTCCATCGATGGAGGGCGTCTGTAGGATGGTAGGCCGGACCTCAGAAGGAGTGGGCTGTCGGACCTCTACTCTGGTGGCGGACTTTTGAAGGGGAGTAGTGTGCCGGACCTCAGTAGGAGCGGGCTGTCAGACCTCTACTTTGGTGGGTTGGACTTCTGCAGGGTATGTCCGACGAAGCTTTAGAAGAGCTGCCCAGTTGGACCGCAAAGAGAGGCCGGTTCAGTCTGACGGTGAGCCGTTAGGGTATAACAGTTGTCCCCCCTACCCTTGTCCTTCGGGCGAGCTGCAGGCTCGAAGGACGAGGGCATTACTTGGTAATTAATGCGCCAGTCCTCAAGATGATGGCGAATCTGATTTGGCGTGCTGTGACCGGCCATCTTCTGGGTTCAAAGGGAAAGCTTCCTCTTCTCACTGCTCTAGCTCCTTTTGGAAGTCGAAAGTCCA
The DNA here is from genome assembly GCA_021397845.1 of Areca catechu. Lineage (NCBI taxonomy): Eukaryota > Viridiplantae > Streptophyta > Magnoliopsida > Arecales > Arecaceae > Areca > Areca catechu. The sequence continues at coordinate 104,301,989 of CM038040.1, forward strand.
CGTTAGTCCCGCAACCGTCTTCCTCCTTTTTTGTAACTCCATTAAAATGGCCTCTGGGAATCGGAGTTTGGCTCGTGGGAATAGGGAACCCGGCCCGTATGATATCCCTTCAACCATGACCCAGGAGAGGGTTGAGGGTCTTAGAGTTGTGTACAGCATCCCCACCACGTTACACTTGACAATCCCTAGTCGCGAGGGTAGGGTGAATGGCCTCCTAAATTAGGAGCCCTTCCCTTATATGAGGATCACCTGAAAGCTTGATGCAGAACGGAAGCTCTGATACCAAAATTGATGCAGAACGAAAACTCTGATACCAAAAATGATACAGAATGAATATGTGGAATGCGGAAGCAAATTAAAATTAATGTATTTTTTTAATATATATTTTCAGAAGTCGGCTTTGACTCAAAGGAAAGATAACTAATGTTGAAAGAAACTAAGAAATGACAGAAAGCACAATTAAAAGGAGTGGATTATCAGAGTAACTCAGAAGTAGGATCGCTGGGGATTGAGAAACCCCAGATCTAGGGTTAGCTCTGAGTTTCAACGAAACAGACAAAGTGACAAGGGAAGGTTCTTATTACCTAGCAGTGATATCTCTCCATTTGGTGGAAAAAGACTCTCTCGAGCAGATTATTGGATCCCGGGAGTCAAGGTATCTTCGTAATGGATCCTCTGATAATGGTCCTTGGCAAAGTTGGCCTCTTCTTGAACCCTGGATCCTGGAGAGAAGAAGAACAAGGTTAGGAACAAGAGACTCAGGGAATAGAGTTACCAGAGTAGAAGAAAGGATGGGATCTAAAGGTCTTCAGCTGATCTGGAACTCCTAGGCTGCGAATTTGGGACTTCTTCTCCTGGATCTGCTGGATAGACTCTGAAGCAGTGATAGCTGACTTGAAGATGGCTGGACTGGGGTCCTGGTGGTCAGCCACCCTTGGAAGAAGAACCTTGGAGATGGTGTAGAGGCTAGGTTTGGTGGTGGTGGAGTAGAGATGGGTGGACTAAGCTAGGGTTTGGGGTTGGAGATCTCACACTCCTCAAGGTTCCTAGGGCACCGGATTTACTCCCTCACGGAGCTCAACACTTGAATACAAGTGCGGAAGAGAGAAACACAAAGTTCTCACAAAAGAAATTGATTTCATTCATCATTTTTACAAGAGTTACATAGAGTTGAATATATAGACATAACAAAGAAAAAAATTTCATACACTTCCCTGTGGACTAATAGGACTAACCCACACTTTAGGCATCAAATTCTCTTCCTAAGACTCCTTCCATGAGTGGGCAGCCCAAAAACTCCAAGAAAACTTGAGAATCAGCTCCAAATGGCAGGTTATGGGGGTGTCTCCTAGTATCTCTCCATGAATCAAGGATTTTCCCTTCATGGTTTGGCTCTTTTGGACACCTCCTAGTCTTGCTCCACAAGTTTAGGCTTCTTCCTTTCATGGCTTTGGCACTTTAGGAAACTTTTGGGTGCCTCCTTGATTTTCTCCCCAAGACATGCTCTCTTCCATTTTATAACTTGGATTTTTATGAAACATTGTGGGGCACCTCCTTGATCCTCTCTTCAAGAAAAATTCTTGCCATCCTGGCTTGGGTTATCTGGAAAGAAGTTGGCTCCTCCTTGGATTGAGGTATCTTGATGGATTTCTCCCCAAGTGGCGCATGAAAGAAGGGACCTGCTTTCTTGTGGTGTGGGGACCAAGGTACACTGGATGGAGATGTGGCGCCTCCTGGACTCTGGCGTGTGGCTGGGAGTGTGGCGCCTACATGCTTGGGCCTAGGAGAAAAATTGGGCACCCTGGACCTTGACTTGATTTAAAAAAATGGCACCAACCTGGAGAAGACCTAGACCACTACTAGGACTTGTACTGAGACAACATGACTCAACAAAATTAAATTGTAGGGAAATACAGACTCAAGACTAAAATTGAGTTGACCAAGTCAACCCTAATTACAAAACCAGAAAACCCTAATTCTTGGGCAAGGTCAATCAGAGATCTAGATGGAGCCCTGAAGTCTTCTTCTGAGTCTGGTGCCCGCACCAATTCTCCCGGGATGGGAGGAACTTGACCCTGTCGAGTATGGATCAAGTTGGCTCTGGTATCTCTCCAAGAGGTCTGGGTCCAATTCTTGTAATTCTTCTCGGGAGATCCAAGAGTTATCAGAATCTGGCCTTCCTTGCCAGCGGACCAGGTATCTTTGGTATCCTCGATTACGAGTAGAGATAACCTAATCATCCAGGATCTTTTCAATCTGCTCTTTCCTCACAGGCCAGTTTGTTGGTGGACACACAGGGTTGGGTTCACTCTCAAGAGCAGGATTAGGCTCAAAAGGCTCACTGGGAATCACAGCTGGCTCTCTATACTCTACTAGCTCTGTAATGTTGAAAGTAGAGCTATTGCCTAGTTCTGGAGGCAACTCGAGCACATAGGCTTTGGATCCTACTCTCTTCACTACTCTAAATGGTCCAGCTCCTATAGCATGTAACTTTCTAATGGTTCCAAGAAAAAACTGCTCAGGCCTTAACCTAATCATTACATAGTCTCTCTCAACAAAAGTTTTGACTCGTCTTTGAGAATCAGCTAACTTCTTATAAGTTTCATTACTTAAAGTTATTTTGGCATGAATTTCTTTATGCAAGTCCTTTACATGCTATGCAAGTGCATCAAGAGACTTGTGTGTGTGGGCTAATAGTGAAATCAGATCAAGTGGTGTGTGAGGCTTGTATCCATGAACAATTTCAAAGGGACTCTAGCCTATAGACCTATTGATCGAAACATTGAATGCAATTTCAGCCTTGGACAAAATACAAATCCCAATTCCTGGTGCTCTTAATCAAACCAAAATTTGAGCCAAAGCCTAGTAAAGGGTCAAGAAAAACTAAACTAGACTGACGACGCATTCCTAAAGAATAGACTTTATTCCAAAGGAACCCTAGGTCTAAACCTAACAAACTAAGGCTCTCTAGGTTTGACCTGGGTCGGAGGAGGGCATGCAGAGCATGAAAACTTTTTATGGATGCCTAGTAGGTGCCATAAGGTCTTCCAGAAGTAGGTGGCAAACCTAATAGATTCTAAGGAGTCTTGCAACCTAGAAATCTCAGTAAAGTGTAATCCCATAGCTCTAGAAACATGAGAAGATTCAGGGAAGGGTAGGAAATAAGAATCAGAGTTTTGAGATGGCTTATAGGAAACAAGAAACATACCTTGGTTATTCAGGATGACCTTAAAATGAGGACATTGTTCTATAGGTGCACTCATCCAAACCTCATGATTTGCTCTAGGAGGGTCTACAAGTGCAAGTTCTAGGGTAGGCTGGGTGCTCCTAGAAGGTGGAAGGTTATCAGGAAGGTCTTTGGAATGTTTATCTAGAAAGTCTTCTAAGCTACTGTCTTTTTCTTGTTCTTGGACCTTCTCAATGGGCAATTCTTGTGAACCCCTTCCTTCTTCACACTTCTCTACCACATTTGACTCAGGGGTGTCTTCTTTGGATTCCTCAATGAGTTCAGGGGTATTCTCACTTAAACTCTCATTGGGTGCAATTTCCTCTTCCTGAACTTCCTCAAAAGGGTCTTCTCTTAGGGTTAGCTCCTGAATTCCTTGAGTGGCGGGGGTCCCCTCAATAACCCCATCAGGTAGGAGTTGGTTAATTGAATTATCGGGAGAGATATCCTCAAATTCTTCTTCTTCATATTCATCTATCAAACTTATGTCAGGCTCATATATTTCTTCTTCAATCTCATTGAAAGGTTCTAATCTATTCTCCTTTGATTCTTCTTTAAGTACGGCTCTGGTCAGGTCAACTAATTTTGGGATGGCCATGCCTAACTCCTTCTCAGTGTTATCCTTCTGGTCAAGAGGTGACACAAGTGGGAATTGACAAACAAAAGTCTGGTTCACTACGGGTGTCGGATCAATCGGAACTTGACTCAAGTTGGTAGAGGTTGGCTTTAAGTCCAAAGTACTTGATTGGATATATCTTAAATACCACTCATAGTCTTGGGCTTCTTGGTAGGCTCGGTCTAACTTATTCGTCTTTTCAAGGCATAGCTTCATATAAATGTCTGGGTGTAACCCAACCTAAACCTCGATGTGATCTGAGCTTCGATCTCAATGGTATTACATTTCATGTCATACCACTGGAAGTCCTCGATATATTTAGACACAGGCCTATTACCTTGTCGCAATTGGTACAATTGGTCTAAAAGTCTTTTCTCATAGGATCTACCTAGGTACCTATCTCTCAACTTACTTCTCATATCTCTCCAAGTATATATTTCCTCTTTTCTTTGATAACACTCACGCTCAATAGCATACCAATGCGACCTAGCATGTTTGGTGAACTTGGTTTTGGCCAACCTAACTTGTCCTAATTCCAATATGTTAGTGCACTCAAAATACCGATCCATTTGTTCTTCCCACTTAATATATGTCTCTTGTCTTCCATCAAAAGTGGGTGCATAAGGTTCGGTGTTCCTAACGGGTCCCTTCTCTGAGTCAACCAAGTATGGGTATAGGCTCCTAGGGCTAAACTCAGGGGCAAGATCATGGTCATAGGCTCTTAGATCAAACCTCCAATGATTAGGTTCAGGATCCTTGTATAAAGGTCTCCTAGGCTCTGAGTGTGGGTGAGGTTGGGGTCTACCAAATTCTGAGTCAGGGGTCCAATTTCTATGCCTAGGTTCCTCAAGTACCTGGACACGATCTTTAAACTGGGCAACAGTATCAGTCATATCCTGACTCAATTTGGTCATACTTTTGGTAAGAGTTCTAATCATGGCCTCTAAATCAGGTTGGGTTTGACCAGGTTGGTAGGGTACTCTGTTCCGGGTGGACATGATGATGCAAGCAAGCACACCAAATGAGACTCGACTGAAACGACTACGGGCTAACTAGACCTAGAGCCCAAACTAGATGCCCAATCAGAGTGGGAAGCTAGCCTGTAGTAACTCGGGACTCAGCCAGGCAGGTGTAAGGGGAGTGTTAGGTCCCTAAATGCCAATCCTAGACACCAATTAGTGATTGTCCAGGTAGGCGGACCAGCACACAAGCCCTGAACCACCATTCTAGACACTAAGTACAAAGCACACACAGAGTAACTAGACAAACTGACTCAACACTAGCCAAGACCCGACCAGTTGGTGTCCCTAGCCCACTAGGGCAAATTAGGTCTAATTAATTTTAAGATTAAAGGCTTAGGTTCGAATGCACGGGAGGTGATTTTGGGCTAAGGAGAGGGTCTCAATCCTCCCCTTATGTTGCAACTTCGGTGCCCATAAGATAGATTCAATTTATGCACACTCAAATAAAAATACAGCTTGCAGAAAATAAAAAGCAGAACAGCAGTAAAATTGATCTCAGAAAATCTACAGAAATTAATAAATCATGAAAATTTTATGTAAAACACTTTCAATTATATTAGTTCCATCAAAACAAGAATTACTTAATTTAGAATTTTTTGAAGGGAGAAACAATTCGCATAACAGGGTAGTTACCGGTAGAAAATAGAACGTGTGTCCCGTTTACAATCCCTGCCTAGAAGATATAACCCAGCGGCACCCCTACACGCCCTAGGAACCCCATGGAATGGGAGGAGGAGGCTTGCGTCTCGCTTGTTCCTAGGACCGGACGGCCAGGAAACTCTACTCCAGGCAGCAAAAGTAAAAAGGAACGAAAAAAATAATCAAACAAGCAAGAACCCTAGACATGGATCTGATACCAAAATTGATGCAGAACGGAAGCTCTGATACCAAAATTGATGCAGAACGAAAACTCTGATACCAAAAATGATGCAGAATGAATATGTGGAATGCGGAAGCAAATTAAAATTAATGTTTTTTTTTATATATATTCTAGAAGTCGGCTTTGACTCAAAGGAAAGATAACTAATGTTGAAAGAAACTAAGAAATGACAGAAAGAAAAATTAAAAGGAGTGGATTATCAGAGTAACTCAGAAGTAGGATCGCTGGGGATTGAGAAACCCCCAGATCTAGGGTTTGCTCTGAGTTTCAACGAAACAGACAAAGTGAGAAGGGAAGGTTCTTGTTACCTAGCAGTGATATCTCTCCATTTGGTGGAAAAAGACTCTCTCGAGCAGATTATTGGATCCCGAGAGTCAAGGTATCTTCGCAATGGATCCTCTGATAATGGTCCTTGGCAAAGGTGGCCTCTTCTTGAAGCCTAGGTCCTGGAGAGAAGAAGAACAATGTTAGGAACAAGAGACTCAGGGAATAGAGTTACCATAGTAGAAGAAAGGATAGGATCTGAAGGTCTTCAGCTGATCTGGAACTCCTAGGCTACGAATTTGGGACTTCTTCTCCTGGATCTGCTGGATGGACTCTGAAGCAGTGGTAGCTGACTTGAAGATGGCTGGACTGGGGTCCTGGTGGTCGGCCACCCTTTGGAAGAAGAACCTTGGAGATGGTGTAGAGGCTAGGGTTTGGTGGTGGTGGAGTAGAGATGGGTGGACTAAGCTAGGGTTTTGGGGTTGGAGATCTCACACCTCCTCAAGATTCCTAGGGAACACGGATTTACTCCCTCATGGAGCTCAACACTTGAATACAAGTGCGGAAGAGAGAAACACAAAGTTGCTCACAAAAGAAATTGATTTCATTTATCATTTTTTCAAGAGTTACATAGAGTTGAATATATAGACATAACAAAGAAATAAAATTTATACACTTCCCATGTGGGACTAATAGGACTAACCCACACTTTAGGCATTAAATTCTCTTCCCAAGACTCCTTCCATGAGTGGGCAGCCCAAAAACTCCAAGAAAACTTGAAGATCAGCTCCAAATGGCAGGTTATGGGGGTGTCTCCTAGTATCTCTCCATGAATCAAGAATTTTCCCTTTATGGTTTGGCTCTTTTGGACACCTCCTAGTCTTGCTCCACAAGTTTAGGCTTCTTCCTTTCATGGCTTTGGCACTTTAGGAAACTTTTGGGTGCCTCCTTGATTTTCCCCAAAGACATGCTCTCTTCCCTTTATAACTTGGATTTTTATAGAACATTGTGGGGCACCTCCTTGATCCTCTCTTCAAGAAAAATTCTTGCCATCCTGGCTTGGGTTTATCTGGAAATAAGTTGGCTCCTCCTTGGATTGAGGTATCTTGATGGATTTCTCCCCCAAGTGGCGCATGAAAGAAGGGACCTGCTTTCTTGTGGTGTGGGGACCAAGGCACACTGGATGGAGATGTGGAGCCTCCTGGACTCTGGCTTTTGGCTGGGAGTGTGGCGCCCACATGCTTGGGCCTAGGAGAAAAATTGGGCACCCTGGACCTTGACTTGATTTTAAAAAAATGGCACCAACCTGGAGAAGACCTAGACCACTACTAGGACTTGTACTGAGTCAACATGACTCAACAAAATTAAATTATAGGGAAATACAGACTCAATACTAAAATTGAGTTGACCAAGTCAACCCTAATTACAAAACCAGAAAACCCTAATTCTTCGGGCAAGGTCAATCAGAGATCTAGATGGAGCCCTGAAGTCTTCTTCTGAGTCTGGTGCCCGCACCAAAGCTAGCCTTCGAGTTCCACTCCACAACTTTTTTATCCAGATTTTCAACCTATATAGGACCACCCCTTCCCAACTGACCCCGAACAATATTCGAGTGATTTGTGCTTTGTGGTCCACTATCGGGAAGCTGATATCGAACCAAGGACATCACTATTTTTCAACTTTTTTCTTTTAAAACAGGACTTCCAAAGTCTGGAATGGTGGATGTTCAGTCCCCGTCCTGGCCGAAAGATATTAGGAGGGCTTCCATCTGCCATTCATGGGTGGAAGTCCCGATACTTTTCTGTAGATAGCCTAGAGCCGTGGGGATTTGAGATGGCATGGATGGAGCCGAGGCCGAATGCCTTGAATGGGAGGAAGGTATCAAGGGCCGATGAGGCTGACTTCCACAAGCTGAATAGCGAGGACCCGAAGTTTGTCAGCTTCATGCTCCATGAAGGGAGTCTCCACCAGGCTGGAATCAACCAGCACTGAATGCTGGGTAGGACGGAAGCCATTGAGAGGGACCTATTGCTCTTTCTTTTGCTAATTTCGATGTTGTTACTGACCTTAGCATGTTTGTCGACAGGTGGCAAAATGAAGCCAGATCGGGCGACCCTTTCAGTGCAGTCAGCATAAAGGAGGGCCATCCGTATTTCTGAGCCAACTCCTCGGTAGCCGAAGAAGTAGAGGGTGGCAGAGCTGATGCCCGAGAGGTTGAAGAAGCGACGGACAGAGAAGCCGTTAGCTACGGTTGTGTCGGTGGAGTCAGAAGATGACATACTGCTGGCAGATCGCTGAAAGGTGATGGCATCGAAGCGGTCTTCTTTGGTTGGGCAGTCAGCCACCCGGGCGGAAGAGGAATGTCCAGCACCAGCTGGGGTAGAGATGACTCCATCTCTCTGCCACTAGATTTGACGAGGGAGGCTTCTTTAATGGTCCGCGGGGACCAAGTGGCTGAAGGGCAGACGGCTTCCCAGGGGAGGGCCGACGATGTCGGCGACGTTGAGGACCGCCAAAAGTGGCAAGCTATCCATGATGCCGAACAAGTCAAAGAACAGCTCTAGAGGGCTGTTGACGGTGTCGATGGACGGTCAGTGAACTAGGCCGTCAGGAGTACTCTTCACCATTTGTTGGGGGTGAGTTTCAAGTTTAAGCCTTCAGCCCTTGCTTTACTGTTTATAACTTTCTAACTGTGTATCTGTCGGTAGCTCATCCGAGACTCGCTGCTGGTGGATGACAGCTTGGGCGAGTTGCTCCATCTGAAGGAGCACTTGACCAAGAGGGTAGAGGCAGTCGAGGCGGCGAGGGACACCGCATGGGCGGCATTGACAGCTGCCAGAGTAGAGCTGACCTATCTTCGGATGGTTGAAGGAGAGATGTCAGCCTTGTGGGCCGAGTTGGAGGCCCAGAAGAAATAGCTCGAGGACTCGCTGGCCCGGGAGGCTGACTGGGAGGCGAAGCTGAAAGATAAGAGGTGGATGGTCAAAGCCATGACCCACCGGCTAGCAGAGGAAGAGGGGCGCCTGGCCGAAGCAGAGGCACATTCGAGGGGCCACCAGGCGATGGCGGAGCGATACAAGGGTTTATTGAAGATGACCCAGGAATTGTTGAAGATGGCTACTGAAAAGGCCGTTGCAGAATACAAAGTCTCCGAAGACTTTGTGGAAGAGATGAACGAGGCCAGGACAGTCGACTTCGGTTTTGGGTATGAAGAGTGTCTGGAGAAGGTTGGCACCGCCTTTCTAGAACTCGATCTCTCCTTCCTTCAGCCACCAAAGCCGGCGAAAAGTAGAGCGCGGAGGTGGCGGATCTGACTGCCAATGCAGCCGAGGCCGAAGCCGAAGTCGAAGTCAAAGCTAATGTGGGAGCGGCAGCCATTCCTGTCGGAGCTTCGGGAGGCATCGAGGAGGCCGAAGTCAACATTGTGTCAGTACTTCCCGAGGGTCAAACCTAGCCATTTGTAAAGGTCTAACCCTTCATTTTGTAAAGAACTTTTTTTTTTATTTAATAAAATTTCTTTATGTCATTTCTTTTGCATACTTGTGTTACCGACTGATATGACTTGCCAAAGTCACTTTCTTCTAACACTTTCTTCTAAAATTTTACTAAGTATGGCCTGTTGGCTTATTTGAGCAGATGGTCGGACCTCCGCAGTAAATGTCGAATAGTAACTTAGGCTGAACCAATCTATTTTTGGATTTTCAATTTAAGTGTTGGTCCGTTGCTTGTCCGAGCCCAGGGATAGTTGAGGCAATGATCAGACTGTAGCTTAGGCTGAGCCAACTTACTTAGGATTTTCTTCCCCATTGTTGACCGTCGGCTTGTCCGAGCCAAAGATAGTTGAGGTAGCGGTCAGACTGTAGCTTAGGCCAAACAAACTTACCTAGAATTTTCTTCCCAGTGTTGATCCGTCAGCTTGTCCAAGCCCAGATATAGTTGAGGCAGCGATCGGACTATATCTTAGGCCAAACCAACATACTTAGGATTTTCTTCCCTAGTGTTGATCCGTCGGCTTGTTCGAACTGGGCTGCCCTAGAGCCTTTGCTGACCGGAGTCAGACTTTCAGAAGTGGGCTGCCCTAGAGCCTTTGCCGACCGAAGTCGGACTTTCGAAAGTGGGCTGCCCTAGAGCCTTTGCCAACCGGAGTCATACTTTTGGAAGTGGGCTGCCCTAGATCCTTTGCTGACCGGAGTCAGACTTTCGGAAGTGGGCTGCCCTAGAGCCTTTGCCAACTGGAGTCAGACTTTCGGAATTGGGCTGCACTAGAGCCTTTGCCGACCGGAGATGGACATTTGGAAGTGGGCTGTACTAGAGCCTTTGCCGACCGGAGTCGGACTTTTGGAAGTAGGCTACACTAGAGCCTTTGCCAACCAGAGTCGGACTTTTGGAAGTGGGCTGCCCTAAAGCCTTTGCCGATCGGAGTTAGACTTTCGAAAGTGGGCTGCCCTAGAGCCTTTGCCGACCAGAGTTGGACTTTCGGAAGTGGGCTATCCTAGAGCCTTTGCCGACTGGAGTCGGACTTTTGGAAGTGGGCTGCCCTAGAGCCTTTGCCAACCGAAGTCGAACTTTTGGAAGTGGGCTGCCCTAGAGCGTTTGCCGACCGGAGTCGGACTTTCGAAAGTGGGCTGCCCAAGAGCCTTTGTCGATCGGAGTCAGACTTTCAGAAGTGGGCTGACTGGTTGCTGTCATTCGGAGGTCGGACTTCAAGAGCCTTATAGCTCTGCTTCTTGGGGGCCGGCCTCCCCTCTGCCTGGCATCGGCTGGTCGCTTGTTGTTTCGCCTGAGCATACTTCTGCGCCCTGGCCAGGAGCTCACTATAGCTTGTTGGAAACCTCTTGTCCAAGGAGAAAGTAAGCCTGGATGAGTGGAGCCCTCGCTTGAAGGCTAACATAGCTACATCTTCATTTAGGTCCGGGATTTTCATGGCAGCTGAGTTGAAACGGGCCATGTAATCCCGGAGGGTCTCTCCCTCCCTTTGCATCATGAGGAAGCGGCAGTCGGTGTTCCTCGAGATCCGACTGCAGGTCCTGAAATGGAAAAGAAAATGATTTTTGAGTTGAGTGAAGGAGTGGATCGTACCTGGTCGGATGGCGGAGAACCACATTCGGGAGGTCTTCTTAAGAGTGGCAGGGAGGGAAGGTAATGCAGTGGAGGGCATCAGAGGCACCCTATACCATATATGGGCTTTGTAAGTGCCCAGGTGGTCTAGTGGGTCGGTGGTGCCATTGTAAGGGTCCACCTGAGAGATTTTGAAGTGGCGGGGAATCATCTCCACCAGAATCTCATCAATGAATGGGGGACGGGAATCTTATACTTGCCCCCATTCGGCCTTCTACTGGTGAGCAATTTCTACAATGCGCTCCTCCATGCACAAATCTTGTTGGTGTAGTCTCTTGGGAGTTCGGCGATAGGCTGAATGCCAGCAGGGATGGATTTGGCAAAGGACAACGGAGCAGATCTTGCCCTCTTGCCATCGGTGTGAGCGCCCAAGGATCTTCAGGGCTTCGCGGTGGTGCGAGAATAATGCTGATGGACCTCCAATTGGCGGCTTCCCTCAGCAGCAGTTGGAGGAATAGTGTAGGAAGTAGCTGGCGGTTGCTGTCAGTTGTCAGCCATCTTTTGGAAATGCTGAACCACGGTGGTTAGCATTTCAATGTTGTTCATTAACATCTGGACCTACTGCAGTCCCAGAGTAATGGTAGGCTCAGCAATAGCGGCGATGGCATCATTTTCCCTGGTGGGTTCCCCGGACCTGGATGGGGAAAGACCCCTTCTGGCAGTGGCATTTGGAGCTCTTCCTTAGTCGTTGCTTGGCTGGGAAGATAGATTCCTCCTTTTAGAGAAGGGTGCGTAGCCCTTTCTCTAGTGCCAATCTATTGCGGTGACTTCTCTTGGACTGGGTCCAGTCAGCTGTGCTGGAGTTCTCCTCGCCCGGTAGACCTGCAACAAAGTCCCCAAGGCACCGGTGGTGTTCCGGCGGGGGACCCTTCGATGCCTAAGTTAGCAGGAGCTTGAAGGCAACAGAATGGAGGAATCAAGGAGATAGAACATGGAGAGGGAAGAGAGTCCTTATCTCAAAATGGGATCCCCGGGCACCTTATATAGGCACAGAACAGTCCAAAATTTGTTAAGGAGGAGTTCAAAAAAGATCGATCTACCCCTAGGAGAATCTGGTGAGTGGCCACATGGTATCCGGATAGGGTAGCATCGTGGGAGTAGTGGAGCAGTACTGCTGATGTGGCAGGAGTCCGTTGCAATAGAAAGGGGTTTCTAGAACCTTCTGGGTTCTGAAGCATGTTTGTCAGACGCCGAGTGGGAAGGCAGTCGGTCCCCAAAGGTAGGGCGTCTGTAGGACGGTAGGCCGGACCTCAGCAGGAGCAGGCTATCGGACCTCCACTCCGGTGGGTCGGACTTCTGCAGGGTGTGTCCGTCGGAGCTTTAGAAGAACGGCCCGTCGGATCGCAAAGAGGGGCCGGTTCAGTCTGACGGTGAGCCGTTATGGTATAATAGTTATAATAATTAGATTTCAAAGTTTAGATTTCAGGTTTCAAATCTTGAATTTTAAAATTTCGAATTACGGGGTTGAAATTTGTTCTTGAAGTATAGAAAAATCTCAGCAATTAGCAAACCTCCAATTGATTTGATTCAAAATTCGAAATTCAAATTTAAAAATCTTAAATTTTTGAAATTTAAATTGAAACTTTCAGATATCAGAGTTATGATTTTAGATCCCAAATTTTAAAATTTAAATCTCGAATTTTGGCTTTGAATTTTGGACTTGAAGACAAGCAACACACAAAGGAACAAAATTTCAGCAACTTGAACTAGTAAACCATAAGCTCTGATACCAAAAATTGATCCAGGACAGGAAAAGATCATGCATTCATGATGGATAGAGATTCAAGAAAGATGATTAATAAGATAAATTGAGAAACAAATCCACACACAAATAAGCTAAATTAATCCAAGAAAAGAATTTTCATGAAAGAGACTAGTTGATCTAAGTTACAATACCCGTAATGTTGATCTAGTTCAAATCAAGAATAGGATCTTCATGGTAAGGAAACCATCATTACTAGGGTATGTTAACTATCAAATAATTAGATCGAAAGAGCTTAGGAATGGTTCTCCTACCAACAATGATGGCTAAAATTATTTGGTGGAAGGGTTCACTCAACACTCTAGGAAAGAAGCTTGGATCATAAGATCTACACTCCCTAACCTTGTGGACTCACCTTGTAGATGGTTCATGGCTTGGAAACCTTCATCTTCAACCCGGGATCCCTGAGAGAACCTGCAAAGACCCCATCATGAGGCATGGAAATGAAATCAAAAGGAAGAAATGAAGAAGGGAAAGAAAGGAAGAGAAGAAGAAAGCTTGGAATGGAGCTTGATGGACTTAAGCTTGGAACCGGATCAAGGGTATCCCACCCTCTTCAAACAAAATCAAGGGCATCCCACCCTCTTCTCTCACAAGGGCATCCCACCCTTCTCAAAATGAGGCTTCACACCTCAAGCAAAAGAAGGCATCTCACCCTCTCCACACAAGAGAACTCAAGAGAACTTTTATCAAGATGAAAATCCTTTCATTACTCAACATAAGATGCTTTACAAGAGGGGCTTGGGACCCTATTCATAGGGCAAGCAAATCATAATTTTGGCCAAACTAATCACCAACTAATCTCTTGGTTAGTTATACTAATTGATAGATTAGGTAGATCAAACTAAAAGTGGTTCCAACAACATTTTCTTCTAGATTTTGTTACAACTAATCTCATGTGGTGCCTAAGTATCATCCATGTAGCTTTCTTGCTGATGTAGTGGTCTTGGTGGATGATGAAGTGGAGGACTTAGTGGCATCCCACATGTGAAGTTAGTTGGAGTTTTGTTGGGGGAAAGTTGTAGGTAGTTTTTCCTTCCATGTGACCCCCAAAATAGCCTTGATGAAGTGGCCTCCATGTGGCACCCAAGGAGAAGTTGTGTTGGCTTCATGAAGGCTTCTAAATGGCCTTCAAAGAGTGCTTCCAAGTAGCTTCAAAGGAGAGCTTACAAGTGGCATAAGAAAAGATTTTGGTTGACTAATGGGTCAGCTCAAGAACAAGTTGCGCCGATTCAAAGAGCTTGAGTCGACTCATGAGGTTGATGCCTTTTTTCTTGAGTCAGCTCATTGAAAAATAGGCTTCCTTCATTGACACATTGGGCTTAATCCCTTTAGATATCCTCCTTGATTAATCTTTATGGGCTTTAATGTTGAGTCAACTCCCATCCAAATGGCCTTTGTCCTCTTGGCTTATTCCATAAGAAATTTAGATGAAGCTTGAATTCTCTTTCCAATACTGATGTCCCCATCAAGACTTCATCATCCAAGCATCAATCAAGAACTACAGTAAAAGGGTGAATAGCCCACTATTTTTTGCCGATGCGAGGAGTGAGCGTCGAAAAAATCTGGTGACCCATAGATGCTTTGGAGGAGCATCGTCCAAAATCGGACTTTAGCAACATTTTTTAGTGTCGGGACCCCTTCTTCTCCCACCCTGCCCAGCATCCATTCGGTCCACCACTCTTCTTTCGATCGATCCTTCCCTCCCTCTTCTCATTCGATCGTCATCGGCCTTTCACTCCTCACTCCCTCCTCCTCCATCATTTTTCGTCGCTCCGTCGTCCCAGCCGTCGCTGGGCAACGTCCTCCATCTTCTTCGATTCGTCACCGTCCGCTGCCACTCCCTCCTCTCATTCGATCATCCGCAGCCTTGCACTCCTTCTCCCTCCCTCCTCCTTCATCTTTTTCCATCGCTCCGTCATCCCAGCCATCGCTACACCACCTCCTCTGTCTTCTTCGATTCGTTGCCGTCCATCGCACGTAGATCTGAGTCGATCCGTTGTTCCATCCTCCATCATCTCACCGTTGAGGTACTAAGAGTAGATGTTAGCCTTTTTAGCTTTGAAAATTGAGGTTCTACAAAGAATAAAGGAAACTGTAACACTTTCTATGGCTATTGAAGAAAGCAGTTTAACACTTGATTTGACAGGTAAAAAGCTTGGGAAAAATGATGGGCGATTATGTTCTTTGCATCCATAATGGGGAATCTGCAGACCACTTCTTTTCTGATTATGATTTTTTCCTATTAATCTTTAAAGATGATCTACTCGGTCATGGGTGTTTTGTGCTTGCACAGAAATCTTGTAGAATTATGTTTTAATGGGGGAATGAGGCACTTTTCTAAAGGGTTGCTGGAACTTCTCGTGATATTGATTGGTGCAATGACTTGGTCGCGTTGGAGGGAAATTAGTAACAATTGAATGTTCCTGAACAAGAGTTCCTCCATGAGATCCATGGCTGCTGAAGGTGTACATCGATCTCTTTCTATTTGGTCAAATCTCTGCCCACATAATTTGCTAGGTGAGCATTCTAAACTGGTTCCTCATTGCCTGAATGATGCTATCTAATTCTTCATGCGCTGTCACAAGATTGTCTTTAAATGATTCAGATATGCGCCTTCGTTCAGTGGTATTGCCTTTTTTTTTCTTTCTCCAAACGTTCAAGTATTGGTGCCGCATATCTATTTTATTATTAATTTTTTGTTTGATTGTTTTTCTTTCATGCTCTTCGGTGACTCTTTGTCTCTCTCCTATTTCAATTTATAACGCAATTACATGATTGAACTCTTTCTTGCTTCAATATTTGTTATGATAACATGTTATATGGTATAAACATCGCATCGTAGCCCTGCAGATCAGAAGCTAAGATGTGCTAGTATGGTGCCATGCACTAGATAATACCCTGTTAGCATCTGAATCTATTCAGGTACATATGGATACAACTTCGAGCTCCAGACTAATATCCAGTTTTATTTATATAATTTTATATGCCTTCTATTATCCTTTATATGCCTTCTTTGTTACTTCATGGACTCTTTTTCATGGGAATTCTCAACTAATTCATGGATTTTGTACATAGTTGGACATGTCTTCATCAAGAATGCTGGGTTCTTCATCGATATCTTACTATATGCTAATTCATGAGATATGTCTTCTATTATTCTTTATATGCCTTCTCTGTATTTGATGGACTCTTTTTTATGGGAATTCTCTACTAATTCATGGATTTTGTACAAAGTTGAACATTTCTTCATCAAGAATGCTGGGTTCTTCATGGATTTCTTACTATATGCTAATTCATGGGATATGTCTTCTATTATCCTTTATATGCCTTCTCTATTAATTCATGGACTCTTTTTCATGGGAATTCTCTACTAATTCATGGATTTTGTACAAAGTTAGACATTTCTTCGTCAAGAATGCTGGGTTCTTCATGGATATCTTACTGATGGAGGACAGATGGTAGGATCATTGGTGAGCCAAGAAGTCACCTAAATTAGGGTACTATTTTTTTTTTTTTTTTTCTAGGGATGGCGAAGGAATAGTGGGGATGGAGGACAGGGATCTGGATTTGATGGACTTTGGGACTCACCCTAACGAAGAGACCTCTCATCTCTAAGGCATTATACCCTCCTCGATACTTGGAGGTGCTAGGTTGAATCTCAAAGGTCAGGTCATGAGGGGTTAAAGAAAATGGGTTGGAAAGGGGGATAACTAAGGCCTCACGCCCATGCCAGAAGGCGAAGGCAAGAAGAATCACTCTTCTAAAAACTCAATTTTTTTCTCCAAAAACTTTTTTTTTTTTACAAAGGACTGAGGGTGATATTTATAGACATGTCCAACCCTCATTTTATTTTGAATACATGATAAAAAGATAAGGATGACTCAAATTCAAATACAAGATAGGATAAGATAAGCCTATCCATATCTCAACTCCTAACCAACCAAATCCTAATTTAAATTTCAAATAAAAAGATAAATCTCAAACTAATTTATTAAAATCTGTGCTACTTCGGGATCGGTGGTGCTCTGGGATCAGTGCTGCTCCGGGATCAATGCGGCTTCGAGATCAGTGCTACTCTGAGATCCCCATCATTCCCCTGAGGTGGGGGAAACTCGGCTCCGTCGAGTTAGGCTGGCTCTAGGATGCACATGACCCAATTTAAAGTAAACAAGATTTATTCTAAGCTGGAAAAATCTAGGATATATGTGGAATAACCAGAATAGCTAGAATAGCTATTCAGGTCTTCTTCAACAGCAACTTCACGATTCATCTTGCACGCTTTTTGGAACAGGAGCTTTGCACCGGAAGGAGGTGTTCGGACGAGATCTCCGAGGAGAGGTGGTCCGGAGAGGAGGCTTGGTGGCGGGGATGTCTGGAAGTGTTGTTCGTTAGCCCGAGGAGCAGGGGAGGTGAGCTCGATTTGGGCGCAACGTCCGCGGAGGGCTGGCGTCGTGGCGATCTCCGGGAGGAGTGAGATCCGACGTCGGGGCGGACCGGAGAAGGGAGTTCCGGGTGGGAGGACTGGAAGAGGGCGTCTGATGAGGGGCAGACTGGAGGAGGGCGAGCCTAGGGTGGTCTTCTTTGAGGGCAGAACAGCGGCTTTGTGGAACAGGGGAGATGGGATGCTGCTTCGTGGGATGGTGGTTCGGAGAGGACGGCACCGGGGCAATCTCGGGGCCTTGTTTCCGGCGGGGTAATCGGGCTCCGGTGGAGGAACACCGAGCGAGCATCCAAAAAGGTCACTAAACGCTTGGGGACGTCCGGGCGTGAGGAGCAGGGAGGTGACCGGACGACGGAAGGACTGGCGATGGGAAGTCCGGCGATGGAGGGCCGGAAGGAGGGAGACCGGTTGATAGAGAAGACCGGAGGAAGGAGGTTTGGGAGTGGGACTTGGATCTAAGCTCCGGGAAAGCAAGGAGGAGGGGAGATCTGGCGTTGGGAGACGGAGGAGTGAGGTCTAGTTTGAGACAGAGGGGGGGGGGATGACATGGTGATGGGAGATGGGAGGGAAGTCTTGGCAGATCGGGGTCGTCTGTGGATGGGAGCTCCTTTGTTGTGGACTGGACAGAAGGGTGGAATGGTGCTTCGGGGAAGATGGAGATGGTTGTGGAAGAGCGATGCGGCGGCGGAGACGGCGTGGAAGAGGGAGGTCGGACGGATAAAATCGAAAGAGGCTTATGGATGACAGGGTGGCTGGAGGAAACTTACGGACGATGGGAGGCTTGGGCCATGGCGGACGCGAGCAGTAGGGCGTGGGTTTAAGGAAGACGATGACTGCAGCGGCCGGTCGTGGTCTGACGAAACAACAACGGAATACTGGCGATCGATGGGAAGGAAAATAGCGATGGAGATAGATGGGGAGGCGACCAAGGGGTGCTGGACCGTGTGAAAGATGGAGGACGGGGATGATGAGGACTATCGGGATAGAAGGAAATATGGGGTACTCTAATTTTTTCTGGGCTCTGATACCAAAATGATGAGGGACAGATGGGTAGGATCGTTGGTGAGCCTAGAAGTCACCTAAATTAGGGTATTATTTTTTTTGGTATTTTTTTTCTCTACGGGTGGTGAAAGAATAGTGGGGATGTAGGATAGGGATCTAGATCTCATGGACTTTGGGACTCACCCTAACAAAGAGACCTCTCACCTCTAGGGCATTACACCCTCCTCGATATTTGGAGGCGCTAGGATGGATCTCAAAGGTCACGAGGGGATAAAGAAGATGGAATGAGAAGGGGAATAACTAGGGCATCACGCCCATGCCCGAAGGCGAAGGCAAGAAGAATCACTCTTCTAAAAAGCTCAAATTTTTTTCTCCAAAAACTCTTTTTTTTTTACAAAGGATTGAGGGTGGTATTTATAGACCTGTCCAACCCTCATTTGAATTCGAATACAGGATAAAAAGATAGGGATGACTCAAATTCAAATACAGGATAGGATAAGATAAGCCTATCCATATCTCAATCATAACCAGCCAAATCCTAATTCAAAATTCAAATAAAAGATAAATCCCAAACTAATTTATTAAAATCTGTGCTACTTCGGGTTTCTCTGTGATCAGTGCTGCTCCGGAATGAATGCGGCTTCGAGGTCAGTGCTGCTCTGAGATCCCCATCATTCCCCTAAGGTGGGAGAAACTTGGCTCCGTTGAGTTAGGCTGGCTCTAGGATGCACATTACCCAATTTAAAGTAAACAAGATTTATTCTAAGCTGGAATAAATCCAGGATATATGTGGAATAGCCAGAATAGCTAGAATAGCTATTCGGGTCTACTTCAACAGCAACTTCACGATTCATCTTGCATGCTTCTTGGAACAGGAGCTTTGCACCGGAAGGAGGTGTTCGAACGAGATCTCCGAGGAGAGGTGGTCTAGAGAAGTGACTTGGCGGTGGGGATGTCCGGAAGTGTTGTTCGTGAGCCCGAGGACCAGGGGAGGTGAGCTCGGTTCGGGCGCAACGTTCGTGGAGGGCTGGCATCATGGCGATCTCCGGGAGGAGTGAGATCCGGCGTCGGGGCAGACCGGAGAAGGGAGATCTGGCATGGGAGGACCGGTAGAGGGCGTCTGATGAGGGGCAGACCGGAGGAGGGCGAGCCTGGGGCGGTCTCTTTGAGGGCAGAACAACGGCTTTGTGGAACAGGGGAGATGGGAGGCTGCTTCGTGGGATGGTGGTTCGGAGAGGACGGCACCGGGGCGATCTCAGGACCTTGTTTCCGGTGAGGGAATCGGGCTCCGGTGGAGGAACGCCGAGTGGGCGTCCGGATAGGTCACTAAACGCTTGAGGACGTCCGGGCGTGAGGAGCAGGGAGGTGACCGGACGATGGAAGGACTGGCGGTGGGAAGTCTGGCGACGGAGGGCTAGAAGGAGGGAGACCGGTTAATAGAAAAGAACCGGAGGAAGGAGGTTTGGGAGTGGAACTTGGATCTGAGCTCTTGGGAAGAAAGCAGGAGGAGGGGAGATCTAGCATTGGGAGACAGAGGAGTGAGGTCTGGTTTGAGACAGAGGTGGGGGGAAGACCGGGCGATGGGAGATGGGAGGGAAGTCTTGGCGGATCGTGGTCGTCTGGGGACAGGAGCTCCTTTGTTGTGGACTGGACCGAAGGGTGGAATGGTGCTTCGAGGAAGACGGAGATGGTTGTGGAAGAGCGATGCGGTGGTCGGAGACACCGTGGAAGAGGGAGGTCGGATGGATAAAACCGGAAGAGGCTTATGGATGACAGGGTGGCTGGAGGAAACTTATGGACGACGGGAGGCTTGGGCCATGGCGGACGTGAGCGAATGGGTGTGGGTTTAAGGAAGACGATGACTGCAGCGGCCGGTCGTGGTCTGATAAAACAGCAACCGAATAATGGCGATCGATGGGAAGGAAAACAGCGATGGAGATAGATGGGGAGGCGACCAAGGAGTGCTGGACCGGGTGAAAGATGGAGGACGGGGACGATGAGGACTGTCGGGATAGAAGGGAATATGGGGTACTCTAATTTTTCTGGGCTCTGATACCAAAATGATGGGGGATAGATGGGTAGGATCGTTGGTGAGCCTAGAAGTCACCTAAATTAGGGTACTATTTTTTTGGTATTTTTTTTCTCTAGGGGTGGTGAAAGAATAGTGGGGATGTAGGATAGGGATCTGGATCTCATGGACTTTGGGACTCACCCTAACGAAGAGACCTCTCACCTCTAGGGCATTATACCCTCCTCGATACTTGGAGGCGCTATGATGGATCTCAAAGGTCACGAGGGGATAAAGAAGATGGAATGAGAAGGGGAATAACTAGGGCATCACGCCCATGCGATATGTCTTCTATTATCCTTTATATGTCTCCTCTGTTACTTCATCGGCTCTTGTTCATGGGTATTCTCTACAAATTCATAGATTCTATACAAAGTTGGACAGTTGTTGTTCATGAATGCTGGGATACTTCATCAGTTTGTTTCTTCCTCATGGGTACTTACTTCATCAGTAAAACTCTTTTACAACTATGTTACTGTTAAATAGAGGAGTATCATGCTGCTTGGCAGGAGGGACATGCCGAATTTCGTACAGAGTACATACATGATCCCGGTACCGGTCGACTTTTTGTTATTTTATACTTTGTATTTTCGTGTATTTTTATTTTTGTTAAATAGACATGTATAACAAACATTAAAATATTAGATTGTAATGAATTTTACAAATTTTAGTATAATTTGAGTATAACATTGTTGGATTGCACAGATTTATGGGCAGACTGTAAGTGAAGTTAGAACTATTTCTGATATTTTTATTTTTATTTTTAGTGCAGATGAGCTCATTGACTTAATCATGAGATTATAACTTGAAGCTCGAGTTTCTTATTTTATTTTATTTTTATTTTATGAATATAAAAAAATTTTCTTTACCTTTAAGAGATATCAGCATATTTGATGTTTTGTTTATTCTTTTACTTTCCTACGGATGTGTACTTGATCCAGGTGACAAAATCATGGACCGCCCTCCAACATTTACAATGCATGAGTTTGATGCAAGAGTGAATGGGGCCTGGTCATCAAGGGAATGCCAATGGCTTCTTTTATTTAACTGTTGTTTTTCTTAAAATAATTGAATACTCTTTATTTATCTAGTGTTGTCCATTATCTGTCAATCATTCTTTTTCTTGATATTTGACTAGTTTTGCTGGTTGATTTCATGTCCAAACAAAAGAGGAACCACTGTTACTTGATCTTCTACAAATTTATCATTTGGCTAAATTTGATGTGCCATTGAAGTCCCAAGGCTGTCAGATTTCTCTTTGGATATCCCTCAGATAGTTGAAGTGGGGGAACAAGAAAAGCCAAATGTGTTTTCCTGACTTCTCCAAACAATCCACATGGAAGGTGTATTCCCTTTCTTGATTCATAGTATATTGTCATAAATCCAAATGGAAGCCTTTATTATTGAACCAAACAATGCCCCCCTAAGAATATTGTGAATAGGGTTTGTTTAAAACTTCATTGATAGGAAATGTAGCTCCTGGTGGGATTAATGACTAAAATCCTTAAATCCAGCCACAGAGTGTTGGGATGAGAGTTCTTGGTTATTGTTTTTCTCTTGTTGATAGAATGATGCAATTAATCATAGTATATCTCTTGACAATGCATATCTTATTCTGAAGAGACTACATTGTTGTTAAGGGACATCTACATTTTTCTGGTAGGCTACTGCTACATACTTCTTTGGTACCTTTAATCAGTTAACCAATGATGGAGATCCAGATCTATAAATTAGGGCCTTCTTGTTTGGAAAGTTGAATACGGTTCTTTATAAGGCGAAACACCTTTTGAGCTATTTAAATGCATATTATATTATATAGCCTCTTGTGTTAACAGTGTGGTATCTATTTTATATCCTAGTTCCGCTTGCCCTCCTCTTCAAAAATCTATCACTCAATATTGCAACCCTTTCCAAAAATATTTATTACTTGTAAACTTGCAAGATGTTGATTTGATGCTTTTCTAGTCCCAATTGTCAGTGGTAATGCTTGCCGTCAAATGTGTAGTTGTCATAATCTCTGGCAGGCCTGTTGTGATGGGCCCTATCTTACCATGATGGATGCACTTGTGGCTGCTGGGCTTCCTGGTTCTGAAGGCCAAGGTATTGCTGATGTCCTTCATATTGTAGTTGTTAAAAATGATTATGTGATGATATTACTTCATATTTTGATGTTAAGTTAATGAGATATATGTGGTTCCTCTTCATTCAGGTTTTCTGGTTTTGGTTTTATAAGGAAGGCAATTTCATTTACTGCTCCTACAACAACTGCTGCTGCAGGTAAGTTCTTTGAATTCTTCTGAAATATTGCTTTTGGGCAATTGGCTAGCCTTAAATTCTTTAAATCCTTCATCAAGATTATTTTTTTCAAGTCATCAATTGTGTAATAATTAAAGTATTATGAATATATGTAACATATGGAGGATGCCAAGTGAGCTATGTATTATAGAATTGTTATAATATTTGCAAATCTGATCAAAAGTGTTGATCAAAAGTGTATTATAGTTTATGGTGATGTTGAGGAGTGTTGGGATATCCCAGTCCAGGTACGAATCGAACACCAGTTTGGCTAGCCGAAGACCTCTTCTTCGGACCACTGACCTTGGACCAGGAAAGGACAGGCCAACTACAGGCAACCCAAGGCTTCTTATCGGTTTACGACATCCGAAGGCCAGATCTTCAGATGATGTCTTCGGTCCTAACCAAAGACCAGGCTTCTCGTCAACTTCCGAAGACATGCTCTTAGATCCCTGCCGAAGACATGATCTCCGGTCCTAGGTAGACACCAAGTCTTCGACCCATGCAGAGGACGAAATCTTCAAACAAGAATCTCCCTAAACAGGGAAATCTGAAGATGGGACCATGATCTGGCCAAGATAGGCAACAGTAACTAACAGTTACTATTGACAATCTCCATGCCACGATCAAGGCACGAAATTCCAATTGCCATGCCTTCAGTCTGGTCAGAATCGCCCAATGACAACCCACGATCGACAATCATGGGAAGAAATTAACTCTCTATAATCGTCGGGAGAAGAGCGGGGCCGCAGACTAGAGGTTTCCTTTTAAATAGCGCTAAGAGGAATTGCTCAAGGAGGTACGCACACATACATACATTCACGCTTAATCTAAATTAAAAGGGTATTTCCCTCTGCTCCTCGAGAATCTTTTCCATTCTGTGGCTAGGATCTGTACTTGACTTAGGCATCGGAGTGTCCCCGCCGGAACGACTTTGGTAAGGGACCTATTTTGCAGGTGAACCAGCTAGCAGTCCTGTGGTGCAGCAGCTCTGACCAACCGATACAGGGACTCCACGCCAATAGATTAGCATGCCAGGAAAGGGGGCGACACAGCATTCTTTAGGCTCCCTTTTAAACAAGGGAAAGTAAGAGGTTCCTGATGACGAGGAGGGACTTAGATAGCCTCCACAAGTCGAAGTCGTGCTCCGTCCCAAGGGGGTGCACCACCGGGATAGAACGATGTCCCACCTCCTACAGTTGTCATGGGATTACAACAATTTGAAGCCCTTGTGAACCAGGTCACCAACCTCACAACCATGGTTCAAGACTTCCAGAACAGAGCTTTTCCGTCCGGTCGGAAACCACCAGCCGCCTCCAGACATAGCTCTCGATCCCGAAGGAAGAGAGCCCCAGGGGAGGATCCCACACATCTCTCCCACTGTTCTCGGCCCTCTCCTGAATGCCAAACTTTGAGACTGCCTAGGTTCGTCGATTCCTCGCAGAAAGGGAAAAGGCCTAGGCAAGCTCCTTCACCTCCTCTTAAGACTCCACTTCCATAGAGAGGGCACCGAAACAAACTCCCGACTATGATGGGAGATTTAGAGCCATTGAATCGGAAATGACGAAGGCGTGGGACTATAGAATGCGAGATCTGAAGAATCCCAATGATTTGATTGTGGGTGATCTACGCCACCATACACCGACCGTATCATGGCCGAAGTCATTCATCGGTACTTCAAGGTTCCCCAGATGGAATCCTACGATGGCACCTCTGATCCCTCGACCACTTGAGAATTTTCAAGGCCCATATGATGATCCAAGAAGCTTCGGACGCGATGTACTGCTTTGTATTCCTGGCTACCTTGAAGAAAGCCGCTCGGATGTGGTACTCGAGCTTGCATCCAGGTATCATCGATTCTTTTTCAAGTTAGAGAAATTATTTATCTTGCATTTCAGGACCTACCGCAAGACCCCCCGAATACGGACACACTGTTCCTCCTTCACCAGAATGAGGGAGAAAGCCTGCGAGACTACATCTCTAAGTTTAATGCAGCCACACTTGAGATCCCCAATGTCAACGAGCATGTAGCCATGTCTGTGCTGAAGAAGGGACTTCATACATCCAGGCCTACTTTTTCCCTGGATAAGAAGTTTCCTAAAAACTATGCTGAGCTATGGTCGAGAGCTTAGAAATATGTCAATGCTGAAGAGCAGGCGACCAACCGATGACTGATCGAAGGGAAGCCCCCTTCAAAAAAGAAGAACAACAGGAGATAAGGTCCCCCGACCTCCAAAAATAATAATAGTAAATATACTGACCGCCGAAGAAGTCTTCCCAAGCCTAGAGCATCAGGACGAAGATTCGACTCCTACACCCTCCTCAACTTCCTCGAGAAAAGATCCTCATGGAGATAGAGAAAGAGAATTATCTCCAACGACCCGTCCCATGAAGGCTTCCTCTTCCGTAAGGAATAGGAACAAATATTACCGATTCCACCGGGACCACAGCCACAACACTGACGAGTGCATCTAGCTGAAGGATGCGATTAAGGATCTCATCAAGAGAGGGTATTTGGAGCAGAATATTGGTTGCCAAGGACCCTGGTCGGAGGCTACTGTTCCCCAGCCACCTCCTGAAGAGGCTGAACTGCCAAATCAAAGGCCCACCAATGGAGAGTGGGGATGATACACCGATCCATCGACTGGAGGAGGGATGAGGACGATGTCCCAAAGTGACTCATGGACAATAATGCTATTCTCTTCTCCGATGACGACCTGCGGGAGTCCGTCTCCCGCATGATAATCCCCTTGTAATCTTGGCCGTTGTGGCCAACTATGATGTACAATGAATCCTTGTTGATAATGGAAGTTTGACTGATGTTTTGATTTACGATGCATTCTCTAAAATGTGTTTGCCTAGACATCAACTACGAAGATCCCCAATACTGCTCACTGTTTCGGGGTAATCAAGTTCATGCTGAGGGAGAAATAGTGTTGCCTGTGACCCTTGGCACTGAACATCGATAAAAGACACTGCCGATAAACTTCATGGTGGTCCGAAACCCCTCGGCTTATAACATCATTCTGGAGCGGCCCGCCTTGAACAAGTTTCGAACCATGATCTCCTCTCATTATCTCTTGGTACATTTCCCCACCAGGAATGGTGTCAGAAAAGCTAGGGGAGACCAAAGGGCAGCACGGCAGTGCCTGATGATTCAAGATAGGCACCTCAATGATTCTGTAACTCCGGATCAGCTGGATCTGAGGGATACAACTACAAGCTCTGGTGAACCCATGGAGAGAACTGTCCTGCTACCTTTGACAAAGGAAGACCCCAACAGAGTTGTGCAGATCAGGAGTACACTTGATGAGAAAACCAGAACGAAGCTAATCCGTTTCCTTAGAGACAACATCAATGTCTTTGCCTGGTCGGTTTCAGATATGCCTGGGATTCCTGCGAAGTGATCACTCATCGGTTAGAAGTTACCCCTGGGTACAAACCAGTATGGCAGAAGAAAAGGAGTTTCGCTCCTGAAAGATAGAAGCCGTGGACGAAGAAGTCGGCAAGCTCCTTAAAGCAGGGTTCATCCGAGAGGCCCACTACCCGGAGTGGTTGGCCAATGTGGTAATGGTGAAGAAAGCTAGCGACAAGTGGAAGATCTGCATCGATTACACAGACCTCAACAAGGCTTGCCCAAAGATAGCTTCTCTCTCCCAGAGATTGATCAACTGGTCGACGTTACTGTTGGCCACCAACTGTTGAGCTTCATGGACGCTTTTTCCGGTTATAATTAAATTAGGATGGATCCACAGGATGAGGAGAAGACAGCCTTCATCACTGACAAAGGTCTCTACTGCCACAAGATGATGCCATTCAGCCTCAAGAATGCCTGGGCAACATTTCAAAGACTAATCAACAAAGTGTTCGAAAAGCAACTGGGGAGAAACATGGAGGGATACGTTGATGACATGATCGTCAAAAGTCTCCTCTGAAAAGATCATATCCACGACTTGGAAGAGTCATTCAATGCTCTGCGACGCTACCACATGTAGCTAAATCTGACAAAGTGTGCCTTCGGGGTCACTTCGGGAAAGTTCTTGGGCTTTCTTGTCACCAAACAAGGGATTGAGGCAAATCCTGAGAAGATCCAAGTCCTAAAGGATATGAGACATCCCTCCTACAAAAAGGAAGTCCAGCAGTTAACAGGGAGAATTGCCTCCCTAAGCAGGTTCATTTCTCGGTCAGTCGAGAAATGTCTCCCATTCTTCAAGGTACTTCGTAGTCAAAGGACTTTAAATGGTCTGAAGACTATCGCACTGCCTTTAAGAAGTTGAAGAAGTACCTGGAAACCCTCCACTACTCTCCAAACCTCAAGAATGCGAGGTACTTTACCTATACCTCTCTGCTTCAGATGAAGCAATCAGTTCAGTCCTTGTCCGGAGAAATGAAGACGAATCCCACAAGCTGATCTACTACATCAGCAAAGTTCTACATGATGCTGAAATGCGATATGTGAGGATGCAGAAGCTGAACTACTCTCTGGTGATTGCGGCAAAGTGACTATGGCTGTACTTCCATGCCCATGCTATTGTGGTGCTGACCGATCAGCCCCTCAAGGCCGTTCTCCGATTTCTGGACACCTCTGGAAAGATAGCCAAGTGGGCTGTAAAGTTGAGTGAGTTCAACATTAGCTTTCACCCCTGATCGGCAATGAATGCCCAGGTGCTCTCTAATTTCTTGGCTGAATGTACTGGAGGTACGAAGATGAAGCATCTTTGACAGAAGATTAACTCCTGAAGGAGATGAAGTCTGTTTGGGTGCTCCATATCGATGGAGCTTCCAATGCTACTGGATGTAGGGCTGGACTTATGCTGGCCGAACTTGACGGCCATACCATAGAGTACGCACTTCAGTTCTCCTTCCATGCTTCTAACAACCAGGTCGAGTACGAAGCCTTGCTCGCCGAACTTCGGATTGCCAAAAATTTAGGAGTTCAGCAACTCCGTGCCTTCTCAGACTCCCAGCTGGTTATAAATCAAGTTAAGGAGAATATGTAGCTAAGGATCCAACCATGATGCAGTACCTAGAGAAAGTACAGGCCTTATTCTCCCAACTGGAATATTTTGAGATTATCCATGTCCCACGATCAGAGAATTCCCGAGCAGATGCATTGTCTCGACTAGCAACTACAACACCGGAATCTCTCGGGTGCACCTTTGTTGAACATCTTGAAACTCCAAGTATAGCCAAAGAGGTTATGGAGGTACGCCAGATCGACGCCGAGCCAAGTTGGATGGATCCTATCATCAAATTCCTAAATGAGGGCATGCTACCAGAAGATAAGACAGAGGCCAAGAAAGTCCGCTGGATGGCATCCAGTATGTCATCTTAGATGGAACCCTCTATAAGAGATCATTTTCTCAACCATTGCTAAAATGTTTGGGATTGACAAATGCGGATTATGCCCTGAGAGAGGTCCATGAGGGCATATGCGGTGATCACTTGGGGGGTAGGTCTCTAGCATACAAGATCATTCGACAAGAGTATTACTGGCCCTCCATCCAGAAGGATTCGGCTGACTTTGTGCAAAGGTGTGACCAGTGCCAGAGGTACGCCATTGTTTAGAGGCAGCCTGCAAGTCACTTGACTCAACTGATAGCTCCTTGGCCTTTTGCCCAGTGGGGAATGGATATCCTTGGCCCATTTCCGCCAGCATTTAAGGCAAAGGAAGTTCCTCCTTGTAGCCATCGACTACTTCACAAAGTGGGTAGAAGCCGAACCACTGGCCCAGATCACAGAGGAAAGGTGGAGAATTTGTAAAAAATTCCATAATATTCAGGTTTGGCATCCCACATATCATAATCACGGACAACGGGAGACAGTTCGACAATCCGAAGTTCAAGGACTTCTGTGCTCGATATCATGTTCAGCATCAACTGACCTCCATTGCCCACACCCAGTCCAACAGAGAAGCCGAAGCCACTAATCAGACCATTCTCCATGATCTGAAGACAAGGTCCAAAGGACTTTGGGTCGAAGAGCTGACCTCCGTTCTCTGGGCATACCGAACTACCCAAGAATGGCCACCGGCGAGTCTCCGTTCAACCTAGCCTACAGTACCGAAGTCGTGTTACCTATTGAAGTCTCCTTGCAATCCCTGAGAATTGACAACTACGAAGAGCCTGGGAACTCCGATCGTAGAAGGATCGACCTGAATTTGCTGCCAAGTACCAGACTTCAGGCCCAGATAAGAATGGCGCCGTACCAACAAAAGGTCACCAAATACTACAACTCAAGAGTGAAGGAGCAGATTTTTTGCACAGGGGACATGGTATTGCAAAGGGCAGAAGTATCCAGGCCGACAGAACAGGGTAAACTCTCCCCCAACTGGGAAGGTCCATATCAAGTCGAAGTAGTTGTCGACCAGGAGCATATCGACTCAAGACCCTGGATGGGAAGACTCTATCCCGGCCGTGGAATGTACAAAACCTTTACAAATATTATCAATAAACGAGTTCCTAAATTTCCTGTGCAAAATTGCTCAATGCTACTCAACTCAGAATGGCTTGTTGCATTGACTGAATGACAACAGCTTAAGTGGCCTGATCTGAAAAATCGATCAACTACGCAAAGGAGAGTCTGATCCACTCGCCTTATCGGTATGCCCAACGAGCGCAACGGATGGCCTAGTTAGGCCACCAAGGAGATCAAAGGCGCATAGGGTTTTCGTAACCTATCCTATGGTAAACCCGAAGACGCACCGGGGCGGGCCTGAACAGCCTACCTTGATCATGACAGAATTGCACAGGGATGGTGTAGACACCCTACCCTATGATAAATCTGAAAGCATGCATAAAAGGACCACTATCGTCATTCTATCGATAACAGATATTCCAAGAATGGTCTAACCAACCTTACATCTTTCCATTGACTGCAAATGGTTTGAAGAATCTACACTCTAGACAAAACGTGATACAACATATCATGAGAAAACATGGGAAGAGGTAAGAGAAGGATATTCCATTTCATTTCTTTTTGATTTTTACAAAAAAAAAAAAGAAGAAGAGACTATCAAAGAGAGACCAAAAAAAAAAAAAAATGGTAGTAGCAGAGAGGTTACGAAAAATATTTTAATAACCTCCCACCAGCTTTTTCCCGTAACGGCGAGGGGATCTCTGAAGGGGACGACGAAGGGGCCCCAGGGTTCCAAACTGAACCAGAATCCGACCCCTCATCGGAGTCAGAATCAAATTCATGTCCAGGAAAGGGAACGGAGGGCTTGATGTTATCCAGGCCCTTCAAGTCATAAAACTTGAAGGCCTTCCCCCTGCATTCCCGGAACCCCTGATGGTAGGAGTCCAGAGCCGCTTCGTTGACCGCCTCCCTGAAGGCAGAGGATGCCTTGAAGTTTGAGATGGCGTTCGCCACTCCTTCTTGGCCTCCACCTCCGCGACTGCTGCCGTGACTTGGGCCCTGGCCTCCCTTAGTTGGGCCTCCAACAAGCAAACCTTCTTCTCCAGACGGTCCACGAGAGGCTCATCATCATCGCCTGGCTCGAAGAACCCCGACTCCTCTTTGGGCCGACGGCCCTACTCTTCATTGCCCGATGAAGCTAGGAGGTGCTGAACCTCATTTTTAACTAAAGGGAGAAGTCTGAGAAGATGGTGGCCCTTGGCAGTGGAGGGCAAGGTCCTATTTAAAGGGACCTTGCACCCACGACCGATTGCGGGGAGGCATGCTTTACATCTTTTCGCAACTGCATCAGGGAGAGTGCCACGTGTCCAAGCGACGCTTCGAGAACCCGAAGGCCACGGGGGTCATTCCCAGGACAACAACTACAGGTGCTTCGAATCCGAGAAATTTCCATCGTGCGATGGCAACATTAATGGCTCCTTTTTAGAAAAAGGAGACCTAGCGGTATACAAGGTGCAAGAAATCATGACTGTACGAGTATCGATACGCCACGTGGACAACGAGAATCGTGATCAAACTTCGCTAATCACCGGATAACGGGAAATTGATTCCTGTCTACCCCAAAGGATAGATTTAGTACCAAGAAGAAGGCGACAATAGCCTAATCAACCATAGATAGTCTTCGGCAACGGAGTTCTAACCTATTCTAGAGTTTGTCTTCATTAATTATCAATCAAACGGCCTTCGGCCATGGCCGTTCGGCCATGCAGAAGAAAGAACAGTAAAACTAGTTCAAGCTACATCTAGAAACACAACACTGCACATGAAGAAGGAGAAAAAGCCACTTAAAATCTGGAGTTGTCATGCAAAAGCAATTGACAAAACAAAATAGAAAAAGAAGAAATTACATCTAAAGCTACTCGGATTATTCAATATCAACAGGAGGAGACCCAACATCACATGATTGAAGCAACTTGTCAACCTGTGCAGAAAGGATCTCGTCAATTTGGGCCGGGGCTGGAGAACCTTCAGCTTGGCCTCCCCCAGCCTGAACCTCCTCCTGAATCGAGATCGGAGTGGGGTCACCCCCAGATCTTCGACTGAAGCAAAGGCTTCTTCTCCCAGGCATGGCACCTCCTCAGCCTCCACTCCTCCTCCTCTTCTTCTTCGGCTATGTTGAAGGGAGGGATGCCAGAAAGATCAAGGTGGGGGAAGGCCTCCTTTACCTTAGAAAGTCCATCATTAAAGCCATGCTGGTAACCGTACAAGGATGCTTCATTCGTTTCCTTTTGGAATTGTGAAGACTTCCTAAAGTCTGCTACAGCATCATCCACCAGGCATCTCAGGGACATAGACTCTCTCTTGGTGCTTCGGACTCTAGAATTGCCTCTTCGGCCCTCCTGGTAGCCTCCTCCACTGCCTTGGTCAAACTTTCAATCTTCTCCTGATCCTCCCTGGCAGCTTGCTCCAAGGAGTCAATTTGTTTTCTGCTTTTCCTCCACCCAGCCCCTTGCTCCACTATTGTCAGATGGGCACTCTTTAATTCATCCTTCAGTTCATGAACCTCGTCATTCACCCAGACAAGGCGGTCCTCCATAGACTGTCTCAACTCTTCGTTTACTTCTTTTGCGGCCCTGGCAGTATGGAGCTCCTCCTTGAGGCCATGGATGAGGCTGTCAACATTTTCCAGGCCCTTCTCCATAAAGGTAAGGTCGTAGACCAACTGCATCAAAAACATGGAGTCATGGATCGAACAATTCTCAAAACAAAGGAGATGGCAAGGACCATACCTGTTGCAGGGCGGAAAAGGCAGAATCGGACACCCTGGAAAGGTTCCGATTTCAAAGAACTGTCAAGTCATGAGGCAACAGCATGCTCTTCAGTGCCTGCCTAGCTACGGCAGGGACCAGTAGTCCCCCTTAGGTGAAAGCTCCGAAGAATTTGCTGAACGGCTTCTAGCTGGGGAAGCCCCGCGAGCGAACTCTTCCTCGACTTGCCATGTTTTGCCCCTATCAATTGCAGGGGGGAAAAATGGTGGCACGTGCACCGCCTGAGGCGGACTCCCCATTGTGCGGACCGGGGAAGTAGCCGCCGGTGGAGTTTCGATTGAACAAGGCCTCGACGGGACCCCTTCCGTGTGGTGCGCATCTTCCCCTAAGGTTCCCCGGGAAGACGAAGTGCTTCGGTCGCCCTCAGGATCATCCCTCGAGCCTTCTTCTGAACCGCCGACCTTGTAAGAAGGGCTTGCGCTACCCTCTTCTCAGAAGTTTGACGGAGCTAGCTCACACCGGGCTTCATTCCGCCACCTACAAGCAAAAGAGTTTCTTTCAGTCGACTGAGCTACAGCAAAACTGAGGGAAAGGAAGCATAAATATTGTCACTATACCTAATGCGGAGAATTTGCTAATCCCCGCAAGATGAAGATTTCTTTCCTCCAACAACTCCTAAATAGGGGCGACTTTCAAATTAATCAGAAGATCGTAATATGATCGATCAGCCGCCAAGACCTTCTTCCCATCATTGGTGATTAAACGAGGCTTCTTCCAAACAGTGTCGAAGCCCCATGGATCAAAGGACAGTACGAACATGAAAATAGGCCTTCACCCATGGATGGCACTGGGCATGTCCTTGATGACCTTACGGCCCCGTCGAGGGCGATCACCCACCATCCATTGCTATGGAAGTCCCTCTTGAGTACGAAAAGGGCTGTAAATAAATTGGTCCTAGGTTCTATGTTTGCAATGCTACATAGGACCAGAAATCCGTGATGTTCCGAATGCTGTTCGGGGTCAACTGCGCTGGCACCATTTGGTACAGACAGAAGATTTGATGAAGAAGGGTGTAGGAAAAATCGAAGGCCAGCCTTCAGATGATCTTCGTACACAGCTAGAAACCCGGAGGAGGTTTGTTCACCTGTTCCTCGAGTGTGGGAAGGATGAAAGGGAACCCCTCGGGGGAGCGATAGCATTGCTGAAGAAGGGCCATCTTTCCTTGAGAAACCGAACTAGGGATCAACTCCGAACCTACTGCGTCGTTGGCCCCTGAGGGCCCTACTTGTTTTCCCTGACTTTCTACAGTTTCTTCCATGATAAAAAAATGAAACAAAGAGGCAAAATGAAGATTCTACCTGCAGAATAGACTCGTAGTCTAGAACAAGAAAAGCTGAGCGAAGAATGAGACAAAGAGGCAAAAGGAAGATTCTACCTGCGGAATAGACTGCTAGTCCAGAACAAGAAAAGCTGAGCGAAGAATGAGGCGAGGTTGAAGAAGCTTCTTTAGTCGGACCTTCTCCCTTTCCCAAGAGGAAACCAGAGGTCTTTAAAGTCCCACCAGGTTGATTTGACCAAAGGTTATCCAGGGAGGTAACCGCCTTCAACTAACCGCTAGGATCGAGTGCATCCATCATCCAATGGACAGGGGGAAGCCACCACAACCATCCAAATCTCAACGAAAGATTGGTTGAACCATCACGCAACAGAAAAAAGAGAGACGGTCCCAGGGCCGCCCACTCTTTCCTTCTCCTCCAACCAGGGAGTGACAGCTGTCCACCACCTGATTCCCAAATCACCCAGCAGTCATGATGTGCAGTCCAATCAGAGATCCCGTAATCATCCACTACACTATCCCCTGGGAGGAAAACGACAAAGCATTAGTACTCTTACTTCTCGAGGCAAACCTTGGCTTCGAAAACTGAGAGTAGGGGGTAACTGTTGGGATATCCCGGTCCAGGTACGAACTGAACACCAGTTCGGCTAGCCGAAGACCTCTTCTCGGACCACTGACTTTGGACCAGGAAAGGACAGGCCAACTACAGGCAACCCAAGGCTTCTTATCGGTCTACAACATCCGAAGGCCAGATCTTCAAATGATGTCTTCGGTCCTAACTGAAGACCAGGCTTCTCGTCAACTTTCGAAGACACGCTCTTTGGTCCCTGCCGAAGACACGATCTCCAGCCCTAGGTAGACACCAAGTCTTCGACCCATGCAGAGGACGAAATCTTCAACCAAGAATCTCCATAAACAAGAGAAATCTGAAGATGGGACCATGATCTGGCCCAGATAGGTAACAGTAACCAACGGTTACTATCGACAATCTCCATGCCATGATCATGGCGCGCAACTCTAGCTGCCACGCCTTCGGTCTGGCCGGAATCGTCCAATGACAACCCATGATCGCCAATCATGGGAAGAAATTAACTCTCCGTAATCACCGGGAGAAGAGCGAGGCCGCAGGTTGGAGGCCTTCTTTTAAATAGCGGTAAGAGGAATTGCTCGAGGAGGTACACACACATACATACACTCAGCCTACTCTAAATTAAAAGGGTCTTTCCCTTTGCTCCTCGAGAATCTTCCCCATTCTATGGCTGGGATATGCCTCTGATTTAGGCATCGAAGTGTCTCCCACTGAAACAACTCCGGCAAGGGACATGTTTTGCATGTGAACCAGGGAGCGGTCCTGTAGTGCAGTAGCTCCGACCGGTCGATACATGGACTCCACGCCACGCAGCAAGGAGTATAAGGTAATTGTTATCTGATGAAATGTTGAGTTTTCTGGTCCACTAATCATGTTTTTTTTTTTTTTTTTTTTGCCCAATTATTTGGTTCATGTATTTTAAACTCAAGCCATAAGACTAGTGGACTACTTTTTCACAAATTGCAATCGTATCTGATTTTCTTAATTTCCCACCATATTCACCATTGTTATACTAAGAAAAAATATGTTATTGAAAGGGATGCATTTTGGAAACAATTTTGTCCAAGTGAAAGAGTCCTCCACATTGTTTACAAAGCAAACAAGACTTGATATATGGTTGCTTCCACAATGAAATTTAGATCATTCAAACTTTTGTTGATTATGGATGCCACACCATGACTTGTCGTAGCTTTCATGCCAGGAAGTTGCACAGCTAAACCAACTTTAATACTTCAACTAACCAAGAGATATGCCAAACTTCACCTCATTATTAGTTTCTCCATTATCCGTGACCTTGATAAATTGACCCTACAAATGACACAAAGATGTAACTCTAAATTTTCGATAATGATGTTAGAGTTTATCAATGATTGTTGAAAATAATATGCAAATCTCAATCCTAGTGGTTCCCGTATCAAATGGTGGACCTGTTTTAGAGATATGACCATTTGGGTAAATTCCAGTTCACCATTGATATTTTAATAATATACTTGTATGTTATTGCTGGTCCCATTAACTTGGCAAACATGGACCCATATGATAATACTCCTTGAATCTCTTAATTGGTTCCTGAAGTTATAATATATATCCATCTCTTGAACTAGTCCCATGCTACCAATAATTCCATGTTAAATTCGAGGAAGCAACTCTCATAGCTCCCATGTAGTAGTTTGTGGAAAATGAAACATCTCACCGTTAAGAAAAGGGTGGAAACTGGCCTATTTGGCCAAGTCACAAGGTGTAGAGGTAAATCAAGAACGTACATCCATCATCTCAGACAGAGCCTGACAAATTTTCATTTAATATCATTTTTACAGATAGTAAATTTCTTCAGATTCCTTGTACAACTAGCCAGACATTTGAAATTGATTGATTTCTTACTGAAATCCTCTCGTTGTTGATTGAATTTTTAATCAACTTCTAGTTTTTTTTTGGGTAAGAAATTATGTGCATTAAACTATCAAGAAGTCATCTGTTCAGTATTATAGAAAGAGCTGGTGATTGTAAAGCAGAAGCCCAGCTAGTAACAAATGGATAAAAATCAAAGAAAGTTGTGTAGGTAACAAACAAACAGTTGTAAGATGTCTGTACGAAAAGATAAGCTCATAAGCATGGAAACAGGTGTTGATGTGAGAAAAGATCCGAATATCCTGGAAGTCAGTGATGACCATTTGGGTAAATTCCAGTTCACCATTGATATTTAATAATATTAAGCACGTTTGGCTGGTAGGAATTGGATTCTAAAATGAAATGAGAATAATGACGACTTCTGCTACATGCTAACTTCTTGGCAAGAACTTCTATAACCCCTCAAGTTATTAATTTATTATTTTAATTGGGTCCCTGCAAAAGCAGGGGGCTTTCCACACTCTCATCTTTTACCTGGCCAGTGGAAGGATTAGCTACTGGATTAGGTATAAGTTGAGCTGACCCACCCAGTTTGGCTCTAGGTCTAGGAAACCCTAGATTGTACTAGTTTTTTTTTTTTTTTTTGCATGCTTGGCTGCATCATTCTACTTTGATTATATGATTTGTTGCATGACCACTAGACTAGGAACCCAATACCATAAGACTAAGCCCCAAACCAACTTAGCCATGGATCCCAATTTTGAAGCCATCATGAACCAGCTTGCCCAGTTAACTACCCAAATGAACCAAGCCAATATCCAATCTCAAAACCAGTTTATCCAACTAAACCAATCAATGCTCAAATTAATGCTAAACTTGACCAAACCAAAGATTAGTTAACCAATTGACCCAATCCCAGAATCAAATGAACCATAGATTCAACCAAGTAGACCAACGTTTGACCAGGCAACCACTTGATCAACCAGTTAACCATAGTTTTGACCAAGTAGGAGATCGGTTAGGAACACTAGGCAAGACCCATAAAGTTGAACCCTTGCCCTATGAGCCCCAGGAACCTATAGTCCCTAGATATGAATCCAATAGTAACCCCCTATCCCTCAGTCAACCTGACCCTATAGGATCAATACCCCTAGATTTGAGTCTAATATTAGTCAGGTATCCCTTAGCCACCCCCTCTTACCACCTCATTTGTTCACCAAAAAGATATTGAAGAGGAGATATATGAGGCTGACCCAAGCTTAGTAGATGAGTACAAGGAGGAAGAAGAGGAGTTCCCCATAGACGACCTAGGAGTTAACCCTGACCATACTCAGGTAGATAACCAAGTAGAAGACACCCAACATTAGTTGAACCTGACCACACCCAAGCTGAACCGGTAGTAAAGGACCAGTTAGAGGAAGAGAATCCAATTGTAGAGCCTAGTCCTGAATTTCTTGAGCCAAAGAATTTATTAAGGACTTGATTTCTTATCAGTACCTTCAGGACGAATTCACTCTTTTAACTCCCATTGATCTCTTCCCCAAAATTAATGATCCATTTTTCTATCATTCCAACCCAGTAGATATACCTCAACCTCATAAGATCAACCTCATTAGTATAGGACTTAACCCTGAAACGCCTTCTTGTCTCCTAGTCTATCCAATAATCCCGAATCCTTTTTTTACTTTCCACCCAATCAGACTAATCCTGAACCCACCTCTTATTCTACCATTTCCAAAAAGTTCTTCTTCTTTCTTTACTATTAGGTTGCATTTTATAGGAATTTGCGTGATGCATTCATTCTTTAAACATGTCATATTTGCATCTTATTTTAGGAGAACCCTATGGCACCTAATAGGAGTACATAGTAAGTTTTCATGTGCATGCCATGCTAGGGTCAAACCTAAAGAGTTTATAATCTGTTAGGTTTTGTCATGTAGAGTCCAATAAATTTCCTTCAAAAGGATGTCTAGTCTTTTAGGTGTCAGTCTTGAGTCCAATAAAATTCACAGTCCTAACCCTTTGTCTGCACCTACACTAGCCTCTATACAGTATATGCATCATGAAATTAGTCAAGAGCTGAACATAATTAATGAACTAAATAATAACTTGGCTAATTTCTAAAAGAAAGATAAAGATTTTTATGTAGAGGAATATGTGATTGTCAAAGAATTTTGCTCACAAAGCTGGCCCATCCAAAATAATGAATAGTAGTGGACCCAATGCCTATGTGCCTAAGATATCACCAGATTAGGTAGTAGCTCCACCTTCATCATCTCAGACTTTGTAAAGTCTAGGGCCCAGTAGTGATACTAAGCATGCCACTTGAGCCACTCCCGTTCTTTGAGAGAGAACCCACCCCAGAGTGACCACATATAATTTGGCCTTATGGTGAGGAAATATTGAAAGAGCTTTGGATGATCGAGCTATCGGTGCCCAAGATAGAGACTGTCAGCGGTATATGGTCCGGTGGCAAGGTCAGCATAATCTGAGGACTTGTGGAATGCTGGTGCGGATCTGCAGCACCTCAACCCAGACCCTCCTTGAGCCAAATTGACCTATACTCGACGGGGTCGAGTTCCTCCCGCCCCGGGACAATTGGTGGGGACACCAGGATCAGACACAGATCCCTGGATCCCATATGGTTTAATTAGTCATGTGTCAAAGTTTGAAAGTTTTGTAATTAATTAAGATTGAGTCCTGTAATAAGTTGAGGTTAGTTGATTTGTCTCAACTCTTAACCTAGTCAGTATTTTAAGTCTTGTAGATCAATTATGAGTCTAGTATGAGCCCGATTTTATACAAGAGAGGAGATCATCCTATTTTGGAGTTCCACCAGGCCACATCCAGGAGTCAGAGGTTGCTACATCAGCCCATTGGATTTTGTATGACAACCCAGGATCCAAGATGCTTCCAGAAACCATGATTCTTTCCAGATATCCTCTAGATGCCCAGATCCCTTCCCAGATGCTAGGATATCCTAAACTAGGGCATCCATGATTCCAGGGGTCCACCTACATCCCAGTCTATAGAAATCAAGCCCAGGTGCCAAGCCCAAGCCTTAAGAAGCAAGATTCTAGAGAATATTCCTGCTACCAGGCTACCAGGCTACCCCAACTTCCAGAGGCCCAAACCCATCCATCCAAGCCCCTTTGGGGCCTCTTACTGCTCCTAGAGGCCAACATGCCCCCTAGGCATCCTTGAAGTGTTGACCACGTCTAAAGAGGTTTGACCAAGTCTAAGTTGAAGAGAAGAAGGAGAAGACCAAGTTTATTCCTAACCTAGTTGGGATTTCTAATCCTTTTAAACTTTGTAATTCTAACATAGCTACGAAAATACTTGTTTTCCAATTTGGAAGAGGACTTGTAACCCAAGTATATCCATGGTTAGTGAGGGCATGGGATCTCTATAAATTGCCCACCCACTCCCTCTTGTAAGCATCTTTCTCTTATGAATAAACCTTGCTGAAATTTTGAGTTATTGCCTTGTATTGGTGTTTGTTTTGGTTCTTTGGTTGTGTGTTTTATGCTTGGATGAATTCCTTGCTACCGTAGCTTCCTTCCACACCCTAACTCACTGCCATCCAAGCCTTCACATGTCCATGAAGGAGTGCCCTAGGCTGCCAAGCAGGGAGATCTTCAACAAGCTTCAAATAGCCCAGCTTCTAATCCCTAACTAATTCCTTCTAACCTAGTTCTCTTTCTTTTTCTTATTTGCTGTTTTGATTGATCCTTGACATTTTGCAGGATCCTCGAGGTGTTTCACCTCTCTAGAGGAGGCTTTCCTTACATCTGGAACCATCCAAATTATCCATCTAATTAAGGGAACGAACTTCATCATCCAGACTCCAATCAAAGTGATGTGCGATCTCTTCATCGGAAGTCCTTCAAATCACTGATGGTAACATCCTTCCCTCTTTTAATTTTTGATTTGATGAAGATAAGCTATCATAATTCGGGAGTTTCTCAATCCTCGAGTCCTGGAATTTATTATTTTGCATGAGTTTGCCTGTGATACGATGATTCTATGCATTACTATTCTTCTTTCTAGTTCTTACTTAATTTTTGGAAATCTAGCCCGCAAATAAAATTATAAAACTCAAAAAAAAATTTATTTATATTTTTATGCATGTCTAGCAGTCTTAGAGTCATCCCATATCAGTGATAAAGGCTTCAAGATTGTCTTTGAATCATCTATGTGTATTATAACAAGCTCTCTTAATTCTAGCAACAAATTCATTGGATATAGACTTGGAAATATTTATGTGGTAGATCTTAATGATCTAGCCATGTCTAGTAGTTCTAATCTAGTAGCAATGAATGCTAAGACCAAGGAGTCTTGTTTAC
Source organism: Areca catechu (assembly GCA_021397845.1). Taxonomy (NCBI): domain Eukaryota; kingdom Viridiplantae; phylum Streptophyta; class Magnoliopsida; order Arecales; family Arecaceae; genus Areca; species Areca catechu. Next base: position 104,341,930 of record CM038040.1, read on the forward strand.
TTTGGCATAGATGATTAGGTCATGCTAGCATGTATACCATTACCAAGTTAATTTCCAAGAATCTAGTTAGAGGTTGCTTAAGTTTAAAGTTGATTTTGAACATGTTTGCGATGCTTGTCAAATGGTAAACAAACTAGGAAGAGTTTTAAATCCAAAAATATGATTTCAACTTCTAGATCCCTTGAGCTACTTCCATGGACTTATTTAGACCAACTAGGACCATAAGCCTAGGTGGTATGAAATATGCTCTTATGATAGTAGATGATTTTTCAAGATTTACTTGGATCTTGTTTATTGCACATAAAGATGAAACTTTCAAAGTATTCAAAAATCTTATAAGAAAGTTTCAAATAAGAAAAATCTTTCAATCATATCTATTTTAAGTGATCACAGCTCTGAATTTAAAAATTAATTTTGATATAACTATTGCATAGAAAATGACATTGATCATAACTTCTCTGCTCCTAGAACACCACAACAAAATGAAGTTGCAGAGAGAAAAAATAGAACCTTGGAAGAAATGGCCTGAATAATATTATGCGAAGGCAATCTTCCAAGGTACTTTGGATAGAAGCAGTGAACACTACTTGTTATATTAACCATGTTTTGATTTTCCATTCTAAAGAAAACCCCCTATAAGCTTTAGAATGAAGAAAAAACTAATATTAATTATTTTTATATTTTTGGTCGTAAATGCTTTGTGTTGAACAATAGAAAAGATAATCTAGAAAAATTTGATGCTAAATCTGATGAAGCAATTTTTCTTGGTTATTCATTACATAACAAAGCATATAGAGTATCTAATAAAAGAACTCTAACTGTAGAAGAATCAATGCATGTTATTTTTGTGAAACTAACCCCTCACCTTCAAATAAAGAAGAGTGTATAGACAATGATGCAGGTACACTTCAAAGAAAATGGAAGATATGAGCATACAAGAGAAACCAACTCAAGAAGGAGAAGAAGTGGTAAGTAAGGATCATGCTGATCTACCAAGAAATGGAGGCATGTAACTTCATCCAAAAGATTTAATTATAGATTATCCTTCACAAGGTGTAGGACTAGGTCATCACATAGAGATTCACATGATTACCTAGCCTTTGTATCACAAATAGAGCCACATAGTTTAAAGAGGCTGAAAATGACTCAAACTGGATGATGGCCATGCTAAAGAACTAAACTAGTTTGAAAGAAATAATGTGTGGAATTTAGTTGATAGACCACAGACCATCCCATTATAGGAAACAAATGGGTCTATAGAAATAAACTAGATGAACAAGGTAAAGTGATTAGAAACAAAGCAAGGTTGGTAGCCAAAGAATAAAACCAAGAAGAGGGAATAGATTTTGATGAAACTTATGCACCGTAGCAAGACTAGAGGCCATAAGATTATTACTTGCATTTGCTTGCTACATGAATTTCAAACTATTTCAAATGGATATGAAAAGTGATTTTTTAAATGGTTTTATTTCTGAACAAGTTTTTGTAGAACAACCATCAGGTTTGGAAACTCATGCTTTTCAAATCATGTATTAAACTCAATAAAGCATTGTAGGACTAAACAAGCACCTAGAGCCTGGTATGATAGACTAAGCAAATTCCTTCTTGAAAATAATTTTGCAAAAGTAAATGTTGATAAAACTCTTTTATCAAAAAGAAGATAATGATATATTGTTGTACCAAATCTATATAGATGATATATATTTGGTGGGCAACTAATGAAGAACTTTGTGGATAATTTTGCTAAATTGATGCAAGGTGAATTTGAGATGAGTCAAATGGGTGAACTAAACTATTTCCTTGGACTTCAAGCAAAACAATCAAAGAATGGGATCTTCATAAACCAAGCCAAATACATCAAAGAAATCATCAAGAAGTTTGGTATGGAGACAAGCAAAGAAATGAGCATACCCATGAACTCTACTTGCAGATTAGACAAAGATGAAGATGGCAACAACATTAATCAAAAGCTATATCAAGGTATGATCATATCATTGTTGCACTTAACTGCTAGTAGACCTGATATCTTGTTTAGCGTATGTGTTTGTGCTAGATTTCAAACTAATCCTAAAGAATCACATATGTTTGTAGTGAAAAGAATTATAAGATATCTATGAGGAACAAGTAATTTAGGTCTATGGTATTCAAAGCAATCTTCATTAAATTTAATTGTATTTTTGATGCTAATTATGCTGGTTGTAAAATTGATAGAAAGAGCACTAGTGGTACATGCCAATTTCTAGGATTGAATTTATTCTCATGGCACTATAAGAAATACAACTCGATAGCACTATCTACTACTGAGACAGAGTATGTTGCTATTGGGAGTTGTTGTGCTCAAGTATTATGGATTAAACAACAACTAGAAGAATTTGGTGTTATACAATCTAAAATTCTTATTAAATATGATAACATAAGTGCTATAAATTTATCAAAAATTCTAATTCAGTACTTAAGAACAAAGCACATTGAAATAAGACACCATTTCATGATCATGTTTTAAATGGTGAAATTGAATTAGAATTTATTCTAATTGAAAACCTACTTGCTGACATTTTCACTAAGCCACTCAATCAAGATAGAGTTGAAATGATTAGAGAAGAATCAGGACTTTAGACCCTTTTTAGTAAACTTAACCTAATCTCTTCAAAATTAAGGAAACATTATCTAGAAAGCCTCCTATATCAAACCAAGAACTTTAACCATCTCTCCTTGTAAACTTCTATAATTAAATTTCAATTCTGAACCTTTTTGACTCTTTGGAGAGTTTTGGTTCGAGTCGACTCAAGCTACTATGCTTAAGTTGAGACGACTTGAATTCCTGATTAAGTCTTTTTATATATCTACTCGAGCCAACTTGAGCAAATTAGGGCTTGTCGAGCCGACTAAGATGTCGGGCAAGCAATTTTTTATTAGAGCCATAGGACTTAATCTAGGATTTTATGCTTTAAGTGTTCATTTCTTGCTAGCTTAGAACCCTTGTTTCTAACCTGAAAATACCTTCTATCCTTCAAAACCTACCTTCTCTAGTTGAAACTCTTTCATTCTTCTTGAGCTCATGCAATGGCTCTGAAAAGGGTTATCGGCAAGAGATCAAAATGAGCCGAAACTACTGCTGAAAGAGAAAGGAGGACCAAGAGATGGCAGGAAGAGCCGACTCGATCAATTGAAGTGCAAGAACAAGAAATGGAACCGACTACAACATCTTCTCCTCTAACACAAACTATTTATATGGCCAACTGACCTGTCACAAGTGGAAGATGAATAATCTTCAAATTCTTGAAAGAGGTAGGGCTTCGGATTGGAGATTTGATTGAAGACCAGGGCTTGAGTTTCTTCTATTCCTTAAATGTTCCAACATATGACAATTTGGTAAGATGCTTTTATAAAAATTTAAGATTGGAAGAGCATCACATTGAGTCTGTAGTTAAGAGAAAGAAAATAATAGTGACAGAAGAAAGATTAAGTAGCATGCTTGAAATTCCAAACGAGGGTCTAAAGCATCTAATTTTGAAAGATAAACAGAAAATCCTCATGACAATCTTGAATAGGGCTAATGTGAGTGAATCGGGAATGTGATGGCTTATACCCTGTCCCTTGAAATGAAATTACTGCACAACTTTATAAGTAAAATCTTTCTCCCAAGAACTGGCAAGTTTGATTGGGTAAGTGAGAGAGGTCTTAGCTTTATGGGACATCTAATTGAGGGGAGGCCCTTAATTTACCTCACATTATGCTACTCCAAATGAAAGAAGCAATCAAAAAAGTGAAGGCCTATTTGGCGTGTGGAATGGTTTTTACTTTGTTATTTCAGGCCTCTAGAGTGAACCTAGATGGTGAGGATGGTAGACCACTTCATCACACTGATACTTACTCTTCCAAGTCTTTGCAAAGAATGGGATACCAACTAACTGAAGGAGCTTGGAAGAAGAAAAGATCAGATCAGAGGGCTATTGGATCTTTAGCAGTGATGAGGATGATGATGATGAAGAGCAGCTACCTATGGAGATTATCACTGCTGCTGCTACTGAACCTACTATTCATGATGCTGTGGAGTCAGAGGTTAGAGAGTATGGGAGTTCCATAGTCTCTCCAGCATCTCCACCAGCATTAGCATCTCCACCAGCACCAGCATCTCCACTAGCACCTGCATCTCCACTAGCTCCACCACCTGCACCTTCAGGGACTGCATCTGCTCAAGGACCATCTGTTGACACTCAGGAGCTTTATTGTATCAGGACTTCATTGCATATCAGATGAGACTACTTTCTCAGACCTTGACCAGTACTTTTGGTTTGATGTTTGGCGACCTTCATTACACAATAGAAACCAAACATGAGGAGATATGTGGTGAGATTAGACAGCTTCATTCTAGGGTGGACAGTGTTCAGTCCACAGGACCTGCACCACAGGTGGACTACAGTCAGTCATAGATTCTTTCAAAGCAGCTTCTGAAGATATTAAAAAATCTGTTGACCATAGTATTGAAGAATTCATAACTGAACTGAGAGAAATGAGCTACAAGATGGGATCTATGGAACTAGGAAAGAAAGTAGAAGATGATTTCACCAAAGGAGTAGGAATTCTTAGAGCTGAATTTGGAAGATTGAGAGGGTTAACAGAGACTTTTGCCAAAGCCTAAGCAAGTGAGCTAGTTCCACTCAATACAGGAATCAAGAAGCTGAAAGAAGAGCTCAATTCAGTCTGGGTGACCCTTTGTCAGCTATCCACCACTGTTATAGTAGCCTATTCTTATACTCCTAGACAACCTGCACCTCCTCCTGTGTTTGATCCAAATCCTATGTCATCTTGTCCACCTACATCTTCTTATCACCTAGACAGCCTCCACCACATTCTTCTAGGGGTTGAGGTTTTCTAGTATTCCTAGGAGTTGGGAAGGTACATCTAGACCTGTCAAGGTAGAATCTAGTGATAGTGATTAGATTCATCTTATGTATTCTTGATTGTTTATGAATGACTTGAATTGAAAATCTTGAATGAAATGAAAGTATTTCTTTTTCTACTCTTTGTGTTTGAAATGTGATTTGTGTAATATTATCATCTGTATATACAAATCAAGACAAATTTTAATTAGAATACCAAATTTCATTGAGAAAGTGAAATTATCTCAAATAATCTTATCAATCTTTTCATTCTATTTTTAAAAAACATGCTTTGTGTACTTAACAAGGGGGTAGAATGACTTTAATGAATACTTTTTAATTAATGACAAAAACGGGGAGAATGGTATGTATATGAATGAGTGTGCACGGAAAATATATAAGTAAGGGGGAGAATGATATAAATATTGGAAAATTGGAAATTGGTATCAATTTTGCATAGAAACTTACTTATATTTGCTCTGATAAATTTTTTCTGATTATTCTGATATATATTCAACTTAATTATTCTGATATAATTTGAATTGCTTTAATATATTGTCAATGGCTATCTATTATTAGCTCTGAACAAGCTCTAATATGGTATAGCTATGATACATATTGAAAGATGAACAAGCTCTGATATATACTGAAAGCTCATATATATATTAAACTTATTTCCAAAAGCTCTGATGTATATTGAACTTATTCCTAAAGCTATGATACATTGTCAAATTCTTTCAAATACATTTCAATATACAACTCATACATGTCTATACTTATTTGCAAATATACTTTTACATGTAATTGTAAAGCTTTTCCATGCTCAGTGTTTTGTCATCATCAAAAAGGGAGAGATTGTTGGCCCCTTGAGTGATTTTGATGATAACAAAATATTGGAGCATGCGCTTATGTTACTAACTACTTTTCAAGTACTTTACAAGTTTTTGCAGAATGATTTCATTGCTCAATTACAATGCCTACAATCTTATTATATGTCATGAGTTGTGTTGTAAATGTGTCATGTAAAGAAGAGCCCAAAGAAAAATTAAAGAAATATTCTCTAAAATGGGTTACTTCTAAGTGATTTCATGCTTAAATTCCTTAGAATCAATTATTAGTTGAGTTAAGAAGAATCTTGAATGATAAAATGCTGCTAGATGAAATATGGAGAAGAAATGAAAGCTTCACTGAAAAACTCATCTGAGCTGACTTGAGTAAAGGGAGTCGACTCTAGTTCATGGGATGCATGAAGGATACTGGCATGCAAAAATCCGAGCCGACTCGTAGGAACCCGAGCCGACTCTTACAGTGTATCGTTTCTTGAATCAAACAGGCTAGCCGACCCAAAGAGAGTCCAAGCTAACTCATCCATTTACTCAGGCATTCGAGTCGACCTTCAGAGATCTGAGCTGACTCCTCTAGAGTTCATGAAAAATCAGTTCTGAGAGAATAGCCAGGTGAGCCAACTCCAATAAGAAGAGTCGACTCCTCTAGAGTATAGTTTTGAAAACTTTTGAATCCGAGCCAACTCGAACTAAGGTGAGTCGACTCATCCAGAGTAAGGAATCAAGAATACTGTGAAATCGAGCTAACCTGAATGAGGCGAGGTGACTCAACCAGAACTTCTCTGAGAATCTGAGCTGACTCGAAGATTGATTCTAGGCAGGTAATGACTAGTTCCAGAACTTCATTTTTGAATTTGAAAAGTGCTCTAATGGTCAAATGTCACATCCTAATGGTCTACAATGACTATACCCGCCTGAGAAGAGTACAAGACTCTATAAATGAGGGATTGGGACAAGTACTTTTGAAAAAGAGAATGCTTCGTTGAACATTAAATGAGCTTGTGAGCAAGAGAGCAGTAGAGAGCATTCCAGTCGGTCTTCAAGACTTCACCAACTCCAATCTGAAGCTTGAAGCATACATTGAAGAAGTTGAAGAAGCCATTGAAGCTAAAGTGCAATTAAGAAGGCTTCTCTCAAGCTACATCGGCAACCATCAAACAACATTTGTTTTGTTGCTTATTTTCTTTAACTCTTTTATGAATTTTTGGTTTATTGGCGAGCCCAATTTAAAAATCAAGTAGATTCTAGGTTAGCCTGTTCAGAACCAAGTGTAGGTTCTTGGTGATCCTGTTCGAAACCAAGTTGTGTTCTTGGTGATCCTGTTCAAAACCAAGTGTTGGGTTCTTGGTAATCCTGTGTAAAACCAAGTGTTGGTTTTTTGGTGAGCCCAATTGAAAAAGCAAGTTGGGTTTTGGATTGTGAGCCTGGTAAAACAATTCAACTGTATTCCAGTAGTGAATATAGTAGAAATCTCAAGTGTTATCTTGGATAGTGGATGTAGGATTGAGGGTGCTCTGAACCATTATAAATTTGTTGTGTTTGCATTATATTTTTTTGTTTGTGTTTCTTCTGCTGTTTATTATTTGAAATATAATACATACCACTAAAGTAGATTTAAAAGAGCACATGTTTGATTAATTTTTTAAATTCCCAATTCACCCCCTCTTGGGAAAGCCACCTGGGCAACACTTCTACCTATAATCCATCAACTTGTATCCACTTACCAGATATACCAACATGACACTATGAGATCAAGTCTACCACCATCCAAATGCTCCCATCTTTCTATAGGAACACCAATGAAGATCCTTACAAGCATTTAGATGAATTTTTAAAATTTGTTTTATGGTGAAGATCCAAGATTTTACTGGTGATGTATTTAGATTGTCCCTATTTCCCTTCTCACTTAAGGATAAAGCCAAGTACTAGCTTGGCACAGTAGGAAAACCAATTCAAACTTTGGCTAAGATGCAACATGAATTTCTTAAGAAATTCTACCCCAAAGGTAGAACCAATAACAAAAGGTGAGCCATCATAGGATTCGCTCAACTACCAGGAGAACAAATTCATGAATCATGGGAGAGACTTAAGGAACTTCTTAGAAAATGCACACACCATGGTCTATCTAAGTGGCAAATTGTGTAGGCCATCTATGAGGGTTTAGGAGACCAATATTGAGAGATGGTGGATACATCTTGTGGAGGTGCATTCATGAGTAAGAGAGAGGATGAAGCCTATGCTGATGCGGAACTAATTAGCATGCAAGAGAATTTTCATGGATTTAGCATTAAGTTAAGATTTTAATTCTCAGATTTCAAGTCAAATAGGCAAAAGGGTGATCCTATAGAAATTCTAGACTGCAAGTATGCAAAAAGACCCTCAAAAGAGATAAAAATAGGACAACCAGGGCAAAGAAATCCTGGTAGGGCTAGCTTTTCTATAATATCAAGATCTAGAGGGCTAGGGGGTGTGTACTAGGCAATGTTTGCTACTGCTTCCATGAAGGGATCACTCCTCGCTCCCATAGATGTGGCCTAGAAGGTCAAGCCGAAAACCAGCGGATCCGTTGGCTTTTTATCCGCTGATCCGACGACTAGGCAAATGTACTCCGATTCACATGAAACGTGAGGGATCTACAAAATACCAAACAAGGAGTTAGATGTGATGGGAAACTTGCTAGATTGATGAAGGAACAAAGGAAAGAGAGATAGGATGGGGTGGCTGGAAGTGGCTTGAAGAAGGTGGGCATCCAAGGTTGATGACGGTGGCATAGATAGGGCCTCACACCCCTCGATGCTCAAAGAGCAAAGGCAAATAGGTCTCTCACCCACTCCCTCATGGAGGTTGATGCACAAAGGCAAAGGCAATGATAAGAAGAAACTCTCAACTTTTCATTAATTATAACATTACATTACATAAGAGATAGGGCCTTTATATAGACTTATACAACTTGGTCCCTAAGTAAGGGTATAAATGTAAACTCATATTATCCTTTTTCCACACAAAACCACATTGAAATACAAGGAATAAAACTCCTAAAGTCCCTCTCCTATGCAACTACTATAGGCGGCCAAGAGTGGTGATAATAAGGGGGCGGCAACCATGTGGAGGTGACCATAGTAGGGGCGTCAATTAGGGTTTCTCGTGGGCTTTAGGTGGCCCATTACACTCCAAGCTGCCTTCCAAGGTTCCAGGGTCTTCAAATTTGGTTGCTTGGTTCTCTTTTCTGGTAAAGGTGAGTGGAGATGTCCAGAAGGTCTTCAAGGTTGTCCAGGGTATTCATGCTCTTCATAATTGGTGATGATTGGACTCTATGCATTGATGGATGTGTCAAGCTGGCTGGGGTCTATAATTGGCTTGAGTTTTCTTCTTACAAGACTGGACATGACTCGATATAGGACTTGGACCAAATTACATGACTCAAATTGACACACGACCCAAAATGACAAAACAAGACCAAAATGACAAAAGCCTCAAAATGAGCTGACTTGATCAATTAAGCTCAACTGAGCTGAACATAACCTAAAACTCGACTAAAAAAATCCTAATGATATAAGTCGACTCTAAATACAGGACTCAGATATAAAAGTAGAACTCAAGGGCCCAAAATAGGACTCAAATGGGTTCACTTGAGCTTAATTAAGCTAAACCCTAATTATAGGACTTCAAATGAGTCAATTGACTCAAGCCCTAATTACAAGACTTAAAGGGCTAACAGGACTTGATTTTTAGGTAAAATTAAAAATTGGTTAAGGGACTGAAAGATCTCAAAATTCAGGGACCCATAGTGAACTAGGGTTGATCATGATGTCCCCATCAATTCTCCTGAGGTGGGAGAAACTCAATCCTGTCGATTAAGGATCAATCTGGTGCAAGTAAAAGGGTGGGGTCGTGGTGCTATGGGTCCTCTCAAGGGATCCACGAACATTCAGAGTTCGGTCGGCCTTGCCATTGGACCAAACGATATGGATAGCTTTGGTCCCGGGTCATAACAGCTTGGCCATCTAGGTCACGCTCGATCTGTATTCCTCTCCCAGGGCAATTTAGTGGACACTCAGGTAATGTTTCTCTCTCAAGTATAGGGTGAGGTCCAAAAATCTCACTGGGTGTCATTCCTGGTGCCCTATGCACAACTAGGCTCGAGATATTGAAAGTCAAGCTAATGCCAAAATCTGGGGATAACTTAAGCACAAAGTCACCTGGGTCAACTCTCCTTATCACTTGTAAGGGTCCAGCTTCACAAGCATGTAGCTTCTTAATGGCTCCCAGAGAAAACCACTCAGATCTAGACCTAATCTCTACATGATCTCCCTCAGCACACTCTTTGACTCGATATCGGGAATGCTAACGTCCTGATGCAGATGCTGTGCAGAGATCTATGCAGGTGTGAACAATTGGATTAGGCCAAAGGTTCTTTTAGGATCAAAACCAGATAGCACCTCAGTATCTATATTCACTTCATCCCTTATGCTAAGGATGTAGACCCAAAACTCAATCCACCATTTAGGTTTCAAACCTAATTTTTTTGGAATCATAAAACCTGAAAGTCCTATGGTATGGTTATAGTAAGTTTCCTAGGGGCAGTAAATATCCTCTCCAGAACTTTAGGACATGAATTTCAGCATGGAAGTCTTTAGGATAGACATGGTTCAACAGGCTCCTATGCTTAAGAAAAATTAATAGCTTGTCTGTCCTAACCACATGTTTGGCACTAGGGTGGTTTACAGGCACTAGTTCTAGAGTAGGTTGGGAATCCATTACTGGTGGTAGGTCATCAGGAAGGTCTTTGGGAACTTGCTAGGAAAGTTCTCTAAAATAATATCAACTTCCTGGGATTGTTCCTTAGGGATTGGTTCCTGGACCTCCTCAATAGACATTCTGGTGAACCCTCATTCTCATCAACTATGTTTGATCCTGGCTCGGTCACTTCTTCTCCAAATTCTTTAGTGGGTTAAGGATCCTTTTATGTTAAGTCCTCAGTGGGTTCACATTCTTGCTCTAGGCTCAAGTCATAGGTATCTTCTTTGGACTCTTTAATGGGCTTAGGAGTTTCTTTTCCTAGACTTTCAATGATTTCAACCTCTTTATACTCCTCGATCTGACTTGAGTTAGCCTCATACACCTCTTCTTCAGGTTTAGTAATGGGTTTAGACTCGTCCTCTTCTAGCTCTCCTGTATAAGGCTTTGGTTGGACATTGGCTAGCATAGTGTCCCGGTTTGTGGCATCTAAAGCACGTGGTGTTGGGACTTCTCTGAACCTCTAGTGACTTGCACTTATTCTTCTCTAGCTCCAAAACTTGGGGATACCCTATGTCTTGAATATCAGTGTAATCAATTTAAACTTCAGGGTCCTCACTCCTATCATTCATGAGAATTTATGGGATAATGGGCTCGGGTTGGCTCGGGTCAAGTCGGCTCGGGCTAGGTCGGCTCGGGTTGGCTTGTCTAGGACCTGGTCTTGGGTTAGGGGCATTAGTCCTAATGGGCTCAGGTCAACTAAGTGGTACCTGACTAATATTTGGCTTGCACTCAAGGATGGTAGGGGTGGGTTGACTAAGGGGTAGTGGACTAATACTAGGCTCATATCTAGAGGTACTGATCTTATGGGATTTAGGTTGACAAGGGAAAACCTGACTGGCACTAGGCTAATACCTAAGGGTTATGGGTTCCTTGGGCTCATAAGACATGGGCTCAGACCTATGGGTTTGGATTTATCGGATCTGGGTGCATTGGGGCTTGGTTCACATATACTAGCTTGAAACCCAGTGTGACATAGGTTCCTATATCTCAAGAATGTTTGTTTTGTGAAGAAAGAGGCCATAAATCTAGTCAGTGCCCATGCATAGGACTGGCTTGTGCACAGCTAAGTGGAAAGAATCCTAAGGATGACATTAATGAGGGAGAACCCAAGCCTACCAATGAGGAAGAACGGTTAGGTATGACAAGCCTAGAATCAGTTGACCCGATTACCACTGACCCGAAACCCATTGAAGATGGCATCGAGGAAGTATATGATGCTGGCTTGAGTCTAGTTGATGAATATGAGGGGGAAGAACTTGAAGAATGTGACATTGATACTATTGGTTCCTTACCTGAGGAGACCTTGGAAAGCAACCAACTGGTAGGACCTAGTTCAGAAATTCAAGAGATTTGTGAGAACCTGGTTCCTTTAGTCAAATACCCCCAGGAAGAACTCATAGTGTTAGCCCGAGCTATTAGTTCGTATCCTCTAATGACAGTCATTCCCCAAGTACCAATTGAAGATCTTTGCACTGAACTGTTTAAGTTTGGCCACCCTATGGTAGATCCTCTCCTTAGGATGACTGAATCAAGCCTCTTACAATTGGACCTTGTCCCATGCCCAGCCACTAAGGTCTCTCCCGTAATCTCAGTTGAACATCCTTGTCTTGAGCGGATTGATTCACCCAGTCCTGTAGAAGTTCTCCTTATGGCCCCAGACCCCTTCCTTTGCACGACTGACCTACCATTCTATAGAGCATACCTTTCCACACCCATAGGTCAAATTTCAAGTCTTGAGGTCATCATCCATAGGCCCTTCCATGAATCATTCTCTAATCCAGTTCTTGAAAAAGTGGATCATTATTTGCTTAGAGAACAAACCTTAATTATTGCAATCACATGTCCTAGGCTACTTCCCGAACCATCTCTTAATCCATTCCTAGGAGTAGCAAATTTTTACTTTCGTAAGGATGACCAGTTAACACTCATAGATCACCATTCAAACCTTCAGGTCACCACCTTTAGTCAACAAGTAATTCGAGACCCCACCTCATATCTCCTCCCTTTCTCTAGGACTTCCAATGCTTCTTACACCATCCAAGTATACTTTGTCGAAGCCTTTAGAGTGAACCACGTGTCAGAACCTATTAGGTTTGCCACCTACTTCTGGAAGACCTTATGGCACCTACTAGGCATCTATAATAAGTTTTCATGCTCTGCATGCCCTCCTCCGACCCAAGGTCAAACCTAGAGAGCCTTAGTTTGTTAGGTTTAGACCTAGGGTTCCTTTGTAAAAAAGTCCATTCTTTATGAATGCGTCGTCAGTCTAGTTTAGTTTTCTTAACCCTTTACTAGGCTTTGGCTCAGATTTTGGTTTGATTGAGAGCACCAGGAATTGGGATTTGTATTTTGTCCAGGGCTGAAATTGTATTCAACGTTTCGATCAATAGGTCTATAGGCTAGAGTCCCTTTGAAATTGTTCATGGATACAAGCCTCACACACCACTTGATCTGATTTCACTATTAGCCCACACACACAAGTCACTTGATGCACTTGCATAGAATGTAAAGGACTTGCATAAAGAAATTCATGCCAAAATAACTTTAAGTAATGAAACTTATAAGAAGTTGGCTGATTCTCAAAGGCGAGTCAAAACTTTTGTTGAGGGAGACTATGTAATGATTAGGTTAAGGCCTGAACGGTTTCCTCCTGGAACCGTTAGAAAGTTACATGCTAGAGGAGCTGGACCATTTAGAGTAGTGAAGAGAGTAGGATCCAATGACTATGTGCTCGAGTTGCCTCCTGAACTAGGCAATAGCTCTACTTTCAACATTACAGACCTAGTAGAGTACAGGGAGCCAGCTGTGATTCCCAGTGAGCCTTTTGAACCTAATCCTGTTATTGAGAGTGATCCCGATCCTGTGTGTCCCCCAACAAACTGGCCTGTGAGGAGAGAGCAGATTGAAAAGATCCTGGATGATCAGGTTATCTCTACTCGTAATCGAGGATACTAAAGATACCTGGTCCGCTGGCAAGGAAGGCCAGACTATGATGACTCTTGGATCTCCCGAGAAGAACTACAAGATTTGGATCCAGACCTCTTGGAGAGATACCAGAGCCAACTTGAGCCTTACTCGACAGGGTCGAGTTCCTCCTACCCTGGGAGAATTGGTGCGGGCACCAGACTCAGAAGAAGACTTCAGAGCTCCATCTGGATCTCTGATTAATCTTGCCCGAAGAATTAGGGTTTTTTGGCTTGTAATAAGGGTTGACTTGATCAACTCAATTTTAGCTTGAGTCTATATCACCTGCATTTTTATTTTGTTGAGTCACGTTGACTCAGTAGTGGACTAGGGCTTCAACCTGGGGTGTCACATTTTCTCCCAAGGCCAAGCAAGTGGGCGCCACACTCCCAACCACACGCCTGAGTCCAGGGGGCGCCACATCTCCATCCAGTATGCTCTGGTCCCCACACCACAGATAGCAGGTCCCTTCTCTCATGCGCCATTTGAGGAGAAAGCAACCAGGGATCCACAATTGAAGGGGGCGGCCCAAAACCTTCCATAAGGGCCAAGCTATAAAAAGGAAGAAATTATTCTTGAAGAGAACTTCAACGAGGCGCCCATTCCATGCCAAAAATACCCAAAACAAAGATGGGAAGGACCATGACTTAGGGAGAAAGAAAAGGAGGAGTCCAAAAGAGTTGATCCATGGAAGGAAAGAAATCCTCTCTTGAAGAACAAAGCTTGGAGGCACCATATACCTTCCTTTTAAAACCCAAATCAATTTTTTTTGGAACCTTTGGACGGCCATATGTGTATGGATTATCCTAATTTGTAGAACCCCTCCTTTAGTCCCACATGGGAAGATGTAAAACCCTACTCTCTTGTAAAGTCCTATAAATTAAACCCTTCTTGTAAACTTTAAAGGATCAGATGAATGAATTCAAATATTTGTGTGAGCAAACTCTGTGTTTTCTCTCTTCCGCACTTGCATCCAGGTGTTGAGCTCTGTGAGGGAGTAAATCCGGGTTCCCCAGGAACTTTGAGGAGGTGTGGGATCTCCAAACCCCAAACCCTAGGTTAGCCACTTCACTCCCAAACCCTAGCCGCCCATCATCCTTCTCTTTCCAACAAGCCCTAGCATATCCCACCTCTCACGGCCATCCTCTTCAAGTCAAGACCGACCCCAGCATCCGGGTCTAGTCTGGACACTTCAGATCCAGAGCAATTCCCAGAGGAAGTCAGATCGACCTCCAGGAGAATCCGGATTTCAACACATCAACTTTCAAGTTCTTCAATCTGGTAAATTCTTCCTTGAGTATCTGATTCCATCAATTGTTCTTCTTCTTTCCCAGATCTTGAGTCCAGATGAAGCCGACTCAGCCACAGGACCAGTATTGGAGGATCCATTGCGAAGGTACCCGAATCCGAGGATCCAACAATCTGCTCGAGAGAGTTCTTCCACCAAACTCTGTGAAGATCACTGTCTGGTTGGTAACCCATCTCTTCTCTTTATTTCTGTCCTGTTGAAAGTTCAGAGCGAAACCCTAGGTCTGGGAGTTTCTCAACCCCCAGCGATCTATTACTTCTGAACTACTCTGATAATCCAGTTTTATTTAAATTGTGCTTTCAATTATTACCTAGTTTCTTTCAATTTAGTTTAACTTTCCTTTGAGTCAAAGCCGACTTCTGAAAATATTAAAAAAATAATAAAAAAAGAATTAGTCTTAATTTACTTCCGCATTGCATCATCTCTTCTTTTTGTTCTGCATCATTTTGGTATCAGAGCTTTCGTTCTGCATCATTTTTGGTATCAGAGCTTCTGTTCTGCATCATTTTGGTATCAGAGCTTCCGTTCTGCATCAATTTTGGTATCAGAGCCCTGTCTAGGGTTTCTGTTTGATTGCTTGTTTGAGTCTCTCTCTTTTTACTTTGTCTGCTCGAAGTAGACTCCACAGGACGTCCGGTCCTAGGAACGAAGCGAGGTGCAAACCTCCTCTTCCCATTCTACGGGGTGTTCCTAGGGCGTGTAGGGGATCCGTTGGGTTACAACTTCGTAGCAGGAATTGTAAACGGGGAAGTACTCTATTTTCAGCCCGTAATTATTCTGTTGTAGAAATTATTTATCACTGTAGGTAACTCCAAATTTAGTGATTTTTGTTTTGCTGAAACCAGTATAATTGAATATATTTTTCTTAATTTTTCTGTGATTTATTGGTTTCTTTGAGATTTCTGAGAATTAAATTACTGCAACTCTGTTTTTGTGTTTCTGCAATTCAATTATTTTTGAGTGTTCATCACTTAATTCATCTTATGGGCATTTGAGCATCTAAGATAAGGGGAGGAGTTGATAACCTCTCCTTAGCCCAAAATCACCATCATTCGAACCTAAGCCTTTAATCTTAAAATTAATTAGATCTAATTTGCCCTAGTGGGCTAGGGACATCAACAAGTCGGGTCAAGGCTAGTGTTGAGTCAGTTTGTCTAGTTACTCTGTGTGTGCTTTGTACTCAGTGTCTAGAACGGTGGTTCAGGGATTCCATCCCGAAGGGCTTGTGTGCTGGTCCGCCTACCTGGCCAATCTCTGATTGGTGTCTAGGATTGGCATCTAGGGACCTAACACTCCCCTTACACCTGCCTGACTGAGTCCTGAGTTACTACAGGCTAGCTTTCCACTCTGATTGGGAATCTAGTTTGGACTCTAGGTCTAGTGAGCCAGTAGTCGCTTTAGTCTAGTCACATTCTATGTGCTTGCTTGCATCATCATGTCTACCCGGAGTGGAGTACCCTACCAACCTAGTCAAACCCAACCAGATTTAGAGGCCATGGTTAGAAATCTTACCGAAAGTATGACCAAATTGAGTCAGGACATGAATGAGGGTTTTTCCCAGTTTAGGGATCGAGTCCAAGTACTTGAGAAACGTAGACATCAAAATTGGATCTCTGATCCAAAATTTAATAGGCCCCAACTTCACCCATGCCAGGAACCTAGGAGGACCTTATACCGAGATCCCGAGCATAACCTTAGGAAGCCTAACCATGATATCTATAGTGTGGATCGTGTCTATGAGAGGTCCTTACAATATTCTAGACCAGTCACTCAACAACCCAAGTCTTCTAGATCAAACCATTTAGATCCACACCCATGCCCAAGTAAGGTCTCTACTAGCTTGAAACCCAGTGTGACCTAGGTTCCTATATCTCAAGAATGTTTGTTTTGTGGAGAAAGAGGCCATAAATCTAGTCAGTGCCCATGCATAGGACTGGCTTGTGCATAGCTAAGTGGTAAGAATCCTAAGGATGACATTAATGAGGGAGAACCCAAGCATACCAATGAGGAAGAACGGTTAGGTATGACAAGCCTAGAATCAGTTGACCCGATTACCACTGACCCGAAACCCATTGAAGATGGCATCGAGGAAGTATATGATGCTGGCTTGAGTCTAGTTGATGAATATGAGGGGAAGAACTTGAAGAATGTGACATTGATACTATTGGTTCCTTACCTGAGGAGACCTTGGAAAGCAACCAACTGGTAGGACCTAGTTCAGAAATTCAAGAGATTTGTGAGAACCAGGTTCCTTTAGTCAAATACCCCCAGGAAGAACTCATAGTGTTAGCCCGAGCTATTAGTTCGTATCCTCTAATGACAGTCATTCCCCAAGTACCAATTGAA
The DNA here is from genome assembly GCA_021397845.1 of Areca catechu. Taxonomy (NCBI): domain Eukaryota; kingdom Viridiplantae; phylum Streptophyta; class Magnoliopsida; order Arecales; family Arecaceae; genus Areca; species Areca catechu. Next base: position 104,359,077 of record CM038040.1, read on the forward strand.
GATCTTTGCACTGAACTGTTTAAGTTTGGCCACCCTATGGTAGATCCTCTCCTTAGGATGACTGAATCAAGCCTCTTACAATTGGACCTTGTCCCATGCCCAGCCACTAAGGTCTCTCCCGTAATCTCAGTTGAACATCCTTGTCTTGAGCGGATTGATTCACCCAGTCCTGTAGAAGTCTTCCTTATGGCCCTAGACCCCTTCCTTTGCACGACTGACCTACCCTTCTATAGGGCATACCTTTCCACACCCATAGGTCAAATTTCAAGTCTTGAGGTCATCATCCATAGGCCCTTCCATGAATCATTCTCTAATCCAGTTCTTGAAAAAGTGGATCATTATTTGCTTAGAGAACAAACCTTAATTATTGCAATCACATGTCCTAGGCTACTTCCCGAACCATCTCTTGATCCATTCCTGGGAGTAGCAAATTTTTACTTTCGTAAGGATGACCAGTTGACACTCATAGATCACCATTCAAACCTTCAGGTCACCACCTTTAGTCAACAGGTAATTCGAGACCCCGCCTCATATCTCCTCCCTTTCTCTAGGACTTCCAATGCTTCTTACACCATCCAAGTATACTTTTTCGAAGCCTTTAGAGTGAACCACGTGTCAAAACCTATTAGGTTTGCCACCTACTTCTGGAAGACCTTATGGGACCTACTAGGCATCCATAATAAGTTTTCATGCTCTGCATGCCCTCCTCCGACCCAAGGTCAAACCTAGAGAGCCTTAGTTTATTAGGTTTAGACCTAGGGTTCCTTTGTAATAAAGTCCATTCTTTAGGAATGCGTCGTCAGTCTAGTTTAGTTTTCTTAACCCTTTACTAGGCTTTGGCTCAGATTTTGTTTTGATTGAGAGCACCAAGAATTGGGATTTGTATTTTGTCCAGGGCTGAAATTGTATTCAATGTTTCGATCAATAGGTCTATAGGCTAGAGTCCCTTTGAAATTGTTCATGGATACAAGCCTCACACACCACTTGATCTGATTTCACTATTAGCCCACACACACAAGTCTCTTGATGCACTTGCATAGCATGTAAAGGACTTGAATAAAGAAATTCATGCCAAAATAACTTTAAGTAATGAAACTTATAAGAAGATGGCTGATTCTCAAAGGCGAGTCAAAACTTTTGTTGAGGGAGACTATGTAATGATTAAGTTAAGGCCTAAACGGTTTCCTCCTAGAACCGTTAGAAAGTTACATGCTAGAGGAGCTGGACCATTTAGAGTAGTGAAGAGAGTAGGATCCAATGCCTATGTGCTCAAGTTGCCTCCTGAACTAGGCAATAGCTTTACTTTCAACATTACAGACCTAGTAGAGTACAGGGAGCCAGCTGTGATTCCCAGTGAGCCTTTTGAACCTAATCCTGTTATTGAGAGTGATCCTGATCCTGTGTGTCCCCCAACAAACTGGCCTATGAGGAGAGAGCAGATTGAAAAGATCCTGGATGATCAGGTTATCTCTAATCGTAATCGAGGATACTAAAGATACCTGGTCTGCTGGCAAGGAAGGCCAGACTCTGATGACTCTTGGATCTTCCGAGAAGAACTACAAGATTTGGATCCAGACCTCTTGGAGAGATACCAGAGCCAACTTGAGCCTTACTCGATAGGGTCGAGTTCCTCCCACCCTGGGAGAATTGGTGCGGGCACCAGACTCAGAAGAAGACTTCAGAGCTCCATCTGGATCTCTGATTAATCTTGCCCGAAGAATTAGGATTTTTTGGCTTGTAATAAGGGTTGACTTGATCAACTCAATTTTAGCTTGAGTCTATATCACCTGCATTTTTATTTTGTTGAGTCATGTTGACTCAGTAGTGGACTCGGGCTTCAACCTGGGGTGTCACATTTTCTCCCAAGGCCAAGCAAGTGGGCGCCACACTCCCAGCCACACGCCTGAGTCCAGGGGGCGCCACATCTCCATCCAGTATGCTCTGGTCCCCACACCACAGATAGCAGGTCCCTTCTCTCATGCGCCATTTGAGGATAAAGCAACCAGGGATCCACAATTCAAGGGGGCGGCCTAAAACCTTCCATAAGAGCCAAGCTATAAAAAGGAAGAAATTATTCTTGGAGAGAACTTCAAGGAGGCTCCCATTCCATGCCAAAAATACCCAAAACAAAGATGGGAAGGACCATGACTTAGCGAGAAAGAAAAGGAGGAGTCCAAAAGAGTTGATCCATGGAAGGAATGAAATCCTCTCTTAAAGAACAAAGCTTGGAGGCGCCATCTACCTTCCTTTTAAAACCCAAATCAATTTTTTTTGGAACCTTTGGCCGGCCATATGTATATGGATTATCCTAATTTATAGATCCCCTCCTTTAGTCCCACATGGGAAGATGTAAAACCCTACTCTCTTGTAAAGTCCTATAAATTAAACCCTTCTTGTAAACTTTAAAGGATCAGATGAATGAATTCAAATATTTGTGTGAGCAAACTTTGTGTTTTCTCTCTTCCGCACTTGCATCCAGGTGTTGAGCTCCGTGAGGGAGTAAATCTGGGTTCCCCAGGAACTTTGAGGAGGTGTGAGATCTCCAAACCCCAAACCCTAGGTTAGTCACTTCACTCCCAAACCCTAGCCGCCCATCATCCTTCTCTTTCCACCAAGCCCTAGCATATCCCACCTCTCACGGCCATCCTCTTCAAGTCAAGACCGACCCCAGCATCCGGGTCCAGTCCGGATACTTCAGATCCAGAGCAATTCCCAGAGGAAGTCAGATCGACCTCCAAGAGAATCCATATTTCAGCACATCAACTTTCAAGTTCTTCAATCTGGTAAATTCTTCCTTGAGTATCTGATTCCATCAATTGTTCTTCTTCTTTCCCAGATCTTGAGTCCAGGAGAAGCCGACTCAGCCACAGGACCAGTATTGGAGGATCCATTGCGAACGTACCCGAATCTGAGGATCCAACAATCTACTCGAGAGAGTTCTTCCACCAAACTCTGTGAAGATCACTGTCTGGTTGGTAACCCATCTCTTCTCTTTATTTCTGTCCTGTTGAAAGTTCAGAGCGAACCCTAGGTCTAGGAGTTTCTCAACCCCCAGTGATCCATTACTTCTGAACTACTCATATAATCCAGTTTTATTTAAATTGTGCTTTCAATTATTACCTAGTTTCTTTCAATTTAGTTTAACTTTCCTTTGAGTCAAAGTCGACTTCTGAAAATATTAAAAAAATAACAAAAAAAAGAATTAGTCTTAATTTACTTCCGCATTGCATCATCTCTTCTTTTTGTTCTGCATCATTTTGGTATCAGAGCATTCGTTCTGCATCAAAGAAAAGAAATTTTCAAGAAAGAAAATTTCAGCCTAAAAGTCCAAGAATTGAATTCTTGAAAAATAATTCAAGAAGAGGAGCCAAGAACAAGAAATTGTTGTCTTCATCTTTTTCTGTGTGGATCACCATTGGAGGGTGAACATTTGGGCACCTGGTGGAGATTCAGAGTTTGGATTTTAGCGATACAGGTTAGTACTTTAATTTGAGATTAAATATTATATATACATCTTATATGTTTTAATTCTTTTAAGGAGATCTTGGGTTAAAGTTTTGGTGAAGATTTCATGAAGATAAAAATTTTGAAATCTATGTTTCCGCCTTGCCATCGAACCCCACAGTGGTATCAGAGCCTTCTTATTAAGATTAAAATATATATGCTGATTTTTAGATGTATATTTATATAAGTAACATGAGATGTAGTATATGTTTGATGTAATGTCACCAATTAGGGTTTTCACTCAAACCCTAATTGTTGCAGAGATATGTTTAGAGATCTAGTCATCATACTGAAATAAGGTTGCCCTGGCATAATGGTGGATCCATTATATGGTAAATGGTTGTCCTAGTATGATGACACACTAATCACATATTTGTGTTAATTATGCATATATGTTTGATGTATGCCACTAATTAAGGTTTTCACTTAAAACTTAATTTGTATAGAGATATGTTTAGCCTTCTAGTCATCATACTAAAATAAGGTTGCCCTAGCATAATGGTGGATCCATTATGTGGTAAATGGTTGTCCTAGTATGATGGCACACTATGGCACATATTTGCTAGAATGTGCTTTGTTTTTATAAAGCCCTCTTTAAAAACATATTAAGTTGTAGTGTCATATACCAAAAGCAAAAATAATCAATATGATTAGTTTATCATTCGGTGTCTAGGAAAAGTAGTTCATGATCGATAAAGAGGACATGGTTTTTAATTGGTTCCGTTGACTGACCTGGCCAATTCTTATTGGTGTCTAAGGAAAGCAACGGGGGGACTCCCACCACTCTCCCACTTACTTGGCCGATAAGATTAACTTAATTATTGATTGATATGCTTAGTGTAATATTCACTACATGTGGCCTTCCTTCGTGCCAAGTCTTTATTATGTTATGATCCATATTAGGTTTGTTGTGTACACACAAGGCCTTTTTTTTAATGGTGACTAACATAATTTTGGCTTGGTACATTTGATGTTTATGGCATGATTTAATATAATACTTTGTTGTGTACACACAAGGGTATTATAATTAATATCATGACTATATAGCAATGAAGGGTCTAACTTAACTAAAATATTATAGTTTGTTGTGTACACACAAGGCTATTAATATTTTAGAGGCCAAGATAAGTTGAGAATTGTATGAATTACAATTGGAAAGAGTTTTCCTACCTTTGAACTTATATAAGATTTGTTGTGTACACACATGGTCTTTTGTAAGGAATTAGGATCTCAACCCCACTAAGAGAACCAGTTAGGGTTTTCTTGATCATCACATGGAGGGTTATGATGCTTGATAAAATAGTGGGAGACATAATTAAGTTAAAGTCCTAATTTAATTATGTTTTGTCAACATTGATTGTTTGCTTATGTAATGTTCTTTGTTAATGTAGATTAAATGGCCTCTTCACTCTCACTCCGTAGCATTCTTGATGCAAATAAATTGACTGGACCAAACTATGTTGATTGGTTAAGAAACCTGAAGATAGTACTCAGCCAAGAAAGAATTTTTTATATTCTTGATACCCCAACCTTGGAACCATTAGGGGAAGATGCCTCGCAAGAGGATAAGACCACATATAACACATGGCAAAATGACTCACTTACTGTCAAGTGTATAATGCTTGCCTCTATGACCAATGAGTTACAGAGGCAACATGAAAGCATGGACACAAACTCCATATTGCTCAATTTAAAAGAACTTTATGGAGAACATAGTCGAACTGCAAGATATGAAATATCTAAGCAGTTATTCCGTGCAAGGATGATAGAAGGTACATCCGTACAAGACCATGTATTAAAGGTTATTGACCTAATCACCCGATTGGGTCAATTGGGTTTTGTTATGGATGGGGAGTTGAATCAGGATTTAATCCTGCAGTCACTCCCAGAGTCATTTTCATAGTTTGTTCTTAATTATCATATGAACAAACTTAACACTTCCTTGCCTGAGCTGTTGAATATGTTAAAAACAGCAGAGAGCCATTTAAAGAAAAATAAGGCTCCACTTCTTCTTGTGGATGGTGTAAACAAGAAGAAAATAGGCAAAAAGGGTTCCAAGAGGAGGTTGAACCCAAAAGGGGGCATCAAGAAAAAGAAAGGAAAGAAGGCCTCCGGATAATTGACATGCTTTCATTATGGCAAGCCAGGTCACTGGAAAAGAAACTGCAAGGTTTACCTTGCAAGTGTGAAGCCTGGTGCTAGTGATGCACCAAAAGGTATGTATGAGATACATGCAATTTTGTCATTAGACTCTTCTAATTCAAACTCTTGGGTATTGGATACTGCTTGTGGTCATCATATCTGCAAATCATTGCAGGGACTACAGAACATTAGAGTTTTGAAGGAAGGCGACTTCGAGCTCTACGGTGCTCGAGGAGATTCAATCTAAGCAGAAGCTGTAGGGACTTATATGTTGAAACTGCCTTCTAGGAAGATTTTAGAGTTAAAAAATTATTATTTTATGCCTAGAATCATTAGAAACATCATATCTGTATCCTTGTTACTTAAACAAGGATATATTATGAATGTAATGAGCAGTGGCTGCTCAATCAATTTTTCTAATGAAATAATATTTAATGGCATATTTTGCAATGGTCTCTTAACTTTATCTTCTGATGACAATATACTACATGTTAGTAATAAACGAAAAAGAGATGAAGTAAACAATACTTTACTTTGACACTATCGTCTTGGACATATTAGTGAGCAGAGGATTAACAAGTTATACAAGGAAAAATTCCTTAATCCTTATGACTATGAATCATTAGGAACTTGTGAATCATGTCTCATGGGTAAAATGACCAAGACTCCATTTAGTGGACATAATGAAAGGACAACAGAGTTATTAGGACTCATACACACTGATGTATGTGGACCTATGACAACTCAGGCCAAGGGTGGATACTCATATTTCATCACATTCATTGATGATTTTTCAAGGTATGGATTTGTGTATCTAATGAAACATAAGTCCGAAGCTTTTGAAAAATTTTTAGAGTATCAAAGTATGGTAGAGAAACAAACGGAGAAAAGTATTAAGATCCTTCGATCAGATAGAGGAGGTGAATACTTATCCACTGAGTTTCTTGATCACCTTAAACAAAAGGGAATCATCTCTGAATGGACTCCTCTTTACACAACACAATTAAATGGTGTTGCTGAAAGGAGAAATCGTGCTTTATTAGATATGGTACGGTCCATGATGTGCTTCACAGACTTACCTGTTTCTTTCTAGGGATATGCCTTGGAAACATCGGCTAATATTTTAAATAGAGTACCATCCAAATCTATATCTAGCATTCCATATGAGTTATGGAGGGGAAAGAAACCCAATCTTAAGCACCTTAAGATATGGGGATGTCCAGTCTATGTCAAAGAAATTTTGGACATAAGCTTGATGTTAGAGTAGAAAAGTGTCTATTTGTTGGATATCCTAAAGATAGTATAGGATATCTGTTCTACCACCCTACTGAACAAAAGGTTTTAGTCAGTAGGCATGCCATTTTATGGAGAAAGAGTTCATCCTACAAAAGGGCAGTGGGAGAAATATTTAACTTGAAGAAGTTCAACAAGTAGATACATCTCAACAAAATCATAACATAGTTAGTATAGAACCTGAACACACCACTCCTATCCGTAGGTCTGATAGGGTGCGACATGCACCTGAGAGGTATGGGTTCATTATTGAAAATAATGAAGCCCGAATCATTGATAATGATGAGCCTCTAACATATACGGATGCTGTCATAAGTAGTGACTCAGACAAATGGCTGGAATCCATGAGATCCGAAATGGACTCCATGTATGTCAACCAAGTCTGGACTTTGGTTGATGCACCAGAGGGTGTTAACCCTATTGGATGCAAATGGGTATATAAGAAAAAGATTGGGGTAGATGGCCAAGTTGAAACTTATAAAGCTAGATTTGTGGCTAAGGGTTTCAAACAAAAACAGGGAATAGATTATGATGAAACATTTTCTCCTGTTGCCATGCTCAAATCTATTCGGATCATGCTTGCTATAGCAGCATATCATGATTATAAAATCTGGCAGATGGATGTGAAAACTGCATTCCTCAATGGTTTTCTTGAGGAAGAGGTTTATATGTCACAGCCAGAAGGTTTTGTCTTGGAGACTAAACCTAATCAGGTATGTAGGCTGAAGAAATCTATTTATGGATTAAAGCAAGCATCTAGGAGTTGGAACATCCGATTTGATAAGTCAGTCAAAGAATTTGACTTTATCAAAAATGAGGATGAACCTTGTGTGTACAAGAAGACTAGTGGGAGTGCCATAGTTTTCTTGGTTCTGTATGTAGATGACATACTCCTCATTGGGAATGATATCCCAATGTTACAATCGATCAAGGTATGGTTATCTAAACAGTTTTCCATGAAAGACTTGGGAGAAGCATCTTATATACTAGGCATCAAGATCTATAGAGATAGATCTAGGAGGATGCTAGGTTTATCCCAGTCTAGGTACATTGACCAAGTGCTAAAAATATTTAGCATGGAGGAAAGTAAAAGAGGTTACTTACCTATTGGTCATGGCATACATCTTTCTAAGAAGATGTCTCCTAAGACACCAGAAGAAAGAAATAGAATGAATTCTATACCTTATGCTTCGGCAGTAGGGTCTATTATGTATGCTATGCTATGTACTAGGCCTGATGTGGCATATGCCTTAGGTATAGCTAGCAGGTTTCAGGTTGATCCAGGAGAGGATCATTGGAAGGCTGTGAAAAATATTCTTAAGTACTTAAGAAGAACTAAGGATATTTTTATAATATACAGAGGATCTGATCTTAAACTAGAAGCTTATTCATATTCTAGTTTTCAATCAGATCCAGATGACAGCAAATCTATATTTGGGTATGTTTTTATCCTTAATGGAGGAGATGTAAGCTGGAAGAGTTCTAAACAGCACATTGTAGCTGATTCAACAACTAAGGCAGAGTACATTGCTATTAGTGAAGCTGCAAAGGAAGCTGTCTGGATGAAGAAGTTCATATCAGAGTTGGGCGTAGTTCCTGAGATTGAAGGTCCAGTATCACTTTACTGTGATAATACGGGGGCTGTTGCTCAAGCAAAGGAACCAAGAGCTCATCACAAATCAAAGCACATTCTGAGACGCTTCCATCTCGTTCGAGAGATTGTCGAAAGACAAGAAGTCTGCATTAAAAGGGTAGAAATGAAGACCAACATAGCAGACCCATTCACTAAGGCTCTATCACAGCGAGAGTTTGATCGCCACCTTGATTGTATGGGGATAAGATTTAAAGGCGATTGGCTTTAGTGCAAGTGGGAGATTGAAAGATTGTGCCCTGAAAGCCAATTGAAATATTGTATTTTGATCCCAAAATCAATGAATTGACATTTTTTTTATAATAAAGGCATTATTTTCATCATACAAACGCTGTGTCCTTTATGATTTTATGATGAACCCCATAGATTAGGGCTATGGTTATAGTTATGATGAGATCATACCATGAGACCTAAGCCTAATAAAACCCTAATCTAAAAAATCTTCCTCTCCGATGGGACATTGAGTTTGGGATCATGTTTTCTGGCAAGACCAGCACATCCTATATATGCTTTGTGATGAGGTGACTGATCTCACAGTCACTTGTTGTTTGACACTATACTAGGATGTGAGTGTTCATTAGAGAATGAGTTCACTGAATTAATCCAGATTGAGAATATCTAATGGAACCTTATCTGTTTGTCAATAGATAATTCTCATAGTGGAGTAGTGCATGTGGTCCTTTGACCTGAGACTACCATAGTACCTTATATATATGAATCCATACTTTGGTTCGCAATCAATCATGACACTGAGTCATGCACGAGGTGATACTGGTTATGGTGGATTGTATATGTATTTGTAGTAGGTCCAAGGAATTGATCAGCCCTAGTAAGAGGGAATTGCATCCAGCTAATTTCAAATGATGGATTCAGAAATCTTTGATCAAAGTATGAACATTAGAGTTATTTTCTAATGGTTCATTAATGAATCATCATTATAAAGATTGAGCTAGGATGAATATGAAATTGGATTTGACAAGTATCCATATTCATAATCATATTCGGGATTCAAGTTGATCAAAGGACTGAATTGCCCAGTAACTCACCACTGAAGGGTATTTTGGTAATTCCACCAAATTCCACATCTTCCGGGTAGACAAGATACGTTTCTAGACGTCAATCTTGTCTTGTAGGTATATGATTGAGTTATGGTAATTCAAATCAGTTAATTAGAATTAGATTCTAATTGATCGAGTCGAGCTAGTTTGAGTGACCTAAATCGGCTTAGTTGAGATCTAACCGAATTAGTCAAATAGCACTCGGACCTACTGCTGGCTAGGTGTGGACCCAATGGGTCACACACAAAAGAAATTGATGAAGGATTTAATTTGGAATTAAATCATGTTTGCAGGATAAACACACTAGCATGTGTTGCAGACCAAATTTCTATTCGAATCAGATTCGAATTTGGTTCCGAATTTGGCTTAATTGGGTTCTAATTGAACCAGATTAAGGTCTAATTTAAATTTTAGGACATTGGGCTAACCCATGGCTGAACCCAAGTGAATTAAGTTCACTGAGACCCTCTCTCCAAGCCGCCCTCTCCCTTCTCACCCCGCGCGCGCCAAGAAGAAGAGTCCACCGCGCGTGGACTCCACTTCATGCGCGTGAGAAAGAAATACCATCGGAGAAAATCTGAAAAAGGGGCGATTCGGATCCTTGTCTGACGCCCTTGGATCTGGATCTGATAGCCAAAAAAAATTAAGGAAAAGATCCATCGCTTTTCGGTCGCAAATCCGTCTCCAAAAGTCGCGATTCTTCTTGAAGTTTTTCCGAGAGTCCTCCTCGTCGGAAAAATGAAAATTAAATAAGAGAATCATGATTTTTGGTTGAGGGGATGCGTGAGAAATGAGGGATCATGATTCCTGGGGTTTCAGAGGGTTGCGTTGTTTTGAGAAGACGCCCCTCTGAGATCTATAAATAGGGTTGGGTTCTCGGAGGTTTTCATGTAAGATAATTCAGAGATCAGATTCCTTTCTTCCTCTCCAGAATACTCCTTCCCCTTGTTCTTGTTAGGTATTGTTCCCTTACAGAGGTATCCTCTGTCAAAACTCTGACCCTAAACAAGAATAAGAAGAAGGTCTTGAACGGTAAAGGAAAGAAAAAGGAAAGGATCTATTCTTCTCTCTTCCTTCTTGAATTAAGACTTTGCCTCTCTTAATTTTTCTTCCAATTCAATTCAAGAAAGGGAATTCTTGAAAAAAATTTAAGAAGAGAAAGAAGGAAGAAAAGAAATTTTCAAGAAAGAAATTTCAGCCTAAAAGTCCAAGAATTGAATTCTTGAAAAATAATCAAGAAGAGGAGCCAGAACAAGAAATTTGTTGTCTTCATCTTTTTCTGTGTGGATCACCATTGGAGGGTGAACATTTGGGCACCTGGCGGAGATTCAGAGTTTGGATTTTAGCGATACAGGTTAGTACTTTAATTTGAGATTAAATCTTATATATACATCTTATATGTTTTAATTCTTTTAAGGAGATCTTAGGTTAAAGGTTTGGTGAAGATTTCATAAAGATAAAAATTTTGAAATCTATGTTTCCGCCTTACATCGAACCCTACAGGTTGTCCATACTGACCAAAAGGATATTGTACTAACAACTTTCCACTGGGTAGCATGTCTTTATTGATTATAGGAAACTCAATGTAGCCACCCGCAAGGATCATTTTTCCTTATCCTTCATTGACCAAATTTTAGAGAGATTAGCTTACTAACGATATTCTACTTTTTAATGGATACTCAGGATACAATCAAGTAGCAATCTATCCACGAGACTAGGAAAAGACCACCTTTACCTGTCCTTATAGAACCTTTGCTTTTCATAGAATGCCCTTGGATTTTGTAATGTTCCTATAGCCATTCAAATATAGCCGTTCCAAAGGTGCATGATGTCAATTTTCTTGGATATGGAGAGAAATTTCTTGAAAATTTTCATGGATAACTTTTCAATCTTTGGAGAATCTTTTTAGAGCTGCCTCAATAATTTAAAGAGGATATTAAAATGATGCATTGAGGCCAATCTAGTTCTAAGCTAGGAGAAAGTCATTTCATGGTTCAAGAAGAGATCATCTTAGGGCATATTATGTTAAAAAAGAGGGATTGAGTTTGATAGAGCTAAGGTCAAATAATTTCTAAACTTCCTCTACCCAATTCTGTCAAACAAATTCGATCTTTCCTTGGCCATGTAGGATTCTATCATCACTACGTCAAATACTTTTCCAAAATATCCCATCCTTTATGTAATATGCTCATTAAGGATGTCCCTTTTAACTTTAATGAAGACTATCTTAAGGTCTATGAGTTTTTAAAAGAAGCTATGACCAAAGCCCAAGTCATCCAATCCCGAGATTGGTCACTACCTTTTGAAATAATGTGTGGTGCTTCAGACTTTGCCATAGGAGCTATTTTGGGCCAAAGGGTAAACAAATATCTTATAATAATTTATTTTGCTAGTAGAACTTTGAATGAAGCCTAAAAGAATTATATAACTATGAAAGAGTTATTAGTTGTAGTATATGCCCTAGAAAAGTTTTTATCTTATTTATTAGGGTCTAAGATTGTGATTTATTTGGATCACTCAGCTTTGAGATACCTGTTCTCAAAGAAAGATGCTAAACCATGATTGATTAGATGGATCTTACTGCTACAAAAATTTGATATTGAAATTCGAGATAAGAAGGGATCAAAAAATGTTGTAGCAGACCATTTATCTAAAATGCTAGTTGATGATTGTGAATCTACATTAATTGAAAAATTTTTTCTTGACGAGCAACTCCAAGCAGTTTCACATGCAAAGGCCCTTGGTTTCCATACATAGTTAATTACTTAGTAGTTAGAAAAATTCCTAATGGCTGGTCTAAGAATGAAAAGGATAGATTCTTTGGTCAAATCAAGTATTATTTTTGGGAAGATCCTAAACTTTTTTGAATTTGTGCAGATTAGATCATTCATCGATATGTCCCAGAGTCTGAACAACTAAGTATCTTAAATTTTTGTCACTCTTGCTTATGAAGGACAATTCTCTAGTCAAAAACTGTAGCTAAAGTATTGCAAAGTAAATTTTACTGGCCCACATTATTTAAAGATGCCTATACTTTAGCCAAGAATATCCCAAATGTCAAGCCTTAAAAATATTTCAAGAAAAGACATGATGCCTTCGAACCCCATCTTGGTAGCTGAAATCTTTGATGTTTAGGGTGTTGATTTCATGGGGCCCTTTCCACCCTCGATTTTGAAAACATTTTGGTGGCCGTCGATTATGTTTCTAAATGGATTGAGATAATGGCAACTCGAACCAATGACCAAAAGGTAGTTATAAGATTTGTTCAAAAGAATGTATTTTCTAGGTTTGGATTTTCATGTGACATCATTAGTGATAAAGGTACCAATTTCACAAACTACTAGTTTCAAATGTTACTATGAAAATATTGGGTCACATATAAGGTAGTCACGCCGTACCACCCACAAACTATTGGTCAGGTGGAAGTATCCAATAGGAAAATCAAGATTATCTTGCAAAAGACTATTAGGCCTAAGCATAAAGACTGGTCAGATCAATTAGATGATGCATTATGGTTCTATAGGATAGCTTATAAAAATCCTATTGGCATGTCTCCCTATAGACTAGTCTATGGAAAAGCATGTCATCTTCCGGTAGAACTTGAACATAAAGCATATTGGGTAGTTAAATAATTAAATTTTGATTTGAAATAAGCTGGTTCTAATTGGATGTTATAGCTAAGTGAAGTAGATGAATTAAGATGAGAGGCCTATGAAAATTCATGCATTTATAATGAAAAAGTGAAAGCCTTTTATGATAAGCACATCTCTAGAAGACCTTTAAGCCAAATCAAAAAGTTTGGTTATTTTAGTTTATGGCTCTGACTATTTCCTAGAAAACTAAGATCTAGGTGGGATGGACCTTACATAGTAAATCAAGTATTCCCACATGGTGCAGTCAAGATTCATGATCCTAGATAACGACATTTTTTAAAGTAAATGGTTAATGATTAAAACTATATATTGAAGGGATATCATCAAATCAAATCATTGACCAAGTAACCTTAAATAGTCCATACTAAACTAAGCTGTATTGTGTCTAGCTGAAGATGTTAAACTTAGCACTTGTTGGAAGACAACCCAATATATACCTAATATTTTTTTACCAACCAAAAAGAAAAAGAAGAAGGAGATGTCTCCTCTACATTGATGATAAGCTTCTCTTCTAGAGTAACCTCTATCCCTATGTATTTTTTTTTTATCCTTATTGTTTGAATTTATTTCTTTAACTTGTTTATATCATTAGGGACAATGGTATTTAAGTTTGGGAGAATGAACAAACCTTAAAAATCTTGAAAATCTTTGGAAATTGTTGAAAATTTTTGAAAAATCTTTTAAAACTTTTAAAGAGAAAACTTTTATTTTGAATAAATCATGTATCAAGAAAGAAAATCTGAGCAAAATAGAGTAGAAAAAAAAATAGAGTTAGAAGGTATTTGCTAATAATTATAGCAAGTCAACTAGACTAGTTGATCAAATTTTGAGTGGCCTACTTAAATCATCTAAAGGCTATTAGCACTTCAAATTGCACATGCACATTGACAAGGTAAAGTAGGTATTAGTTGTAAGGAGAACTAAGATTCTAATTATCATTAAAAACTAGTAATTGATATACACTCCAATTAAAAAAACTTGAATTTAAGGAAAGAGCTACATACCTAGAATATATATATATATATATCAGACAGTGTGAAAGCTATCTTAAATTTATGAAAAGAGCTACCTGTCTAAAATAAAAGTACAAATATATTGCATATATGGATTGTCCAAAGCTTAGTAACTTGGTCTTTGCATCTAAGTCAAGTGTGAAGGTTCGCATCAAATGATGAAGGAAAAGCCATGATGCTCAGCACTTTAAAAAAATCAGGTAGTATGAAAGCTACCTTGCATTGATGATATTGATTTAGGGGTGTATAAAAAATTTACCAAAATAGATGATAAGCAAAGAAATATTTGTCCTTTGCAAGCGAGCATGGAAATGCTAAGTTAGGCACCACAAATACAAGTGTGATAGATCTTTGGATGAATTTTAAGAAAGTTTCTAATTACGCTGACTATGAAAGCTACTCCTGAAACTCAATACATTGTGATACTTGCTAGATTTTTTTACTTTTAATCCTAGATCTATTTTTATAAAGGAAGCTCTTAATGATACATGGTTATAATTTAATATCTATTACATTGCTAAGGGACTAGCAATGAGTAAGTTGGGGGGTGTGATAAATTATATATTTATATATTTATTTTAAGTGTTTTAAGTAATTATCGATGCTAACATCTTCTAAAAATTCTAATTTCATAATTAAACTAAACCTCCTTGCAAAATTAACTATTTTTAAAATATCTTTAAAAAGATGAAATTAGAGCATAATTATGAAAAGTAGATATCGAGTTGAAGTACCACATACCCATTAAAATATTTAATAAAAATTTTATTTACTTTTTTCATCTTTGATAGATATATTAAGATTGATGGAAATTTTTGAAATTCTGGAATCCAAAGAAATGGTTGGATTATGAACTAATTTTAGAAAATGTTCTACTGCCCTTATTAAAAAATAGCTTGCCCAACATCCGACTCAGCTCGGCAAGCCCTAGTCTGCTCGAGTCGGCTCGAGCAAGCTTTAACAGAACTAATCGAAAATTCAAGTCGGCTCGACTTGAGCACAGTCACTCGAGTCGACTCGAACAGGAACTCTCCAAAAGAGTCAAAAAGGTTCAGAAATGAAAATTAATTCTAGAAAATCACAAGAAGAGATGGTCAAAGATCTTGGTTTGATGTAGGAGGCTTTCTATATAATTTTTCCTTAATTTTAAAGAGATTAGGTTAAGTCTTCTAAAAAGGATCACAGAATCCTAATTCTCCTCTAATCATTTTAAATTCATCTTGATTATGTGGTTTAGTGAAAATGTTAGCAAGTTGGTTTTTAGTTGGAATAAATTTTAATTCAATTTCACCATTCAAAACACGATCTCTTATAAAATGGTGTCTAATTTCTATGTGCTTAGTTCATGAATGCTGAATTGGATTTTTTGTCAAATTTATAGCACTTGGGTTATCACATTTGATAGGAATTTTAGATTGTGTAATACCAAAGTCTTCTAGTTGTTGTTTAATCCATACCACTTGTGCACAACAACTCCCTGTAGCAATAAACTCTGCCTTAGTAGTAGATAGTGCTACTAGTTTTGTTTTTTACAGTGCCATGAGATTAAATTCAACCCTAGAAATTGACATGTGCCGTTAGTATTTTTTCTATCAATTTTGTAGCCAGCATAATCAGTATCCAAAAATCCAATTAAATTCAATGAAGAGTGCTTTGAAAATCATAGACCTAGATTACTTGTTCTTTTTAGTTATCTTATAATTTTTTTAACAGCATGCATATGTGATTCTTTAGGATTAGATTGGAATCTAGCACATACACATACACTAAACAAGATATCAGGTCTACTTGTAGTTAAGTACAATAATGAACCAATCATACTTCGATAGAGCTTTTGATTAATGTTGTTGCCATCTTCATCTTTATCCAATCTATAGGTAGGACTCATGGGTGTGCTCATTTGTTTTCTTGACAAATACCAAACTTCTTGATAATCTCTTTGATATATTTGGCTTGGTTTATGAAGATCCCTTCCTTTATTTGTTTCACTTGAAGTCCAAGGAAGTAGTTCAGTTCACCCATTAGACTCATTTCAAATTCTCCTTGCATCAACTTAGCAAATTCTCTACAATGAGTTTCATTAGTTGCACCAAATATATTGTCATTAACAAAAATCTGTACAACTAATATATCATTATTTTTTTTTGATGAAAAGAGTTTTATCAATATTTCCTCTATTAAAATCATTTTCAAGCAAGAAAGTGCTAAGTCTATTATACCAGGCTCTAGTACTTGTTTCAAACCATACAATGCCTTATTAAATTTAAAAATATGATTTGGAAAAGCATGACTTTCAAACAGGTGGCTGTTCTACAAAAACTTGTTTAGATATAAAACCATTTTAAAAAATACTTTTCACATCCATTAGAAATAGTTTGAAATTTATGTAGCAAGCAAATGCATGTAATAATCTTATGGCCTCTGGTCTTGCTACGGGTGCATAAGTTTCATCAAAATCTATTCCTTCTTCTTGGTTATATCCTTTAACTACCAACCTTGTTTTGTTTCTAATTACTTTGCCTTGTTCATCTAACTAGTTTTTATAGACCCATTTGGTTCCTATGATTGGATGGTCTGATGGTCTATCAACTAAAGTCCATACATTATTTCTTTCAAACTGGTTTAATTCTTCATGCATGGCCATCATCTAGTTTGGGTCATTTCAGCTTCTTCTAAGATATGGGGTTCTATTTGTGAGACAAAGGCTAGGCAATCATGTGCATCTCTATGTGATGACCTAGTCCTAACACCTTGTGAAGGATCACCAATAATTAAATCTTTTGGATGAGAGGTTACATACCTCCATTCCCTTGGTAGATCAGCATGATCCTTACTTACCATTTCTTCTCCTTCTTGAGTTGGTCTTTTTTGTATGTTCATATCTTTTATTTTCTTTTGAAGTGTACATGCATCATTATCTATGTACTCTTTTTTCTTAGAAGGTAAAGGGTTAGTTTCATCAAAAAACAACATATACTGATTCTTCCATAGTCAATGTTCATTTATTAAATACACTATATGCTTTGCTATATATTGAATAACCAAGAAAAATTGCTTCATCAGATTTAGCATCAAATTTTCCTAGATTATCCTTACCATTATTCAGTACAAAGCATTTATAGCCAAAAACATGAAAGTAATTGATATTAGATTTCTTTTCATTCCAAAGCTCATAAGGAGTTTTCTTAAAATTGGATGAATTAAAACATGATTTAAAATATATGAAGCAGTGTTCACCGCTTTTGCCCAAAAGTACCTTGGAAGAATGCCTTCATATAACATTGTTCGGGCCATCTTTTCCAATATCCTATTCTTTCTCTCTACACACCATTTTGTTGTGGTGTTCTAGGAGCAGAGAAGTTGTGATCAATGTCGTGCTCTGTGCAATAGTCATCGAAAATTGATTTTCAAATTCAGTGTCGTGATCTCTTCAATATATATGAATGAAAGATTTTTTTTATTTAAAACTTTCTTATGAAATTTTTGAAATACTTTGAAAGTTTCATCTTTATGTGTAATAAACAAGATCCATGTAAATCTAGAAAAATCATCTACTATCACAAGTATATATTTCATACCACCTAGGCTTGTGGTCCTAGTTGGTCCAAATAAGTCCATGTGAAGTAGCTCAAGGGGTCTAGAAGTTAAAATCATATTTTTAGATTTAAAACTCTCCATAGTTTGTTTACCCATTTGACAAGCATCACAAACATGCTCAAGGTCAACTTTAAATTTAGGCAAACCTCTAACTACATTCTTAAAAATTAACATGACAATAGTATACATGCTAGCATGACCTAATCGTCTATGCCAAAGTAAACAAGACTCCTTGGTCTTAGCATTCATTGTAACCAGACTGAAACTACTAGACATAGCTAAATCACTAAGATCTACCACATAAATATTTCTAAGTCTATGTCTAATGAATTTGTTGCTCGAATCAAGAGAGTTTGTTATAATACATATAGATGATTCAAAGACAACCTTGAAGCCTTTATCACATAATAAACTAATACTTAACAAATTATGCTTCAATTTATCTACTAGCAGTACACTTTTAATAAAAGTACAGGGAGATATTTTAATCTTACCGATTTCGATTAATTTTCCTTTGCCATTATTTCCAAAAGTAACCATACCTCCTTCTTTCATCTCTAGGGTGATGAATTGATCTTTGTCACCAAACATATGTCTTGAGCAGCCGCTGTCTAGATACCATCTTTTCTTTAATTTCTGGGTTGCAAGACATTCATGCAAAAAATCAAGAATTTTTTTTAGGTACCCAAGCTAACTTGGGTCCTTGCATGTTAGCGGTGGTGGTTCCTTTGGGAACCCAAATCTTTCTTACTTTACTCTTAACATTTCTAAGAATATTGCATTGAAAGGCCTTATGTCCTAACCCTTTACATGCATAACAAACAATTCTAGAATTCTGAAAAGATATAAATTTTAATATTTTAGATGTAAAAGCATGAGATGCAGATGTAAATCCATTTGCTTAAAAGATTTTTGAATTGATGTCTTGGGAATATACTTTGAAGCTATAGAAATGGATACCGAAGGATTTGACACAAAAGCTTTTTGAGATAAACCTTTTGGAATAAAAGCTTTAGAAGTTACAAAGTAGCAGCTGAAATTCTATTTGAATTAGAAAAATTGAAACTAATTCCAGCTTTGTTTCAAGAAATTCTTTGATCTTTTAAAATTAACTCAAGCTTATTTGAAGATAAAGTAAGTTTTTTAATTAAAGGCTTGAGCTTTTCAACTTCCTTTTTTAAATCAAAATTTTCATCAATCAAAGCTTTGTTTTTGTCAAGATATATATTTTTTTGATTTCTAAAGACTTGTTATTTTTGGAGAAGATACTTAACTCTTTTGCAATAAATTGTTCTTTTCTGAAATCTCTTCCTTCCCTTTTAGTAAATAATCATTTATATTCTTTAAAGCTATAATCTTTACTCCAGCCTTTTTAAAATCTGGTAATAAGTCATGAAAAGCATAATTCAGTTCATCAAAAGTAATTTCTATTTGAGGTTCGGGAGATATTACCTCATCTTCGAGACCCACAAGACATAAGTTTGCTGTTTTTATGGTCTCTTCTTTTTCCATTGAAGTCGACTCCTTGCTGTCACTCCAAGTGACAACCATAGCTCTCTTCTTTTTCTTCTTGAATGTTTTCTTTAGTAAAGGACAGTCGGGATGAATATGACCTGGCTTCTTACATTCATAGCATGTGGGCATTTGTTTCTTTTCTTTCTCTCTTTCCTTGTCCTTGTCCTTACTATGTTTCCCTTTCTTATGAAATTTTCTAAAATATCTTTCTTTCTTCTTTCCCATAAATCTTCTAAATTTCCTCATGACCACAGCAATATCTTCATCTTCTAAGTCATCTTCGGAAGAGGTAAAGTCATCTTTTGATTCCTCATCTTGTTTTTTTGAATTTGATGCAACATTAAAGGCAATTGTTTTCTTCTTCTTCTGATCATCATCAGCCCTATGTTGCATGGCTAGTTCATGTGTGATGAGAGAATCCATCAGTTCATCCAGAGGTAAGGTATTTAGATCTTTCACTTCCAGGATGGTAGTTACTTTGGGGTCCCACTTGTTCGGAAGTGATCTAAGGATCTTCTATACTAAGTTAGCATTTGAATAGATCCTGCCATGACTTTTCAAACCATTAATAATATCTGTAATGCGAGAAAACATGGTAGAGATAGATTCATTTTGTTCCATTTTAAATAACTCATAATTATGTACTAAAAGATTAATTTTTGATATCCTTACTTGGGAAGTTACTTCGTGGGTCACTTCGAGTTTATCCCATATTTTCTTTGTAGATGAGTAAATATAAATTCGGTTGAACTCTTTTCCATCCAAAGCATAATATAATAAGTTCATAGCTTTAGCATTTAATTTTTCCATTTTCATGTCGTGTTCATCTCAATCCTCTTCAGGTTTTGGGACATCCATGCCATCGATTTTAATCATGGTTATTTGTGGACCCTTAGAATGACCTTCCATAATTGAAAATTTATAGCTTGAATGTATATCTTCATTCTATCTTTCCAATATGAGTAATTTATGCCAGTGAATAGTGGAGGTCTATTAGTAGATTGGCCTTCGATCAAAGAAGTACTCATAGGATGAGCCAGCAATCTCTACTCTAATTGTATTCAGAGACACTGCTTTGATACCTGTTGTTGCCTAGGTGGCTTTTCTAAGAGGGGGTAAATTAGAAATTTAAAAAATTTAACAGATATGTGCTTTTTGAAAACTTATTTGAAGTGTAAGGTGCTGCGAATTAGATAATTAAAAGCATAAGCAAGTAAGAAGAAAAGGCACAATGCGAACACAGCAAATTAGAGTGGTTCAGAGCAACCCGCTCTACGTCCACTATCCAAGATAGCACAT
This sequence comes from Areca catechu, assembly GCA_021397845.1. Classification (NCBI taxonomy): domain Eukaryota; kingdom Viridiplantae; phylum Streptophyta; class Magnoliopsida; order Arecales; family Arecaceae; genus Areca; species Areca catechu. Next base: position 104,379,802 of record CM038040.1, read on the forward strand.
GGGATTTCCACTATATTCTACCAAGAATACAGTTGGATTGTTTTATCGGGATCACAATCCAAACCCAACACCCTTTGGATTTTAAATCGGGCTCACCAAAGAAACTCAACACTTGGTTTTACCAGGATCACCAAGAATCCAACACTTGGTTTTACACAGGCTAATCAAGAACCTAACACTTGGTTTTATACAAGTTAACCAAGAACCTATTTGGTTTTTAAATCAGGCTCACCAATAACCCAACAACTTAGAAAAAGAGTTAATAAAAATTAAGCAACAGAATGACAAATAGATGTTGCCTAATGGTTGCCAATGTAGCTCGAGAGAAGCCTTCTTAATTGCACTTTAATGCACTTCAACGGCTTCTACAACTTCTTCAATAAGTGCTTCAAGCTTCTGATTATAGTTGGTGAAGACTTGAAGTCTATCTTGAATGATCTTGCTGTGCTCTCTAGCTCATAAGCTTTCTTTTGTATTCAACTTAAGCATTCTCTAAGCATTAACCATTCAAAAGTTATCCTAATCCCTTATTTATAGAGTCTTGTACTCTTTTCAGATGGTTTTAGTCATTGTAGACCATTGGGATGTGATATTTGACCGTTGGAGCACTTTTTAGATTCAAAAATAAAGTTTTTGAACTAGCCGTTACCTACTTGGAATTGACCTTCGAGTCAGCTCAGATCCCTCGAGTCGGCTTGAATCCTTAGAGAAGTTCTGGTCAAGTCGCCTCGTTTTGTTCAGGTTGGCTCGGTTACACAGTGTTCTGATTCCTTACTCTGGAAGAGTCCGCTTGCCTTAGTTCGAGTTGGCTCGGATCACAGGTTATCAAAACGTACTCTGGAAGAGTCGGCTCTTCTTATTTGAGTCGGCTCGCCTGGCTATTTTTTCAGAACTGTTCTTTCTAGACTTTGAAGGAGTCAGCTCAAACTTTTGAAGGATCAACTCTGATGCATGACTAAATGATAGAGTTGACTCAGACTTCCTTCGGGTCTGCTCGCTAGTCTGATTCAAGAAATGGTACACTAGACGAGTTAGCTCGGGTTCCTTCAAGTTGGCTCGGATATCTATGTGCTAGAAACCTTCATGTATGCCATGAACAAGAGTCGGCTCCCTTTACTCGAGTCGGCTCGGATGAGTTTTACATTGAATTCTCAGTTCTTCTCCTAAAATTATCCAGCAACACTTCAATCATTCAAGAAACTCTCCAACTCTTCTAACAAAAATTCTAAGAAATTTTAATCTTGAAAAACACTTAGAAGAAACCCATTTTCATGATTTTTACTTTACTTTTTCTTTGGGCTCTTCTTTACATGACATACATAAAACACAACTCATGACAAAAATAAGATTGTAGGAGTTGTAATTGAGCAATGAAATCATCCTACAAAAACTTGTAAAGCACTTGGAGAGTTGTTAGTAAGACAAATACATGCTCCAATGTTTTGTTATCATCAAAATCATTCAAGGGGTCAATACTGCCCCTTCCATCTTCAAGTCCAGGCCACCAGATTCTTCTCCAAATCCAAAGCATACGAATTCTTCCCTTCTACCAGGAGTCTAGGTGCCCATCGAATCCTCCAGGCCGCCCACCCAAGAATCCATGCATCTTCCATCAATCAGGCCACCAAGCATCTTCTAGCGCATCATTCTGCCTTCTCTCTACTTTCTAATCCCTGATTCATATTTTTTCTACCTTCTACATCCCTAACTCTTGGTGTTTGCAAAATCTCCTAATGCTACGCTCCTTGGAAGAGGTCTTCCTTGCCCCCGAAACCATCTTATAAAATGCCAGTGGATCCACGAGAAAACGGCTTCATTATCCAGGCACCAATCCGAGAGGTGTGATCCCTTCTACAACAAAAATAACATCATTGCTAGGTAATCAAAACCCATCTATTCTCTCTTTTCTTGAGTTATTGAACTTGAGCATGTTCCTAATTGTGGTTTCTTAATCCTAGGATCTTGTCTTTCTTTTATTACTTTGTTAGATCTTGCTATACGGGTAGAACTTAGTCCTTACATGAAAACCCTAGTTTCTCTTAGCCTTTTTTCAAGAATCAAACCATAATTAAAAATATGAAAATCTTGCTCACTTGATCTAAAATTTCTTTATGCTAACCCTAGCATGTTATGTCCTGCATCATTTTTGGTATCAGAGCTTAGGATAGGACATGCTCTTGCATCACACATAGGAAATTTCTACATGCTGAATTCTACATATCTAGTCAAAACCTAGGGCTTATTTTCTATCAAAACCTATCTATTTTTCATTCATCTTTGCATCCTTTAATCACATAATTATTCTCTTTAATTCTTTAATTTTATTTTAATTTTCAGATCTGAAAACAAAATAAAACCTGCAAGAAAACCTAGAGTATACATTGCTGAAATTTCTGCATACCTAGTTTAGGGCTAAAATTTGCTTACATTGAAACCATCAAAACCTAGCTTTCTTTACACTTAATTAACTGAAATTAATCTCTATTAGATCTGCCATTAGAAACCAAAAAAATAGAAAAAAATAGAACCTTATTTTCTGCATATTTTTCTGATTTTAGTTTCATGTTGCATTAGTGTATCATTAGTGTGCATGCATAATTAACTCATCTTAAGGGCACTTCTACTCTATCAGAAAAGGAAAGGGTTTCATCACCTTTCCTTGGCCTAAAACAACCACCCTGCATTGAACCCAAGCCTAATTAAAATTAAGTAGCAACCTAATTGAGTTAGGGACACCAACAGGTCCAGTTCATGGCATTGTGAGAAAGCTAGTGCACCCAATCCTCTAGTTATTTCTTGAATCTGGTGTCTAGGCTAGAGGTCCAGAGGCAAACGCCCTAAGCAAAGTTGTGGTTACTTAATTAGGACCCTACAAGAGCAGGGGAAGCCTCCCACACTCCCACCTCTTACCTGGCCAGTGGAAAGGGTAACTGTTGAGTTGGTTGTAAGTTAAGCTGACCCATCCTACTTGAGCTGCTAGGTCTAGTAAACCCTAGAACGATATGTGTGCCTTTTGCATGACCACTAGATTAGGAGTCTAACCCCAACAGTCTCAACCTCAATCTGGTCTAACCATGGAACCTAACTATGAAACCTATCTGAGGGCCATTACTGAACAGTTTACCCAACTGAGCACCCAACTGTGCGATAGGTTCGACCGAATGGAGACATGTATTGGAAACATAGAAAGGACAAGAAAGATCCATGCCAAGCCTTAACTTGAGACACCATATCCCACACCTCCCAACTAGGAGAGCCCCATGCCATGACCCAATCTTGGAGATTAATCCAAGGAGACCCAATTATGATTTCATGGACCAGGATGAGAGAGCCATTAGGAACATTAGATTAAAAGCACCTACTTTTAGAGGCGATCTTGATCCAAAGGGTTACCTTGATTGGGAAAGAGATATGGATCTATATTTTGAATGGAATGAGATGACAGAGGAAAGGAAATATAAATTTGCTAAACTTAGTTAGTTCACTAGGCTAGACTATAGTAGGGGATGTTGAAAGAATGATTAAACAAAGAGGAGACATGCCCATAGCTACCTGGAGAACCATGAAGATCAAACTTAGGGAAAGGTACCTATCCATATCCTATGAGCCTAAGGGACCCATAACCCATCGATCCGAACACATGTCCTATGAGCCTAAGGGACCCATAAATAATCGATCCGAACACATGTCCTATGAGACAAAAAGACCCATTACCCATCAATATGAACCCATGTCCTATGAGCCTAAGAGACCCATAACCCATCGATCTGAACACATGTCCTATGAGCCCAAGATACCCGTAACCCATCGATCTGAACCCATGTCCTATAAGCCTAAGAGACCCATAACCCATTGATCTGAACACATGTCCTATGAGCCCAAGAGACCCATAACCCATCGACTGAACCCATGTCCTATGAGCCTACGAGACCCATAACCCATTGATTTGAACCCATGTCCTATGATGTCCTATGAGCCCAAGAGATCCGTAACCCATCGATCTGAACCCATGTCCTATGAGCCCATGAGACCCATAACCCATCCATCTGAACCCATGTCCTATAAGCTCGAGAGACCCCTAACCCATCAATTTGAACCCATGTCATATGAGCCCAAGGAACCCATAACCCATCGACCTAAATCCAATAGGATTAGTACCCCTGGACATAATGAAGTATTGTCAAGTTCCCCTTAGCCAACCCATCCCTGCTACCCCATTGGTTCACAAGACTGACATTGAAGTAGAAGTTTATAGGATCGACCCATAATTAGTTGACCAGGAAAGAATTCAGACTGAGCCCGTATTAGAAATCCAATTAAAAGAGGAGAACCGTGAGGAGTGTAACCCTGTTACCATGATGACCTTACATAAGGAAACCCTAGAAGAGAATCAGATTATAGAGCCTAGTCCTAAATTTAAGAACCAGAGGAAATTAGTGAGGACTTGGTCTCTTCAATTCAATACCCTCAGGAGGAGTTCATTCATTTAGTCCTGGTCAAAGATCCCTTATCTGAAAGCACTGACTCATACTTCCATAAGGTGGACCTTTTGTTGCCTGTAGATCAATGTCCAAACTTTAAGGTCAACCCCATTGAGCCAAAACTATTAGACGAACCCACTTCCTATTTCCTACCCTTTATCGAGGCTTTTGATGTTTCTAGGACTATCAGGTTACTTTTTGTGGAGATTAGTAGGTTGCATCAGTCCTTAGAGCATGTTAGATTTTCTACTTACTTCTGGAAAACCTTATGGCATCTGTTAGGAGTCCATGCAAAATTTTCATCTGCATGTCATCCACCAACCATGGGTCAAGCATAGAGTTGTAGTTGAAGACTTAATAATTTCTTCCAATTGGAATGCATAGTCGACCCTTAGGTGTTGGTATGAGTCATTTACCCTACATGTTAGAGATCTGCATCAGGAAATTAGGCATAAGATTAATTGAGCAATGATTTTTATAAAAACCTAGGTAATTCTTAAAAAGAGTCAGAGTTTTCTGAGGGAGGTTATGTAATGATTAGGCTTAGGCCTGAGCAGTTTCCTCCAGGGACCATGAAAAGGTAACATGCCCATGGAGATGGACCCTTCAAAGTAAAAAAAAAAGTTGGACCTAATGCCTATATGCTCGAGTTGCCACCCAAATTTGGCATTAGCTCAACCTTCAATATCTCAGACTTAGTTGAGTATAGAGAGCCAGCAATGATATCCAGTAAGCCTTTTGGACCTTACCCTTCCTTTCAGAGCGTACCCATACCTAAGTGTGTACTAATAAATTGGCCTGAGAGAGGAAAAAGATTGAGCATATCCTGGATGACCAAGCTATTGGTACCCACAACAAAGGCTATCAACGTTACTTCGTTCGTTGGCAAGGTCGACCAGAACCTGAGTATTCGTTAATCACTCGAGAGGATCTACAACACCTTAACTCAGACATACAGAAGCTAGATTGACCCTTACTCGATAGGGTCGAGTTCCTCCCACCCCGAGAGAATTGATGAGGATACCAGGTCCAGACAAAAAATTGCAATGCTTATTTGGATCTCTATTAATGTGTTGGAAAGTTTGTCACTTTTCAGTTGAATCCAGAGTCACTTGAGTCTTGTAATAAAGTGAGTGAATTAAGTTCATAAAATTAATTGAGTCATGTAATAACGTCAATTAAATCCATTTGTCCCAAGTCCAGTCAAGTGAGTTTGAGTCTTGTAATTTTTATTTAAGTCAAGCTCAAGAAGAAGTCACCAGAATCCAGGAGTCTTCCATCAATCAGGTTCAAGTGCCTGGGCTCCTACTCCCTCCACCTCAACCCATGTTCCTAGCCACACTCATGCCCCCCAAGAATCCAGGAGTCTTCCATCAATCAGGTTGCCAAGCATCTTCCAGCATACCCTTTTGCCTTCTCTCTACTTTCTAACCCCTGATTCATATTTTTCTACCTTCTATATCTCTAACTATTGGTGTTTGCAGGATCCCTCCAGTGCTACTCTTCTTGGAAGAGGTCTTCCTTGCCCTTAGAACCATCTGATAAAAAGTCGGTGGATTCGCAGGAAAATGGCTTCATCATCTAGGCACCAATTCGAGAGGTGTGATCTCTTCTATAATGAAAATAATATCATTACTAGGTAATCGAAACCCATCTATTCTCTCTTTGCCTGAGTTATTAAACTTAGCATGTTCCTAACAGTGGTTTCTTAATCCTAGGATCCTGTCTTTCTTTTATTAATTTGTTATATCTTGCTATGCGGGTAGAAGTTAGTCCTTACATGAAAACCCTAGTTTCTCTTAGCCTTTTTTCAAGAATAAAACCAAATAAAAATCTAAAATTCATTGCTCTCTTTAATCTGCAATTTCTCATGTTCATCTCTAGCATGCTTGCATCCTGCATCAATTTTATGTCCCGCATCATCATACATTCTAGGAATTATGGTCTATAGAGACAGACCGAATAGGTTTCTAGGCTTATCATAGAAAATGTATATAGAAGAAGTGCTAAAAAGGTTCAGCATGGAGAACTCAAAGAGGGGACTTCTATTCCTTAGACATGGCATTAGTCTCTCCAAGAAGATGTGTCCAAGTACACCTGAGGATATTTAAAGAGTGAGCAAGATCTCTTATGCTTTGGTAATTGAGTGCCTCATGTTTGCCATGTTATGCACATGACCTGATATAGCCCTTGCTAGAAGTGTTACGAGCAAGTATCTAGCTAATCCAGGTGAAGGGCATTGAATTTCTATGAAGAACTGGTATGGACACCAGGATTAGATAGAGGCTCCTCAACCCTCTATGGATCTCTAATTAGGGTTCTTAATGTTTTGGCTCCTATAATAAGGCTCAAAGCCTGATTAATTTATTTCGAGTTATGTAATTAGCATCTAGTTGATTTCAATTTTGGTTCAGTCTTGTAATTTGGCCAAGTTTGGGTCAATTAGTTCTATAATTAGCCAAGTTGGTCCACAAGCTCAAGTCAATTTGAAGATGGGCTTAAGCTAGTTTGAAGATGGGTTCACAAGTGGGTAATCAAGTCAAACCCAATTGAAGATGAGTCAAGCCACCTCCTCCACACCAAGTATGAGTGCCAACTGGAGTGCCACATCATCAGTGCCACATGGCATGGAATGTGCCACTTCAGCTCATGAGGAGTGCCACATGATGCGTGATGACTCTAAGATTGGTAATCATGCATAAAAAAGAGTAAATTAATTTTTTTGGGATTTTTATAATTTATATTTTTAGGCTAAATTCATAAATAAAAGTAAAAAACTAGCATAAGGTGTAGCAATTCATAGAATCATCATGATCGCAAAGAACTCATGCAAGATAATAAGTAGCTAGGACCCGAGAGTTGAGAAAGTCCCGGTTTAGGATAGCTTAGCTTCATCAAATCAGAGATTAAAAGAAGGGAAGGTTTCTTACCAGTTAGAGATTATAAATTCAGTAATTGAAGGGATCACTCACACTCTGATTGGAGCTTGGAAGAAGAAGCTTCAGTTCCTTGAATCAAATAGCTGATCTGGACCCGGTCTGAAGGCAAAGAAAGCTTCCTCTGGGGAGGTGAAACACCTCGAGAATCCTGCAAGCATCAGGGGTCAATCAAAATAGAAATTAAACAAAGGAATAAAAACTAGGGTTTAGAATCGAAAGAAACTAGGTTTAGCTGTGGGTGTCTTGGGGAAGAAGCAGTTCCTTAATTGGGACAGCAGCTAGGGCATCTTCCTTTGGGCATGGCTGATCTCCAAAGAAGCAGATGGAAGCTAGGGCAGCAGGGTTTCAATCCGGGAACACAAGGAGAGCACATAAGAACAAGAGAACCAACACTAGAACACCAAATACAAGGCAATATCACAAAATTTTAGCAAGTTCTATTCATAAGCAAGAGATGATTACAAGAGTGGGAGGGGTGGGGTATTTATAGAGTTCCCATGCCCTCTCTAACTAGGGTTACACTTAGTTTACAAGTCCTCTTCCTAGTTAGACAACATGTCCTTTCCTAGCACATAGGTTACAAGTCCTCTTCCTAGTTAGACAACATGTCCTTTCCTAGCTAGGTTAGAATTACAAGGCTTAAAAGGATTAGGAATCCTAACTAGGTTAGACTAGTCTTCTAAGGACACCTCCCTTTGAGATTTGACTTGGTCAACCCTTAAAGGGCACCTAGGGGGATGTGTTGGACTTCTAGGAGCAGCAAGGGGCCGGATCAAAGGGGCTTGGGTGCATGGGTTTGGGCCTCTGGAAGCTGGGATGACCTGGTAGCTTGGTAGCAAGAATATTCCATAGAATCTTGCTTCTTAAGGGCTTGGGCTTGGCACCTGTGCTTGATTTCTTTGGGATAGGATGTAGGTGGACCTCTGGAGTCTTGGATTCCCTAGTCTAAAAATATACTTTGGTATCTGGAAGGGAATCTGGGCATCTGGAGGGCATCTGGAAGGAATCAGGATTTCTGGAAAGCATCTAGAGGGCATTTTTGGCTCCTGGGTGTCAATTGAGCTTCTATAAGCTGATGTAATTACCTCTGGCTCCTGAATGAGGCCTGGTGGAACTCCAAAATAGGGTAACCTTCTCTCTTTTATAAAATTTGGGCTCATACTAGACTCATAACTGATGTACAGGACTCAAAATACTGACTAGGTCCAGACAAATCAACTAGTCTCACCTTATTACAACTCAATCTTACATTCTTACAAAATTGTGATATATGACTAAGTAAACCAAATTGGGCCCAGTAATCTGTGTTTGATCCTAGTGCCTCCACCACCACATCATCAGTGCCACATGGCATGGGGAGGCCCACTTCACCAAGCTCTTTTGGGCGGCCAATAGGAGTGCCACATCATCAGTGCCACATCATCATGCCACATGGCATGGGGAGGTGCCACTTCACCAAGCTCCTTTGGGCGGCCAAGTCAAGTTAAAAAATTCAAATTCAAATTCATGTTTGACTCCCATTAATCTCCCCTTGATCCAAATAGATAATATCCATACAACACTCCCCATATCAAGCCTTCCCTTGATCCAAGCCAACAACATCCTCACTCCACTCCAGAAATCAAGCTAACAAGATCAAGCTTCATGAAAAGATTCAAAATTCAAAAGTTAGATGCCAAGTTTCATGAAGGAGGAATTCAAAATTCAAATGGGCGCCCCTAGATTCATGCAAACAACATCTTCTCTTCACTCCCCCAAATCAAGCTTGGTAACTCCCCTTTTTAAATTTTGAATGTAGACTTGGGTGCTTATAAAAGGGCCCTAACCCTCTTGTAAGAGTTTTTAATGCTTATAAAATGAAAAAGAAAAGAGTTTGAGTGCTATTCTTCTAGCTTGTTGCCTTCGTTCTTTTAGAATGTCGATTTCCTTGAGGGAGCGCCTTCACCATTGGGTATCGTGGAGTATGAGGCCCTGAGTTACCATATCTTCCGTGCAAGCCATCTTCCATCTTCGAGTTCGGATGCCATCTGGATGATCCATCTGGGTGCCTAGCAGGAAGATCCCCCATCACTACCATTTTCAACCTTTGTTCCCTCTTTTCTTCTTGCTTCTTGTTGACTCCTAACCTTTCTATTGGTTGCTCGTAGGTCCTCCGGTTCCATGGACATGGAGTTGGTCTCCCTTGCCTTCACGACCTTCAGACGGAAAGCTTGTGCATCCGCAGGGTTGAAGGGTTGATCCTCCAGGCCGCATCCACAAGAGCGAGTGAACTCAGCATCGGGCGCATCAGAGTTTTACAAGGTTTGCAACCCTAAACTCCTAAGTTGGTATTGATCTAAGAGATAAGTCCTACGGGGTTTCTCAATCCCGTAGGTTCTCCATTATCCTTGTTTAGGGGCTAATTCGCTTGCTAGAAATTCTTATTGTTATAGAAACCCTAGATCTACTCTTGCCTGTCTTCGGGAATCCTTAACTTCATTAAAAAATCTTAAAATCATAAAAGAAAAATTACTTAAATCATTCATCTCATCCTAGCATCTTTTAGTCCCACATCATGTTTGGTATCAGAGTATGGTTAGGACTTAGCAACTTCTTAAGTACTTGGATTGGGTGCTTCACCATGGCCATCCGGTCATAGAAAAAAAGAAGGGCTGCAAGACCCTCACATCCCATTCCACGGGGATTTCCTATGGCGTGTAGGGTTGCCGATGTCATTGACCCTTGAAGGGGAACACAAGGAGATTAGATCCATAAGAAAAAAAAAAAAGTTTTGCATCTTTGATTTCAGCATTTTAGAAATTCAGCAACTCCGTACATAGTCTGCTTTTTTAGTTGTTTCTACCTGTAAGAAACTTAGATTTTCATGATTTATGTTTTACTGGATTCTATTTATTTTTTGGTATTTTTTAGAATTTTCTCAGATTTTATTGCACTCTGTAGAATTTCTACATGCTGGAATACTACCTAAGAACAAATCTGTTCTGAAATTTTCAGCAAGTACATCTCATCACATTTTCATTTTTTATATAGTTTAATTTTGCATTTTGGTTTATATTTTGTTATTTCCAGCATCTTATTTTCTGCTATCATACATCAAAAATTAAAAAAAAAAAAAAAAAAAAAAAAAAAAAAAAAAACTTAGATACATTTCATTAGATCATTTGTATGCCATCATTTTCATAATTAACTTAAGGACGTCAATATCATAAGATAAGGAAAGGAAGTCATTACCTTTTCTTAGTCCAAAAACAACCACCCTTGCATTTTGAACCCAAACATAATCTAAAATCTAGTAGCAACTTAATAGATTAGGGACATCAATGAGTTGGGTTTGACCATTTTGGGGAAGTTGGTTGCATACAACCCTTCAATTGGTACCGGGAAGCTGGTGTCTAAGGCAAGAGGTCCAGCGTCAAATGACCTAAGTGGTGTTGTGGTTCTTTTATTGGATCCTTGCAAAAGCAAGGGGGCCTCCCACACTCCCACCTCTTAGCTGGCTAGTGAAAGGGCTAGTTGTTGTGCTGTGTTTTCTATGCTGATCCATTCTGATTGAACTCCTAGATCTAGTAATCCCTTAGCACCATTCATTGTGTGTTGCATGTCGACTAGGTCAGGAGTCCCGTATCACCCACACCACTCTCAGTTAGGTAAACCCATGAACAACCATGAGAATCAACTTTGGCTCATCGCTGAGCAGCTTGCCAAGTTAAACCAAAGAGCTGATAAATTTGTAACAAGGCTAGAAACTCTGGAGAGGGCCTGGAAGCCTCACACTAAACCAGAGTTTGAATCACCTACCCACCCTAGGATATTCCCTCAACATGACCCCTCCTTAGAGGCTGAGTCCAGGAGAGTCCCACACCCTAACCCAGCCCGAGAGGTTCACCCTAGGGGACCCAATCAGGAGTTCATGGACCAGGTTAAAAGATGATCTAGTAGCCTAAAGGAAAAGGAGCGAGAAGTCAACCTGATCAAGGCCAAAGGGTTAGAAAATGTGATGACCTAGGGAACCCTTGCCACAAAAGAGATTCATGAACTTACCCAGAGAGAAGAACCTTCTGAAGAATTTCAGGGAGAAAAGATTTAGCCCACCGAGAATTTAAGTGAAGAAACCCCTGAGCCTATTGAGGAATCCAAAGAAGACATCTATGAATCAAGTCTAGTGGAGAAGTGTGATGAAGATGGGCCCAAGGTAGAAATAACTAAGGAACTCATAGAAAAAGATCCTAAACCCACTATAGAATTTGAAGGAGTGACTGAGCCAGGATCTAACATAGTAGATGAAAGTGAAGGTTCTCAAGTATTACACATAGGGAAGTTCCAGGAACAAGTCCGTAAGGAACAACCCCAAGAAGTAGACATTGGTTTAGAGAACTTTCAAGATAAACTTTTCAAAGACCTTCCTGATGACCTTCCACCTTCTAGGAGCACCAGCCTGCCCTAGAACTTGCACCTATAGATCCTCCTAGTACTAATCATGAGGTTAGGACAAGTACATCCATAGATTAATATTCATACATTAAGGTCAATCTCTTTAGCTTTGAACCAGTCCCTGAGTCTCCTTCCTATTTCCTACCCTTTCCAGAGTCTACACATGTTTCTAAAGCCATTAGGTTACATTTTATTGAGATCACCAGGTTGCATGAATCCTTAGAGCCCCTCCCATTTGTGACCTACTTTTGGAAGACCTTAGGGCATTTGCTAGGAACCCATTGTAATTCTCATGTGCATACCAAACCAGGGTCAAACCTAGAGAGTCAATCATCTGTTAGGTTTAGGCCCTAGAAAGTCCAATAAAATTCCTCTAAATAGGAATACATAGTTGAGTCTATTTTTGTCAAGTGTCATAGTCCGCAAAATCATTTGCACTACATATTAGAGGCATGCATGAAGAAATTAGCCTGAAAATCAACCTAATACAAGATATTGGCTGATTCCCGAATGCAAGCCAAAGAATATGAAATAAGGGATTCTATAATGATTAGGCTAAGGCATGAACGGTTTCCACCAGGAACTATTAGGAAACATCATGCTCGTGGACCTGGCCCCTTTAAAGTGATAAGGAGAGTTGGCCCTAATGCCTATGTGCTCGAGCTACCCCTAGATTATGGCATTAGATTGACTTTCAATATCTCGGACTTAGTCGAGTATAGGGAACTGGCAATAATACCCAACGAGCCATTTGGGCCTGACCTATCTATTGAGTGTGAACCCGACCGTAAGTGTCCACCTCCAATTTTACTTGAGAGAGGAGAACGGATAGAGCATGTCTTGGATGATCAAGCTATCATAACCAAGGGCAAAGGCTATCAGTGTTACATGGTCTGTTGGCAAGGTTGATCGGAGTCTGATGATTAGTGGATTACCCGGGAGGACTTGCAATGCCTCGACCCCAACCTTCTGGAGAAGTATTAAAATTCAAATCAACCCTTACTCAACAAGGTCGAGTTCCTCCCACCCCAGGAGAATTGGTGTGGGCACCAAGATTAGATAGAGGCTCCTCAATCCTTTGTGGATCTCTAATTAGGTTTCTTAATGTTTTGGCTCCTGTAATAAGGCTCAAAGCTTGATTAATTTACTTTCAAGTCATGTAATTAGCATCTAGTTGATTTCAATTTTGGTTTAGTCTTGTAATTTGGCCAATTTGGTCAAGTTTGGATCAATTGGTCCTATAATTAGCCAAGTTGGTCCACAAGCTCAAGTTAATTTGAAGATGGGCTCAAACTAGTTTGAAGATGGGTTCACAAGTGGGCAATCAAGTCAAGCCCAATTGAAGATGAGTCAAGCCACCTCCTTCGCACCAAGTAGGAGTGCCACATCATCAGTGCCACATGGCATGGAAGGTGCCACTTCAGCTCATGAGGAGTGCCACATGGCATGGGGAGGCCCACTTCACCAAGCTCCTTTTGGCGGCCAACTGGAGTGCCACATCATCAATGCCACATGGCATAAGAGGTGCCACTTCAGCTCATTAAGAGTGCCACATCATCAGTACCACATGGCATGGGGAGGTGCCACTTCACCAAGCTCCTTTGGGTGGCTAAGTCAAGATGAAAAATTCAAATTCAAATTCATGTTTGACTCCCATTAATCTCTCTTTAATCCAAGTAGACAATATCCATACAACACTTCCCATATCAAGCCTTCCCTTGATCCAAGCCAACAACATCCTCACTCCACTCCATAAATCGAGCTACCAAGATCAAGCTTCATGAAAAGATTCAAAATTCAAAAGTTAGATGCCATGTTTCATGAAAGAGGAATTCAAGATTCAAATTGGTTCCCCTTGATTCATGCAAACAACATCCTCTCTTCACTCCCCCAAATCAAGCTTTGTAACTCCCCTTTTCAAATTTTGAATGTAGACTTAGGTGCTTACAAAAGGACCCTAACCCTCTTGTAAGAATTTATAATGCTTATGAAATGAAAAGAAAAGAGTTTGAGTGCTATTCTTCTTGCTTGTTGCCTTTGTTATTTTAGAACATCGATCTCTGTGAGGGAGCGCCTTCGCCTTCGGGTGTTGAGGGGTGTGAGGCCCTGAGTTACCGTCTCTTCTGTGCAAGCCATCTTCCATCTTCAAGTTCGGATGCCATCGGATGTTCCATGTGGGCGCCTAGCAAGAAGATCCCCAATCACCACCATTTTCAACCTTTGTTCCCTCTTTTGTTCTTGCTTCTTGTTGACTCCTAAGCTTTCTTTTGGTTGCTCGTAGGTCTTCCAAGTGCCACGGACATGGAGTCGATCTCCCTTGCCTTCGCAACCTTCGGACGGAAAGCCGGTGCATCCGCAGGGTTGAAGGGTTGATCCTCCAAGCCGCATCCACGAGAACGAGTGAACTTGGCATCGGGCGCATCAGAGTTTTACAAGGTTTGCAACCCTAAACTCCTAAGTTGGTATTGATCCAAGAGCTAAGTCCTACGAGTTTTCTCAATCCCGGGGTCCTCTCATTATCCTTGTTTAGGGGCTAATTCGCTTGCTAGAAATTCTTATTGTTATCAAAATCCTAGATCTACTCTTGCTTGTCTTCGAGAATCCTTAACTCCATTAAAAAATCCTAAAGATCATAAAAGAAAAACCACTTGCATCATTCATCTCATCCTAGCATCTCTTAGTTCAGCATCAAGAACATCCTTAAATACTTAACAAGGACTAAGTGTTACAGCCGTTACGATGACATGGCGTGTCACAGATTTTGCCGGGCATGATCCAAACCACGTGGATTTTTTCAACAGAACGGGAGCAGTCCAGCAAGGTCAGATGTAGCTCCACTCGGTCGAAGTCGAGGTCGGGTCGGGCCCTCTTTCTCCTTCGCCAGGTGTCCGCCCAGAGGGGTCCACCTCGGTCGAAGCCGGTGGCCCCTTGCCCCCTCGACGAGTGGCACCCTGAGACGGTTCAACCTCGACCGAGGTCGAGCCGGGCCCTCTTGCTCCTTTGCCAGGTGTTCGCCCAGGAGGGGTCAACCTCGGCCGAAGTCGAGCGCCCCTCTTCTGCTCCGCCAGGTGGCCACCCAGGAGGGGTCCACCTCGGCCGAAGCCGGCGGCCCCTTGCCCCCTCATCGAGTGGTGCCCTGAGACGGTTCCACCTCGATCGAGGTCGAGTTGGGCCCTCTTTCTCCTTCGCCAGGTGTCCACTCAGGAGGGGTCCACCACGGTCGAAGTCGAGCACCCCTCTACCGCTCCGCCAGGTGTCCGCCCAGGAGGGGTCCACCTCGACCGAAGCCGGTAGCCCCTTGCCCCCTCGCCGAGTGGCGCCCCGAGATGGTTCCACCTCGACCGAGGTCGAGCCGAGCCCTCTTGCTCCTTCGCCAGGTGTCCCCCTAGGAAGGGTCCACCTCGGCCGAAGTCGAGCACCCCTCTGCCGCTCCGCCAGGTGTCCGCCCAGGAGGGGTCCACCTCGGCCGAAGTCGGTGGCCGCTTGCACCCTCGCCGAGTGGCGCCTTGAGACGGTTCCACCTCGGTCGAGGTCGAGCCAGGCCCTCTTACTCCTTTGCCAGTTGTCCGCCCAGGAGGGGTCCACCTCGGTCGAAGCCAGTGGCCCCTTGCCCCCTCACCGAGTGGTGCCCGGAGACGTTTCCACCTCGACCGAGGTAGAGCAGGGCCCTCTTGCTCTTTGCTAGGTGGCGCCCGGACACGGGTCCACCTCGACCGAAGTCGAGCGCTCCTCTACCGCTCCGCCAGGTGTCCGCCCTGATGGGCCCACCTTGGCCGAGGTCGGCTACCCAGCATGGTGATGTCGTCGAGAAGTGGGAGCATGATTTTCGAGATTTCCCCTCGAGTAGCGCGCGCCGCACCCTGAGAGGAGCGCCAGTACGGTCGGCAGCAACGCACGAAACCTCATTTACATCGACCAGACAGGTTCCATAGCCGAGAGGCGAAGTCCTGGCAAGACAGGACCCAGTAACAGGCATTGTTGGCGCCTGGGAAGGAGAGCGCTCGCGCTCGGTCCCAGGGTCTGGCCGGCATCCTCCCTCTACCCTTTCCTCGCTAGGCTCGGCAAGCAAGACAAGGAGGTCGCCGGGTTCTTGGACCCAAAAAGGAAAGGGGAAAGAGAGGGAGAGAAGGAGGTGAAAGCAAAGAGGGAGCCTCCCAAGGGCGGGAAGCCGGAGGCAGCGTGATGGGATAAAAGGATGGGAAGAGCTGACGACCAGGTAAGGAAAAAAAAGGCTGGAAAAAAAAGGCACCAAGAGCAGGATCCAAGATCCCGAGAGGGGTCCCTTGGCACAAGCTCGGTGAAGGAACCTGGCCCAATTTCTACTCTTCCTTAGACCTTTTTTATGAAGATAATCTCTAAGCCTGGGACTCCTTCAGGGGCCCACTTGGAGATTCTGTACCATCTCGTTGTTTTCTAACTTGACCGTCGGAGCCCCCTCGCCGGTATCCCCGGCCAGGGTTTCTGACATTGTCTTGCAGGATCGGGATCCCGGAGACCTCGAGGCGAGACGGTCCGATCAAACCACCAGATCTGAAGCTACAGGCGCAGCGGCGAGATCGTCAACAGATTGGCACGCCAGGAAGGGGGGCAGGACAACACCCCCAGTGCGAGCTAGTTCTTTGTGGGATAAAGTGCGCTTCGGCCATGGTGGTCACATGCGGGCGCGAAGCATCCACTAGCCGAGTAGGGGAGGTCCCCTCCCCTTAGGGGCCACGCAGCCCGGAGAGGGAGCTTCCTGCTCCACCTTCTCTTCCACCATAGCTGACCTTGGTGGACGGACCTTTCGTAGCTGTCATCCAACAGCTGCAAACCCTGACTATAGCAGTTTGACAGCTACAGCACCAGCAGCACTCCTTGGCCATGCAGCCCCAGCCAAGGACCCCCACGGCTCGGGCCGCGGGGCCGCGCGGAAGCCTGCGCTCCATCCACGGTAGGCCTTCAAAATCGTGGGCAGCCTCCAACCCCCGTGGGAGCCATCAGACCCCCGCGAAGAGAATTACTCCGGTTCGGCAGATCACGAGAGTCGATCCCCGGCCGATGTCGCCGAGAAAGCATGCCGTAGTGAGTGACGTCGAGGCAAAGCCCCTCGCCGAGACCGATCGGTGCCCCCTTCACCAGTGGCCTCGGTGGAAGATTCCACTGACGAGGCCATCAGACACCAGGCCGAGAGGTGCCTGGAGGAGAACGAGCGCAAACTAGCGGAGTTCGCCCGTCGATTTGCCGACCTATAGAACTCCTCGGCGGTCCTGGCGGGTACGACTCCCGGCCACCCTTCTCCCGGGAAATCCAAGAGGAGCCGATCCCGAGTCGGTTCTGCATGCCGCAGGTCGATCTCTATGATGGGACCACCGACCCTTTGGACCATTTTGAGAGCTACAAGGCTCTCATGAGGGTCCAGGGGGCCACGGATGCTCTTTTATGCATTGCCTTCCCCACTACCCTCCGGAAGGCTGCTCGAGTCTGGTTCACCCGCCTCGAGCCGGGATCTATTTGCTCCTTCTATCAATTGGAAGCGAAGTTCGTGGCACACTTCGACGCTTGTCAGAAGGTGCCGAGAGAGGTGGACAGCCACTTCTCCATCCGCCAGCAGGACCAGGAGCTTCTTCGGGACTATGTTACCCGCTTCAAGATCGCTGCCCTGGAAATCTACAGCCTAGATGAGCCCGTTGCCATGCTGGCATTAAAGCACGGGCTCAAGACATCCCGCCTGACTTATTCCCCGGACAAGAAATCCCCTAGGAAGTATTCTGAGCTCTTCCATGTCCACAAGTACATCCGAGCGGAGGAGGCCGATCGCACCCGGCGGGAGCTGGACAGGAGGACCTTGAAGAAGCCGGCCCTGAGAGATGTTCCCGGGACCCGAAGGCCCGGGCCACCTGCTGACCCCCGTCCTAATTCGAAGCCGAAGGGCGGAGCCACCCTTGAGCAAAGTTTCACCCCTCTCCTGGCTCCCAGAACGAAGATCCTCATGGAAATTGAGGGCGAGCACTACCTCCGCCGACCTCCCCCTTAGAACCCAAGGAGCACCCGTGACAAGTCGAAGTACTGCCAGTTCCACCGCGAGCATGGACATGACACGGAGGAGTGTCGCAATCTGAAGCTGAAAATCAAGGAGCTGATTAAAAGTGGCTACCTCAGGAAGTTCATGAGGAACGAAGCTCCGGCGGAGGGACAGCCGCTCGCAGCCCTCTCCCCGGTCCCTGCGATCGATAATCGCCCGATGGAGAGGCCAGTGGGCATGATCTCTTGTGGAATCGGGCGGGCGGCAAAGAGAACCCGGGAGGTGGGGGACCCGGAGAATGTCTCCCCCTTTGGGAAGGGGAATGAAAACAAAAATATAAATAATGATGCTGTGGTGGTCGAGATGACCATCGCGAAGCATCATGTACATCGCATCATGGTAGATAGTGGGAGCTCTGCTGACGTGCTTTTTTATGATGCTTTCTCCCGAATGAACCTGTCTCATGATCAACTAAGGCCATTGCGCACCCCTCTTGTGGGCTTTACCGGGGACTCGATGGGGGTCGAAGGGGAGATTACTCTCCCTGTCACCGCTGGATCCCCACCTCGACAGTCCACAGTCATGATGATGTTCACCGTCGTCAAGCTCCCCTCGCCTTATAACACGATCCTCGATCATCCGGGGCTCAACCAGCTGGATGCCATGATTTCCATGAAGCGGTTGCTGGTACAGTTCCCCACGGCCTGCAGGCTTGGGGTGATGAGGGGGATGACCCAGCCAGTCCAGCATTGCCTTCAGGAAATCCCGGGTGCTCGAGGTGCTGGGCTCGGCCCCGATGTCGATGACCTCGACTTAAGGGAGAAGGAACCAGGGGAGGACCCGTGGAACATCTGCTGACGTATCCTCTCGGTTCGGACCCTCAAAAGACTGTGCAGGTCGGGGTCCAGCTCCCGAAGGAAGAACGGACCTGCTTGCTGGATTTCCTCTACACGAATGCGGATGTGTTTGCATGGTCCACAACCGACATGCCGGGCATCCCCCCTAAAGTCATCACCCACAGACTGAACGTGGATCCAAGGTGCTGCCCGGTCTGCCAGAAGAAGAGGAGATTTGCCGTAGAAAGGCAGAGGGCTATCAACGAAGAGGTGGAGAATCTCCTCGCCATTGGCTTTGTGCGGGAAGTACAATATCCCAGCTGGTTGGCGAATGTGGTCATGGTGAAGAAGAGTAGTGGCAAGTGGAGGATTTGTGTGGACTACACCAACCATAACCGAGCCTGCCCGAAGGATAGCTTCCCTCTTCCGAAGATTGACTAGCTGGTGGACACCACTTCGGGGCATCGCCTCCTCTCTTTCATGGATGCCTTCTCCGGGTACAACCAGATTTGAATGCACCCTAAAGACGAAGAGCACACTGCCTTCATCACCGACCGTGGAACTTACTGTTACATGATGATGCCGTTTGGCCTCAAGAACGTCGGGAACACATACCAGCGATTGGTCAACAAAGTCTTCAAGGATCAGATCGGTCGCAACATGCAGGTTTACGTGGATGATATGCTGGTAATGAGCAAGCCCCTTTCGGATCATGTTGGCGACCTGGCGGAGACCTTCGGCAACCTCCAACTTCACCAGATGAAGCTGAACCCGGCGAAGTGCACCTTCGGTGTCTCCGCCAGGAAATCCTTGGGGTTCATGGTGACCCAAAGAGGGATAGAGGCCAACCCAGAAAAGGTCCAGGCCATCTTGGACATGGAGCAACCTACCTCCAAGAAGCAAGTGCAGCGGCTCACCGGTCGAATAGCCGCTTTGAGTCGATTTATCTCGACGTTGGCCAACCACTGCCGGCCCTTCTTCAAAGTGCTGAGGAAGATGAGCTACTTTGCTTGGACCGAGGAGTGCCAGGAGGCATTTGACGAGCTGAAAAAGATGCTTGCACTGCCCCCACTGCTTTCCAGGCCTGAAGAAGGAGAGGAGCTCGTCCTCTACCTGGCGGTCATCCCAGAGGCCGTCAGCTCAGTCCTGGTTCGGACCGATGACCAGGGAGTTCAGAGACTGGTGTACTACACAAGCAAACTCCTCCGTGATGCGGAGCTCAGGTATTCCCGATATGAAAAGCTCATTTTTGCATTAATAGTGTCTGCCCAGTGTCTCAGGCCCTATTTCCAAGCACATCCCATTGCCATCCTGACTGATCAGCCACTGAAAGCGATACTCAGCTGACCCGAACATCCGGGCGATTGGCGAAGTGGGCACTTAAGCTCAGCGAGTTTGACATCGCTTATCATCCAAGGTCGGCCATGAAGGTGCAAGTGCTCACCGACTTCTTGGTCGAGTGCGCAGGCCTAGGCAAGGGGACAGAGGAGGACCCTTTGGATTGGCAGTTGAAATCGGGACCCGAGGAGGACATGTGGATCCTTCATGTGGACGGAGCCTCGAACTCCGGCAGGAGCGTAGCTGGCCTCATCCTCGCCAACGGCGATGGGGTCGTCGCCGAATGTGCACTCCATTTCCAGTTCACCGTAACTAACAACCAGGCGGAGTACGAGGCACTCCTTGCTGGGCTGAGAGTATCCCGCGAGTTGGGCGTTGCCAATCTCAAGGCCTTCACTGATTCCCAGCTGGTGGCCAGACAGATCTCCAGAGAGTATGGCGCGCACGACCCTCAAATGGCGAAATAGTTGGAGCTCGTTAGAATGAGCACGGCCTGGTTTCGGTGCTTCAGCATCTCCCACATACCCCGCGGGGAAAATGCTTGCGCGAACGCTCTATCCCGGCTGGCAACCCTACCGGACTCGTTGCTTGGCCGCGCTCATGTTGAGCATCTCAAGGCCCCGAGCTACGAGACCCCTGTGGAGGACCAGCAGGTCAGCCAACAGACCAGCTGGATGGACAAGTATGCCGAGTACATTACCAGTGGCACCTTGCCAGAAGACCGCGCGGTGGCCTGCTTTATCAAAAAGAAGGCCGCGCGGTTTGTCCTAATGGATGGGTAGCCGTATCGGAGGTCCTACTCCTACCCCCTCCTCAAATGCATGAGACCCGCAGAGGCCGCACTTGTACTCCAAAAAATCCACGAGGGCATCTGCAGGAACCACATGGGGGGCAGAATGCTAGTATATAAGGCCATCCGCCAAGGTTATTTATGGAGACGATGAAGGAGGATGTCACCGATGGTAGGGAATGCAATGTGAAGATGAAACTATGCAACTCTAAAGGAGATTAGCAAAGATTAATTGGCAAGTTTTATCGGCATATGAAGAGTTCAGCATAATTTATCAAAGATAAGTTAATGAAGAAAACTTGAATGATCATGCATAACCCTAATTACCGAGACTTCGAAATAATAAAGAAGTAGGACAGAATTAAAACCACCAGTCATGCTAGTCAGATTAATGTCTCAGACCTAATTGATACTGACTTACCTGGCATTGATTTTCCAATAAGAATAAGATCACTCTTGAGGGGATCTTCCAAATGACCGGCCATGCTACAGGTTGGAGACTTTTCTTGATTTCTGGATTGGTGGCAAGAGATCCTTCCTCTTAAAGTCGGAATCCTAGAGAACCCTGCAATAAAGAAATCCCTAAGATGAAAGAACTTAACAAAACATGAAATGGAGAAAGGAAAGAGGTGGATGAAGCAATGATGGGGATCCTTCTTGGCGCCATGGTGGAGTGCTTGAAATGGAATAGGTTGGTCTCCTTGTGTTGATCCTCTTGATTCACCATTGTATGTTGAAGGCTCACTTGAGATTGGAGAAGAAGAAAGGAGTCTTTGGGCGTTAGAGATGGAAGAAGGGAGGAATAAGAGTGGGCATGGAAGAGGAGAAAGACTAAACCACATAGACACAAAGACAATCACATAGAAAAAATAATCCAAGCCAAAAATTTTATTCATCCATTTTTTTTTACAATGGGGCATCCCAAAGCCTTTAATAGGAGCCTTACAAATCTTTAAATTTTGAAAATCCCTAAAATGTGGAGGATTACAAGGAGAGTTAGAGGATTTGTAGGCCTTGATGCTTGATTTGTAGAAGAGGGTGGCCAACCAACATTTTGAATTCAAACTTTCTTCTTGGGCACCCTCTTGGAGTTCCTTCAATCCATGACAAGTGGCACCAAAGTGGGGACCACTTGATGAGGTGGCTTCTAGCTGAGATGGCGCTGAGGTGGCAAGTGGTAGTTGATGTGGTGCTGAGGTGGCAAGTGGCATGTGGCACCACTTGGCCTTGGACTTGTCTTCATGCTTCAAAATCTGACTTTCAACTGGACTAAGGCTTCAAATTGGACCCGACCCAGCATGGACTCAAAATTAATTGGACTAAGACTTTGACTTCAACTGGACCAGACCAAATATGGACTCGAAATTAATTACAAGATTATTTGGACTCAAAATTGAAAGAGAAATTACAGGACTAATTACAGGACTAATCCAACCATAAGGACTCAGACTTGAATTGAATAGGTTAGAGTCTTTTCCTGATTCTGGTTCCCACACCAATTCTCCCGGGGTGGGAGGAACTCGACCCTATCGAGTGAGGGTTGGCTTGATAAGCTTCTAATGCATCCGGGTCGATTTGTTGTAGGTCCTCTTGGGAAATCCAGGAGTCTTCAGATTTAGGACATCCTTGCCATCTAACCAGATAATGTTGGTAGCCTTTATTTCTAGTAGTAATGATCTGGTCATCCAAGATCCTTTCAATTCTCTCCTTTCTCTCAGGAACACTTGGTGGTGGACACTCATTTGGTGTTTCACTCTCAAAAGAAACATTAGGACCAAAAAGCTCACTAGGTATCAATGCAGGTTCGTTGTATTCTTTTAAGTCTAAAACATTAAAGGTTGAACTAATGCCATAACCTGGTGGTAATTCTAGTACATAAGTATTAGGTCCAATTTTCTTTATTATTTTGAAAGGTCCAGCTCCCCGGGCATGGAGTTTCTTCATAGTTCCTGGAGGAAACCTTTTAGGTTTAAATTTGATCATAACGGAGTCCCCTTCATTAAATTGTTTTAACCGTTTATGTGAATTAGTCATATGCTTATAGAGTTCATTGCTCGATTGGATCATTTGGCTTATCTCCTTATGCAATTCCCTAATATGCTGTGCATATGACTTAGCAGACTCAGACACTCGTGCATGTATGGGTAATGGAGCTAGGTCAAAAGGTTTCCTAGGTCTGTATCCAAGGACCACTTCGAACGGACTTTTCCCAATAGACCAATTAACTGAGCTGTTGTAGGCAAATTCAACACGAGGAAGTAATAGGTCCCAGTTTCCCAGGTTGTCACTAACTAAACATCTCAACAGATTTCCTAAGCTTCGGTTTACTACCTCTGTCTGGCCATTGGTTTGAGGATGATAGGCAGTAGATAATTTTAGCTTGGTACCGAACATGTGCCAAAGGGTTTTCCAGAAATAGCTAGTAAATTTGACATCTCTATCGGACACAATGGTTTTGGGTAAACCATGAAGCCAACGACCTGATCGAGAAAAAGCTTGGCCACCTTCGAAGCATCTAAAGTTTGAGAACAAGGAATGAATTGAGCCATCTTGGAGAAACGATCGACAACCACAAAGATAGAATCATGCTTCCTAGACATCTTAGGGAGGCCTACTACAAAATCCATGCTGATATCCTGCCATGGACAATCAGGAACAGGTAAGGGTGTGTACAGATCGGTGTTCTATCTTTGCTGTTTTGCAACAGTGCAGGTACGGCACAGAGCTACAATCTGGGCCACATTTCTTTTGAGACCAGGCCAAAAGAATTGGTCTTCTATTGCTAAGATGGTCTTATTCCTACCAAAATGTCCTGACAAGCCTCCAGCATGAACTTCCCAGATCAGAAATTCCATAACAGAGGTCTTGGGAATACATAACTGATTTTCTTTGAAAAGGTATCCATCTAAAAGGGTATAATCACGATGCTTACTAGATGGTCCTTGTTGAAGGGATCGATAGATGTTACCAAAATCAGGGCATGTAGGATACTCCTATTTCAATCTATCAAACCCTACTACCTTAGTGCTCACAGAAGTCAACAACATGGAACGATGACTCAATGCATCGGCAACCATATTTTCAGTACCGGCACGATGTTTCAGTACGAACGTATAAGCTCGTATGAACTCTACCCATTTCCCATGCCTAGGGTTCAATTTTTTCTGAAAACTAAGGAACCTAAGAGCTTTGTGGTCAGAAAATAGGACAAACTCTTGTGGAAGAAGATAATGCCTCCAATAACGTAATGCCTGAACTACTGCATACAGCTCCCTATCATAGGTGGAATACCTTATTCTCGCTTCATTTAACTTTTCACTGAAATATGCTATTGGGTGATTCTCTTGACTCAAGACACCTCCAATTCCTACCCTAGAAGCATCACAAGCAACCTCGAACACTTTGGTAAAATCGGGTAACCTCAAGACGGGTGCGTGTGTCATTTTTTTCTTAATTGTTAGGAAGGCTTTGTCTGCTACTTTAGTCCACTCAAAAGTTTCCTTCCTAATACAATCAGTGATTGGAGCCACTATCGTACTGAACCCTCTAATGAATCTCCTATAGAAGGTGGCTAAACCGTGGAAACTACGGATATCATGGATGCTTTTGGGTACAGGCCACTCTACTATGGTCTTAATTTTCGCAGGGTCAGCGGACACTCCTTCAATTATGACTACGAATCCTAGAAAGATAACTCTATGTGTTAAGAAATCACACTTATTGATATTGGCATAGAGGCTATCCTTTCTAAGGACTTGGCAAACTTGCCTTAGGTGGGTTAAATGGTCTGCCTTAGTCTTGCTATAGATAAGAATGTCATCAAAGTAGACCACCACAAATTTCCCGATGAATGTTTTCAACACCTGATTCATAATTCTCATAAAGGTGCTGGGTGCATTGGACAAACCGAACGCCATGACTAACCACTCATATAATCCATCTTTAGTCTTAAAAGCGATCTTCCATTCATCTCCAGGCCTAACCCTAACCTGGTGATAGCCACTCTTTAAGTCTATCTTGGAGAAAATCATTGATCCGGCTATCATGTCTAACATATCGTCCAGTCTTGGGATTGGAAACCTATATTTAACAGTAATCTTGTTGATGGCACGGCTGTCTACACACATCCTCCAGGTGCCATCCTTCTTAGGGGTTAACAAGGCAGGGACTGCACATGAGCTTAAACTTTCTCTAACAAACCCCTTTCTAAGAAGTTCACTAACTTGCCTTTGTAACTCTTGATGTTCAGTTGGATTCATCCTATAATGAAGCAAATTAGGTAAAGTCATGCCAGGGACTAAATCTATGGCATGCTGTATGTCCCTTAAAGGTGGAAGACTATCGGGTAGGTCCTCGGGAAACCCGTCTTCAAATTCTTTCAATAATTGGACCACCTCTTGAGGGTGTTCTACAGGGGTGTGGTCCTTAGTTTCCTTAGCAGCTACCATCCAAATAGGTGCTCCCTCATTAATGTCCTTTTCTAATTCTCATGCACCTATCAAATTTAATCCAGTCCTTTTTTCTTTCAGGCTGCTAGCTTCTCTTTTAGTGTTGTCCTTAGGCTGGGTTGGATGAATGACAATTTTCTTGCCATTGAAATTGAAAGCACAGGAGTTTGTTCGACCAAAAATTGTCACATCATGGTCAAACAGCCATGGCCTACCTAGGATGATGCTACTTACTCCGATAGGGAGCACATCACACCAGATTCGTTCCTGATAGGACTGAAGTTGGATTCGGACCTGACATCTCTGCTTGATTGGGATAGAAGTGGAATCGATCCAGGATACCTTATATGGATTGGGATGTGGTTCAGTGGGTAATCCTAGACTCTTGGCTGCACTAGTGGAAATGGCATTGACACAGCTTCCACTATCGATCACGATCTTACAGACCTTTTCTCCTATTTTGACAAATGTATGTAAGATGCTAGTCCTACACCAGTCTTCCTGCTCTTTGGTCTGTGTCATGATACATCTCACAACTCCTAACACATCTGATGAGTCTACATTTTCTTCATCTCCTTCATACTCATCAGCTAAGCAATCCCCTGCTTCATAAACCTCCTCTTCATTATTCTCCAGGGGTTCTGATTCTTCTTCTTCTTCTTCTACCTCCCCTATATGTAAATCTCTAGAGGGACATTGGCTCAGGAAATGACCGGGTTTATGACACTTATAGCAAACTCGCTCCCTCTCACCTCGAACTTCAGGGCTCTTTCCTTTGTCTTCTCTAGGAATTGGAGGAATGGTAGGGTTGAGTCTAGGGGTTGGATTCGAGCTGGGTCTTGGTCTATTGGCTGTATTAGGGACTGAACTAGGTCGACTAATAGGAGGATTAGACCTAGTGGGCTCTGGTCACCTAAATGAAGCTCTCCTCTGAAACCTCTCATAGTCCATGGCAACTTGGTATGCCTGTTCTAAATCATGGACTTCTCTCAAAAATAATTCTCCTTTTATATCTTCATTCAATCCTGATCTAAACCTCGATAAAGTGGCTGCCTCAGACTCGACTACGTTGCATTGCATTACAAACTCATCAAATTTAGCAACGTATTCAGAAACGGTCTTATTTCCTTGTGTCAATCGCTGTCACTGATCTAACAACCTTTGCTGATAAGACATAGGCAAATTTCTCTCTAAGCTTTCTCTTCATGTCTCTCCAGGTCGCTATAGGTAAGTCTCCCCTCTGCCTAGCTATGCGTTCGACATTTTCCTAATACAACCTAGCCTGACGGACTAGTCTGATTTTGGCAAACTTGAATCTTCTCTCTTCAGACATATCATACCAGTCAAAATATTGGTCCATGTCAACCTCCCAGTCTATGTACACCTTAGGATCTAGGCTTCACTCAAAGGTTGGTGCATCTAGACGGATATTCCTTAAGGCCCGATCATCCTGATCAAAAGTATCATGGCGAGGTCTTCTAGGATATGGCTCTGGAGTGTGATCAACATAATCCTGATGTGGCCTTCTACGAATTGGATTAGGTGTATGTTCCTGTCGTTGGGCTCTAGGGCGAACTGAAGGTAATCTGGGTGAAGGTGGTTCAGTTGGGGTCAACCTAGATTCCTCTTGGTTTCCTATCCTTTCCTCGAATTGATCAAACCTAGAATCCAAACGTTCAAGTTGCTCAATCATAGATCTCATAAGGGTTTCCATACTAGTGTCCATGGATGAACTTGGTTGGTCTTGTGAAGGGTGGTAAGGAGTTCCTGATCTAGTTGTCATGCAAACAATTAGACTCAAACTCAGGCTAAGGATTTCTAGACCTAGAGTACGAATTAGAGATCTAATTAAAAGGACCAACTTGCTAGTAGTAACTTACGTGACTTAGCCAGGTAGGTGGGAATGGGAGTGGAGGTCCCTGTTCTGCCAACCTTAGACACCAATCTATGATTGGCCAGGTAGGCGGACCAACCCACAAGCCCTAATACACCAAGCCCGTAAGCACACACCAATTAGTGGACACAATCAACTTGACCCTAATCCGAACCCGACTCGTTGGTGTCCCTAACCCACTAGGGTGATTAGGTCTAATTGGTTTTAATTAAGGATTGGGATCGAGATGATGGGTTGTGGTTTTGGGCTAAGGACAACTGATGAACTTTTGCCCCCATGTCATATTGATGCCCTTAAGATGTTATCAAATGAATGCAAAATTTTTTTTTTTGTGTTTTATGAGCTGACTGAATTATTTGACTTGATTAGTTTTCAAACAATTTCAAATTCAAACTTAAATTTTAAAATTTAAATTTCAAACTCCATATTTCAGATTCTATAATGTTATAATTCAAAATTTTAAAATTTAAAATTTGAACTTCAAATTCAAAAATTTTCTGAGATTGGTTATTGCTGGAATTTCAGTTCAGATTGAATCTCAGAGAGTATTTCGAATGCTAGAAATCTTAACAATCAAAATAAAATCTGAAATTTTTTTGAAAAATAATATGAATTATGAGGATCCCAGGAAAACAAAAATCAGAAAATCTTGATCTGTAAATATAGAGAAACAATAAAAACAACAGACCATGTACTGCAGACTATTTCAGCAGGATAGAAGATTGAAGTAAGAATTTTTGTATTTTCCGTGAATTCCTTCTGATGCTGAAACTTTGTGTGATTATAACTAACCTTATATGGAATCAAAAATAAAAACATGGCAATTCAAAATGTACTATTTTTTTTCTTTTGAAATTTTTTTTTTTTGATCATAGCCAGCAGATTCAGATTCACAGAAAAAAAGAAATTAAAGGAATTGCGATGCTTTACCAAACTCTAATCTAAAACTTCACATCCGGCCTGGAGGCACATTACTCCCATGGGTTGTGACAGTGTACTGGAGTACACCCGCTTAGGAGGCATGAATTTTTTATCTAGTTTGGATCTAAGAGAAAACTATTCTACCCTAATGCAACCATGCTCTGATACCAAGATTGGTAGGGAATGCAAAGTGAAGATGAAACTATGAAACTCTATAGGAGATTAGCGAAGATTAATTGGCAAGTTTTATTGGCATATGAAGAGTTCAGCATAATTTATCAAAGATAAGTTAATGAAGCAAACTTGAATGATCATGCATAACCCTAATTACCGAGACTTCGAAATAATAAAGAAATAGGACATAATTAAAACCACCAGTCATGCTAGTCAGATTAATGTCTCAGACCTAATTGATACTAACTTACCTGGCATTGATTTTCCAATAAGAATAAGATCACTCTTGATGGGATCTTTCAGATGACCAGGCCATGCTACAGGTTGGAGACTCTTCTTGCTTTCTGGATTGGTGGCAAGAGATCCTTCCTCTTAAAGTCGGAATCCCAGAGAACCCTGCAACAAAGAAATCCCTAAGATGAAAGAACTTAACAAAACATGAAATGGAGAAAGGAAAGAGAGGTGGATGAAGCAATGATGGGGATCCTTCTTGGCACCATGGTGGAGTGCTTGAAATGGAACAGGTTGGTCTCCTTATGTTGATCCTCTTGATTCACCATTGCATGTTGAAGGCTCACTTGAGATTGGAGAAGAAGAAAGGAGTCTTTGGGCGTTGGAGATGGAAGAAGGGAGGAACTATAGTGGGCGTGGAAGAGGAGAAAGACTAAACTACATAGACACAAAGACAATCACATAGAAAGAATAATCCAAGCCGAAAATTTTATTCATCCATTTTTTTTTTTACAATGGGGCATCCCAAAGCCTTTAATAGGAGCCTTACAAATCTTTAAAATTTGAAAATCCCTAAAATATGGAGGATTACAAGGAGAGTTAGAGGATTTGTAGGCCTTGATGCTTGATTTGTGGAAGAGGGTGGCCAACCAACATTTTGAATTCAAACTTTCTTCTAGGGCGCCCTCTTGGAGTTCCTTCAACCCATGACAAGTGGCGCCAAAGTGGGGACCACTTGATGAGGTGGCTTCTAGCTGAGATGGTGCTGAGGTGGCAAGTGGCATGTGGCACCACTTGGCCTTGGACTTGTCTTGATGCTTCAAAATCTTACTTTCAACTGGACTAAGGCTTCAAATTGGACCCGACCCAGCATGGACTCGAAATTAATTGGACTAAGACTTTGACTTCAACTGGACCAGACCCAATATGGACTCGAAATTAATTACAAGATTATTTGGACTCAAAATTGAAAGAGAAATTACAGGACTGATTACAGGACTAATCCAACCATAAGGACTTTGACTTGAATTGAATAGGTTGGAGTCATTTCCTGATTCTGGTTCCCACACCAGCCGGCTTCATGAAGAGGTGTGATCGGTGCCAGTGGCACACCGTGGTGCAGCGGTAGCACTCCACTCCGCTTTCCCAGCTCTCGGCTTTGTGGCCGTTCACCTAGTGGGGATGGATCTCTTAGGACCCTTTCTCCCGGCGTCTGGACCACAGAAGTTCCTGATCGTGGCCATCGACTACTTCATGAAGTGGGTCGAGGCCGAACCCCTGGCACGGATCACGGAGACAAACATCGCCAAGTTTTTCTAGAAGTCAATCATTTGCCGTTTCGGCCTCCCCCATACCATTATCACCAATAATGGATGTCAATTCAACTATCCGGAGTTTGAAGAATTCTGCAGCGACCTCGGCATCCACCATCGCTTCACCTCGGTGGCACATCTACAGACAAATGGAGAAGACGAGGTGATGAATAGGACCATCTTGCAGGGCCTCCGGATGAGGCTAGATCAGGCCAAGGGTGGTTGGGCAGAAGAGCTCCCGAGCATCTTATGGGTGTACCACACCACCCCGAGGACGGCCACTGACGAGACCCCATTCAACCTCGTCTTCGGAGCCGAGGTGGTTATCCCGATTGAGCTCAGCCTACCCACCCTGCGCGTGGAGCAGTACGACGAAGGGGAGAACCCCACCAGGATGATGCTGAACCTGGACCTCCTTGAAGAGATGAGGTACAAGGCCCGAGTCCGGATGGCGGCATACAGGCAGTGGGTGGCTAGGTACTACAACTCCTGGGTGCGATCGAAGTCCTTTCGCCCAGGAGATCTGGTGCTCCGACGTGCTGAAGCTTCCCAACCACCGGAGTGCGGGAAGCTCTCCATGAACTGGGAGGGTCCGTACAGGGTTGCGGAAGCTCTCCCTCACGGGGCCTATTACCTGGAGGAGTTAGGAGGGTCCAGGTTCCCTCGGACCTGGAATGCCTCAAACATGAGGATGTATTACCAATAATGTAAGGTTCCTCGAACTCCTGCAATAAAATTCCTTTACTTCAAATGCTTCTTCTCACATCATAGGAAGAGAGACACTTAGCTCTGGGCTCGGCAAACACGGCTGTGGCTGAAGACCCGAGAAGATGAGAAGTCCTGGACTTCGGTACGGAAGGCGGGGTAGAGCCAAGCTCGCCCACGCAATCATGGAGAACAGCTCGGCAATCCGCGCAGGGCTCGGATAAAGCCCGCGGCCCCGGGGTTCAGTCTGGAAGTCCCGGACTTCGGTCTGGAAGGTGGGGTAGAGCCAAGCTCGCCCATGCAATCACGGAGAATAGCTCGGCAAGTCGCGTAGGGCTCGGATAAAGCCCGCGGCCCCAGGGTTCAGTCCAGAAGTCCCGGACTTCGGTCCGAAAGGCGGGGTAGAGCCAAGCTCGCCCACGCTATCACGGAGAACAGCTTGGCAAGCCGCGTAGGGCTCAGATAAAGCCCGCGACCCCGGGGTTCAGTACGGAAGTTTCGAACTTCGGTCCGGAAGGTGGGGCAGAGCCAAGCTCACCCACGCAATCACGGAGAACAGCCCAGCAAGCTCAAAGGACTCGTGCAAGGCCTGCTCCACCGGCGTCCAACCTGAGAAGCTCCGAACTTCGATCTGAATGCTGGGCGGGACTCAGTTTACCCGCGAGCTCAGCTTAGAGCAAACCACAGGACTTATTCTCGGCACTTGAAACCAACCCTCGGCCTCAACAAAAAAAAAAGAGAACACAGAGAAGTCAAAGTTGGGACATGGCAAAGAGGAGATTCTTCATTAACTTGAAGGAGGATTACAATGAAGGAGTCCCGACAGGTCGGGACTCCTCAAAAAAAAAAAAAAAAAAAAGAGAAAGAAAAGAAATACAAGTGGAAGCTAGTTTGGTGCGGTGGCACTGTCCTCGGGCGTGGGTGCACACTCTCCACCTGCGCCGTCGATGGGTGGCTGCTCGGGGGGCTGCTCTGGAGTTGCAGCCACGTCGCCTGCTTCCACTAGCGCCTCACCGCTGGGCTCCTACCTCTTTCTGCCAAGGACCACCCAGCTGAGGTCGAGCTCGAGGTAGAAGGAGCCCACCTTATCCCGGCACACCTGGAACCCCTTCAGGAAGAAATCAACGGTGGCCTCCCGAACCTCCACGATATAATCCTCGGAGGCCCGAAATTTTGGGACGGCCTCCTGTGCCTCCTGCTTTGAAGCTTCCAGCAGCCCGTTGACGTAGGAGCTCCGCTCCTTGGCTGCGTTCATCTCCTTCCGAGCCTCCTCAACCCGGCGCTCCAGCGACTGGGACTAAGCTCAAAGGCAAGCCTTCTTCGCTGCGTCCTCCTCTACTCGGTGCTGGTTGGAGATCCTCTCCTCAGACAGAGAGGTCTCCAATTCTCTAATGCGCCCCTCCGAGCATGCCAGGTCGGATTGAAGGGCCTGGTTGTTCCCCCATAGCTCGACCCCCTTCTCCATGAGGTCCTTCACGTTGGCTGCGAGTTTGCCGAGCTTTTCCTCCTTCTCGGCATCCTTCCTGGTGTACCCTGCAAGGAAATTCCTCAGCAGCAGCACGTCGGTCCCGATCTGTACCAGAGAAAGAGAGGTCAGTCAAAATCCAACTGGAACTTTAAAAGGGAGGGTTTCGAGTCCGGGACTTACCGTGAAGAGCCACGGAATGATCCCGAGTAGGGCGTCGGTGTAGTCCCGGCCACCCCTCAGTCGCCGATCCCGGGAGATGCAGGCGAACTCCATGACCCTCTCCGCGAGGCCCTGATCATGGATCACAGAGCACTGGCTGGTGAGATTCGACGGCGGGGCGGATAGATCGGCAGCGACAGTGACGACTGTCCCTCCACCGGGTGGAACTGCCATCGATGGGGTAGATGGAGCCACCAAGGGCGCCGTCGGAGCGGCGGTGGAGGCGGGCGCTACCTGGGAAGGAGCTGGCCCTCCTTCTTTTGCAGCCCTATCGAGGTCGGCGACACGGGCGTCGACAGCCCAGGCTTGAGGTGGCCTGAATGCGGGAGCTGCCACCACTGGACCGGAGGCGGGAGTCGGCACAGCCTCCCAGCTCACCTCGGTGCGAGCCCTCTTTGCCATGGGCTCATCTCCCTCGGCAATGTCCCTCTGAGCAACGCCTCCAGGAGGTTTTCTAAGGAGAACATCATACCTGAAAGAAAACTGAGGTCGGTCAGCCCAGTTAAAAAGAAAAAGGGAGAAAGGGGGGAGGTGCAGAGCAGAGAGGAAGGCTGAGCCTCACCCGGCTCCCGGATGGGACTGATCCCTGCCTCGAACAAGTTCTGCTCCGAGAGCAGAACATTGAGTGTAGGGACCGCGTCGCTCAACAGTAAGGAATAGGCCTCTTGGTCCGCCGGCTCGACTTGAGAGTTCCGGTTCAGGGACCAATCCGGCTCGCTCCAGGCCCAGTCGATGTCCTCGACAGAGGCAAAAAAGAACCGGTTCTTCCAACCCTTAATAGAGGAAGGGAGGTCGAACCAGAAACACCTAGGCCGAGGTGAAATATACCACCAGCCATCATCGGTGGAATAATGCTTCAGGGTGAAAAGAGCCCTAAAGAGAGAGAAATGGGCAACGAACCCATGGAAGTGGCAGAAGACGATGAAGGCGAAGATGACCCGGATGGCATTTGGAGCCAACTGGGCCGGGACCAGGCGGTAGTGACTGAGAAAGGAGAGGAAGAAAGGATGTAGGGAGAACCGAAGACCACCATGGAGGAAGTCCTCATAGAAGGCTATTCGCCCGGGGCCACTTAAGGTAATGCGATCCTCGGGCCGCGGGAGAGAAAGGTGGATCGACCCCGGGATGCCATAGTCTTCCCGGAGCAGAGAAAGGTCACCTTCGGTCATCGATTAGACGTGACCGGAGTGACCAGCAGAGGAAATGGCAGGAGGAGGAAGAGAAGAGATGGTGATGCGGCACGCATATGATTAATGGTTTGAATATGGTGTTTGTAAAGCAATGAAACCTAATTATACTTAGCATTGTACTCATCATAATAAGTCTTAAGGATTACATGAAAAGGGACTTTTACTTGATTAGACACAATCCTAAATTAAGAAGGAAGAAGATCTAGATAATAGGGGCTAATGATTGTGGACTTACCATGATGAGCTTTCCAACCTTCTTTTGATTCATACCTTAAAACTACCAATGCTCAGAACTGAAGAACCTTGGATAACAGAGATCAGAACCCTAGACTTGAGCTTCTGCTTGTTGGTTCCTTGTCAAAGAAGACCCTGCTTGCAACTCGAAAACCTCGAAGGACCCTGCACATAAAGAATAAGTTAAGGAAGAAGAAAGGCATGCATATGGAAGGGATGGAAAATTTGTGAGCAAAGAAAGAGATTTGAGATGGCCTGGCCGACTCCAAGGCCTTCTTCTTGACTTGGGCGTTGGATGCTTGGAAGAGAGAATAGTTTGGTGTGGAAGAGGGGCTTAGAGACAATCACTCAAAACATAAAACTTCAATTCAACTTCAACTTTCATTAATCTCCAAAAATCAAATCCCTTTTACAATAAGGCGTCCAAGGCTTTTTAATAGCCTTACAAAACTTTTGAAATTTGAAAACTCCCCAAATTATGGAGGATTACAAGGGAGGTTGGAGGATATGGGGCCTTGTTACATGGGATAAGGAGAAATTCATGGAGATTCTCCCCAAATTGTGGAGGATTACAAGGGAGGTTGGAGGATATGGGGCCTTGTTACATGGGATAAGGAGAAATTCATGGAGATTGGCCGGTTTCATTGAATTTAAAATGCTTGGTCGATCTCCCTTTTAGGTGCCCATTTGAAGGTGACGTGGCTGATGATGTGGCATCCCTGGTGGCTGCTTTGTTGGCATGGTGATGTGGAATTCCAACTTGGTGGACCAAGGTCTTGATTTGGAAGCTCCAAGTGGTTTGGTGAACCTCAACTTGAAGTAGCTTGGACTTGATTTAAATAAACCTAATGGAACTCTAATTGAGTTCTTATTTGAACCCAGATTGAGACAGGACATAATTACAGGACTCAATTGGACATAATTACAGGATTCATGAAATTGAAACTAAGTAATTATAGGACTCTTGAAAGTAAATTGCCCTTTACAAGAAAAAATTAACCTAGTGATTTTCGATCCAAAGTGGAATCAGGTTAACCTTATTTGAGTGAGGTTTTATTCTGCTTCTGCTTCTGGTGTCCACACCAGATGGGACGGGCAGAAACTACAGGGGGAGACCTAGGACTCCTAGGGATGCCTATGGTTACACCCCCAGGCTAGAGCCGCCTTCGGATCTCTTCCAGGATCACCTCCCCTTCCAAGGAAGAGGAGGATGGAGTCCTCACTGGGACGGACTGGCCTCGTCCGGATTAGACGAAACATGACAATGGCGCGCCATGCAGAAGGAAATGGTGAAGAGAAGATTGCTAAGGAAATGGACGGGGGAAGGACGCAAATGAAGGAACTCACCGAAACACA
The DNA here is from genome assembly GCA_021397845.1 of Areca catechu. Lineage (NCBI taxonomy): Eukaryota > Viridiplantae > Streptophyta > Magnoliopsida > Arecales > Arecaceae > Areca > Areca catechu. Next base: position 104,414,771 of record CM038040.1, read on the forward strand.
CTGTGCAAAAGAAGCGGCAACCTAGTGAAGTGAAGGATAGCCCACTGCAACCGCCGGCGGAGCACGAGAAAGGGAAAGGGTCTCGTTCTGGAAAGTTCCCCTCCTTTTCAAACTCGATCGACAGCGATCGTACACCTCATTCTGTTCTGGACCACCAGATGGATGCCGCGTGGACGCACGCCCGACTTCGACGCTTCGGTTACGAGGAAACAGCTTCCCTTTCGAAGCGACACATTAAATCCGACCAGAGAAGCGTTCGTGGCAGCATCTCATAGGACCTCGGGCGCGACGAGGAATGGCTACGAGGATCGTGGCAATCATGGCGCGAGATCTTTGCCTTTCCCACGTCATCTCCGCATTAAATCCCCACGTTCCGAGCCATGATGCCTCAGTGGAACGGGGGAATGGGGGGCAACTGTTACAGCCGTTACGATGATGTGGCGTGTCTCAAATTCCGCCGGGCGTGATCCGAACCACGTGTATTTTTTTGGCAGAACGGGAGTAATCCAGCAAGGTCAGATGTAGCTCCACTCGGTCGAAGTCGAGGTCGGGCAGGGCCCTCTTGCTCCTTCGCCAGGTGTCCGCCCAGGAGGGGTCCACCTTGGCCGAAGTCGAGCGCCCCTCTGCAACTCCGCCAGGTGTCCACCCAGGAGGGGTCCACCTCGGCCGAAGCCGGCGGCCCCTTGCCCCCTCGTCAAGTGGTGCCCAGAGACGGTTCCACCTCGACCGAGGTCGAGCCGGGCCCTCTTGCGCCTTCGCTAGGTGTTCACCTAGGAGGGGTCCAACTCAGCCGAAGTCGAGCGCGCCTCTGCCGCTCCGCCAGGTGTCCGCCCAGGAGGGGTCCACCTCGACCGAAGCCGGCGGCCCCTTGCCCCCTCGCCGAGTGCGCCCTGAGATGGTTCCACCTCGGCCGAGGTCGAGCCAGACCCTCTTTCACCTTCGCCAGGTGTCCACCCAGGAGGGGTCCACCCCGGCCGAAGTCGAGCGCCGCTCTGCCGCTCCGCCAGGTGTCCGCCCAGGAGGGGTCCACCTTGGTCGAAGCCGGCGGCCCCTTGCCCCCTCGCCGAGTGGTGCCCCGAGACGGTTCCACCTTGGCCGAGGTCGAGCCGGGCCCTTTTGCTCCTTCGCCAGGTGTCCCCCCATGAGGGGTCCACCTCGGCCAAAGTCGAGCGCCCCTCTGCCGCTCCGCCAGGTGTCCGCCCAGGAGGGGTCCACATCGGCTGAAGCCGGCGGCCCCTTGCACCCTCGCCGAGTGGCGCCCTGAGACGGTTCCATCTTGGCCGAGGTCGAGCCGGGCCCTCTTGCTCCTTCGCCAGGTGTCCGCCCATGAGGGGTCCACCTCGGTCGAAGTCGAGCGCCCCTCTGCCGCTCTGCCAGGTGTCCGCCCAAGAGGGGTCCACCTCGGTCGAAGCCGGCGGCCCCTTGCCCCCTCGCCGAGTGGTGCCCTGAGACGGTTCCACCTTGGCCGAGGTCGAGTCGGGCCCTCTTGCTCCTTCGCCAGGTGGCACCCGAACACAGGTCCTCCTCGGCCAAAGTCGAGCACTCCTCTGCCGCTCCACCAGGTGTCCGCCCTGAGGGGCTCACCTTGGCTGAGGTCGGCTACCCTGCATGGTGAGGTCGCCGAAAAGCGGGAGCACGAGTTCCGAGACCGCCCATCGAGCAACGCATGCCGCACCTCAAGAGGAGCGCCAGTACGGTTGGCAGCAACGCGCGAAACCTTGTTTACATCGGCCCGACAGGTTTCGCAGTCGAGAGGCGAAGTCTTGGCAAGATAGGACCCAGTAACGGGCATTGTCGGTGCCTGAAAAGGAGAGCGCTCGCACTCGACCCCAGGGTCTGGCCGGCGTCCTCCCTCTACCCTTTCCTCGCTAGGCTCGACAAGCAAGACAAGGAAGCCGTCGGGTTCTTGGACCCAAACGGGAAAGGGGAAAGAGAAGGAGAGAAGGAGGTGAAAGCAAATATGGAGCCTCCCAAGGGTGGGAAGCCGGAGGCAGCATGATGGGATAAAAGGATGGGAAGAGCGGACGACCAGGTAAGGAAAAAAAAGGCTGGGAAAAGAAAAGGCACAAAGAGCAGGATCCAAGATCTCGAGAGGGGTCCGTTGGCTCAAGCTCGGTGAAGGAACCTGGCCCAATTTCTTCTCTTCCTGAGACCTTCTTTACGAAGATAATCTCTAAGCCTGGGACTCCTTCAGGGGCCCATCTTGGAGACTCTATTCCATCTCGCCATTTTCTAACTTGACCGTCGAATCCCCCTCGCCGGGTTCCCCAGCCAGGGTTTCTGACCTTATCTTGCAGGATCGGGAGCCCGAAGACCTCGAGGCGAGACGGTCCGATCAAACCACCAGCTCTGAAGCTACAGGCACGGTGGCGAGATCGGCAACACTAAGTATTTGTTTTTAGTCTTTGAATAAAATTCAGAGTTATAGGTTTAGGGTTAAACTGATTCAGACTTTATATCTGATCATGATGACAGAAAGTCTATATCAGGTTGTGTATTTCTTTGTAATATTGGTTAAACTATCTTGAAGAGTTCTAAGTAGCCCATCATTATAGACTTAACCATGGAAGTTAAAGACATCGCTACCTCGAAAGCTATGAAGAATTATGGTACAAGAAGTTCATTATAAAGCTTGGAGTGATGCCATCAGATGCTATCCCTTTGTACTACAACAATAATGTTGCCATAACCCTTACTAGAGAGCCTTGGTCTTAGTAAAAGTCAATGCACATTGAGCGGTGGTTCCATATCATATGCGACTCCCAGAGTAGAAGTATATGGTGGTGAAAGGAATTGACTTTATAGATAACATGGCAAACCTATTGACAAAGTAGTTAGCTAGCTGAAGACTGAGCCCATCTTAAGAAGATGGGACTTAGCTATATGGCCAATTGGCTTTAGTGTAAGTGAGTGATTGTTTGATGTGTATACCCTAAAAGCCAAATTGGTTGACACACTATAATTTCTAGATCATTAAATATACATAATCAAGTTTCTATCAATAAAATTGGATATTTTACCATTCATATTTTTGTATGTCTATTAATTATCCATGGAGTTATTGAATAATGATACATATTCTAAAGAGTTGAGAATTTGAGACATGTGTCATTATAGGTTAACTTCTAAATGCTTCCAGATCATGGGGATGGTAATTAATCCATCAAGATCGGTATTATTGCCCAGCAAGCAACCCAAGAGGGGGGGGTGATCTAGGTTTCAAAAATTTTTGCAAGTTTGTGCCAAATCAAAAATAATTTAAGTGCTAGTGAATTACAAGTATTTGTGTGCTATTCAAAAGTATGCAGTGGAAATAAATAAGGCAAAGTAAATTAGAGCAAATGATGAGAAAGCAAGCAATCACAAACACCAAGATATATAGTGGTTCAATGCACACTAAAGCACTTACATCAACTCCCCAAGGTCCACTTGGATATTCCACTATAATCTTCCTTGATTACAATCGATTAGTTTTCTGGGCTCATTAATCAAAACCCAACTTGTTTTCACCAGGAACAAAAGTCAAAAACCCCTTTGGTTTTGCGGGATAACCGAAAACCTAGCTATTTTTGTAACTTAGGCTCACCAACAACTTTCTTGGTTTTGTCTCTTAGGCTAACCAAAAATCTTCATTGGTTTTAATACAAAGACTCACAACAAATCTCAGCTCTAGTTTCAAATCCCTTGAAACTAGAAACAATAACAAGATTCAAGTATAATGTACGAAATACAAAAACTTTCAACTAAAAGTATGTATCTCTTTGAAGCTCTTTGATTGCTATTGAAGATGGTTGTCTTGAAGTTGTTGAAGCCTTAAATGATGCTTGAATGGTTGGACTTGAATGCTCTTGAATACTTTGAATGCTTGAAGGCTCAACTTGACTTGAAAGTAATTGTTCGTCAATGAATATTTGAGTGAATGCACTTAACTTCTTATCTATCTCATCCCTCCTGAGTTTGGTCTACTTTAAATACCTTTCTAAGCTTCAAATAGTAGTTTTTGACCATTGTAGAGAAGAAAATAGCTGTTGGAGGCGAAAAGGACTGATTCTATGCTTCAAAAAACTAGCCATTACTGTTCATCAGAAATGTAAGTGCCGATACTTTAGGTCATGAATCAATTTTTTGAGTCAACACTTTATCTTCATGAGTCGACACTAGTTTAGAAAAAGTCATTTGATACTCTCTAAAAATCTCAGGTGAGTCGACACTTTTTCTGGTGAGTCGATGCTAAAGTCGACACTTGGCTTTTATGAGTCGACACTTGATGGAAGTCTTGAAATTCAACATGTTCTGTATAATTTTTGTCTCAGGCCTTGAGTTGATCCTTGAGTCGACACTTGAGCTCCATGAGTTGACACTTAAAGCATGCCATCTAAAACTTCTTCTGTATATCAGCTCAAGCCTCTATGAGTCGACACTTGAATTCCATGAGTCGACACTTGTGTAAAACTTTCAGAAACTCAATTGAAACTCTACTGAATCTTCTTTAAACTTCAAGCTTGAGTTCATCCAAGTCATTCTTATGTACTTAAATCCATTTTTCTTAAAATTTTATCCATGAAATAGACTTCTTTAACAAGTTAACAAGCAATCAATCTTTCAATACAAAACAGCTTTGGTGAGTACCCCGTTCTGGTAAAACAAACTTTCAACACAAGTTAGTACTCAATATACTTAAGTATTTTGTTATTTATCAAAATCAATATAGGAGTCAACAATCTCTCCCTTTTTGATGATGATAAAACTTTTAAGTATATACATATAGTAAGCTCAAAGGATTTGCAATAAGTATCAGAGCATAGATAAAGATTTTCAATATAGAGCTTTTGGCTTCAAGTATCAGAGCTAATGATGATAGTTATCAGAGTCTAAATTTGTTGTAATTATCAAGAACTAAGACTCATTTACATTATATCAAAGCTATAGATATATACATAAAGAGAAATTAAATCTATATAGTATCAATGTCAGAACTATAATTGTAATGAATCAGAGCTAGAGATTATGAAGTATTAGAGTAATGATTAAAAAGTATCATAGCAAAAACAACAAAGAAAAGCTTTAAGAGTATCAATACTTGAAACATGCACTGAAAGGATAGATAATATCAGAGCAAGAAATTAATAGACCATAAAGAGTATCAAGGTATGAAATCAGGGAGTATCGGAGCATATAGACAGTGATAAGTATCAGAGCATAAAAGGTAAGAGTGAATAAGTATCAGACAATTTAATTGAAGGGTATAAAACAAGGATGAAAGAACAAGAACTCCCCCTTAATATATGATCCAAGAAAAATAGGAAAAAATTTGATAAATTTTTCAAAAAATATTGCTTTAGTACATTTTCTTTCTTACTCTCCACCTTACTCATTCCTCCCTTATTTTCTTCATTAATTATCCCCAATACTATTTCAATTATTATACAATTCCAATTATTATTTTTCTCTATGTCCCCCTTTTTGTCATCATTAAAAAGATATGAAAGAGAATGAAGCAGATATGAAATATTTCATTCCAGTAATAGTGCGCACATGAAATTTGAAAAAGTTCATATATATATAAACTTCAAAGATTTGATACATTAGATTTAGAAATTGATACATATAATAGAATTTGATACACAAACACAGATACATAAAAAATAGAAGTACTAAAATACAATCAGACTGACATACAGACCAATCCTAAGGGGTACTTTCCTTATCAGAGGAAGACCCAATCTTAAGAATAATCAGCCTGGTAACCCTAGAAGGTCTGTGTCATGGCCATATTGGTCGGAGATCAGAAAGTCTAGTCCGGATAGGTCTGGATGCATCACCACGACCTCGTCTTCTGCATTAGGTATATGCTCTTTCTCTAGCTGGTGCTGAAGAGGAGGCAACACCAGGTGTAGGAGCATCAATTATAATAGAAACAACAGCTGTGTCAGTGATCAGGGGCGTGTCACCAAAAATAGGACCTGAACCAAGAACATGGAAACTAGGTACATAAAAACCTAGTTCTCGGATCTAGGATGATGTGAAGGAACAAGTGGAGTCCTATTAGGAATACTAAGAATGGGTGTCGGTAAATCTATGTCAAGTGGGTTTGTGTGAAGTATGGGTGTGATAACAAGAGTGCCAGGTGGGTCAGGAATGGTGGATGAGCTTGATAGGACTAGAGACTGGATAGATATCCTAGAAGGATTAGGAATAGGAGTCCTCAAAACATCCTCATCAACATCCGGCTCTGGCTCTGCCATGAAATCTGCAACATCAAACTCTATGAAAGAGACACCCTGGCCATCTCCTGTGTCTGGTCCTGGAGCTAGAGGTGCTAGAGGTGCTGGAGGAGAATCTGATGATGAAGGAGGTGAAGGTGCTGGAGCTCTCATAGAAGTCAACCTCTCTAGCATAGCCAGTATAGCAGAAATACTGTCTCTGAAACACTGGTGATCCGCCCTCATCTCCAAATGAATTTGGTTGATCCATTATCTAATAATCATAGTATCTGTCTCCAGCCTGGCGATCCTATCCTCAATAGAGTCTTCGAGAGGTGGCACCTCTATCTATGCCAGAATGGAAGGCTCGGGCTGAGAATTTGGAATCTCTCTCTGTGGCTCAAATGGCCCTGCCTCATCAGTATAAATCTGCTCCTCCTCAGTGACATCCTCATCTGCCTCAGTAGCTTGACTGGAGATCCTTCATCTCCAATGTCCTCCATGCAGATGAAATCCCATCATGTGTAAGGAATTCTCATAGTAGACATCTGTATGTAGTAGCTTCCAAAATGGCTCTCCATCCAGATGATGCCATATGCTCGGAATAGGATAGTCAAGCCCATACCATAGGGAAACAAAGTCTCCGATCGAAGCAGCCTTGATCATTTGATGCACCATCAAAACTGGGAGGCATACTGGAGTGAGATGAATCAGTGAAACCATAACCAACAGCTCTTGCTCCATGATGAAATAAAAATGTCCAGTCTTTGGTAGAAGAATCCGGGTGATGATATGATGTAATAGCCTCATCTCCAGTAAGAGTCTGAATGCAACTACTATATCTCTCTCTTTAAACTCATTAGTATCAAAGATAAACCTAAGTTCGCTGAATTTGTCCACTAAGGAGTCCACCACTGACCCTCTCATGAGGATCTCCCAAGCTCTGCTCAACACCTCAACTATAAGTGGAATCTCAGTACCTTGGACCTCAATGATCCAACCATCTGCTCCTTTGGCTAGAGTACCATAGAACTCTCTAATCAAGCCAGGATAAAATGTCTTGATCAAAGAGCATAAATGTGTCAACCCAGCAACCCTCAACTAGTCCCCAATACAGAAATGCTACTGATCCAAGAAGTCGAAATCAACCCATCATCCTCCAACTATGGTCTTGGGGGCCATCCTATCATCTCCTGAGATGGGTGGTCTGACTGGAGTGCTTTGCTATGCCTGGGGCTCCACTACCACTAGATCCTCATGTCGTGCCTTTATGCATCGCTTAGCCTCCTGAACTGACACACAAGATGGCCTCATAACTTGCTTTCAAGGACCCACTTTCAAGAAAGAACAATGGAAACAATCTAGGGTAATAGGGGATGGGAATTTCATGATAAAACTATGAGAAAATGGTGAAGAAATGGTGGAAAGGTGGGAGGAAATATCTTCAAATAAGAAATTGATCAAATAGAATAGTGATTGGAGAGAAATGGAGTGTTGGAAAACTGATATAAGGTAAGTCGGCTCAAGGGATTGAAGAAAAATGGGAAGAAGAATGATTGGTTTCCTTATTTATTCTCGGGTTCCCGCCGTTCAAGTGTCAACTCATGACATCAGGTCAAGTGTCGACACTTGGAGGTGTCGACACTTCAAAGTGTTGACACTTTGACAAGAAACCCAAAAGAAATGGAAAAGAATCATAAAAAATTATAGAAATTAATTTCAAGAGATTATGAATAATTAAACATGATATTCAAGAACATTTGATTAGAGAAATTTCAAAGAGAATTTGAAAGATCATTGAGATTTAGCCAAAAGGATTGATGCCCCTAATTCTCTTCTAATCATATAGAACCAATCTTCTTAAAGAGGTTTGGTTAGAATATCTGCCAATTGCATTTCAGTATACACAAATTCAAGCATAACATCTCTGTTTTCAACATGATCTCTAATAAAATGGTATCTAATTTCAATTTGCTTACTCCTAGAGTGCTGAACAGGATTTTTTGTCAAATTTATAGCACTTGTGTTTTCACATCTTGTGGGTGTCTTAGTTAATTTGATTCCAAAATCTTCAAGTTACTGCTTAATCGACAAGATTTGAGCACAACAACTTCCAGCTATAATATATTCAACCTCGGTTGTAGATAGTGCAATCAAAGTTTATTTCTTGCAAACCATAAGATTAAGTTAACTCTAAGAAATTATCAAGTTCCACTAATACTTTTTCTATCTAATATATACCTAGTAAAGTCAGCATCAGAATAGTGAATTAATTCAATTGATGAATCTCTGGAGTACCACAGTCTAATATCAATAGTACCAGATAAATATCTAAGAATGCGCTTAACAGCCATTAAATGAGATTCTTTAGGAGCAGACTGATATCTAGCACACATGCAAACACTAAACAAGATACTGGTCTACTAGAAGTTAAGTATAGTAATGAACCAATGATACTCCTATATAATTTTTTATCTACATTTTTACCACATTCATCTTTATCAAGTTTACAAGAAGGGCTTATAGGTATACCTATTGGCTTGGTTGTTTCCATCCCTACTTGGACAACTTAAAGTTGGTGTCAAAGGCAAGAGGCTTACTTGGCACAACCCATCCCTTGATCTCACTTACATAGCCAATGTAGTGAACCATAATTGATTGGATAACTTGTTGATTCGAGTTAACCCATGTCAACCAAGGTTAATCAATCATGATTGGTTATTAGGTGCCCAAGGACTAATTGATCATGAACCCCTTTATGAGATAGTAGGAGGTTTCTTGATTAGGTCCATGTCTTCTCTTATTGTGTCATAATGAATTAAATCCTCTAAATTATTAGGTCCTTTAAAAGACAAAGTTATAGGATAACCTAGTCTTAGCCTCCCTTAAGTGGATGGTAATGAGCCCATTAGTTAGGTGATCATCAGTAGATCCGAAGATCTGGTGGTCATTAGGCTGTTGGAATTGCCATTCATAATATGATGGCTTAGTGCAACTATCTTAATAAGTGGTCATGTTAGCCAGCCAAAGTCAGGCTTGATCATTCATTAGTTTGAAGCATTGAATTCGATCTTTGATGGGGAACAGAGGTAGGATCATTGGTGAAGGAAATCTGGGAGGCGGCGGTGGAGTTTGGGAGGATGCACGGAAGAAGAAAATGGAATTGATGGCAACTTGGATTTTTTTTTTTTTTTTGGTTTTGGTTTTAGGAAGATGATAGGATGGAAAAAAAATTGAATCAGTGGTGCGAGATCTAGAGTGATATGAAGGTACCCTAATTTTCTAGCTCTAATACCAAATTGATGTGGTGATGGCGGACACGAAGAAACCTGGGGTTATTCGGAAATGGAAAAAAAAACCTAAAGCAAACCAAGGATCGTGGGAGGGCTAAGAAGCCTCCTGTGACTAGGATAGGATGACCCCGAAAGTCCTAAAATAGCCAGACTCTTTTGATTTTTAGTTTTCTTGGTGGAGGTGGCGAAGGAAGGACGGGGATGGGAGACAGGGGACTGGAACTCATGGACCTTGGGACTCATCCTAACAAAGAGACTTCTCATCTCTAAGGCATTACACCTCCTCGATACTTGGAGGCGCTAGGATGAATCTCAAGGTCACGAGGGGAAACAGGGAGAGACATGAAGATGGGAGAAAACAATGGGGATACTTGGGGCCTCACACCCCTCGACATCCCGAAGGATGAAGGCAAGTTGGGGCCTCACACCCATCGACGTCCTGAAGGATGAAGGCAAACGGGCCTCAGTCCATAACCACAAACAAGTGGAAAAACACTCTCAAAAATTCATTTTCATCAACTAGTTTATTACAAGAGGAGTATGGATATTTATAGACCTGTCCAACCCTCGTTTGAATTTGAATATAGGATAAAAAGATAGGGATGACTCAAATTCAAATACAAGATAGGATAAGATAAGCCTATCTCAATCCTAACCTAACAAATCCTAATTCAAATTTCAAATAAAAGATAAATCCTAAATTTATTCTGGATATGTTTCGAGATTCATGCGGCTCCAAGATTCGTACTTGCTCTGGGATTCATGCTGGTGAGGTCCCCATCATTCATGTTAATGGTTGGACCTAACAAGGACCTTCAATTAGAGGCCCAAAGGTCGATTGATTAGCACCCTGGGGCAAAAATTATTTACTAGAAATTGCTTCAAGAAGTATTTAGTTGTGAACCTACCTTTAGATGCACATGGGTTGGCCGGCCAAAGTCAAGCTCATGTGTAATCTATTGGATTCTATTACTTGCTAAGGAGTAAGTGTTACTCTTTTGATTGGAGTGTAAAGGCTACCAGTCTATACAAAATAGTGGGAGAAACCTTTAGACTAAAGTCCATGTCTTTAGGATGTTAATAATTCATGTACACTGATATTTTTAGGGTTTTTTCTTTTAGATTATGTCTACCAGTCTACCGCTCTGGTCATTGCTTGACAATGACAAACTTATGGATACCAACTTTGATAACTGGTATCGAAGACTCACAATAGTTCTAGAGCATGAAAGGATCCTATATGTGATTGCAAATCCTACACTTAAGGAACCTGCTGCCAATGCCCGCATTGTAGTCAGGGATGCTTATCAGAAGTGGCTCTCTAACTAAAGTACGATGCAATGTATTATGTTGGCGATGATGAATGATGAGTTCAGTCATAGGTTTGAGGAAGCCTAGCCAAAGGAGATCCTTCAAAAGTTGAAGGAGTCTTTTGGCACACTTGATGATGTTGAGTGGTACAGAATTTTCTCTATCATTTCAGCACTCGAATGCATGATGGAGCATCAGTCACTGATCATGTACTATACATGATCGAGTTGATTAAGCATTTGGGCAAGCTCGTATTTCTCTTGCATGAGTAGCTAGGAAATGATGTGATTTTGAATTTCCTGCCTCCCTCCTACTTGGATTTTCTCGATCTCTATAGATTGAATAGGCTTGTAGTAAACTACCACAGTTTGTTAGGTTTATTGCAGACCTACGAGAAAGATCATCACCTCAATAAAGGATTGGTGAACCTAGTGGGAGGCAATGTGGCAGGACGTCATCCCTTTAGGAAAGGAAAAAAGAAAAAGAATAAATCCAAGAAGGTGCAAAGTGCTAGGCCTAGTTAGACGAGAAAGAAGGTTGATCAGAATAAGGTAGAGTGCTTCTATTATAAGAAGTACGGTCATTGAAGGGGGAACTGTCCTACCTACCATGCTACTCTTGACCCGAACAGGCCGAAGAAGAGAAAGCAGCAAGCTGTTGCTGCACAAAATAATTATATGATAACACCTTATAATTTCTCTATATGTGATACTACTAATTGGGTATTGAATACCAGAAGTCCTATTCATATTTGCAATTCTTTGTAAGGGCTTCAAGTTAGTACGAGATTCAAGGATGGTGAGAAATTCTTGAACATGGAAAATGGAAGCCAAGTTCCAGTCCTGGCATTTGGAGTTATCAAGCTAGTTTTCGTGTCTTGTAATGTCATTTTGAATGACTGTCATTACTATCTATCTTTTCTTATGAATGTCATTTCTGTAGGCTAGTTAGCCAATAAAAATTATGAGTTTTTAATAAAGAATGATATTTTTTCTATTATTATGAATGGTGTGAAACTTAGGGATGGACATTTAAGTAATGGCATACACTTACTATCATGACCTGTTACAGTAATGACTACTTCTTGCAAATGCCCTAGAATAGATAATGTCAGCGATACTTATCTCTGGCACTGTAGGATTGGTCATATTAACAAAAACAAGATCAACAAGTTAGTTGGAGAAGGTCTTCTGAATATCAGTGATTGTGATTTACTGCTAACCTATAAATCTTGTCTTCTTGGTAAAATGACCAAGTCACCTTGCATTAGAAAAGGTGAGCGAGCCAATGATATTCTTAGTTTGGTACATACTGATGTATGTGGACCAATGAATATCAGTGCCAGGGATGGGTATAACTATTTTATTACATTTATAGATAACTTATCAAGGTATGGTTATGTCTTCTTAATGAGACATAAATCTGAGTCATTTGAAATGTTCAAACGATATCATAATAATGTAGAGAAACAAACTGGGAAGTTTATTAAAACCCTTTGATCAGATCGAGGTAGTGAGTATATTTCTAGTGAGTTTCTGACTTATCTTGAGAAGAATGGGGTTCTTTCTCAATGGACTCCTCCAGGGAAACCTCAGTTAAATATAGCATCTGAAAGGAGTAATTGGACTCTATTAGATATGGTCCGATCCATGATGGGCTTAGCCACTCTACCTATATTCTTTTGGGGATATGCTCTTGAGTTAGCATGTAATCTTCTAAAAAGGGTTACTAGTAAATCCGTTGACAAAACTATATATGAGATATGGACTGGGCATAAGCCAACACTTTCACATCTTCAGGTTTGGGGATGTCTAGCTTATGTCAAATGTTTGTCGACGGATAAACTTGGACCTAGGTCTGACAAGTGCCTCTTTATTGAGTATCCAAAGGAGTCTAAAGGGTATTTCTTCTATCTACCTGAGGAACATAGAGTGTTCATCAGTTGTAGGGCTACCATTTTGGAAAGGGAATACCTTATTCAAGGAACTCGAGCTGCTGAGGTTGAACTTGGAGATGTTCAATAGGTAAAGGAAACAACACATTCTAGGATAGCTATAGAACCAAATTTGATAAGATTGAGCCTATTATGCAATCATTAAGGAGATCTGGTAGAGTATCACATCAGCCGAATAGATACTACGATTTTCTGGTTCAAGATGGTGATCCTGTTGAGCTCGACGAGAACAACGAGGATCCGATCACCTATATGGATGCAATGCAGAGGTCTGACTCTGAGAAATGGCTTGAAACCATGAAATTCGAAATGGAGTCCATGGAAATCAATAATGTGTGGACATTGGTTGATCCACCTGAAGGGATAAAACCCATTGGGTGCAAATGGATCTTCAAGAGGACGAGGGGCATAGATCGATGGTGGAGACTTATAAAGCCCATCTGGTTGCCAAGGGATATCGTCAACGTTATGGTATAGACTATGACGAGATATTTTCTCCCGTGGCAATGCTCAAGTCTATTCGGATCATGCTTGCTCTGGCAGCATATCTAGACTATTAAATCTGGCAAATGGATGTCCGAACAGCTTTCTTAAATGGACAGCTAGAAGAGGAGGTATTATGATGCAACCTGAAGGGTTCATATCCATAGATGAGTCTAAGGTGTGCAAGCTACAGAGATCCATTTATAGATTGAAGCAAGCATCTCGGAGTTGGATTATGCATATTGATAAATGTATCAAGATGCATGGCTTTGTTAGGAACGAAGAAGAACCCTGCAAATGTAAATGAGCTAATGGTTCTGTAATTGTATTTCTTGTTCGATATGTGGATAACATTTTTGTTGACCGCTTGAATAATTTTGATGATAACAAAATATTGGAGCATACATTTGTCTTACTAACAACTTTTCAAGTCCATTACAAGTTTTTGTAGGATAATTTTATTGCTTAATTGCAACTCCTAAAACCCTGTTATATGTTATGTGTAATATTGTAAAAGTTTCATATAAAGATGAACCCAAATAAAAATTGATGTAATATTCATAAAAATGGGTTACTTCTATGTATTTTTCAAGCTTAAAATTCTTTAGAATTTGTTGTTAGTTGGATTGGGAAGAGTCTTGGTGACTAAGACTTGCTGGATAATTTCTGGAGAAGAGCTGAAGTTTTTTTTGAAAATTCACTCGAGCCAACTCATGTAAGGAGAGCCGACTCTAGTCCATGGCATGGCTGAAGGATTCCGGCATGCAGAGATCCGAGCTGACTCAAAGTAACCCGAGCCGACTCATCTAGAGCTTCATTTCTTGAATCAGAAAGGTGAGCGAACTCGAAGGCAATATGAGCTGACTCAACCATTCAGTATGGCATCCGGTCGATCCTTCTGTAATCCGAGCCAACTCATCCAGAGTCTAAGGAAATTCAGTTCTAAGAGAATAGCCAGAGAGCAGACTCTGCTAAGGCGAGATGACTCCTCCAGAGTACAACTTTGAAGACCTGAGAATCTGAGCCAACTTGATTGTGGGGAGCTGACTCGACCATAGTGAATAATTAACTCTCTGAGGATCCGAACTGACTCAAAGTATCCGAGTCGACTCGAACATCGATTCCAAGCAAGTAATGGCTAGTTCCAGAACTTCATTTTTGAATTTTAAAAAATACTCCAATGGTCAAATGTCAAGTCCCAACAATCTACAATGACTATATCCACCCATGAAGAGTACAAGACTCTATAAATAAGGGATTTGGACAACCATTGAAGAAGCTAATGCATGATTGATCATTAAATGAGCTTGTGAGCAAGAGAGCACAAGAAGAACATTCAAGCCAGACTTCAAGTCTTCACCAACACCTACCAGAAGCTTGAAGCACTTGTTGAGGAAGAAGAAGAAGCCATTGAAGTGCATTAAATTACAATTAAGAAGGCTTCTCTTGAGCTACAATTACAACCATCAGACAACTTGGGTTTGTCATTAGTTGCTTACTTTTTCTTAAGTCTTTGTGAGTTGTTAGGTTCTTGGTGAGCCTGATTAAAAACCAAGTGTGGGTTGTTAGTGATCCTGTTTTAAAACTAACAGTATAAGGGTTTTTGGTGAGCCTAGTCAAAACCAAGGTTAGGTTCTTGGAGACCCTGTTGAGGACCAAGTTGGGTTTTTGGAGAGCCCGGTTGAAAAACCAAGTTGGATTTTGGATTGTGAGCCTGATAAAACAATCCGATTGTATTCCCATGGTGAATATAGTGGAAACCCCAAGTGGTATCTTCGGTAATGGATGTAGGAGCGAGGGTGCTCCTAACCACTATAAATTTGCTGTGTTTGTATTGTACTTTTTTTTTGTGTTTGCTTTTGTTTTGAATTATTTGAAACACCGCACCTCCACACTAAAGTAGATTTAAAAGAGCACATATCTATTCAAATTTTTTAAATTTCCAATTCACCCCCCTCTTGGGAAAGCCACCTGGGTAGCAACTGGTATTAGAGCAGAGTCTCTAAACTTATTTAGAGTAAAGATTAATGGCTCATCCCATGAGTACTTCCTTGGCCGAGGCCAATCCACTAATAGACCTTCACTGTTCAGTGGCATGAATTATTCTTACTAGAAAGCTAGAATGAAGATATACATATAAGCTGTTGATTTTTAGTTGTGGAAGGTCATTCTTAAGGGTCCTCATATATCTACAATTAAAGTTGATGGCATAGATGTCCTAAAACCTGAAGAGGATTGGAATGATCATGACATGAAAATGGATGAACTGAATGCCAAATCCATGAACACTATATTGTAAATTGGGTGCAAACGAGTTTAATCAAATTTCTGTTTGCTCATCTACAAAAAAAATTTAGGATAAACTCGAAGTGACCCATGAAGGAACTTCGTAAGTGAAGACCTCAAAAATCAATCTTCTAGTGCGTAACTAAGAATTATTTAAGATGGAGCAAAATGAAACTATCTATACCTTGTTTTCATGGTTTACAAATATTATTAACGGTTTGAAAAGTCATGGTAGGGTTGAAAGGATTATGCCCTAAAGGCCAATCGAAATATTATATTTCATTGGGATTTTTCCTTATCCATCCCAAAAATCAATGTATTGACATTATCATTCAATAAAGGCATTATTTTCATCATACGCTGTGTCTTAATTATTATATGATGAACTCCATAGATTAGGGCTATGGTTCTAGGGTTATGATGAGATCATACCAGTGAGACCTAAAGCCTTAAAACCCTAATCTAAAATATTCCTGGTCAATGGGACATTGAGTAGGGGATCAATGTTTCTGGTAAAGATCAGCACTTCCTATGTATGAGGGTGACTGATCTCACAGTCACTTGTGTTTGACACTAATACTAGGATGTGGGTGCTCATTAGAGAATGAGTTCACTGAATAGATCCAGATTGAGAATATCTAATGGAACCTTATCTGTTTGTCAATAGATATTTCTCATAGTGGGAGTAGTACATGTGGTCCTTTGACCTGAGACTGCCATGGTACCTTATATACATGAATCCACATTTTGGTTCACACTCAATCATAACACTGAGTTATGCATGAGGTGATACTGGATATGGTGGATTGTATATGAAGGTTGTGAGTAGGTCAACAAGGAATTGATCAGCCCTAGTAAGAGGATATTGCATCCAGCCAATTTTGATCAAATGATGATTCGAGAAATCTTTGATCAAAGTATGAACATTAGAAGTAGTTTCTAATAGTTCATTAATGAATCATCATTAAAAAGATTGAGCTAGGGATGAATATGAAATTAGATTTGACAAGGTATCCATATCCAAAATCATATTCTGGATGCAAGTTGATCAAAGGACTGAATTGCCCGGTAACTCACCACTGAAGGGTATTTAGGTAATTCCTCAAAAATTTCACATCTTCCGGGTAGACATGATACGTTACTAGACATCAATCTTGTCTTGTAGGAAAATGATTAAATTATGATAATTTAAATCAGTTAATTAGAATTAGATTCTAATTGACCAAGTCGAGCTAGCTTGAGTTGACCTAAATCGGCTTAGTTGAGATCTAACCGAATTAAGTCAAATAGCACTCGGACCTACTGCTGGCTAGATGTGGAACCCAATGGGTCATACACAAAAGATAGTCGATGAGAGATTTAATTTAGAATTAAATCATATTTGCAGGACAAACACACTAGCATGTGTTGTAGAACCAACTTCTATTCGAATTGGATTCGAATTTGGTTCTGAATTGGGCTTAATTGGGTTCTAATTGAACCTAATTAGAGTCTAATTTAAATTTTGGGACTTTGGGCTAACCCGTGGCTGAACCCATTGATTAAAAATCAATTTAAACCCTTTTCCCAAGACCGTCCAAGCCATCTTTCCCACGCGCGCGCACCAAAGGAAGAGTCCACGCGCGTGGACACCTCTTCATGCACGTGGGGACTTCTTTTACCATGAAAACCAGATGGGAGGGGGCGGAAATCTTTTCTTTAGGCATCTCATCTGGAGTCCCTTGGATCAAGATCAGATGGCCAGAAGAAATCCATTGCTTTTCGGTCGCAACTCCATCTCAGAACATCGTGACTTTTCTAACGTTTCTTCCGAGGTTTTTCTTCATCGGAAAGTCTTGAAATAAATCAGGAAAGGCATGAAAAATCTGAGGGGACGCGTGAGGATGGAAAGAACGTGATTCTTGGGATAGCAGAGGGTTGCGTTGTTTTTGAAAAGACACCCCTCTGATATCTATAAATAGGGTTGGGTTCTCGGGGGTTTTCATGTAAGATAATTCAGAGATCAGATTCCCTTTCTTCCTCTCCAGAATACTCCTTCCCCTTATTCTTGTTGGGTATTGTTTCTCTTACAGAGGTATCCTCTGTCGAAACTCTGACCCTAAATAAGAATAAGAGGAAGGTCTTGAATGGTAAAGGAAAGAAACAGGAAGGGTCTCTTTTCTTTCTTGAATTAAGACATTACTTGTCTTAATTTTCTTCCACTTCAAATAAGAATTTTCTAGAAGGATTGAAGTTGAGGAAAGGATCAAGAAGAGGAAAGAAGGGAGAAAGGGAATTTTCAAGAAAGAAAATTCCAGCCTATAAGTCCAAGAATTGAATTCTTGAAAAAGAATTCAAGAAGAGGATCCAAGATCAAGAAGTTGTTGTCTTCATCTCTTCTCCGTGTGGATCACCATTGGAGGGTGAACATTTAGGCACCTGGTGGAGATTTACATTTTGGATATTGTGGTACAGGTTAGTACTTACATATATATATATTTAAATCATGTATATGAATGATATATATTTTTAATTTTTTTTTAAGGAGATCTAGGGCTAAAGGGTTTGGTATAGATTTCATAAGATAAAAAATTTGAAATCTATGTTTCCTCCTTGGTCAACAAACCCAACATTGGTATCAGAGCCTCCTTATCAAGATTAAAATATATATGCTGATTTTTATAGGCATATGTAGATAATTTACATATGATGTGGTTTGTGTTTGATGTATTGTCACCAATTAGGGTTTTCACTTAAACCCTAATTGTTGTAGAGATATGTTTAGTAATCTAGTCATCATTCTGAAATAAGATTGTCCTGGCATAATGGTGGATCCATTATGTGGTAAATGGTTGTCCTAGAATGATGACACACTAATCACATATTTGTGTTAATTGTGCATATATGTTTGATGTATGCCACTAATTAAGGTTTTCACTCAAACCTTAATTTGTATAGAGATATGTTTAGCATTCCAGTCATCATACTGAAATAAGGTTGCCCTGGCATAATGGTGGATCCATTATGTGGTAAATGGTTGTCCTGGTATGATGACACACGTGGCACATATTTGCTTAGTTATATATAAAGAATGTGCTTTGTTTTAATAAAGCCCTCTTTCAAATTATATTAAGCTGTAGTGTCATATACCAAAAGCGAAATAATCAATATGATTAATTGATCATTCGGTGTCTAGGAAAAGTGGTTCATGATCGGTAAAGAGGATGTGGTTTTTAATTGGTTCCATTGACTGATCTGGCCAATTCTTATTGGTGTCTAAGGAAAGCAACGGGGGGACTCCCACCACTCTCCCACTTACCTGGCCGATAAGATTAACTTAATTATTGATTGATATGCTTAGTGTAATATTCACTACATATGGCCTTCCTTCATGCCAAGTCATTATTATGTTATGATTCATATTAGGTTTGTTGTGTACACACAAGGCCTCTTATGGTGACTGACATAATTTTAATTTGGTGCATTTAAAGTTTATGGCATGATTTAATATAATACTTTGTTGTGTACAAAAAAGGGTATTATAATTAATATCATGACTATATAGCAATGAAGGGTCTGACTTAACTAAAATATTATAGTTTGTTGTACACACACAAGGCTATTAATATTTTAGAGGCCAAGATAAGTTGAGAATTGTATTAGTTACAATTGAAAAGAGTTTTCCTACCTTTGAACTTATATAAGATTTGTTGTGTACATACAAGGTCTTTTATAAGGAATTAGGATCTCAACCCCACTAAGAAAACCAATTAGAATTTTCTCGATCATCATATGGAGGGTTATGATGCTTGATAAAATAGTGGGAGACATAATTAAGTTAAAGTCCTAATTTAATTTTGTTTTGTCAACATTGGTTGTTTGCTTATGTAATGTTCTTTGTTAGTGTAGATTAAATGGCCTCTTCACTCTCACTCCGTAGCATTCTTGATGCCAATAAGTTGACTGGACCAAACTATGTTGATTGGTTGAGAAACTTGAAGATAGTACTCAGCCAAGAAAGACTTTCTTATATTCTTGATACCCCTACCTTGGAACCATTAGGGGAAGATGCCTCGCAAGAGGAAAAGACCACATATAACATGTGGTAAAATGACTCACTTACTGTCAAATGTATAATGCTTGCCTCTATGACCAATGAGTTGCAGAGGCAACATGAAAGCATGGACACTAACTCCATAATGCTCAATCTCAAAGAACTTTATGGAGAACATAGTCGAACTGCTAGATATAAAATATCTAAGCAGTTATTCCGTGCAAGGATGATAGAAGGAACATCTGTACAAGACCATGCATTAAAGGTTATTGACCTAATCACCCGATTAGGTCAATTGGGTTTTGTTATGGATTGGGAGTTAAATTAGGATTTAATCCTGCAGTCACTCCCAGAGTCATTTTCACAGTTTGTTCTCAATTATCATATGAACAAACTTAATTCTTCCTTGCCTGAGCTGTTGAATATGTTGAAAATGGCAGAGAGCCATTTAAAAAAAAATAAGGCTCCACTTCTTCTTGTGGATGGAATAAACAAGAAGAAAATAGGCAAAAAGGGTTCCAAGAGGAGGATGAATCCTAAAGGGGGCATCAAGAAAAAGAAAGGAAAGAAGGCCTCCGGACAAATGACCTGCTTTCATTATGGCAAGCCGGGTCACTGGAAAAGAAACTGCAAGGTTTACCTTGCAAGTGTGAAGCCTGGTGCTAGTGATGCACCAAAAGGTATGTATGAGATACATGCAATTTTGTTATTAGACTCTTCTAATTCAAACTCTTGGATATTGGATACCGCTTGTGGTCATCATATCTGTAAATCATTGCAGGGACTGCGGAACATTAGAGTTTTGAAGGAAGGAGACTTCGAGCTCTACGGTGCTGGAGGAGATTCCATCCAAGCAGAAGCTATAGGGACTTATATATTGAAGCTGCCTTCTGGGAAGATTTTAGAGTTGAAAAGTTGTTATTATATGCCTAAGGTCATTAGAAACATCATATCTGTACCCTTGTTAATTAAACAAGGTTATACTATGAATGTAATGAGCAGTGACTGCTCAATCAGTTTTTCTAATGAAATAATATTTTATGGCATATTTTGCAATGGTCTTTTAACTCTATCTACTGATGACAATATGCTTCATGTTAGTAACAAACGAAAGAGAGATGATGTGAACAATACTTTACTTTGGCACTGTCATCTTGGACATATTAGTGAGCAAAGGATTAACAAGTTATACAAGAAAAATTTCCTTAATCTTTATGACTATGAATCATTAGGAACTTGTGAATCATGTCTCATGGGTAAAATGACCAAGACTCCATTTAGTGGACATAATGAAAGGACAACTGAGTTATTAGGACTCATACACACAGATGTATGTGGGCCTATAACAACACAGGCCAAGGGTGGATACTCATATTTCATCACATTCACTGATGATTTTTCAAGGTACGGATTTGTGTATCTAATGAAACATAAGTCCGAAGATTTTGAAAAATTTCTTGAGTATCAAAGTATGGTAGAGAAACAAACGGGAAAAGTATTAAAATCCTTCGATCAGATAGAGGAGGTGAATACTTATCCACCGAGTTTCTTGATCACCTTAAAGAAAAGGGGATCATCTCTGAATGGACTCCTCCTTATACACAACAATTAAATGGTGTTGCTGAAAGGAGAAATCGTACTTTGTTAGATATGGTATGGTCCATGATGTGCTTCACTGAGTTACCTGTTTCTTTCTGGGGATATGCCTTGGAAACCGCGGCTAATATTTTAAATAGAGTACCATCTAAATCTGTTTCTAGCACTCCATATGAATTATGGAGGGGAAAGAAACCCAATCTTAAATATCTTAAGATATGGGGATGTCCAGCTTATGTCAAAAGAAATTTTGGACATAAGCTAGATGCTAGAGCAGATAAGTGTCTATTTGTAGGATATCCTAAAGATAGTATAGGATATCTGTTCTACCATCCTACTAAACAAAAGGTTTTAGTCAGTAGGCATGCCACTTTTATGGAGAAAGAATTCATCCTACAAAAGGGCAGTGGGAGAAATATTGAACTTGAAGAAGTTCAACAAATAGGTACATCACAACCAAATCATAACATAGTTAGTATAGAACCTGAACACACCACTCCTATCCGTAGGTCTGATAGGATGCGACATGCACCTGAGAGGTATGGGTTCATTATTGAAAATAATGAAGCCCAAATCATTGAAAATGATGAGCCTCTAACCTATACAGATGCTGTCATGAGTAGTGACTCAGACAGATGGCTGGAAGCCATGAGTTCCGAAATGGACTCCATGTATGTCAACCAAGTCTGGACTTTGGTTGATGCACCAGATGGTGTTAACCCTATTGGATGCAAATGAGTCTATAAGAAAAGATTGGGGAAGATGGCCAAGTCGAAACGTATAAAGCCAGATTAGTGGCTAAGGGTTTCAGACAAAAACAGGGAATAGATTATGATGAAACATTTTCTCCTGTTGCCATGCTCAAATCTATTCGGATCATGCTTGCTATAGCAGCATATCATGATTATGAAATATGGCAGATGGATGTGAAAACCGCATTCCTCAATGGTTTCCTTGAGGAAGAGGTTTATATGTCACAGCCATAAGGTTTTGTCTTGGAGACTAGACCTAATCAGGTATGTAGGCTGAAGAAATCCATTTATGGATTAAAATAAGCATCAAGAAGTTGGAACATCCGATTTGATAAGACAGTCAAAGAATTTGATTTTATCAAAAATGAGGATGAACCTTGTGTGTATAAGAAGACTAGTGGGAGTGCCATAATTTTCTTGGTTCTGTATGTAGATGACATACTACTCATTGGGAATGATATCCCAATGTTACAATCAGTCAAGGTGTGGTTATCTAAACAGTTTTCCATGAAAGACTTGGGAGAAGCATCTTATATACTGGGCATAAAGATCTATAGAGATAGATCCAAGAGGATGCTAGGTTTATCCCAGTCTAGGTACATTGACCAAGTGCTAAAAAGATTTAGCATGGAGGAAAGTAAAAGAGATTACTTACCTATTGGTCATGGCATACATCTTTCTAAAAAGATGTCTCCTAAGACACCTGAAGAAAGAAATAGAATGAATTCTATACCTTATGCTTCGGCAGTAGGGTCTATTATATATGCTATGTTATGTACCAGGCCTGATGTGGCATATGCCTTAGGTATAGCCAGTAGATTTCAGGCTGATCCAAGAGAGGATCACTGGAAGGCTGTGAAAAATATTCTTAAGTACTTAAGAAGGACTAAGGATATTTTTCTAATATACGGTGGATCTGATCTTAAATTAGAAGCTTATTCAGATTATAGTTTTCAATCAGATCCAGATGACAGCAAATCTATATCTGGGTATGTCTTTATCCTAAATGGAGGAGTTGTAAGTTGGAAGAGTTCTAAACAGCATACTGTAGCTAACTCAATAACTGAGGCAGAGTACATTGCTGTTAGTGAAGCTGCCAAGGAAGCTGTCTGGATGAAGAAGTTCATATCAGAGTTGGGCGTTGTTCTCGAGATTGAAGGTCCAGTACCACTTTACTGTGATAATACTAGGGCTGTTGCTCAAGCACAGGAACCAAGAGCCCATCACAAATCAAAGCACATTCTGAGACGCTTCCATCTTGTTCGAGAGATTGTCGAAAGATAAGAAGTCTGTATTAAAAGAGTTGAAATGAAGAACAACATAGCAGACCCGTTCACTAAGGCTCTACTACAGCGAGAGTTTGATCGCCACCTTGATTGTATGGTGTTAAAATTTAAAGGCGATTGGCTTTAGTGCAAGTGGGAGATTGAAAGGATTATGCCCTAAAGGCCAATCGAAATATTATATTTCGTTAGGATTTTTCCTTATCCATCCCAAAAATCAATGTATTGACATTATCATTCAATAAAGGCATTAATTTCATCATACGCTGTGTCTTAATTATTATATGATGAACTCCATAGATTTGGGCTATGGTTCTAGGTTATGATGAAATCATACCAGTGAGACCTAAAGCCTTAAAACCCTAATCTAAAATATTCCTGGTCAATGGACATTGAGTAGGGGATCAATGTTTCTGGTAAAGATCAGCACTTCCTATGTATGAGGGTGACTGATCTCACAATCACTTGTGTTTGACACTAATACTAGGATGTGGGTGCTCATTAGAGAATGAGATCACTGAATAGATCCAGATTGAGAATATCTAATGGAAAATTATCTGTTTGTCAATAGATATTTCTCATAGTGGGAGTAGTGCATGTGGTCCTTTGACCTGAGACTGCCATGGTACCTTATATACATGAATCCACATTTTGGTTCACACTCAATCATAACACTGAGTTATGCATGAGGTGATACTGGATATGGTGGATGGTATATGAAGGTTGTGAGTAGGTCAACAAGGAATTGATCAGCCCTAGTAAGAGGATATTGCATCCAGCCAATTTCGATCAAATGATGATTCGGGAAATCTTTGATCAAAGTATGAACATTAGAAGTAGTTTCTAATAGTTCATTAATGAAACATCATTAAAAAGATTGAGCTAGGGATGAATATGAAATTAGATTTGACAAGGTATCCATATCCATAATCATATTCAGGATGCAAGTTGATCAAAGGACTGAATTGCCCGGTAACTCACCATTGAAGGGTATTTTGGTAATTTCACCAAAATTCCACATCTTCCGGGTAGACATGATACGTTACTAGACGTCAATATTGTCTTGTAGGAAAATGATCAAATTATGATATTTTAAATCAGTTAATTAGAATTAGATTCTAATTGACCAACTCGAGCTAGCATGAGTTGACCTAAATCGGCTTTGTTGAGATCTAACCAAATTAAGTCAAATAGCACTCGGACCTACTGCTGGCTAGATGTGGAACCCAATGGGTCACACACAAAAAGAGTCGATGAGGGATTTAATTTATAATTAAATCATTTTGCAGGACAAATACACTAGCATGTGTTGCAGACCCAACTTCTATTCGAATTGGATTCGAATTTGGTTCTGAATTGGGCTTAATTGGGTTCTAATTGAACCTAATTAGAGTCTAATTTAAATTTTGGGACTTTGGGCTAACCCGTGGCTAAACCCATTGATTAAAAATCAATTTAAACCCTTTTCCAAAGACCGCCCAGGCCATCTTTCCCAAGAGCACGCACCAAAGGAAGAGTCCACGCGCGTGGACTCCTCTTCACGCGCGTGGGGACTTCTTTTACCGTGAAAACCAGATGGGAGGGGGCGGAAATCTTTTCTTTAGGCATCACATATCGAGTCCCTTGGATCAAGATTAGTTGGCCAGAAGAAATCCATTGCTTTTCGGTCGCAACTCCATCTCAGAACATCACGACTTTTCTGAGGTTTCTTCTGAGGTTTTTCTTCATCAGAAAATCTTGAAATAAATCAGGAAAGGTGTAAAAAATCTAAGGGGACACGTGAGGATGGAAAGAATGTGATTCTTGGGATAGCAGAGGGTTGCGTTGTTTTTGAAAAGACACCCCTCTGATATCTATAAATATGGTTGGGTTCTCGGGGTTTTCATGTAAGATAATTCATAGATCAGATTCCCTTTTTTGCTCTCCAGAATACTTCTTCCCCTTGTTCTTGTTGGGTATTGTTTCCCTTACAGAGGTATCCTCTATCGAAACTCTGACCCTAAACAAGAATAAGAGGAAGGTCTTGAACGGTAAAGGAAAGAAACAGGAAGGGTCTCTTTTCTTTCTTGAATTAAGACATTACTTGTCTTAATTTTTCTTCCACTTCAAATAAGAATTTTCTACAAGGATTGAAGTTGAGGAAAGGATCAAGAAGAGGAAAGAAGGGAGAAAGGGAATTTTCAAGAAAGAGAATTCCGGCCTATAAGTCCAAGAATTGAATTCTTGAAAAAGAATTCAAGAAGAGGATCCAAGATCAAGAAGTTGTTGTCTTCATCTCTTCTCCGTGTAGATCACCATTGGAGGGTGAACATTTGGGCACCTGGTGGAGATTTGCATTTTGGATATTGCGGTACAGGTTAGTACTTACATATATATATATTTAAATCATGTATATGAATGATATATATTTTTAATTTTTTTTTTAAGGAGATCTAGGGCTAAAGGGTTTGGTATAGATTTCATAAGATAAAATTTTGAAATCTATGTTTCCGCCTTGGTCAACAAACCCAACAAGGGTTTATTCTAATGCAAACTTAGTACAGAAGATTCTAAGATCACTTCCGAATAAATGGGACCCCAAAATAACTACCATCCAGGAAGCAAAAGATCTAAACACACTAACTATGGATGAATTGTTGGGTTCTCTCATCACACATGAACTGGCCATGTAGCGTAAGAATGAAGATGATCAGAAAAAGAAGAAAACTATTACCTTCAAAGCTGCATCGAAATCAAAGAAACAAGATGAGGAATCAGAAGATGACTGCTCCTCCTCTGAATATGGCTTAGAAGATGAAGATATAGCTATAGTCATGAGGAGATTCAGAAGGTTTATGGGAAAGAAGAAGGAAAGGTACTTCAGAAAATTTCACAAGAAAGGTGAACACAGTAAGGACAAGGAAAGAGAAAAAGAAAAGGATCAAGTGCCCACATGTTATGAGTGTAAGAAACCTGGGCATATCCATCATGATTTTCCTTTATTTAAGAAAATATTTAAGAAGAAGAGGAAGAAAGTGATGGTTGCTACTTTGAGCGACAATGAAGAGTTGACTTCAATAAAAGAGGAAGAGACCACAAAAACTGGTAATCTATGCCGTATGGATCTCTAAGATGAAGTAATGTCCCCTGAACCTCAACTTGAATTTACTTTTGATGAACTAAATTCTGCATCCCATGATTTGCTTTAAGAATTTAAAAAGGATGGGATAAAAATTTGAATTTAAAGAATAATAATGATTCTTTTTTAAAAGAAAAAGTAGAGATTTCAAAAAAGAACAAGTTATTGCAAAAAGAATTAATTATCTTTTCTGAAAATAACAAAGCTTTGGAAATTGAGAAAAATCTATATCTTGAGAAAAACAAAGCTTAGATTGATGAAAATAATGATTTGAAAAAGTAGATGGAAAAACTCAAGCTATTGGTTGAAAAGCTTACTTTATGTTCAAATAAGCTTGAGTTGATTTTGAAAGAGCAAAGAATTTCAAGCAACAAGGATGGAATCGGTTACAACTCTTTGAATACAAATGGAATTTCAGCTACTAAATTTGTATCCTCAAAAGCATTTGTACCAAAAACTATTTCTCAAAATGCTTTTGTATCATATGTTCTACATCTGCATCACATGCTTCTACATCTAGAACTTCAAAATTTATATCTTTTCAAAATGCTGGAATTGTTTGTTAAGCATGTCATGGGATGGTCTCTAAGGGTTCATGCAACCTAGTAATCTCTACAAAATGCAACCCTATGGCTCTAGAAATATGAGAAGGCTCAGGGAAGGGTAGAAAATAGGAGTCGGAGTCTTGGGGCAATCTCTGGGCATCATGAAATAGATCTTGGTTATTCAGGATAATCTTAAGATGTGGACATTGTTCTATAGGTGCAAGTTCCAAGGCTAGATGGGTGTTCCTAGATGGTGGAAGGTCACTAGGAAAGTTATTGGGAATGTTATCTTGAAAGTCCTTAAAACTAATGTCTACCGATTGGGGTGGTTCCATTGGGACTTGTTCCTGGACCTCCTCTAAGGGCAATACTTGTGAACCTTCACCTTCCTCTACAATGTTTGATCCTGACTTGATCAATTCTTCTTCAAGTTCTGTAGTGGGTTTAGGATCATTATCCTTAGATTCCTCTGATACCTCCATCTTAGGCCCATCTTCATCACACTTCACCACTAAGCTTGATTCATGGATATCTTATTGGGATTCCTTAATAGGCTTAGTGGTTTCTTCACTTACACTCCTAATGGGCTCAGACTTATCCTCTTCCTTTCCTATCTCTTCAATCTGTGGATACCCTAAGTCTTGAATATTAGTGCACTCAATTTGTACTTCAAGGTTCTTGTGGGACAGTAGAAGTTGGTTGGTCTAAGGGAAGTTGACTAGGATTGGGTATGGGTTCAAAGGTACTAACCCTGCTGGGCTTAACTTGGTAGTTCATGAATTTTCTAGGATATGACTCAAATTCCCTAGCAGTGTCATAGGCTTCTTCCATGCTATAAATCTTCCAATGGAGAAGTTCCTACTGGATATCCCAACATAGACCATCTCGAAACCTAGCTATGGTCTCAGACTTAGATTCAGTGGTGTTACATCTCTTAACAAACTCTTAGAATTTCTTGATATATTCAGACACTGGCCTATCATCCTGTCTCAGTCGGTATAATTGGTCTAAAAGTCTTTTCTCATAGAATCTACCTGGGTACTTATCTCTCAACATACTTCTCACGTCTTCCCAAGTATTTATTCCTTCTTCTTTGTGATAACATTCACACTCAATAACATACCAATGTGACCTAGCATGTTGGGTGAACTTGGTTTGGCCAACCTAACCTATCCTAATTTCGATATTTTAGTGCGCTCAAAATACTGATCCATTCATTCTTCCCACTTGATATATGCCTCTTGTCTTCCATCAAAAGTGGGTGAATAAGGTTCGGTGCCCCTAATGGGTCCCTCCTCAAAGTCAACCAAGTATGGATATGGGCTCCTAGGGCTAGACTCAGACTCTGGTTCAACAGATGGTCTAGGACCATTATTTGCTAAGGATCCAACTCCTTCATCAAGCTTATCAAGCTTACTGTTCATCTTAGCCAATTGTTCCATGATGGCCTTTAAAGGATCTTCTCGGGTGTTGTCCATGGGTTTACTTTGTTGGGAAAGATGGGAATGATAAGGTACTCCTGATCTAGTCGACATGAGCTAAGCACACAAAATCATCTATGATCTACTAGACCTATAATCTCAACCAATTGCCTAAGTCAGGGTGGCAAACCAGTCTGTAGTAACTCTGTTCTTGGCCAGGTAGGTGTAGGAGAGTGGAGGTCCCTGAATGCCAACCTTAGACACCAATTTGGGATTGGCCATGTAGGTGGACCAACATATAAGCCCTGAATCACCAAGCCTAGACACCAAGAGCAGCAGCATATACAGATGGGCTGACGCCAAGAATAGACACTTAGTCTTGACTCAACTGGTTGGTATCCCTAAGCTCTCTAAAGCAAATTAAGTGTCTATTTAATTTTAGTTAGAGCTTGGGTTCAATATGCCGGGTGGTGATTTTTGGGCTAGGGACAGGTAATGAAATCCTGACCCTATGTCAAATTGCCGCTTTTAAAGTGATTTATGAAAATGATTGCAAGCAAAAGATCTAATGAGATGTCTCTAAATTATACTTTTGGATTTTTCTGATGTATGACAGCAGAGATAAGATGATGGAAATAAAATGATATGACCCTAAATGCAATATTAAACTATATGACAAATGAAAATGAAAGAAAATGCAATTACTAAAATTCTCAGAATAGAACTTCTTCTCAAGTAGTTTTTTGGCCTGTAGAAATTCTATGAACTGTAATAAAATCTGAGAAAATAATCAAAAATTCTTTGAATTATATGTGATCTAAAAAATAAAAATCATAAGATTTGGAGGTCCCTACAAATAGTAACACCTAAAAGAACAGACCATATACGGAAAGAAAAAATTACAAAAATTAAAAGTAGATGAGATCTAAAGATGCAATTTTTTTTTTTTTTTTTTATTAGTGTTTTGAAATATTTTACTTCTTGTGTTCCCTTTCGAAGGCCTATCACAATGGCACTCCTACATGCCTTAGGAGATCCCCGTGGAATTGGAAGAGAGGGTCTTGAAACCCTACTTTTCTTTTAAGACCGGACGGCCTGGTGAAGCTCCTAACCCAGGTACTTAAGAAGTGCTAAGTCCTAACCATGCTCTGATACCAGAAATGATGGGGGACTAACTAGATACTAGGATTGTGCAAGTGATTTTTAGGGTTTTAAATTAGGTTGAGGATTCTCGAAGACAAGAAAGAGTAACTATAGGGATTCAATAATAATAAGAACTATCATGCAAGCAAGTAGTCCCTAAGCAATGATAATGAGAGGACTCCAGGATTGAGAAACCCCATAGGACTTAGCTCTCAGATCAATACCTACTTAGGAGTCAGGGGCAAACCTCAAAAATCCGAAGCGTCTGATACCGAGGTCACTCACTCTAGCAGATACGGCCTGGATGATCGAGCCATCAACCCTGTGGATGCGCCCGCTTGCTGTCCAAAGATCTCGATGGCAAGGACAACCGACTCCGTACTCATGTCACCTGGAGGACCAGCGAGCATTCAATGAAAGGTTAGGTTTCAATCAGAAGAAAGCAATAAAAGAAGGAAGGAGAGTTGTTGTGGTGATGGCAGAGTTCTTCTTGACTCAAGGTTGGAGGATGGAGTTGCGAAAGTGATGGTAACTTGAGGCCTCACACCTCTCGATGCCCGAAGGCGAAGGCGCTCCCACACGGAGATCGACGTTCCTAGTGAACGAAGGCAACTAAAGAAAAATTGGATCTCAAGAAACTTGATTTTTCATTCATCAAAGATTAACCTTACAAGGGAGGGGGTAAGGTCAGGCACCTTAGACCCTTTCAAAATTTGAATGAAAAAATACATTTCTTCTCTTGCTAAGGCACCAAAAAAATATTCAAAAATCTGAAATTCAAACTCCTTGGCCGACCAAAGCTTCTTGGATTTGGGCATGGCATGATAATGGGCTTGGAAGAAGGAATTTGTCTCCCTTGGACTTGGAAAGTTGACCTTCAATTTTGGGAAGAAGGCATGATGCAAGGCTTGTGTCTCCCTCTTTCCTTGGTTGCTCACCCTTCTTTAGAAAGAAGCTTGATATGAGGCTTGGAGCAAGGCCTTTGTCTTCAACCTTTCCTTGGTTGCTCACCCTTCTTTGGAAAGAAGCTTGATATGAGGCTTGGAACAAGGCCTTTGTCATCAACCTTTCCTGGTTGCCCATGACTTCTATAGTAAGTGGCTTGATGGAGGAAGGGAAAGGAGGAGAGAATATTTGATGTCTCCATTTGGCATCCAACAAAATCTCACTTGTGCCGCCCACATGGCTGGATGATGTGGCGCCACATGGGATGATGAAGTGGCGCCACATGGGGGAGTGAAGTGGTGCCCTAGGGTTGACATGTTGACCTTCAAGGCTTGGCCCAAAGTAGTTGAGCTGGACTCAAAGACCACTACGACTTGGACCTAGACTTGGACTAGACTCAATATAGGACTGGACTCAATATAGGACACAACTTGACCCAATCGGTCAAAGTACAAGACTAGACACTGATATAATAGACTCAATTCAAAACTAAAGAAATTACAAGTTTTATGCTTGAAGCCTTATTTCAAGACTTGAAAAAAAATAGAACCCTAATTGGACATCCACACAGGGCTGAGGAGCCATTGTCGGATTCTGGTGCCCACACCAGACTTGTAATCTAACTAGGAAAAGGCCTGTCAACCTAACTGTAACCCTAGTTAAGAGAGGACATGGGAGCTCTATAAATACTTCACCACCTCCCCCTCTTGTAAAAAAAAACCTTTCTCTTATGAATACAATATTGCTGAAATTTTAGTTTAAGAACTTGTGTTCTTATGTTGGTGTTGGAGTTTTTGTATTACTTTGTGTGCCCTATTCATCCTTGCTGCCCTAGCACCCTTCCACGCCCTAGCTTACTACCATCCAAGTCTTCACACACCCAAGAAGGAGTGCCCTAGCTGCCATCCAAGCCAAAGAGCATCATCCTACTTCTAGCCTCCAGCTTCAAACTTCTACCTTGATTTCAATTAAACCCTAGTTTCCATTCAAATTTTTATTTGCTATTTTGATTGACCCCTGATGCTTACAGGATCCCCGAGGTGTTTCACCTCCCCAGAGGAGGCCTTCTTTGCCTCCAGGATGCCTCAAATCAGCCATATAATTAGAGAAACCAAGCATTATCTAGACTCCAATCATAGTGCTGTGTGATCTCTTCATCGAAAGTTCTTCAAATTTCTGACTGGTAAAAACCTTCCCTTCTCTTGATATCTGATTTGATGAAGAATAGCTATCCTAAATCGGGAGTTTCTCAACTCTCGGGTCCTGGCTATTTCATTACCTTGCACGAGTTGTTTTGCGATATGATGAATCTTTGCATTGCTGAATCTTTTGCTAATTCTTGTTTTATCTTGGAAATTTAGCCTACAAACCTAAATTATAAAAATCATAAAAAAACTAATTTACTATTTTCCTGCAATCTTAGAGTCATCCTGCATCACCATCAGATGAGTCAACTTGACCATTCGAGTCGACCCAACAATTCGAGTCGACTTGGCTCGAGTCGGCTCGTTCAAAAAGTGTCGACTCGAATAGAAGTTTGACAACACTTTGTTAAACAAGTTCAGAATGATTCCCAATCATTTGCATGCCAACAAAGCAAGAAGAAACCCTCGGTGTGTGACCCCATAAGTTCAAATACTAAACCGGTAGCACGAAAACATTTCCAGTACCAGCCAAAGTTGCCATCTACCAATGATACCCTGCATCCAGATAGGTTAAATGTTGTAGAGAAGTATGAACCTATTGAATATGGAATATCATTGAACTTATTCCTTGAACCTCCTAATGCTCTGGATGGCACAGGGTTAAACTACCCAATCATAATCAGTCCATTTCAATATGTCTCAAATAAAGAATCCCTATCGCTCCTTACAAGGAATGCCCTAGCCAAGGTCTTTCTCAATTGAGGCATATTAAGAATTCAATCCAAACCATTTAGAGAGGTCAATCCTATCTCGATCCTACTACCATTACACAAGTTCTTGACTGTACCTAGCAACCTTCCGTCATAGGATTAGAAATCTAGGTAGTCCGACACCTAAGCACAGTGAGTTGTTTGCAAGCTGCCTAGTGATCTCAAGTCAAAGAAATAATTTATGTCCACAATCTAATGAAAGTCTCCTCTTCGCAGAAAGAGAATCTCGCATGAGAGTCACTTCAGTGAAGTATCAAACACAACACTTGCATGTCTTACCAATGTCTCCACATTCCTTGGTTAAGAGGATGACCAACCTATATGACATACAACGATCTATACTTGATATATAGTTATCTTATAACAATGTATCATTCGATTATGAATAATTTAAAAATTATTTGATATATCCTCTCTATATCGAGTACAAGAAAGTTCTAAGGACTTCATCACACAAGAGTTCACATTAAGAAAAATGCACCTATGATGAACTACCAAAAGATAACTTTTATTTATATCAAAATTAATATCCAATATACAAATAGCATAACCATATATAGCCTAAACGATTGGCTTTGGGACACAATTTTCAACATGACATTCTTGCATTATAGGGAATAAAGGTCTGGTTGTCATCTCAGTTTTCTATGAAGGACTTGGATGAAGCTCCTATATACTTGGTATGAAAATCTATAGAGATAGATCTAAGAAACTTTTGAGATTATTTCAATCTATGTACATAGACACTGTGCTAAAATGGCTCTGCATGAAAAATTTTGAGAAATGCTATCTTTCGATAGGCCATGGAATTACTCTTTCCAAGAAGGATTATCCAACAACTCCGAAGGAAAGAGAGTATATGTGTAAGATTCCATATGCTTCGACAGTAGGTTCTATCATGTATGCCACGACATGTACTAGACTAGATATGGCAAACTCATTAGGGGTAGTGAGTAGATACCAATCTGACCCAGGTGAGGCACATTGGAAGGTAGTAAAGATTATCCTTAAGTATTTATAAAATACTAAAGACCAATGGCTAATTTATAGAGAACCTGACTTAAAACTTGTGGAGTATACTTATTCTAGTTTTCAATCAGATAAAGATGACAGCAAGAGTATATCTATATTTGTGTTTACCCTGAATGGAGGAGCCATCTGCTAGAAAAGTTTCAAGCAACATACAATTGTAGACTCAGTATGCGAAGTAGAGAACATTGAGTGTCAGATGTTGCAAAGAAGGCTATGTAGTTATGGAAGTTCCTAGGCAAGCTAGGAGTAGAACTTTACGTGGATGGTCCTATTCTGGTGTACTGCAACAACACTAGAGCCATTTCTCTAGCTAAAGAGCAAAAGTCCCATCAATATACCAAGCACATTCTGCATCGCTACCACCTTATATGAGAGATCGTGGAACGAGGTGACATTGAACTTACGAAGATCGATGGAAAAGAGAATCTGGTCGACCCCTTCATTGAATCTATTGGAGTTCAAGAGTTCAACGATTGTAAATTGAAGATGGGAATATGATTCTTTTCTGATTAGCTTTAGTCCAAGTGGGAGTTGTTGGGAAAGTGTCCCAATGCGTCGCCAAGCTTGTAGATGGTTGAGCTATTGTTGTAATTGTATATGAATTATGTTGAATAAAATATTTATTCTGGCTGTTCATCACATTTTACATCTTCCTATAATGAACACTTGTGTAATGAAGTCCTTAGGACTACCTTGATATGATGTAGAGAGGATATATCATCTAGTTCATAAGTTGGTCCACGACCAAATGATACATTATCACAGGATGATAATATATTAATTGTAGTTAGTTATATGTCGTAGTCGTTGGTTGTCCTCTTAACCAAGGAGTGTAGAAACACTGTGTGGCATGTAGGTGTTATGTATGACACTTCACTAGATATGACCCATCTGTAGAACATTTTTTCTACCAAAGAGTAGTTCGCATTAGGATATGGATATAAGTGTTCCTCTGACTTGAGATCGCCATGGTAGCTTGCAAGGAACTTGCTGTGATTAGGTATCGAACTACCCAGATTTTTAATCTAGTGATGAAAGGTTGCTAGGTACAGTCAAGACTTGTGTAGCAGTAGTTGGATCAAGATGGGATTAACCCCCCCGAAAGAGTTTGGAGTGAATGACTCATTATGTATTAATTGAGTAAAACTTTGGCCAAGGTAGTCCTTGTAAGCAGTTACATGGATTTTGAGTTTGAGACATATTGTGATGGACTATTCTATGGTTAGAAAGTTAAACCCTAAATCTTCCGAAGCATTGAGGGTTAAAGAAATGTATTATTTGATCATCATATCCATTTGATTGTTAATAGTTGCCCTGTAACCTTCGACCTATCTGGACACCGGGTGTCATTACTAGATGGCGACTTTGGCCAGTACTAGAAGTATTATAGTACTACTGGCTTAGTGTTCAAATCTATGGGGTCACATACCATAGGGTTTCTAATTGACCTAATGGCTATTGAATGATTGGGAATTATTTTTGGACTCTTTGGACAATTTGATTGTCCATCTACATTTTGGAGTTGACTAGAATCATGAGTTGACTCAATTGTAGGGATTTGATGATTTGTCAAGTGTTGACACATCATGTTACAAATATTATAACAAAGGTTTTAATTACTAAATGTTGGTGATTATATGGAGGGTTAGTGGCAATGTGATTGCTTGATTAGCTCAATTTGATTGAACAATTTAGTTTCGGTCAAACCGAATGTGATTCGATTTGGGCTCAAGTTAGGTCCAGTGTGATTGGGCTAAATTATTGCATCCAATTTTAGATTTAAGTTTTTATTATGAATTCAAATTTTGATTTAAGTTTTAAATTCAGAATTTAGTTTGAATTTAAAAGGATGTAACTCCCATGGCCTTGAATCTTTTGTAACCCCCATAATTATCCCATAACTTATATAACTCTCCCCTTTCTTCTCTCACCACTTACCTACATATGGGGGCTTGATGAGGACTTGACAGAGAGTGATTTCTAAAATTTATTTGCTAGAAAATCTTTAAAAAAGAGGGCAAAGGAAGAAGAAGAGCTTAAGATCTTTATGTGGGGAAGAAAGGTTTGGGTTTGGGTGTGTGCTGCTAGTATTCTAGGCTTGGGAAGAGTGTCTTGGAAAAGGTTCTTGAGTACACCTCCTAAATCCTCCACAGTACTTCATCTCCTAGAGTGTCCCAGTGAAGAAGAAGAAGAGTCTACAAGCCAATCTGTTCTGGCGAAGCTAGCACTTCAAAGGTAGAATGTCAAGGATGAACTCCGGTATGGATTGCCTGTAGAGGCCAGACACGTGCGGCTTCTAGAATGATTATCTTCCGTAGTAAGATTTTCCTCAGCCCGGTGAGTGTTGCATCGGATTAAAGGTAAAGTCTCGGTGAGTTTGCTAAATAAGTGTGCTTTAGCAAGTGCATTGAACATAGAGTGGTTCTATGTGATGCACGACTTTGTGTGCTTGTATTTTCTTTTATTTTCATGTTGATGTTCATACATGATCCTATTTGTAGGCCTATATTAGAAATATTCTAATATTATATGTTGATTAATATGATTAATCTAGTCTTTCGCTATGATGCAAGGTTAAGAAATTTTAAAGTTGCATGGCTTTTGCCTATATAATGTTTCCTTACACCTTTATATCAACTCTTTTGTGATGAAGCCATTAGAAATACTTCTATTTAACAAAGGAGGATTTATCATATAGTTCTTAAACCTGCACATGACCAAATGATATGTTATTACTTAGAATGATAATATTTATCGAGTATAGGTAGTTGTGTGCCATATGAATTGGTTGTCCTTATAACCAAGAAGTGTGGAGATATTGGTATGGCATGCAAGTATAGGAGTATATTTCACTAAACATGATCAACTTTGTAGAATACTCTTCTATCAAGAATATCTCATAGAAGGAAATGGGTATAAGTGTCCCCTCGACTTGAGAACACCATGGTGACTTGCAAGCAATATACTATATTTTGGTGTCAGATTACCTGCATTTCTAATAAAGTCATGGAAGATTTTTGGATACAGTCAAGTACTTGTAAAGTAGGAGTACAAGTCAAGATGAGATTGACCACTCCAAGGTTTTAGGGTTATGCTTTGCTATGCTTCAATTTAGGAAAACATTGACCAGGGTAATCTTTATGAGGAGTCACAGGATTTATTGGATTAAAACACCTTTGAATGTACAGATTAAGAGTTGGTAGTTAACTCTAAAATCATCCTAAGCATTGGATCAAATGGATGAATTAAACGATAACCATATGCCTGGGTTTTTAATTATTGTTTTGCAATCATTTGACCTATCTAGGTGCCAGTACTATTGCTAGATGGTTATCTTGATTAGTTTAGAAATTTATTCCTGTACTAATAACTTAGCATTCAAACCTATGGGGTTACACACAATAGAAGTTTTGATTGATCATGATAGCTGATTAATAGTTAAGAATCATTCAATAATATAATTGTTAATA
Source organism: Areca catechu (assembly GCA_021397845.1). Taxonomy (NCBI): domain Eukaryota; kingdom Viridiplantae; phylum Streptophyta; class Magnoliopsida; order Arecales; family Arecaceae; genus Areca; species Areca catechu. Next base: position 104,451,554 of record CM038040.1, read on the forward strand.
TGATTCATAATTAACCTTATACAAGTATTGTAAAGAAATAATTTATTAAGTATTAATAATTTATATGAGGCTTAATTAGTAATTCGATTACTAATTGGCTCAATTTTATTGAGTAAAGGGATTTAGTTCAAGTCTAATTGAATTGGGTTAAAATAGGTTTGATTCAATTAGGTTATATAACGACCAATTGCTAAGGAATTTAAATGTTGATTTGATTCAAACTTGGACTCGATTAATTCTTGATTTGATTAAAATTTAATTAATTTAATTATTACCTAATTGGATTATGTTCAAGTTGTCTAGATAGGCCAAACCAAATTTGATTTAGATATTGGCATATTTAGATCAAGTCAATTTTGAAATTCCAACCTAGCGCATACTTTCTCTCCTTGTTTTCATTCTTCATGCAAATTCTGATTTTTCATGAAGAGATCCCATGTCTAATCTATGTTTCATTGCCCTCCCTCATTCTTCTTCATATTAGGATAGGTTATTTTAATTTTAAATTAAAGTTTGAATTTAATTTGGAGTTTTAATAGGATTCAAACTCCTAAGCCTAATCTTTATCTATATCCCAGTCCCCTTTTATCTACATCCATTTTTCATGCCAATTTTAAGGAGGATTCCTGATGAGCATGCGCATATGTGGGAGCCTATTACCATGAGTTTTGAGAAGGGAATCATTGAAAAATTTGAGAGAGGGATATTGGGCTTGAAAATCAAGAGGGGCATTGGTGTTCTTGGCATTAGGGTTTCAGGGAGAAAAAAAGAGAAGGGTCTCCATTGTTTTTATTTTCTTCCACCTTTTAATCATCCTAAGTCTATGCTTTTTCTTTATCTTGAAGGGTCAAAGAGGTTTTGAAGAAGGAGACAAATCAGCCATCTAGTGGCCTTTGCGTGGAGCTAGCAATCCTAGAAGGCTAATCTACATTAGGGCTCCATGTGGACTTGTTGTAGAGGCCGGACAACTTGTACCACTACAAGATGACTTGAAGAAATTATTTCCATGTACATCAAAAGTGGAGATCAAAAACCCATGGTTACGTATGAGATCTAGTCTCATAGGTTTTGTAGATCTGATCTACAGCATGCATTGTTAAGATCAATGCATGCTAATTGTTAAATTTCAACATTTACTTCCTATGCATATCATATCTAGATCATTGGTAGATGTTTTTATATTAATTCCAATACATATTTTTGAAATTAAAAATATTTTAATTTGACATGCTTCTACTAAAAATAAAAGAAATAAATTGCAGGCACGAAACCTTACACTGATTTCTAACGGTGGTACCAGAGTCATATGTTTCTTAACATGAAATGTTTAGGATGTAAAATCTGATTTTATGTGCTTAATATCTGAGTATCTACATTAGATTGGGTTAATCACCATGACCATCATGTCATAAGAGAAAAGTAGGGTTTGAAGGCTCTCTCTTTCCTTTCCATGGGGTCTCCTATGGCATGTAGGGATGCTACTATGATCTCATTCATGAACAAGTGAAGTAAAAAGAATTTTACTAAAATTATTTTAATTAATTTACTATTTATGATCTGAAATTAAGTTGTTATGATTTGATTTTATGTTTAGAATATATATCATAATATAGATTTCAACATTATAACTATATCATATAGTATATATCTAAAGTGTTTAATATGTATGAGGTGCATAAAAATTGTTTAGATCAAAATTTAGCATAATTAAACTTGATTAATTGCTGGAAATAAGATGTCAAAGTTTAGGTCTAATATTAAGAATGAATGATCTAATAGCAATTCGTAGACCTTGGGCTATTGGTTATCTTGAATCAGGTCAATTAATTATGTTAGATCTAGTATTATAATTTTGATTGATATGGACTTAATAGAGAAATTGATTTAACTTAACCAAAAGTTGATTAGGATTAGGTAAAGCATTCTCTAGATCAATTCTATAGTAATAGCTTAATCAAGTCCATATTATGTCAAATAGACTTGATTTTGGTTCAGTGATCAGGCCCAAGTCATTAAACTAGTCTAATAAAATCTAATAAACCGATTAGCGTCTAAGGTAAGTTTTGTAATTTGATCATGGTTATTAATTAGGGCTACCTCTTACCTAGCCAACATGTTTGTGTCTAAGAAAAGAGGTTAATGGCACAACCCTCCCATCGATCCCACTTTCCTGGCCAATGTTGTCAATTAAGTTTTGATCATATAGCTTATTGATTTGAGTAAACCTATGCCAGCAAGGATGATTAGCATGACTAATCTAAGTGCCCTTAGACAAATTTGTCTTCAACCCTTGTCACAAACCTAGTGAAGTTAATGGGAGGATTATTGACTAATTTCTTTTCTTTTCTTAACCATTTAATAAAATTCTCTAAATTATTAGATCCCTACAATAATAAAGTTATGGATATAACCAAGTCATAGCCTCCCATTAAGTTAGGTGATAATGGGTCAATAGACTGGATGATCATTAGAGGTATAAATACCTGGTGCTTATTTGCTATTATAATTATCATTCATAATACGATGACTGGGATGTGACATTCTTATGGGTGGTTAAGTTGGTTGAGCAAACTCATACCTGATAATTTGTTAGCTTGATCCACTGAGTTTTATCATAATAATGGTTGCACCTAACCAGGATTTTCAGTGAAGATGCAAACACTTACTAAAGAGGTGCCCGGGGAAAAATTAATACTTTAAATTATTTAAAGAGATAATTTGTTAAAACCAGCCCATAGATTCATAGGGTTTGGTTGAGCAAACTCGAGCCTGTATGCAGTTTGTGCAATTTTTAGTACCCGCTATGAAATTAGTGTAATCACTCAAATTGTAGATAGAGGCTACTAATTTTTGCAAAATAATGGAAAAGCCTTTAGACTAAAAACAAAGTATTTAAGATTATATAATTCATATACTAATAAGTTTTGTTCTCTTTTTCTTTCAGTTAAAATAGCAACTTCTTTATCGCTCTGATCATTGTTGGATAATGAAAAGTTGATGGGATCCAATTTTGATAATTGGTATCGAAAGTTGAAGATCATCTTGGAGCACAAATGGATCTTGTATGTCCTGACATATCCTGCACTCATGGAGCCTGCTCAAAATACTTGTAGTATGGTCCAAGACACTTATCAAATGTGGCTCAATGATTGAATCATGGTCTATTGCATTATGCAGGCATCCATGAATGACGAGTTCAATAACAAATTTGAGGATGCTTAAGCAAAGGATATGCTTCAAGTATTGAAGGAATCCGTCAGCACTCTCGATGATGTTCAAAGTTATAAAATATCTTGTACTATTTTCAATGCCAGGATGAGGGAAGGGGTATCAATCACTGATCATGTATTGTACATGATCGAACTGATCGAGTGCCTAAGCAAACTTAGATTTTCCTTGCATGAGCAATTAAAACAAGATGCAATTCTGAATTCCCTATCAAAGTTCTTCCTTGACTTCCCTAATCATTATAGAATGACTAAGCTGCAATCAATTACCATAATTTATTAAGGTTGTTGCATGCTTATGAGAATGATCATTAGCTTTACAAGGGGCTAGAGAATGTAGTGGGATGTTTTACTTCGATCGGGTATCATGCCTTTAAGAAATGAAAAAATGAAGGTGCTACATGTTGGGTGACTCAGCCAAGTCAGACCAAGAAGTTCAAAGTTGACCAAAGTCAAGTAGAGTGCTTTTAATGTAAGAAACAAGGTCACTGGAAGAGGAACTATTCTCTTTACATTGCCTCTTTTGACCCAAACAAGCCAAGGAAGAAGAAGAATCAACAAGTGGTTACTGCACAAGGTACTTATATAATAATACCATGTAACTTCTTATTTTGTGATACTACTACCTAGGTATTAGATATTAGAAGTCTTACTAATATTTGCAATTCATTGTAGGGACTTCAAGTTAGTAAAAGATTTAAAGATGGTGAGAGATTCCTGAATGCTGGAGATGAAAGATCAGTTCTAGTTCTAGCTTTAGAAATTATCAAGCTTGTTTTTAATTCTTATATCATTATTTTAGGTGATTATCACTACTGTCCTAATTTCTTGATGAATGTTATTTCTATAGGCCTTTTAGCAAAAAATGGTTACCATTTTTCAATAAAAAAAAATTATTGTGATGTCATTATGAATGGTGTTACTTTAATGTATGGATTATTAAAAAATAGTATTTATATTTTATCACAGCCTATTAGTGTAATGTACATGTCTAATAAATGCCCTAGATTAGATAATGTGCCTGATATTTACCTTTGGCACTATAGGCTATGTCATATTAAGAAAAATAGGATAAATATGTTATCTAAAGAGGGAATCCTTGAGCTCAATGATATTGAATCATTGCCGACCTATGAATCCTACCTTCCTGGAAAGTTGACTAAGTCACCTTTTTTTGAAAAAGATGAAAAAGCCACTGAAGTTGTAAGTTTAGTACATAGTCTATGAACACTTCTATCATAGGAAGATTTACTACTTCATCACATTGACTGATAACCTATCGAGGTATGGGTTTGTCTACCTTATCAAACATTAGTCTAAATCATTTAATATGTTCAAATGGTTCCATAATGAAGTAGAAAAATAAACTAGAAATAATATTAAAACTCTTCAATTGGACAGAGGAGGAGAATACCTCACAGTGAGTTTTTGACATATTTAGAAGAGAATGAAATTCTTTTTCAATGGACACCTCAGTATAATAGAATGTTTGAAAGGAGGAATTAAATCTTGTTAGTCATGGTTTTGTTTATGATGGGGTTTATGAGTCTACTGATCTTCTTTTGGGGATATGAACTTTAGTTGGCTTGTTATCTTCTTAATAGAGTTCTGAGCAAGCCAATAAATAAATTACCATATGAAATATGGATAGGGCATAAGCTAGGACTCTCATAACTTAGGATTTGGGGATGTCCGGCTTATGTCCAATGTTTGAAAACTGACAAGCTTGGACCTAGGTCTGACAAAATATTATTATAGAGTACTTGAAAGAAACTAAGGACTATTTCTTCTACCTTGCTAATTAACAAAAAGTGTTCATCAGTAATAATGTAGTCTTTTTAGAAAAACATCTAGTGAAACAACAAATGCCACTATGGTTGAACCTGAAAAGTTTGATAGGCAGAACAACCAACACAAATAACCTTCTGAACTAGATTTAATTCTATCAAATCTATAGCCCATTATAGAGGCACACTTAAGGAGATCTGGTAGAGTACCATGTCAGATAAATGGATACAGGTTTCTTGTTCTAGGACAATGATGTTGTTGAACTTAATAAAAATTTTGAGGATCCGATCACCTATATGGATGCCATGAAGAGTTCTAACTTTGATAAATATCTTAAAGCCATGAAGTCTAAAATAGAGTCTGTGAAGGTCAATGATGTATGAATACTTATTGATCCACTTGAAGGAGTAAAATTCATAAGGTGTATGTAGATTTTTGAAAGAAAAAGAGGCATAGACGAGAAGGCGGAAACCTATAAAGCCCATCTCGTTGCAAAGAGATATCATCAACATTATGGTATTAACTTTGATGAGACATTTTCTCTTGGCCAATGCTCAAGTCCATTCATATTATGCTTGCAATAGTGGCACTTCTCGATTTCAAAATCTGGCAAATGGATGTTAAAACTACTTTCCTAAATGGAGAGTTGGAAGAAGAGATATATATGATACAACCTGAGGGTTTCACATCCACAAATGAATCAAAGGTGTGCAAGCTTTAGAGATCCATTTATGAATTAAAGCAGGCATCTTGGAGTTAGAACATGTATTTTGATAAGGTGATTAGAATGTATAGCTTCGTTAAGAATGAAGAACTTTGCATATACAAATTGGCTAATGGTTTAATGGTCATATTTCTTATTTTATATGTAGAAGAGAATCTCTTAATCAAGAAAGACATTCTTACATTCTAGAGGATAAAAGTGTGGCTACCATCTCAGTTCTCCATGAAGGACTTAGAAGAAGTATCCTACATCATTTAGATGAAGATCTATAGGGATAGATCTAAAAGGCTGCTAGGATTATCTAAATCACATACATTGAAATCATGCTGAAGTGGTTTAGTATGGTGAACTCTAAGAAATGCTATCTTCCAATAGGCTATGAAATTACTCTATCTAAGAAAGATTGTCCGATAACTCTTTAGGAGAGAGAGTATATGGTAGGACTCCCTATGCCTCAGTAGTGGGATTTATTATGTACACTATGACATGTATGCGACCAGATGTGGCACACTCACTGGGGATAGTGAGTAGATTGTTGGGCCTCATACGGTGCTTCCAAGGCTTAGGAGACCATGGCTAAGGCCAAGGCTCATGATGTGTTCATGGGGTTACTAGGGCAAGTTTGGGCACTAGAGCGAAAGTCTACCAGCCTTTTGGGTCTTGACGTTCAGGGGACTTGAGCCTCAAAAGGCTAACTTGTATTGGACTAGTTATGAGTTCTAGGTATGTATAATTGGGCTAAGTCAAGAGTGTACATGGGCATGGAAAACTCAATTATACATCAGGTTAGCCAAGGGGAGTTATTTAGGGTTAGGTCTAAGTGACCTAATATATATACATTATATATATGGGGCTGATTTGAGCCAAGCATAATAAAAGATCTTTTTCACTCTCATATCCTTTCTCTTCCCATCCATCTTCAACTCTACTTCCATCCCCTACTAGGGAGAAAGCTCTAGCCTTCACATCCAAGTGCAAAGAGGAAGAATATCCTAGTGCTAGGATTCCTAGTCAAACTAGGAATCCCAAGTACAATCAGATTTGGAGCTGTCGCTTGTTCCACCCTTTTAGAGTTCGGCTAGGAGACTTTGAGGGCATGATGCTATTTGGTTTGAGGTCCCAATAGGAGTGGTTTCATATTAGAAATAATCTGAAAGGTTTGGTGGGTGTTGGAGAAGAGTTTTTAAGGATTCCTAGTCCTAGTAGGAATTTTATTCCAAGAGATTTTGGAGTCTTCCTTTGTCTCTTTTGCTTGGAGTTCAACCTAAAGCTTTTGATGTATGATTGCATTCTACTTTGAGATCCCAAGCAAGAGGTTTCAAATCTGTTAGAGGTCTAGAATGTTGGGAGGATGTTGAATCTCTTTGAAGTTTCCTAGTTGTCAAGGCTATGTTGTTATCAAGGTTGATTGCTTCAATTCCATATTGCTGCTAACTCCAATTGATTTTTTGAGATTGACTACTGGTAGAAGGACATCCACATGCCTTGGTACAAGCTCCAATAAGTGGTATCAAATCCCAAGTTGCATGGAGATCATGGGAGATGCTGGAAGTTACAGATCTTCAAGTGCTAAAATATCAGCAAGGTCCTGTCAAGGTACTTCTCAAATTGCTCAGTATATATGTTGTGTGTTTGGCTTGGATCGGGCCATGGGTAGTAGCATGAAAGTTGTTTTTGAGAAGTTTGATGGAAAAGGAAACTTTTCCAGGTGATATCTTGGTCCAGTTAGACTTAAATCAGGTGTAGGAGGAATAGCCTGATGGAATATCGACGAAATAATGGATGCCCTTGGAGAAGAAGGCTTGTGCTTTGATTAGAGGATATTTGGTAGATGTAGCTCTTTATTAGGTGATAGAGGAGAGGAACCCAAAGGGTTTGTGATTGAAATTGCATAGTCTCTGTTGACCCCTTGAGTGATTTTGATGATAACAAAACATTGGAGCATATATTTGTCTTACAATAACTCTTCAAGTAAATTACAAGTTTTTGTAAGATGATCTTAATGCCTAATTGCAACTCTTAAACCTTATTATAGGTTATGTGTTGCGTTGTAAATGTTTCATGTAAAGAAGAACCCAAAGAAAGATTGATGTAATATTCTTGAAAAAGGGTTACTTTAATGTGTTTTCAAGATTAAATTTATTTAGAATTTGTTATTAGTTAAGTTGGGAAGATTCTTAAGTATTGAAGAGTTACTGGAGGAATTCTAAAGAAGAATTAAAGCTTTTGTTGGAAATTCACTCGAGCTGACTCGCATGAAGAGAGTCGACTCAAATCCATAGCACGGTTGAAGGATTCTGGCTTGCAGAGATCCGAGCTGACTCGAAGGAACCCGAGCTGACTTATCCAGAGCATCATTACATGAATCAGATAGGCGAGCTGACCCGAAGGGAGTCCGAGCTAACTCAACCATTTAGTCAGGCATTCGAGTCAACCCGTCAAGCATCAAAGCTGACTTCTCCAGAGTCTAAGAGAAATCAGTTCTAAGAAAATAGCCAGGCGAGCTGACTCTACTGAGACAAGCTGACTCTACTGAGACAAGCTGACTCCTCCAGGGTATAACTTTGAAGACCTGTGAATCCGAGCCGACTCAACTAGAGTAAGGAATTATCGACACTAAAGATCCAAGCTGACTCGATTATGGCAAGCCGACTCGACCAGAGTAAAGAATCAACTCTTTAAGGATCTGAGCCGACTCGAGGCTTCGAAGTCGACTCGAATGTTAATTCCATACAGGTAAGGCTAGTTCTAGAACTTCATTTTTGAATTGAAAAGGTGCTCCAACGGTCAAAAGTCAAGTCCCAATGGTCTACAATGACTATATCGATCCAATAAGAGTACAAGACTCTATAAATAAGGGATTTGGATAACCTTTGAAGAAGCTAATGCTTAATTGAACATTAAATTAGCTTGTGAGCAAGGGAGCACAAAGAAAAACATTCAAGTCTACCTTCAAGTCTTCACCAACTCTAATCAGAAGCTTGAAGCACTTATTGAGGAAGAAGAGGAAGCCATTGAAGTGCATTAAACCCTATTTAAGATGTCTTCTCTTAAGCTGCAACTGCAACCATCAGACAACTTAGGTTTGTCATTAGTTTCTTACTTTCTATTAACTCTTTATAAGTTTGTGGGTTATTGGTGATCTCGGTTTAAAAATGAAGTATGGGTTGTTAGTGATTCTACTTTAAGACTAACAGCGTAAGTGTTTTTGGTGAGCCTTGTCAAAACCAAGGTTAGGTTCTTGGTGATCCTGTTCAAAACCTAGTGTTGGGTTCTTGGTGATCCTGTTGAAAACCAACTGTTGGGTTTTGGATTGTGAGCCTGGTAAAACAATCCGACTGTATTCATATAGTGAATATAGTGAAAATCCTAAGTGGTATCTTGGGTAGTAGACGTAGGAGCGAGGGTGCTCTGAACAACTCTAAATTTACCATGCTTGCATTGTGCTACTTTTTTGTTTGTAATTTACTTCCGCTCTTAATTATTTGAAATACAGCACCGACCACTAAATTAGATTTAAAAGAGCACATACCTGATTAATTTTTTAAATTTCCAATTCACCCCCTCTTGGAAAAGCCACTTGGGCAACAACTAGTATCAGAGCAGAGCATTTGAACTTATCTAGAGTAAAGATTAATGGCTCATCCCATGAGTACTTCCTTGGCCGAAGGCCAATTTACTAATAGACCTCATGATGCAGGATAAATTATGATAAATTAAATTATTGATTTTAATCTTAATTACAGAGATTAACAGAGATTAATTTTTTTTTAAGGTTTTTAGTTTAAAAGACTTAAAGGAGACAATTAATACAAACGAAGCAACTAGTTAACAACAACCCGCAAAGTAAATCTAACAAAGTAAACTAGAAAAATAGGATTTGGCAAATGAGAAACCACCATAAACTAGGGTCTACTTATCAAGGAATCAGATATCAAAGAGTAGGGATGGGTTTTAAGATTTACCAACAAAGATTATAACCCTTTGGAGTAGATCTGGCTGGACTCTCAAGGATCTTGTGGTAGGGCTTCAAAAACTCGATCTTCGAGCTTCGATCTTCCATGATGTTGGTTCTAAGGAAAGAACACCCTGACATTGGATCCTCGATCACCTACAATCACTCAATAAATAAAATCACTCAGTTAGGAAGTAGTAATGGAAAGAAAAAGATGGGAAAAGTGGAAGGGAAGGGATGAAGGTGGGTAGCTAGGGTTTCTTAGTTGCCGGATATATAGGGTAACTAGGGCATCGAACCCTGCGATGCTGCGAAGAACAAAGGAAAAGGGCCTCAAACCCCGTGATGTTTCAAAGAACAAAGGATAAGGAACCCACACCCCGCAATGCAAATAGCAAAGGAAATTCAATAGCATGTCTTTATTGATGAAAAATAATAATTACAAGGAGGGGTTGATGGGGTATTTATGGACCCTCAACCAATGATGTAAGGGATTCAAATACAAGACTTTTTCTCCCATAGACTACAATTCCTAGAATTCTGGCTCTAGGCATCCTGGACTCTTGTCTCTGGATAGAAGAGGACTCAAGAGTTTTGGTGAGACTCTTGAGTTCTGGAAACTTAAGCAGCTCTGAACCTGTTTGATCCAAACATCTGCAGTAGAGAACCATTGAACCTCCTCCATTTGGGTGATCCAATATTTTAGAACTCTTTGAAATTTAGCATGAAAAAAATGCTTGGCCAACTCTTGGAATTTTTTGGCATGAAATTCTTGAGTGGAGGCGCCAATTTGAGAGAGTCCTTATTTACATATCTTAAAATTAAGTTGGCATTAAATCTTGAGTGAGAGTATGCCAAGGATGAGACTCCTTCTATACTTCTCTTAAAAAGAAGTTGGTGCTAACTCCTTCTTAAGTAGCCGACCAAAGAGGATTTGTGGCATGTGTTGTCATGTGATGATGTCCAAATAAAGTGACATGGAGTGTGTTGGCATAACATGTCCAAACATGACATCTGTTGATGTCCAAATTCTTGAAAGGTTGTGCCAAAAACAAACTGACTTGGGCTAGTTACATGGCTTGTCTTGGGCTAGCACATGGAGTCTCATGGCCTATCTTGGGCTAGCACATGAGTCTTCATTGGGTGCACATGGGTCTTCAATTGGGTGCACATGGGATGTTGACTTGAGTTCCCTGAAGACTTAACTAATTACATGGACTCAATAACTAATCAAATGGACTCAATACTAATTATTACAAGACTTAAAATCAAATAACTAAAGCCCCATTTGATCAATTGATCAAAAGGCATAACCTCATGTAACAAAAAATAATAAATTGGTAAACTGGATTTGGCCCACTGGGGTTTTGACTCAATATGGTAAAAAGGGTTTAGCTCAAAAGGCTAAATAATAAAACCCTAATTACAGTTGGTAAAAAGAGATAACCCTAACTAAGCCAAAATAACAAAATTTAAAATAAAATATTTATAGTTGGTAAAAGAGGTTGGGTTCAGGGCTTTATTCACAAGTGCTCCTCAAGAATGTGGGTTCAACTTGTCGATATTTTCTAGCCCTAGTGTCTACACCAATTCTCCTTGAATGGGAGAAACTCGATCCTGTCAAGTATGGATCAACGTCGCTATGGTAGCTCTCTAGTAAGTCTGGTCAACTCCCTGCAAGTCCTCTCTGGTGATCCAAGAATCATCAGTCTCAGGTCATCCTTGCCAATGAACCAGATATCACTGATTGTCTTTTCCCCGAGTAGCGATAATCTTGTCATCCATGATCCACTAGATCCTATCTCTCCAGGATGGTAGAATGGCAGGTGGACACACATGGGTTGGCTCACTCGCAAGGATTGCATCAGGCCCAAAGGGCTCACTAGGAATCAATGTTGGCTCCCTATACTCTATAAGGTCTGAAACGTTGAAAGTAGAACTAATGCCTAGTTCAGCTGGAAGCTCAAGCATGTAGGCATTAGACCCAATTTTTCTAATTACTTTATATGGTCCACTACTACGGGCATGTAACTTTTTCATGGTTCTAGGTGGGAACCATTCAGGTCGTAGCTGTTGGGTTCGGTGACCAGTGCGGAAGTGTGGATTTCAAAAACTTTATGAAATCAGGTCCGAACCCTAATCCCAAAATCTCCTTATTAGCAATTAAAGCTTATGACTACATGCATGTCCAAATTTAAACACAGTTTAGATACTAACCTCAGATCGCTATATCCAATCTGATGTAAAAATAAACTCCAAATGGAGTAACCTTTTGAACACACCAGGTGTCCACTTGTCCGCCCTCTGATGGTGATCCACACGGGCAGATGATCAAGACAGTGACTCCTCAATTTGGGTTCCTTCCAATCAAGTTCTACCCCAAGAACTTGATATATGAGCTATTGGCTAGAACACCTTTAGCCAAACAGGGACTAAAACTTTCTCTCTTACCCTTCTCCCAGTTTTTGGCAGTTCTGGCCCCTTAAGACACTCTTGTCTTAAGAATAATCCCTTGTCCTAAAATGAGACAAGGCTTGTCTTGGAGGGAGAAGAAGATTAAGACAAAGTTGTCTTAATGTAAGAAAGAAGAAAAGAGGCGCCTTCTTCCTTTACCGTCGGAGAGTTTCTCTCTCTGACTCTCCTTCTGTTCTGAGATTCGACAGAGCCTAGGCTCTGTAAAGGAATCAAAGAAGAAAGAGAGGAGGGGGAAACAATCTTCTGGAGAGGGAGAAGGAAAGAGAAGCAAGGCTTCGCCGTAGAAAAACTGGAATGGATTTTTACGGTGAAGCCTTCTTCTTAAATAGGCGACAGAGAGGCACCTTCTCCTTCTGAAAAATCCTCTCACGCCCCTCTCTCCTTTCTCACGTCTTCTCTCTTAATCTCACGGCCCTTGGGATTAATCTCACGGCCTTTGGGATTAATCTCACGGCCTTTGGGATGGACAGACGCGAAGAGGGATCGAGAAAAACTCAGAAGGGCGCGCGCAGAGAAAAGAGTCGCGCCCCTTCGGAGTTTTTTTCTTTCTTTTCATCGTAATTCCCATTTTGAAGAGTCCACGCCTAGGTGGACTCTGATCCACGCCTCATCAGCCAAAAGACGCCGTTCCCTTCTTTCTTTTCACGCAAAAATGCGATTTGGAGAGAGTCCACGCGCGTGTGGACTCTTCTCCTTGCGCGCGCGCGTGGGAAGAGAGGGGGAGGGGTTTTAGGCGATGTGGGAAAGGGGTTTAGCCTCTTAGGTTAGCCCAATTGCTAGCCTATTGTTAGCCCAACATTTTAAATCTTCAATTAGATTCAAACCGGAATGAATTTGGATCTAAAAAAGACCAAATCGGAACCCTAACTCGAATCCGATTCAAGTAGAAGTCATGGTTTGCAACACATGCTAGTGTGTTCATCTGCAAACGAGATTTAATTCCAAATTAAATCCTTGATTATCTGTCCTAAGTGTGTGACCCATTGGGTTCCATACTTAGCCAGCAGTGGGTCCGAGTGCAAGTTGACCTAATCTGATCAGAACTCATTCTAATCGATTTAGGTCAAATCGAGCTAACTCGAGTCAGTCAATTAGGACTCCTCCTAATTAGTGATCCAATTAAACCATTTAATTTGATCAACCCACAAGACAAGATTGACGTCTAGCAACGTGTCATGTCTACCCGGAAGATATGGAAATTCTGGTGTAATTCCAAAACTACCCTTCAGTGGAAAGTTTCCGTACAATTCGATCCTTCAATCATCTTGCATCCCGAATATAACTATGGATATGGAATCATGTCAAATCCAGTTTATACTCATTCCCAGCTCAGTCATACACTAATGATTCAATTAATTCGATATTAGAAATCATTTCTAATATCTGTACTTTGATCAAAGATTTCCTGAATCATCATCTGACCTAATTTGGCTGGATGCAATCTCCTCCTACTAGGAGTGATCAATTCCTTGTTGACCTACTCATTACCTTCATATACAATTCACCATACCCAGCATCAACCTCGTGCATGACCCAGTGTCATGATTGAGATTGAACCAAAGCATGGGTTCATGTACATAAGGTATTATGGCAGTCTCAGGTCATAGGACTACTTGTACAACTCCCACTATGTGAAACATCTATTGACATGCAGCTAAGGCTCCATTAGATGTTCTCAAACTGGATCTATTCAGTGGACTCATTCACTAATGAGCACCCACATCCTTGTATTAGTGTCCTACACGAATGACTGTGAGAGCAGTCACCCTTTTCAGCATACATAGGATGTGCCAGTCTTATCGGAAACCCTGATCCCCAACTCAGGGTTCCTATGACTAGGAATATTCTAGATTAGGGTTTTAAGGCCTTAGATCTCACTGGTATGATCTCATCATAGCCCTACAACCATAGCCCTAATCTATGGGGTTCATCATATAATGACACAGCGAATGATAAAAAATTATTGCCTTTATTAATTTGTCAATTTACAATGGTCTGGGAGATACAGATATTGGCTTATAGGGCATAATCCTTTCAATCTCCCACTTGCACTAAAGCCAATCGCTCTTATTCTTTAACCCCATACAATCGAGGTGGCGATCAAACTCCCGCTGTGGTAGAGCCTTAGTGAACGGGTCTGCTATGTTGTTCTTTGTATCTACTCTATTGATGCAGACTTCTTGTCTTTCGATTATCTCTCGAACAAGATGGAAGCGTCTCAGAATGTGCTTGGACTTGTGATGGGCTCTCGGTTCCTTAGCTTGAGCAACTGCTCCAGTGTTATCACAATAGAGTGGCACCGGGTTCTCAATCTCAGGAACTACTCCCAACTCTGTGATGAATTTCTTCATCCAGACAGCTTCCTTGGCGGCTTCACTGACAGCTATGTACTCTGCCTCGGTAGTTGATTCAGCTACAGTCTGCTGTTTAGTGCTCTTCCAACTTACTGCTCCACCATTCAAGGTAAAGACATACCCTGAAATGGATTTACTATCATCTGGGTCTGATTGAAAACTAGAGTCTGAATAGGCTTCTAGTTTAAGATCAGATCCTCCGTATATAAGAAAAATATCCTTAGTCTTTCTCAGGTACTTAAGAATATTTTTCACAGCCTTCCAGTGATCCTCTCCTAGATCAGCCTGAAATCTACTGGCTACACCCAAGGCATATGCCACATCAGGCCTGGTACATAACATAGCATACATAATCGACCCTATAGCCGAAGCATAAGGTATAGAACTCATTCTATTTCTTTCTTCAGGTGTCTTAGGAGACATCCTCTTAGAAAGACGTATGCCATGACCAATAGGTAAGTAACCTCTTTTACTTTCCTCCATGCTAAATCTTTTCAGCACCTGGTCAATGTACCTAGACTGGGACAAGCCAAGCATCCTTCTTGATCTATCTCTATAGATCTTTATACCCAGTATATAGGATGCTTCTCCCAAGTCTTTCATGGAAAACTGTTTCGATAACCATACTTTGACTGATTGTAACATTGGGATATCATTCCCAATAATAAGTATATCATCAACATATAGAACTAAGAAAACTATGGCACTCCCACTAGTCTTCTTGTACACACAAGGTTCATCCTCATTTTTGAAAAAATCAAATTCTTTGACTGTTTTATCAAATCAGATGTTCCAACTCCTGGATGCTTGCTTTAATCCATAAATGGATTTCTTTAGCCTACATACCTGATTAGGTTTAGTCTCCAAGACAAAACCTTCTGGTTGTGACATATAAACCTCTTCCTCAAGGAAACCATTGAGGAATGCAGTTTTTACATCCATTTGCCAGATCTCATAATCATGATATGCTGCTATAGCAAGCATAATCCGAATAGATTTGAGCATGGCAACAGGGGAAAATGTTTCATCATAATCTATTCCCTGTTTTTGTCTGAAACCCTTAGCCACCAATCTGGCTTTATAAGTTTCAACTTGGCCATCTGCCCCAATCTTCCTTTTATAGACCCATTTACACCCAATAGGGTTAATACCCTCTGGTGCATCAACCAAAGACCATACTTGGTTGACATACATGGAGTCCATCTCGGATCTCATGGCTTCCAGCCATTTGTCTGAGTCTCTACTCATGACTGCTTCCGTATAGGTTAGAGGCTCATCATTTTGAATGATTTGGGCTTCATTATTTTCAATTATGAACCCATACCTCTCAGGTGCCTGTCGCACCCTATCAGACCTACGGATAGGAGTGTGTTCAGGTTCTATATTAACTATGTTGTTACTTGACTGAGAAGTGTCTATTTGTTGAATCTCATTAAGTTCGATATTTCTACCAGTGCCCTTTTGTAGGATAAATTCCTTTTCCATAAAAGTGGCATGCCTACTGACCAATACTTTTTGTTCAGCAAGGTGGTAGAACACATATCCTATACTATCTCTAGGATATCCGATAAATAGACATTTGTCTGCTCTAGCATCTAGTTTATGTCCAAAATTCCTTTTTACATAGGCTGGACATCCCCATATCTTAATATACTTAAGATTGGGCTTCTTACTTCTCCATAATTCATATGGAGTGCTAGAGACAGTTTTAGATGGTACTCTATTCAAGATATAAGTTGCTGTTTCCAAAGCATATCCCCAGAAAGAAAAAGGTAACTCCGTGAAGCACATCATGGACCGTACCATATCCAATAAAGTACGATTCCTCCTTTCAGCAACACCATTTAATTGTGGTGTGTAAGGAGGAGTCCATTCAGAGATGATCCCCTTATCTTTAAGGTGATCAAGAAACTCAGTGGATAAGTATTCACCTCCTCTATCTGATCGGAGGATCTTTATACTTTTTCCTGTCTGTTTCTCTACCATACTTTGATACTCTAAAAATTTTTCAAAAGCATCGGACTTATGTTTCATTAGATACACAAATCCATACCTTGAAAAATCATCAGTAAATGTGATGAAGTATGAGTATCCACCATAGGCTTGAGTTGTCATAGGCCCACATACATCTGTGTGTATGAGTCCTAATAACTCTTTTGTCCTTTCTCCATGTCCACTAAATGGAGTCTTGGTCATCTTACCCATGAGACATGATTCACAAGTTCCTAATGACTCATAGTCATAAGGATCAAAGAAATTTTCTTTGTACAACTTGTTAATCCTAGTCTCACTAATATGTCCAAGTCGACAATGCCAAAGTAAGGTATTGTTAACATCATCTCTTTTCCGTTTGTTAGAAACATGAAAAACATTGTCATTAGTGGAAAGAGTTAAGAGACCATTGCAGAATATGCCATAACATATAATTTCATTAGATAAAGAAATTGAGCAGCCACTGCTCATTACATTCATAGTATATCCTTGTTTAAGTAACAAGGGTACAGATATGATATTTCTAATGATTTTTGGCATATAGTAACAATTCCTTAGCTCCAAGATCTTCCCTGAAGGTAACTTCAAAACATAAGTCCCTACAGCTTCTGCTTGGATGGGGTCCCCTCCAGCACCGTAGAGCTCAAAGTTACCTACCTTCAATACTTTAAGCCCCTGAAGTCCCTGCAATGATTTGCAGATGTTATGACCACAGGCGGTATCCAACACCCAAGTATTTGAAATGGAAGAATCCAATGACAAAATAGTATGAACTTCTTTCATACCTTTTGGTGCCTCTGATGCACCAGGCTTCAAACTTGCAAGGTAAACCTTGCAGTTTCTTTTCCAATGACCCGGCTTGCCACAATGAAAGCAGGTCATCTGTCCGGAGGCCTTCTTTCCTTTCTTCTTCTTAATGCCCCCTTTGGGATTCATCCTCTTATTGGAACCCCTTTTGCCTGTCTTCTTCTTATCCACAAGAAGAACTGGAGCCTTATTTTTCTTTACATGGCTCTCTGCTGTTTTCAACATATTCAACAGCTCAGGCAAGGAAGAATTAATTTTGTTCATATGGTAATTAAGAACAAACTGTGAAAATGACTCTGGGAGTGATTGCAAGATCAAGTCTTGATTCAACTCCCCATCCATTACAAAACCTAATTGACCTAATCGAGTGATTAGATCAATTATCTTTAATACATGGTCTTGTACTGATGTACCTTCTGTCATCCTTGCACGGAACAACTGCTTAGATATTTCATATCTAGCAGTTCTACTGTGTTCTCCATAAAGCTCTTTTAAATTTAGCAGTATGGAGTTAGTATCCATGCTATCATGCTGCCTCTGCAACTCATTAGTCATAGAGGCAAGCATAACACATTTGACAGTAAGTGAGTCATTTTGCCACATATTATATGTGGTCTTCTCCTCTTGCGAGGCATCTTCCCTTGGTGGTTCCAAAATCGGGGTATCAAGAATATAGGAAATTCTTTCTTGACTGAGTACTATTTTCAAATTTCTCAGCCAATCAACATAATTAGGCCCAGTCAATTTGTTGGCATCTAAAATACTACGGAGTGAGAGTGAAGAGGCCATTTATCTACATTTAAACAAAGAACGAAAACATAAGCAAACAACCATGAAATGACAACACATAATTAAATTAGGACTTTAATTTAATTATGTCTCCCACTATTTTATCGAGCATCATAACCCTCTATACGATGATCGAGAAAACCTTAATTGATTTTTCTTAGTGGGGTTGAGATCCCAATCCCTTATAAAAGACCTTGTGTGTACACAACAAATCTTATATAAGTTCATAGGTAGGAAAACTCTTTCCAATTGTAACCTGTACAATTCTCAACTTATCTCGGCCTCTAAAATATTAATAGCCTTGTGTATACACAACAAACTATAATATTTTAGTTAAGTAAGACCCTTCATAGCCATATAGTCATGACTTTAATAGTAATACCCTTGTGTGTACACAACAAAATATTACTTTAAATCATGCCATAAACAAATAATTGTATTAGGCCAAAAATTATGTTAGTCACCATATTAGGTCTTGTGTGTACACAACAAACCTAGTATAGATCGTAACACAATGATGACCTATCATGAAGGAAGGCCAATAATAGTATTTTAACACCAAGCATGTTAGTCAAGAGTTAAATCAATCAGATCGGCCAGGCTAGTGGAAGAGATGTGGGGGTCCCCCCGTTGCTTTCCTAGACACCAATTTAAAATTGGCCAGGTCAGTCAACGGAACCAATTAAAAACCACGATTCCCTTTACCTTCCCAGAACCACCTTTCTAGACACCGAAATGACTAATTATCCATCATGACTAATAATGCTTATCGGTTAACTATACTACCACTTAATATAATTTTAAGAGGGGTTCATGCAATGCCAGCACATTCAATTAAAAGCTATCACATATATTAATACATGCTTTAAACTAAGCAAATATGTGAAATGTGTGCCATCATACTAGGACAACCATTTACCACATAATGGATACACCATTATGCCAGGGCAACCTTATTTCAGTATGATGGCTCCAGGGCTAATCATATCTCTAAGACAATTAGGGTTTCAGTGGAAAACCCTAACTGGTGGCAATCATCAAACTCATGTTCAATCAAAGACATGCCTTGTGCATCAATATAAAAACTTTAACATGATACTACATCATGAATTGAACTGCATAATTTTTAATCCTAATAAGGAGGCTCTGATACCACTGTTGGGTTCGGTGACCAGTGCGAAAGTGTGGATTTCAAAAACTTTATGAAATCAGGTCCGAACCCTAATCCCAAAATCTCCTTATTAGCAATTAAAGCTTATGACTACATGCATGTCCAAATTTAAACACAGTTTAGATACTAACCTCAGATCGCTATATCCAATCTGATGTAGAAATAAACTCCAAATGGAGTAACCTTTTGAACACACCAGGCGTCCACTTGTCCGCCCTCCGATGGTGATCCACATGGGCAGATGATCAAGATAGTGACTCCTCAATTTGGGTTCCTTCCAATCAAGTTCTACCCCAAGAACTTGATATATGAGCTATTGGCTAGAACACCTTTAGCCAAACAGGGACTAAAACTTTCTCTCTTACCCTTCTCCCAGTTTTTGGCAGTTCTGGCCCCTTAAGACACTCTTGTCTTAAGAATAAGCCCTTGTCCTAAAATGAGACAAGGCTTGTCTTGGAGGGAGAAGAAGATTAAGACAAAGTTGTCTTAATGTAAGAAAGAAGAAAAGAGGCGCCTTCTTCCTTTACCGTCGGAGAGTTTCTCTCTCTGACTCTCCTTCTGTTCTGAGATTCGACAGAGCCTAGGCTCTGTAAAGGAATCAAAGAAGAAAGAGAGGAGGGGGAAACAGTCTTCTGGAGAGGGAGAAGGAAAGAGAAGCAAGGCTTCGCCGTAGAAAAACTGGAATGGATTTTTACGGTGAAGCCTTCTTCTTAAATAGGCGACAGAGAGGCGCCTTCTCCTTCTGAAAAATCCTCTCACGCCCCTCTCTCCCTTCTCACATCTTCTCTCTTAATCTCACGGCGCTTGGGATTAATCTCACGGCCTTTGGGATTAATCTCACAGCCTTTGGGATGGACAGACGCGAAGAGGGATCGAGAAAAACTCAGAAGGGCGCGCGCAGAGAAAAGAGTCGCGCCCCTTCGGAGTTTTTTTCTTTCTTTTCACCGTAATTCCCATTTTGAAGAGTCCACGCCTAGGTGGACTCTGATCCACGCCTCATCAGCCAAAAGACGCCGTTCCCTTCTTTCTTTTCATGCAAAAACGCGATTTGGAGAGAGTCCACGCGCGTGTGGACTCTTCTCCTTGCACGCGCGCGTGGGAAGAGAGGGGGAGGGGTTTTAGGCGATGTGGGAAAGGGGTTTAGCCTCTTAGGTTAGCCCAATTGCTAGCCTATTGTTAGCCCAACATTTTAAATCTTCAATTAGATTCAAACCGGAATGAATTTGGATCTAAAAAAGACCAAATCGGAACCCTAACTCGAATCCGATTCAAGTAGAAGTCATGGTTTGCAACACATGCTAGTGTGTTCATCTGCAAACGAGATTTAATTCCAAATTAAATCCTTGATTATCTGTCCTAAGTGTGTGACCCATTGGGTTCCATACTTAGCCAGCAGTGGGTCCGAGTGCAAGTTGACCTAATCTGATCAGAACTCATTCTAATCGATTTAGGTCAAATCGAGCTAACTCGAGTCAGTCAATTAGGACTCCTCCTAATTAGTGATCCAATTAAACCATTTAATTTGATCAACCCACAAGACAAGATTGACGTCTAGCAACGTGTCATGTCTACCCGGAAGATATGGAAATTCTGGTGTAATTCCAAAACTACCCTTCAGTGGAAAGTTCCCGTACAATTCGATCCTTCAATCATCTTGCATCCCGAATATAACTATGGATATGGAATCATGTCAAATCCAGTTTATACTCATTCCCAGCTTAGTCATACACTAATGATTCAATTAATTCGATATTAGAAATCATTTCTAATATCTGTACTTTGATCAAAGATTTCCTGAATCATCATCTGACCTAATTTGGCTGGATGCAATCTCCTCCTACTAGGAGTGATCAATTCCTTGTTGACCTACTCATTACCTTCATATACAATTCACCATACCCAGCATCAACCTCGTGCATGACCCAGTGTCATGATTGAGATTGAACCAAAGCATGGGTTCATGTACATAAGGTATTATGGTAGTCTCAGGTCATAGGACTACTTGTACAACTCCCACTATGTGAAACATCTATTGACATGCAGCTAAGGCTCCATTAGATGTTCTCAAACTGGATCTATTCAGTGGACTCATTCACTAATGAGCACCCACATCCTTGTATTAGTGTCCTACACGAATGACTGTGAGAGCAGTCACCCTTTTCAGCATACATAGGATGTGCCAGTCTTACCGGAAACCCTGATCCCCAACTCAGGGTTCCTATGACTAGGAATATTCTAGATTAGGGTTTTAAGGCCTTAGATCTCACTGGTATGATCTCATCATAGCCCTACAACCATAGCCCTAATCTATGGGGTTCATCATATAATGACACAGCGAATGATAAAAAATTATTGCCTTTATTAATTTGTCAATTTACAATGGTCTGGGAGATACAGATATTGGCTTATAGGGCATAATCCTTTCAGTAGCCTTACCATTACAAAGTCTCCTTCATTAACTTCTCTGAGTCTTTTTCTTTAAAAAAAATTCATTGCTTTCATTATTTTTTTTTTACCTAATGACATGCATGCAAATCACTAATAACAATACCTAATAGACTACAGACTCGACTAAACCCTAAACTACAACTGAGTTTCATCCTTGGTTGGTGGGTGATATGCAGATGAGAATGGTGCATGGACTCCTACTAAATGCCTTAGGGTCTGCCAGAAATAGGTAGCAAATTGAATGTGCTCAAAGAACTTATGCAACCTACTGATTTCAACAAAATATAATCAGGTGGCTCTACGAAGAGTGGAAACTTCAGGGAAGGGTAGAAAATAAGAAGTGGATTCGGGGTTTACTTGGTAGGGTAGAAAATAAGAAAAAGGTTCAGGGAATAGTCCTAGACTATTGGGGTTGACCTTAAGGGTTTGTGATGAGGGACTAAGATGGGAGGATCATTGGAGAGCTGAGAAGTCTACTGGGATTTGGGTCAAGCATGGGATAACTCCGGCCTCACATCCCTCGATGTCCCGAAGGACAAAGGCAGACTAGGTTCTCACACACCTCAATGTTTCGAAAAATAAAGGCAGACTAGGGCCTCACACCCCTCAATATTATGAAGAACAAAGGAAAACTAGGGCCTCACACCCCTCGATGTCCCATAGGACAAAGGCAATAACGGGTCTCACACCAACTCCCTCACGGAGATCGACGTTCTCAAAGAATGAAGGCAACACTATTATGCTTCTCACCCTCTCCATGTGGTGGCGAACCAAGAAATAATCTTCTAAAAACTCATTTTATTCTTCACCAAAAACCAAATACAAAAGGGGATGCCCTTTTATAGGCTTACAAGACTTAGGAACCAAGTAAGCGTATACATGGAAAATTTTTTATTTTATTATTATTATTATTTTAATCCTAAACATTACAGCTTTGAGATCCATGCAAGTTCTTCTGCTATGAGATCTATGCATGTTCCTCTTCGGTGATCGTGGAACAGAGGATTGAGTAGACTGGGGTGGAGGACATGGGCCTCAACGTCAAGCTCACAGGCATTGGAAGGGCAGATGGGCTAGTGGATCGTGGGGGACAGCTATGATGGCATGGAGCCGGGGCATGTCATTGATCTGCCATTTTTGCACCGATCGTGAGGATTTGTGGGAGGCGGTTCCTACAGCTGAGGCGGTGGGTGGACGGGGTGGAGGGATTGTAGCGCCACAGCATGAAGATTTGGCCCAGATGTCGATCTCGCGGGCGAGGTGGAGGGTGGACGGGCCGGAGGGGTTGGAGCGCCACAGTGCAAGGATCTGGAGCCAGGGACCATGGGACTTCAAGCTTCTCGATCACCGCTGTACATAGGATTGGGATACTTGATGTTAGAATCTTCAACATGGACAGGCATGCTGGAAATCTCCTAGTAAGGAAGCTTGGTTATGGGGTTGGTCAAGGGACAGGTGGAACTGATCTCTATTGAACATGGCCTCTGCTTGCTAGAGAACTTGGAGGACCCCTATTTTGAGTAGATTCACTGGCCACAGGCATCCATCCCATTTTCTGAGGAGAAACTTGAGTACATTGCCAAACTTGATCCATAGAGAGATTGTGAAATGCTCCGAGTGGAACTGCCAATGATCCGTGAAGCATGCCTTAGGGTCTTGGTTCTTTGCACTATTATCATCAAGGAAGCTGCGACTTTTTGGGGAATCAAGGATAATCTTTTTTCCTGTCGTGAGGAGGAAGAAATGGTGCATCAGGGTGGTCCCGTCTGGAAGAAGGTCGGCACGGTCGGCTCGGCCATGGAGATGACCGGCGGTGACGAGTTGGGCGGCCGGCATAGGGAAGGGAGGCAATCCAGCGATGGCGTCAGCTAGGAACGATGGGGAGGGGGGCTTGGATCTAGGCAGAAAGGAGGAGAAAATGATAGGAATAGCTAGGGATAAGTCTGGGATAAGTATGGAATAAAATGGGAATAGTGGGGATAAGTAGAATAGCTACGATAAAAATTTAAACTAAAAAAATCTGAAAAAAAGGAAAAAACCTGGATGGTTTTTGATGTCCCCATCATTCCCCTGGGGTGGGGAAAACTCGACTCCGTCGAGTCAGGCTCGATGCTGCAATTTTTTTTTTTAAACCCTAATTTTATCCTGCTCTAATACCAAATTGATGTGGGACTATGATAGGAGGATTGTTGGAGAGCTGAGAAGTCTCCTAGGATTAGGGTAAAGCATGGGATAACTAGAGCCTTACACCTCTCGATGTTCCGAAGGATAAAGGTAGATTAAGGTCTCACACCCTCAATGTTTTGAAGAACAAAGGAAGATTAGGGCCTCACACCCCTCAATGTTCCGAAAAACAAAGGCAAACTAGGGCCTCACACCCGTCGATGTCCCTTAGGACAAAGGCAATAACGGGTCTCACACCCACTCCCTCACCGAGATCGACGTTCTCACAGAACAAAGGCAATACTATTGGGCCTCTCACCATCTCCATGCAGGGGCAACACTATTCGGCCTCTCACCCTCCCCATGCGGGGGCAAACCAAGAAACAATCTTCTAAAAACTCATTTTATACTTCACCAAAAACCAAAAATAATTGGGGATACCCTTTTATAGGCTTACAAGACTTGGGAACCAAGTAAGGATATACATAAAAAAAAAATTATTTTATTATTATTATTATTATTATTTTAATCCTAAACCCTATGGCTTTGAGATCTGTGCAAGTTCTTCTGCTTTGAGATCTATGAATGTTCTTCTCCTATGACCGTGGAACAAAAGATTGAGCAGACTGGGGAAGAGGATGTGGGCCTCAACGTCAAGCTCATAGGTGAGGTTGAGAGCGAACGGGCTGGCGGATCCCTGGGGACAGCCGCGACGGCATGGAGCTGGGGTATGTCATTGATCTGCCATTTTTGCACCGATCGTGAGGATTTGGGGGAGGCGGTGCTCATGGGTGAGTTGGAGGGCTGACAGGCCGAAGGGATTGTAGTGCCATAGTGCAATGATTTGGCCCAGGACGTCGAGCTCACAGGCGAGGTGGAAGGCAGACGAGCCAGAGGGTTTAGAGTGCCACAGCATGAGGATCTGGAGCCAGGGACCATGGGACTTCAAGCTTCTCGGTCGCTACTGTACATAGGATTTGGATACTTGATGTTAGAATCTTCAACACAGACAAACATGCTAGAAATCTCCTGGTGAGGAAGCTTGGTTATGGGATTGGTAAATTAGGTGGGACAGGTGGAACTGATCTCTATTGAACATGGCCTCTACTTGCCATAGAACTTGGAGGACCCATATATTGAGTGGATTCACTATTCACAGGCATCAATCCCATTTTCTGAGGAGGAACTTGAGTACGTTGCCAAACTTGATCCATAGAGAGATTATGAAATGCTCCGAGTGGAACTGCCAATGATCCATGTAACATGCCTTAGGGTCTTGGTTCTTTGCACTATTTTCCTCAAGGAAGCTACAACTTTTGGGCAGATCAAGGATAGTCTTCTTCCCGATCCTGAGGAGGAAGAAATGGTGCCGCAGGATGGTCCGACTGGAAGAAGGTTGGCACGGTCGGGTCGACCGTGGAGATGACCAGCGGTGATTGGTTGGGCAGCCGACATAGGGAAGGGAGGTGAACCAGCAATGGCATCGACTGGGAACGAAAGGGATGGGGGCTTGGATCTTGGCAGAAAGGTGGAGAAGATGACTGGAATAGCTAGGGATAAGTTAGGATAAGTATGGAATAAAATAGGAATAGAGGGGATAAGTAGAATAGCTGGGATAAAAATTTAAACTAAAAAAATCTGAAAAAAAGGAAAAAACCCGGATGGGTTTTGATGTCCCCGTCAATTTGAGGTATAGCTACAGGGTCTGCCCTATAGAAGAATGGGTCACTAATCTCAAGGAGGAGATCTGTAATAGGAACTATAGGGGTGAAGTCTTCCAGAGGGTACTGGACTAAATAAGTTAGGTCCTCACCAATTTTCTCTTGTTCTTGGATTTCAGGACTAGGCTCTATGATTTGAGTCTCTTCTAGTGTATCTTCATGTAAGGTCCTAGTAGTAGGGTTAGACTCCTCTTGGTTCTCTTCTTTTAAGGGTCCTAATAGTATTGTTTTAGTCAAGGTATGGTCATAGTCAACTAATTCTAGGCTGGCTTCAACCTTGGTGCCTACCAGGTCAGCTAATTATAGGTTAGCTATAGGTATTTCCTCTTCTCCCTCATACTCATCCACTAAGTTCACATCAGCTTCAAACACTTCTTCTTCAACATTTTCTTTGAGAATTAATGGGGTAGTAGGAGTAGATCTACTAAGGGATAATTGGCTAGGATCTAGGCTAGTAGGGGTAGGTCAGCTCGGATAGGGTTGAGTCAGCTCGGATGAGAATTGGGTCGACTATGGTGGACTTGACTAGATCCTAATTTTTGATATGGAACACTAATCCTGATGGGTTCTGGCCAACTAAGCAAAACCTGACTAACACTAGATTGATACCTAGAGGTTATAGGTTCCTTAGATTTATAGGATATGGGCTCAAATTTATATGTCATGGATCTGGGTTCGTTGGAGCTGGGTTCAAAGGATCTAGGTGCATAGGAACTAGGTTCATATGATCTGGATAGGTACTTTTCCCTAAGTTTAAGTTTCATGTCACTCTAGGTAGTTATGGGTATGTATCTTCTTCGTCTGTTCATTCCTTCGACATCATCCTAATAAATTTTAGCATGGCATACTAATTTAAGCTTAGCAAACTTAAACTTTCTTTCACCAGAAACTAGTTCCCTCTCAAAATATAGATCCATACCTTCTTCCCAATTAAGATAATTTTCAAACTCAGGATCACCACCAAATTTAGGTGCTTCTAGCCTAAAGTTCCTAGTGGCTCTCTCATCCTGGTCTATAAAATCATAGTTGGGTCTCCTTTCACTAAGATCCCAAGTTGGATCATGGTGAGGGGCTATCCTAGGATTGGGCTCCAGGAATGGGTCAGGGTGTGTTCCAAATTTAGGTTCATGATGGGTCTTATGGGTTTTCTCTGGGTTCCCTAATCTTTGGTCCAGTCGATCAAACTTATGGTTCATTTGGGTACATTGTTCAGTGAAGGTTCCAAGGAAGGTCTCAAAATTGGGATCCATGATTAAATTGGGTTGGGTTTGAGTGAGACTACTGGTATGGAGCTCGTAATCTAGGGGGGGTTGGGTTTGAGTGAGACTACTGGTATGGAGCTCATAATCTAGGGGTCATGCAATGCAAACACATCGAACTTCACTCAGACTAAGGTTTCCTAGACCTAGAGCTCAAGTAGAATTGTTCAGCTCAAATTATAGCTAATTCAATAATTACCCTATCTATTGGCCAAGTAAGAGATTGGGTCGTGGGAGGCTCCCCCTGCTCTCATAGGGTCCTAATTAAAAACCATGAAACTGCTTAGGGGTTTGCCTTTAGACCTCCAGCCTTAGACACCAAATTCAAGTGATAATCATAAGATTGGGTGCACTAGCTTACACACAATACTTGGAACCCGACCTATTGGTGTCCCTAGCTCAATAAAGAAAAATAAGTCTAATTAATTTTAATTAGGATTAGGATTGATGCAAAGGTAGTGGTTATGGGCCAAGGAAGGGTGATGAAATCCCTCCCTTCTATAGATATTGAGTGCCCTTAAGATTAGGTTTGAATGATGATAGCAAACATTTGAAGATGCAATTAGGGTTTCCAAGTTTTTCTTTTTTTAGCAAAGATATATTTTGAAAAAAAGTACCTAATATGCAGGAAATATGTAGAAAATTAAAATATACAAAATTTATGCAAAAAGAACCCTAAACTAGAATTACTGAAAATTCAGGATAGAACTATTCTCAGGTAGTAAATTAGAGATTCAGATAACTTAAAAAATAAATTAAATTATGATAAACTTTTGATAAATATTATCAATTATGAAAAATCTAGCAAAATAAGAATAAAAAATATTTGATCTTCTTACATATAGAAATAATTAAAATAACAGACCATGTATTGGGATGGATGTGATGCAAAAAATTAACCCTAAAGATGCCTATCTCTTTATTTTCTTCTTCAAGGGTCAATCATAGCAGCACAGTTACATGCCATAAGAAATCCCTTTTGAATAATGTGTGAGGGTCTTACATCTCTACTTTTTTCTATGTCCGGATGGTCATGGTGAAGCACCCGATCCGAGTATTAAATAGAAACTAAGTCCTAACCTAGTATGCATAAATTTCAGCATAAGAGCGATTAAATCCTAGTTTAACCTGCTCTGATACCAAAACTGATGCAGGACAAATTCTAAAAAATTAAATTATTGATTTTAATCTTAATTATAGAGATTAATAGAGTTTAATTTTTTTAAAAGATTTTTAGTTCAAAAGACTCAAAAGAGATAATTAAAGCAAACTATACAACTAGTTAACAACCTACAAAGTAAATCTAACAAAGTAAACTAGAAAAATAGTATTTGGCAACTAAGAAACCACCATAAACTAGGGTCTACTTATCAAGAAATCAAAAATCAAAGAGTAGAGATGGGTTTTAAGATTTACCAATAAAGATTATAACCCTCTAGAGTAGATATGGCTAGACTCTCACGGATCTTGCGACAGGGCTTCAAAATCTTGATATTCAGGCTCTGATCTTCTACGATGTTTGTTCCAAGGCAAGAACACCCTAACTTTGGATCCTCGATTACATGTAGTCACTCAACAAATAAAATCACTCAGTTAGGAAGTAGTAATGAAAAGAAGAAGATGGGAAAAGTGGAAGGGAAGGGTTGAAGGTGGGCAGCTAGGGTTTCTTCGTCGCTAGATATGTACGGTAACTAGGGCCTCGCACCCGACGATATTCCGAAGAACAAAGGAAAAGGGCCTCACACCTTGCGATGTTTCGAAGAACAAATGAAAAGGTCCTCACACCCTGCAATGCACATAGCAAAGGAAATTCGACAGCATGTCTTTATAGATGAATAATAATAATTACAAGGAGGATTGATGGATTATTTATAGACCCTCAATCAGTGGAGAAAGGGATTCAAATACAAGACTTTGACTGCTACCTGGCTACCAGGCCATCCCAGTTTCCAGGAGGCCCAAGCCCATGTGCCCTTCACCTCTTGGCCAACCCTTGCTGCTCCAATGAAGCCCAACATGCCGAAGGGAGGCGTCATCACTTGGTTGACCAAGTGCAAGGGTTGGTAGAAGACTAGGTCAAAGCATGAAGGGAGAAGGATATGACTAGTCATAGTCCTAACCTCTTAAGGCTCTCTTTCCTAACCTATTAAGGAGTACTTTTCCTAATACCTTAAGGAGATTTATTCTTAACCTAAGTGTAACCCTAGTTAGGAGAGGGCATGGAGCTCTATAAATACCCCACCCCTTTTCCTCTTGTAATAACTTTTATTCATGATATCAAAACCCTGGTAAATTTTATTTGAGTTTGCTCTTGTGTTGGAATTGTGTTCTTATGTTTTGTTGGTTTCTTTGTGTGCCCTAGCATCCTTCTACGACCAAGCTTGCTGCCATCCAAGCCTTCACATGCCCAAAAGAAAGGAACCCTAAGCTGTCCAAGCAAGGATCTTCATTAAGCTTCTAGCCTCTAGCCAATCAAACCCTGATTCAGATTTCCTTCAACCCTAGTTTCCTTTACTTTATTTACTTGCTATTTTTATTGACCCCTGATGCTTGCAGGATCATTGAGGTGCTTCACCTCGCTAGAGGAGGCCTTCTTTGCCTCTAGGATCACCTCAAATCAGCCTTCTAATCAGAAAAACCGAGCTTCATAAGCCAGACTCCAATCAGAGTGCTATGTGATCTCTTCATCGAAAGTTTTTCAAATCTCTGACCGGTAAGAAACCTTCCCTTCTCTTGATATCAGATTTGATGAAGAATAGCTATCCTAATCTAGAAATTTCTCAATTCTCGCATCCTGGTTTTCTTATTATTTTGCATGAGCATGCCTGCATGATGATCTTTGCATTGCTGAATATTCTGCTAGTCTTTACTTAACTTTAGAAATTTAGCCTGTAAATTTAATATTTAAAAAAATATAAAAAATTAGTTTACTATTTTTCCTGCATATTTAGTAATCTTAGAGTCATCCCGGATCAACTAGCCAACAGAAGGCTGAAGTCCACTTTGAGAAAATAGGACTTAGATATGTAGCCAATTAGCTTTAGTGCAAGTGGAAGATTATTAGATGCATGTCCTGAAAGCCATGTTGGCTTGACACATTATATTTTTCAGGGCATTAACTTTATACTTAATTATTCTTTATTAATAAAGGGCATTAGTTTCATTCATATTGTTGTGTCTTTGAATCATCCATGGAGTTAATGGACAATGAGACATATTCTTAAGAGTTGAGAATCTAAGACATGTATCTTTATAGATTAACTCCTAAAGGCTCCTGATTATTGAAATATCACGAGGACGGTGATTAATCCGTTAAAATCGATACACATATCACTTCCCTTTTAGGATAGATGAGTCTCTGACTTACATTGTGGTGATACTGGAGTGAGAATTCAGGTAGTTGATAGAGATCAATGGTACTGAGCATGAGCAAGTACAGGAAGTTATATGGATGACTACTCACTCGTCGATAACTTCCTGATACTGTAGTTATGTGAATAGTTCCTTGACCTAGAGTGTCTCGGCTCCTCACAATACGATTGTTGTAGTTTGATAGCATAATCACACGGTTCCTATCCATACGGAACCTTGTGGTGTTTGTTGGCTGTAGTAAGTTTATTATAGGAGTAGGGTGTTCACTTGTAAGGATCTATCAGCCTTAGTAGTAAGGTATAATCCTATGCAAGCTTAATGAGACTAAGTCCAGAAATCTATGGCCATAGTAGGGTGATAATGAAAAGGTGTTTTCATTAGTATCACAATTGGACTTGAGTCAATTAGGTTAAGCATATGATAGATGGGTTTGACAAGTATCCGTAACTAACATCATGTCGAGATTTTGATAGAGGAACTGAATCACATGGTAGCTACGCCTAGGGGTTCCAATCTTATTCTACTGGATTGCCATTACATACTTCTAGGTGTCACTGGTGGATTATGAGAGTCCATTAGGATCATTCTCGGATCGATAATCCTGATTAGGATTGAGCTAAAATTATTTCAGTCTATCGAAAGGGATTTCGATGATGTATAATTGAGATTATAGTATATCTCATTACCAAACAGGATAGGACCTGAGGGATCACACACATTAGGAGCTCAACTAACCAATCAGCAAATCAATTTGGATCTAATTGTAAGTGTTACAATTAATATTTGACCTAATTATAAATGTTACAATTAATTGATTATGGATTAATTATTAATTAAATTAAATTAGATTTAATTTAATTAAGTTAGACTCAATTAATTATTCGTAATTAATTCAAGTCAATGTCTGCTTCGAAATGGTTCAATCGGATTTAAAATCGGCTTTAGTTTGATTATAAAATCATTACATTTGGACTAAGACATAGAGTCCAGTTAGATTAGGACTCTCTCTCCATGTCTCTCCTTCCCTCCACATGCCTAAGTGGGTCCCATCTATGTTTGTGCAAAAAAAGAAGGATTGGGTGTGAATAGGAGGGCGCTAATATGAGATTGGCGTGAATGAATTTTAAGAGGAGGAGTCCTTCTATTCTACTCTTCTTAAAATTTCAAACCAGATAAAACTAAACTCCTTTATTTGTGGCATATAAAAATTAGGGAGATTTACCATGCGAGAAAAATATAAAGGGAGAGGAGTTGGCCGAACTTGGCATCTCTCTTTTGGCATGAATTCACTTGGGCATCTTTTCTCCTAAGAGTCTCTCTCCTGGTGCATAGTTTTCTTCTCCTTTCCAGTTTATTTCTTCCTTGAGATCTTCAAGAGTTTTGAGAGCTCTTCTACATAAAAGATAGAAGAGAGGAATGTGTCCAAAGGTCTTGCACTCTGATTACAACACAAAAGCTGAAAGCCGGTCTGGATTCGGATTGGCATAGTTTTTAAAGCAAGCGATTTGTTGAAAGAGGAGAGGGCTGCAAGGATCTAGCAATCTGGTGCCCTCTATGACTCAATTGTGAGAGCTTCGTATGGATACCAGCAAAGGCCAGGCGATTGCGAGGCTCCGACAGAATCCTGGCTTTTTAGTAGCAGATTTGCATGCTTTTCAGAGCAAGCCCGAATAGCGATCGAGGTAAGTATTTTGTATTTAAAATAATTTTTATTTTAGATATAATATTTTTCTCATATTATGCAGTGTGTTAGAAATTTATAATAAAAAATTAGATTTATTTAAGAATTGTATGATTAGATATAAATTATTTTTTATATATGCTTCCACTGCGACAGGCTGCTGATGCTTGTTTAATTGCAATTTCCATTTCCTTGGAGAATACCAACAGTGGTATCATAGCAGCGGTTCTCTCTTTAACTTGCATGCATGAGAATTAGATCTGAAAAGTAATCAGATCAGTTAGAAAGATTATGAATTTTTGGATCTATGTTGAACATGAGATTGTTCTAGCATAGAATTTTATATTTTGAAAAATTATTTTTGAAACAAAAATCATAATTTTTAGATCTGAAATTAAATTTAATAATCTGAAATTAAATTGACCAAGGTTGCACAAAGTGACATAAGGTTGTCCTGCTATAGGGTTTACCCCAATAGTGCAAAGGTTGTCCTACTTTGATGTATACCGGTTTTGAAAAAGGATTTTCGAAAGGGTTTTGATTTATGATTATGAATGTTATTGTATGAGATGCACAAAATTAGTGTTTAGATCCTAATATAATTTCTGATCATAAGCCATTAATGTCATGCACTTAAACCTAATTTTAAAATTGATTTGATCAAGAATATCAAATTAGGTATAGGAGGATTTGGGTTGAACAAATTAGGTCTAGAGATTGGGCTGCGTGATTAGGGCTTGATTAGAACAACTAGTAACCCTAATATGATTTTGAGCAAGTGACTTGACTAATTATTTGGGTTAGGTCAAGTGTGCTCAAAATTGGTTTTAGATGTAATCTGGTCAGATCAATTCATTTGATAGTGAATCGATAAGTTAAGACCTAATTTGGCTCAGTGATGAGCCCAGATTATCAGATGACCTAATTGAATCTTGTCAGTCAATTGGTGTCTAAGGAAGGTTTCGATCATGGTTTGCTAATTGGGGCTAACTCTTTCTTAACCAACTAGTTTGGTGGAAGAGGGTATATTGGTAGAACTTTCCAATGGATCAAACTAACTTGGCCAATTTGATTGATTAAGTTTTCAAAAGGGTCACTTTTGATTTGAGTTCACCCATGCAAGTTATATTAAGTCAGAGAAGAGATTGTGCTGACCTAATATAATTTTAGTCAGATATGAGATTGTGCCAACTGAATGTAATTGGTTAGTCATGATTTGGCTGATCAATTTAGAAGAGACTTAAAGCTAAGCTCCCAATAAATATTAAGTCATAGGTCTTCCACCATTGTAGGTGTGCAGGTGTCCTACTGGTGTTGATTATTCTCAGCTGGTTACAGTGGTCTAGTTGCATCGGGAAGACACAACCACCCTATTAGGATGAGATGTTGCTAGGCACTGATGGGGTTGGGCCCAATAAATATGCACGTTGAGGGACTCAATGATGGCTTTGTCTAGCAGGAATAGTCGGTCTGACTTAACTAACGATTAGACCAATAAACAGGCACGTCGAGGTTCCATGATTTAGAGACCAAGAGCTACAACTTGTATTAGATACATTGGATAAGAGTTGGCCACTTATTGGTATAGTGTGTTACCAATAACCGGATACGGTGAGGTGTTGCACATCAATAAGACCGTAGAACCCACTAGAAACCTAGAGTTGCAGGTTTTCGCATCTCCACGGGGAGTGTGAGAGATCCGAGAAAATAGTGGGAGTTCTAAAATTATTTCTTAAAGACCCTAGAATAATTTTTATAATTAAGTATAAAGCATCTAATTTGAATCTTCAACACTTGTATTTAATCATGTCTGATTTAAATCCCTTAGTCCGTATTCTAGAGACAAACCGACTAGTTGGCCTCGATTTTAAAGATTGGATAAGAAACTTCAAAATTGTTTTGCGTTCTGAGAAGTTGTGCTATGTGCTTGACCAGGAACCCCCTGTTTTACCTAACCATCCAAGTGCTCGTTAGACGACTGCACATGAAAAATGGATGGAAGATGATAATAAGGTTAAGTGTTATATGTTGGCCTCAATGACAAATGAATTGCAGTGCCAACATGAGGATATGCCAACTGCTAAATCGATTCTGATTCACCTACAAGAGTTATATGGTGAACAAAGTCGGATTTCATGCTTTGAAGTGTCAAAAAGGCTTTTCAACAACAAGATGCGTGAAGGGCAATCAATGCACGTCATTGTTTAACAATGATCAAGGACATTGAACTGCTTGAGAAGCTGGGCATTCCTATTCATAAGGAGCTTCAGGTGGATATGATCCTCCAGTCCTTGACTAGTTCACATGCTCAATTTGTTATGAACTATAATATGAACAAGTTGAACTATACTTTGCCTGAATTATTGAACATGCTGGTAAGCAATAAGAGGATCCTGAAGAGTTCAAGGGGCTCTATTTACTCTATGGAGCAGTCTTCCTTCAAAAGAAAGTCTACTTGGAAGAAGAAGAAACCTGCAAAGAAGCAGAAGAAAGAAAGGAAACAGAAGAAGGATACTCCTAAGAAAGCCAAGGTTAGCAAAGGAAAATGTTTCCACTGCAACATAGATGGCCACTGGAAAAGGAATTGTCCTCTCTACCTGGAATGCCTAAAGAAATAGAAGGAAGATGTCCCTTCTGAAGGTAAGCCTATACTCATTATTGAATCTAGCCTAACGGTTTCATCTACTTCCACCTAGATTTTATACTCTGGCTCTAGTGCTCATATATGCATTTCAATACAGGTTCTGGAAAGAAGTAGAATGCTGAGAGAAGGTGAGATGGTCCTACATATCGGAAATGGAGCAAAAGTTGCTGCTCAAGCTATTGGATCATATTCTCTGGTGTCACCTTTAGGATTTAGATTAGTTCTTAGTGACTGTTATTTTGTACCTGGAGCTAGTATAAATTTGATTTCTATCTCTTTGTTAGCACATGAATGATTTGAATTTATATTCAATAAAATTTTTTAGTATTTATTTGAGAAATAAATTGGTTGCAAAAGCTATTTTAATTGACAATCTCTATCATTCGTATGCCGATGCATCTTTGAACATTAACTAGAAAATTAAAGTGAATGCCATAGGACATAAACATCCTAGAGATGACCTAAATGAAAAATACATGTGGCACCTAAAGCTCGGTCATATAGGTGAGGATAGAATTAATAAACTGGAAAGGGATGGGATCCTAGATTCCGTTAATTCTGAATTATACCCATCTTGTGAGTCATGTCTTCAAGGCAAAATGACCAAGTTACCCTTTATAGGACATGGGGAGAGGGCCACAGAATTACTTGACCTGGTACACACTGATGTGTGTGGTCCATTTGATATGCAGTCCAAGGGTGGTTTTTACTGCTTCAAATCCTTCACTGATGATTGTTCATGGTATGGTTGTGTGTTTCTTTTGAGACATAAATCTGAAGCTTTTGAAAAGTTAAAGGAATTTAGACATGAGGTAGAAAAATAAATAGGTAAAACCCTTAAGGTTCTTCGATCAGATCGGGGAGGAGAATACCTTAGTAGAGAATTTTTAGGTTATCTTAAGGATAATGGCATAGTCTCACAATGGACTCTACCAGGTACGTCTCAGCTTAACGGGGTGTCTAAGAGGAGAAATAGGATATTATTCGATATGGTTCGATCCATGATGAGCTTCACTGACTTGCCTTTGTTTCTTTAGGAATATGCCTTATAAACTTCAATTTACATTCTAAATAAGGTTCCATCTAAATCTGTTCTTACCATATCATATAAGATTTGGCATGGTAAGAAACCATGTCTTGCTCATTTCAAGATTTGGGGATGTCCTGCATATGTCAAAAGACTGATGGCGGACAAGAAGGAATCTAGATATGTGAAAGCTCGGTTTATAAGATATCCTAATGAAATTTTATGATATTATTTTGACCTTCCAGAAGATCATAATGTGATTGTGAGCAGACATGCCATATTTCTTAAAAAATAGTTTATTCAGGAAGGTGGTAGTGGGAGATTAATTGAGCTTGATGGGAAAGTCTCTGAAGAGAAACCAATTGGAGATCAGATCGAATCTAATCAACCAATACACATAAATGCTCTTCCATCTCATAGGTCTATTAGAGTCTCCAAACCTCCTAAAAGGTACTGGGTATGCTTACAGAGGATTTAAAGGAAATGTTTCTTGTTGGGGCAAGGATCAATTGATTGATCCTAAGACTTATGATGAGGTGATGTCAGACATCGACTCCGAGAAATGGTTGAATGCTATGAAGTCAAAAATTGATTCAATGCATTCTAACCAAGTTTGGTCCTTAGTGGATCCACTAGAGGGTATTGTACCTATTGGTTATAAATGGATCTATAAAAAGAAAATAGGTGTAGATGGTAAGGTAGGGACCTTTAAAGCTAGGTTAGTGGCGAAAGGGTATAGTCAACATGAAGGCATTGACTATCATGAAACCTTTTCACTAGTTGCTATGCTGAAGTCCATCCGTACATTACTTGCAATTACAGCATAACATGATTATGAGATATGGCAGATGGATGTGAAAACTGCATTCTTGAATGGATATCTTGAGAAAGATATCTATATGGAGTAGCCTTTGGGTTTCACTTCCAATGATGAAGATCATAAGGTCTGCAAGCTGCATAGATTAATTAATGGATTGAAGCAAGCTTCTCAGAGTTGGAATACTCGTTTTGATGACCTCGTATTGTACATGGATGACATCCTCCTTATAGGGAATGATATTTCCATGTTGACTTCGGTCAAAAGTTGGTTATCTAAGGAATTCCTTATAAAAGACTTAGGTGAAGCATCTTATATTGTAGGGATTAAGATCTATAGAGATAGATCTAATCGGATGCTTGGCCTTTCACAAAAATTACGCATAGAGTAAGTGCTGAAAAGGTTCAGCATGGAGAACTCTAAAAGAGGATTATTACCTCTTCGGCATGGCATTTATCTCTCCAAGAAAATATGTCC
The DNA here is from genome assembly GCA_021397845.1 of Areca catechu. Taxonomy (NCBI): domain Eukaryota; kingdom Viridiplantae; phylum Streptophyta; class Magnoliopsida; order Arecales; family Arecaceae; genus Areca; species Areca catechu. Next base: position 104,488,445 of record CM038040.1, read on the forward strand.
TAACACACCTGAAGAGATTCAATGCATGAGCAAGATTCCATATGCTTCGGTAATTTGAAGCCTTATGTATGTCATGTTATGTACTCGACCTGATATAGCTCTTGCTGTGAGTGTCACGAGCAGATATCAGTCGAATCTAGGTGAAGAATACTAGATAGCAGGAAGAACATTCTTAAGTACTTGAGATAAACTAAAGATTTGTTCTTAGTCTTTGGAGAGAGTTCGGAATTAGGGATAAAAAGATATACATACTCAGACTTTATATCTGATCTTGATGATAGAAGGTCTACATTAGGGTCTATATTTTTCTACAATGGTGGGACAACTAGTTGAAAAAGTTCAAAGCAGCCCATCATATCAAATTCAACAATGGAAGTAGAGTACATCGATGCCTCTGAAGCTGCAAAAGAAGCCTTCTGGTATAAGAAGTTCATTGCGGAGCTTGGAGTGATGCCATATGATGCCATCTCCATATATTGTGACAATAATGGTGCAATAGCTCTTGCTAAGGAGCCCAAGTCTCACCAAATTTCCAAGCATATTGAGCGGCTGTTTGATATCATATGCAACTACCTTGAAAAGAAATATGTTATGGTGTGAAGAGTAGACTCCACGGACAACGTGGCAGACCCACTGACTAAGACTCTGAGCCAATAGAAGGCTGGGTCCACTTTGAAAAAATAGGACTTAGATATGTAGCCAAGTAGCTTTAGTGCAAGTGGGAGATTATTAGATGCATGCCCTGAAAGCCATGTTTGCTTGACACATTATAATTTTTAGGGCATTAACTTTGTACTTAATTCTTCTTTATTAATAAAGGGCATTAATTTCATTCATATTGTTGTGTCTATGAATCATCCATGGAGTTAATGGATAATGACACATATTCTTAAGAGTTGAGAATCCGAGACATGTGTCTTTATAGATTAACTCCTAAAGGCTCCTGTTACTAGAATATCATGAGGACGGTGATTGATCCATTAAAATCGGTGCACATATCACTTCTCTTTTAAGGTAGATGAGTCTCTGACCTATAGTGTGGTGATACTGGAGTGAGAGTGCAGGTAGTTGATAGAGATCAACGGTACTGAGCGTGACCAAGTACAGAAAGTTATACAGATTACTACTCACTCGTCGATAACTTCCTGATGCTATAGTTGTGTGAATAGTTCCTTAACCTAGAGTGTCTCGGCTACTCATAATAAGGTTGCTATAGTTTTACAGTACAATCACATGGTTCCTCTCCATATAGGACCTTGTGGTGTTCGTTGGCCGCAGTAAGTTTATTGTAGGAGTAGGGTGTTCATTTGTAGGGATCTATCAGCCTTAGTAGTAAGGTATAATTCTATGCAAGCTTAATGAGACTAAGTTCAGAAATGTATGGCCATAGTAGGGTGATAATGAAAAGGTGTTTTCATTTGTATCATAATTGGACTTGAGTTGATTAGGTTAAGCATATGACTAATAGGTTTGACAAGTATCCGTAACCGACATCATGTCGGGATTTTGATAGAGGAACCGAATCACATGGTAGCTACGCCTAGGGGTTCCAATCTTATTCTGCTGGGTTGCCACTACATACTGTTAGGTATCCCTGGTAGATTATGAGAGTCAATTAAGATCATTCTCGGATCAATGATCCTAATTAGGATTGAGCTGAAATTGTTTCGATCCATCGAAAGGAGTTTCAATAATGTATAATGAAGATTATAGAATGTCTCATTACTAGACATGATAGAACCTGAGGGATCACACACATTAGGAGCTCAAGTAACAAATCAGCAAATCAATTTTGACCTAATTGTAAGTGTTATAATTAATATTTGACATAATTATAAATGTTACAATTAATTGATTATGGATTAAATTTTAACTAAATTAAATTATATTTAATTTAATTGAGTTAGACTCAATTAATTAATCCTAATTGATTCAGATCAATGTCCGCTTCGAAATGGTTCGATCGGATTTAAAATCGGCTTCAGTTTGACTTTAAAATCATTACATTTGGACCAAGACCTAGAGTCTAGTTAGACTGGGACTCTCTCTCCATGTCTCCCCCTCCCTCTACATGCCTAAGTGGGTCCCATCTATGTTTGTGTGACAAAGAAGGATGGGGCGTGAATAGAAGAGCGCTAATATGAGATTGGCGTGAATGAATTTTAAGAGGAGTCCTTCTACTCTACTCCTCTTAAAATTTCAAACCAGATAAAACTAAACTCCTTTATTTGTGTCATGTAAAAATTGGGGTGATTTGCCATGAGAGAAAAATAAAAAGGGAGAGGGGTTGGCCAAACTTGACATCGCTCTTTTGGCATGAATTCTCTTGGGCATCTTTTCTTCTAAGAGTCTCTCTCCTAGCGCATAGTTTTCTTCTCCCATCCAGTTTATTTCTTCATTGAGATCTTCAAGAGTGTTGAGATGTCTTCTACATAAAAGAAAGAAGAGAGGGAAGTGTCCAAAGGTCTTGCACTCTGATTGCAAGACAAAAGCTGAAAGCCGGTCCGGATTCGGATCGGCATAGTTTTTAAAGCAGGCAATTTGCTGAAAGAAGAGAGGGCTGCAAGGATCTGGCAGTTCGGTACCCTCTATGACTCGGTTGTGAGAGCTTTGTATGGATACCAGCAGAGGCTGGATGATTGCATGGCTCCGATAGAATCCTGGCTTTTTAGAAGCGGATTTGCATGCATTTCAGAGTAGGCCCGGATAGCGATCCAGGTAAGTATTTTATATTTAAAATAATTTTTATATTAGATCTAATATTTTTTTCATGTTATGCAGCATGTTAGAAATTTGTAATAAATAAATTAGATTTATTTATGAATTGCATGATTAGACATAAATTATTTTTTATATCTACTTCCACTGCGATAGGATGCTGATGCCTGTTTAATTGTAATTTCCTATTCCTGGGAGAAAACCAACACTTATTACAGGACTCAATCTTTCTTGACTACAAAATTTGATACATGGCTATGTAAACTAGATAGGGCCCAGTAATCTATGTCTGATCCTGGTGCCCCCACCAATTTCTTAGGGTGGGAGGAACTCGACCCCGTCGAGTAAGGGATAATGTGGCTCTAATACTGCTAAAAAATGTCTAGGTTGAGACACTGCAAATCCTCACTAGTGATCCACGAGTCCTCAGATTTTGGTCGACCATGCCATTGACCAAATACCTCTGATAGCCTTTATTTTGGATATTGATGGCTTGATCATCCAGGATTCGCTCAATCCTTTCCTCACTAATAGGCCATATTGTAGGTGGACACTCTAGGATGGGTTCACTCTTAAGGAAATAGAGAGATTCAAAGAGCTGCTAGGTATCACTGCTGGCTCCTGGTACTCTATATGGTCGGAAGTATTGAAAGTGGAGCTAATACATAGATCTGGTGGCAACTCAAGCACATAGGCATTGGGTCCAACTCTCTTCATTATTCTGAATGGTCCAGCTCTGCGAGCATGCAATTTTGTTATGGTCCTGGAGGAAACCGCTCAGGGCTAAGCCTGATCATTAGAAAATCCCCTGCAGAAAACTCTTTAGCTTGTTTTCAGGAATTAGCCAAGTTTTTGTAGGGTGCATTACTTATGTTCATCTTATGACTAAATTCCTGATGCAAATGCTGTGCAGAGGTCCATGCAGGTGTGGATAGATAGAATTGGGTCTAGGGACTTATTAGACTCAAAACCAACACTTAATAGACTCGACCAAGCATTCCTATCGAAGGAAATTTATTTGACTCTTTGGGCCTAAACCTAACAGATTATAAGCTCCCTAGGTTTGACCCTAGCTTGGCATGCACATGAAAATTTACAATGGACTCCTAGCAAATGCTATAAGGTATACTAGAAGTAAATGCAAATCTAACATGCACAATGAATGTTTACATTATACTTACTTCTACAAAATGCAATCTAGTGGTTCTAGAAACATGAGAAGAATCAGGGGAGGGTAAGAAATAGGGAGGGGATTCAGGGACTCGCTTTGGGCTAAAGAGACTAACCTTAATGTATGAACATGGGATACTACCTATGATCAAGAAAAGGTCCATGCTATGGAAGGATGGGTCAACAATTCTTGGTAAGAGATCATGAACTGGGATTGAAGGGGTGAACTCCACCTGAGGGTACGGAATTAAAGAGACCATATGCTCAATAATTTCTTCTAGGCTTTTAGGACTAGGCTCTATAATGGGATTCTCTTCTAGTGTCTCCTCAGGTAGAACTTTAGTAGCAGTATCTAGGTTCTCTTCCTCTAACGAGTCTTCTACTATAGGTTCAATCTGGGTGTGGTCTAGGTTAACTACTTTTGGGTTGACTTATATCGGGGTATGGTTAGGGTTAACTAACCGTGGGTTGGCTTCTACCTGGGTTTCTACTAGGTCAACTAGTTCTAGGTCTTCTACAAGTATCTCCTCTTCTTCCTCATACTCTTTTACTAAGCTCTCATCAGCTTCATACACTTCCTCTTCAAGGTCATTCTGATGGACCAATGGGGTGGTAAGAGGGGTTTGGCTAAGAAAAAATTGACTATTGACTGGTGTAGGGGTGGGTTGACTAAGAGAATGTGGACTAATACTAGGATGATAGCTAGGGGTACTAATCCTATTGGTTAACTGGTCAATCCTATGGGTTACTTGGTTATTTGATTGGGTTATTTAGTTGATTTGACTGGTCAATTGGGCAAGCTGGTTTTGGGTTTGGGTATTGGATTGGTTTATTTGGGTGGTTAATTGGATATTGGATTGGTTTATTTGATGGTTAATTGGGTATTCATATGGGTCATCTGTTCACTCATGGATTTTATGAGAGCTTCAAGATTGGACTCAATGGCTAAACTGGGTTGGGGTTTGAACTATCGATATTTGGTCCCTAATCTAGTGGTCATGCAATCAAGAAAATAATCAAGGTGACATGATGCAGCCAAGCATGCAATGGTTAGTACAAGCTAGGGTTTTCTAGACCTAGAGCCAAAACTGAGTTGGTCGACTCAACTTACACCCAACTCAACAACTAATCCTTCCTTTGGCCTAGTAAGAGGTGGGAGTGTGGGAGGCCCTCCTGCTTTCGCAGGACCCAATTAAGTAACCACAACACCACTTAAGTCATTTGACTCTTGACCCCCAGCCCTAGACACCAGATTCCAATAATAGTTGGAGAATTGAATGCACTAGTTAGCCCACAAATTCGGACCCGACCTGTTGGTGTCACCTAGCCCACTAGAAAAAAATAATTCTAATTAATTTTAATTAAGGCTTTGGTTATGATGATGGTGGTTGTTTTGGATCCAAGACAGGTGATGAAATCCTGCCCTGATCTGAGATAGTGAATTACCCTTAAGAATAGTTTAATCAGATGATGCACATTCAATGAGCCCTAATGCAAACTAATAAAAATCAGAAAAAAAAAATATTTTGCATATTTATGAGATGGAAAGTTAGGTTTAAGTTGATTAGGTTAGCAATCAAATTGAGCTTGGGATTGAGGGGTTTGGAAGTTGGTTAGGTTAGGTTTAGTTAGGTGTGCAGAAATCACAGAATCAAAAAATTAGGATTCGGTTTGATACAAATTTTGGCAAAGTTTTAATGCAAGAAAAATCTAAAAAAATTCAAAAAACTGAGGATGTTCAGTCTTGATAAATGATACCAAGTTTTATGTAAAACAAAAATCAGATGATGATGCAACTCCTAGGGATTTTGGACTAGTGCAGAAATCATAGGATTTTTGTTAGGGTTCCTTCGATGCCAAATTTTTAGATTTTTTTAATTTTTTTAAAAATAAGTAAAAATTATGAAAATTAACAGGACAAAACAAAGGACAGGTTGTGAAAATCTTACAGAAAAATAAAATCACTAGGTAGATGAAATTGGATAAAACCTAGACACCTAATGCAGAAGACAAGATGCAGAAAATCACAGATGCAATTTTTTTTTTGTGTTTTTGATGAAGATGCGACTATCCTAAACTAGCTCTGACACCAAACTGATGCAGGACGATCCTATGACTACCATGATTATTATAAAACTAAAACTATTTTTTTTTATAATTTTTAGAATTTTAATTTGTAGGCTAGAAACCCAAAATCAAGTAAAGATTCAGCAAGCATGTAATGAAAGAAAACATCATACCCGCATATGAACTCATGCCAAAATAAAAAAAAAAAGGATCTTGGTGATTGAAAAACCCCTGATTAGCATAGAGCACCTTTAATAAATCAGAAATTAGGAGGGGAAAGAATTTTTACCAAGCATCGATTCGAAGATCCTATCGATGAAGGGGTCACATAGCACTCGGGATCGTCGCTCGAAAAACAACCCTTCAGTTCCTCAATTCGAGGAGCTTTCTAGGACAAGTCTTAGAGGCAAAGAGGGCCTCCTCCTTGGAGGGGAAACACCATGGGGATCCTGCAAGAGTCAGAGGTTAGCAAGTAAACAAGTTAGAAAGCAAAAAAGGTGAACTAGGGTTTGGGAAAGAGGGAATTAGGGTTTTAGAAGCTGGTGGTTGGAGGGGGAAGATGGCCACTTGCTGATGGATTGCATAGGGCTTCTTCCCCTTGGTGTGTTAGGGTTTGGATAAGAGTTCTTTGGGATGGCTAGGGCTTTGATGAATTAGGGCTCACAAACAAAACTCACACACCTCAACACAACAACACAAGAACACAACTTAACACAAAATTTCAGCAAGGTTTTGATTCATGAATAAAAGATGCTTACAAGAGGGGGAGGTGTAGGGTATTTATAGATGTTCCCCATGTCCTCTCCTAGTTAGGATAGGATTACAAAGTTGAGTGGGAGAGGGATTGCAAGTTTTCTTAAAATTAGGAGAATACAATTTGAGTGAAAATAAAACTAGATCTCCTTGTTTGAATTGAATTTCTCCCTTCCTTAGACTTGGTCAAAGGCACCTTGGGCTTGATCTCTTTGGCTTGATGCCTGATATAGAGTTGGCATAGCTTTAGGGCAGCAAGGGGCTTCCTTCATTTGTTTGGTGCATGGGCTTATGGGCCTTGGAGGTTGGGGCACCCTGATATTAGCATATTTCTTGGAATCTTGGTTCTGGGGCTCATGAGCTTGACTCCTTTGCTTGGAATCTCTTGGCCTAGGGTGCTGGCATATTCTTGAAATCATGAGGCTCCCTGGTCTGGGAATATTCTCTGGCATCTGGAGGGTATCAAGGCATCTGGAAGGCATCTAGAGGGCATCTGGGGCATCTAGAAGGAATCTTGGACCCTAGGGTGGCAAACAAGGGCTAATAAGCTTATCTGAAGACCTCTGGTTCCTAGATGAGGCCCGGTGGAACTCCAAAATCATGTAACCTCTTCTCTTATACAAAATTGGACTGGTATTGGACTAATACATAAGTACAGGACTCAATGACTGGACTAGGGTTAAGGCAAATCAACTAGCCTCAACTTATTACAGGACTCAATCTTACTTGACTACTAAATTTGATAATGACTAAGTAAACCAGATAGGGCACAGTAATCTATGTATGATCCTGGTGCCCCCACCACTTCTACTTTACTCCTCTTAAAAAGAAGTGGTGCTAAATTCATGAATGTATGTGGCCGACCAAGGGTGTGACATGGCAAGTGATGTTGTCCCAATGAAGTGGCATGGCATGTAGATGGATGAGGTGGCATGGGCATCCTTGACTTGATGAAGTGGCATATGATGAAGTGGCACCAAGAGGTGGATGACATGTGGCACCAAAGCTTGACTTTTCTTGAGCTAGCACATGGTGTCACATGGGGTCACATGTGTCCAGACTTAAGTGCACAAGGTGTCTTGATTTGTGTCCCCCCTTGTATTACAGGACTCAACTAATCACATGACTCAACTAAATAATTACAAAGACTCAATTTAAAGCTCAACTTGATCAATTAGATCAAAAGGCATAACAAACTTGGTAAATAGGGTTTGACCCAAAAGGGATTCAATAGGTTTAGACACAACCTGATAAATAGAATTTATATACAAAATCCTAATTGGTAGAAAGGGGTAACTAATACTAGACCATTATAATAGATTTTATGGCCTAATTGAAATTGGAGTTTTTTTACAAACTAAATTTTGGGTCCAGGGGTTTTTATTGTTACTCAATTTTGGGGTTTAGGGCTAAGCCCAACTAATGTAAAATAACAAAAATTTAAGATAACTATTTATAAGTGAGGTTTAGGCTCAGGGCTTCGTTCATAGGTGATCCATAGGGATGTAGGTTCGTCCTGTAGTTTTTTTCTAGCCCTGGAATCCACACCAATGCAGGTGTTTATATGACACTTCACTGGAGTGACCCATCTGTAGAACATTTTTTCTGCCAAAGAGTAGTTCGCTTTATGATATGGATATAAGTGTTCCTCTGACTTGAGATCACCATGGTAGCTTGCAAGGAACTCGCTGTGCTTAGGTACCGGACTACCCGAATTTCTAATCTAGTGATGAAAGTTTACTGGGTACAGTCAAGTACTTGTGTAGCAGTGGTTGGATCAAGATGGGATTAACCATCCAAAAGAGTTTGGAGTGAATGACTCATTATGTCTTTATAAAGTAAAACCTTGGCCAGGGTTGTCCTTGTAAGCAATTATAGGAATTTTGAGTTTGAGACATATTATGATGAACTATTCTAGGGTTAAGCAGTTAAACCCTAAGTCATTCGGAGCAATGAGGGATTTTGAGTTTGAGACATACGGTTCTTAATAGTTGCTCAGCTGAAAGTGAAAAAGGGGCTTTTGCAGATGCCTACACTAAGCATGCAAGAGCGCAGGGAGCAGGTAAGTATTTTAAAATAATTTTAAAATAAAAGCGGAAAAACCTGCTCCGCACAGGATCTAACACGATCCGGAAGCATGTACAGATAAAAACATGTCATATAATGGGTATGGAATATTTATAAAATATTTTACAAATCCAGATCTACATATGCAAGAATTATAAAAATAAAAACAATACCTTATTCCTGCCTGGAATAAGTCTGGAATAGACTGGTATTGCTAGGATAGCGGGAATAACTTTATTCCCGTAGTCTTCAAGCTCAAGCACATTGAAGCTCTGTGTTTTTTTTTTTTTTTTTGTTTCAACAGCAACTATCCAAAGCAAATGACAGTCCCTTGGTCTCTTCTGCCGGTACAACAGCAATGGAATAGATTCTTCCTTGTAAGGAGAATGAATTGGGATCAAACCTTCCACGTTAGGTGCTCTTTGTACTGCAATTCCAGCAAACCTACAACTTTAAAATAAAAACCAAGAACAGCAGCAAATGAGATCGATCCGGCTCTCAGATACACTAAGGAGCACCCTCTAGAGGGGAGACACACGCCGGGCTCCTCTGATCCAATTTTCAGGTGATGCTAGTCACTAGAAAATCCTTGGACAGTGGGAAGAAGCAGAGCTTTCTTCTTCCTGTTGAGCACAAAGAACAGAGGCTTGTGGTTGATGGTTTCTCTTTCAAACACTCAACAAGAGTGAGGCCAAAGAATAGACATTGGATAAAAAGGGTCTCTCAGGCGGGTGGAAAGGATGAACAAGCATTCTTTCTCACGGCCTTTTTGCTCTCAGTTTTCTGCCTCAAAATAGTGCCCTCAAAATTCAGCAGCAGGCAGCAGGTTTTATGAGTGGCGATCAAGGTAAACAACCTGTGGAATGGGGAGCTAAGATGATGGGAGGGAGAAGCGAAAGGCAGAATGCTTGGATCATGGCATTTAATGAATTCAATCCAGTTGAATTCGTGGAGAACAGAAGAAGGAGAAGAGATGCCCAAATCTCTGTTCGGCCATTCAATAAAGACCGGTTGGAAGGGATTAAAAAAAAATGGTTTAAAACAATTTAAACCGGGTCAAAGGGTTTTTAAAAATCCCAAAAGGTGTGAAATGGGTTCAACCATGTAATTAGATCAAAATCTAATTATCAGAATGTTAGGTCAAGTCCTGGTTAACCAGAAAAAAATCCTGATAAACCAGGACAAACTCTGAATGACCCAAACCCAAGGGCAGTCCAATGTGCTCAATCAAACCATCACGATAAGATTCCTAATCAAATACCTGTAAATGGATCAGGGAGTTATCCTCTATGGCGTGTGACCTCATAGGTTCGAACCTAGGCGGTAGCACTGGAACAATTCCAGTACCAGCACAAGATACCATCTAGCAATGGGTCCCAGCATCTGGATAGGTCGAAGATGTGAGAGCAATCGAACCTCTAGCATATGGTTACCGTATAATTCATCCCTTTGACCTCTAATGCTCAGGACGACTGAGATTGGGCTGCCAACCCAGACAGAGTCAGTCCACTACGTGTCTCAACCTCGCAAGCCCAGTGACTCTTCACTAGGGCTACCCCGACCGAGGATTTTCTAAATTGAGATACTACGAGACATTCAATCCAAACTGTTTGGACAGTCAATTCCATCTTGGTCCATCACTGCTCCACAAGTACTTTCCTGTACCTAGAAACCTTCCATCACCAGATTAAAAATCCGGGTAGTCCGGCACCAAAGCACAGGGAGTTGCTTGCAAGCTACCGTAATGACCTCAAGTCAGAGGGACACATATACCCATATCCTATCGTGAGTATCCCTTTGGCAGAATGGGGCTGCACGGAGTCACGTTCAATGAGATATCACATATCCCACTTGCAGATCACATCAGTGTCACCACACTCATTTGGTCAAGAGGACAACCAAACGATGTGAACTACAACAACCTATACTTGATATATTGTCGTCCAGTATAATGTATCCTTTGGTTGTGAACCTGGTTTAAGGACCACTCGATACATCCTCTCTGTATCGAAGTTAGTGTAGTCCTAAGGACTTCATCACATGGAAAGAGTTCATTTCAGGGAAATAATATGTGATGAGATGCCAAATTTTATTAATTCATAAAAAGAATACAATACTGAGCACAACCGCCTACAACCCAGGCGATTGGCTTTGGGACACAATTCCCAACAACTCCCACTTGTACTAAAGCCAATCAGAAGAGTATCTAATACCCATTTCCCATTTACAATAGTCGAACTCTTTTATTCCGAGGGCTTTAGTGAAGGGGTCGGCCAGATTTTCTTTTCCATCGATCTTTAGAAGATTGATGTCGCCTCGTTCCACGATCTCTCGTACGAGGTGGTAGCGCCGCAGAATGTGCTTGGTGCGGTGATGAGCTTTAGGCTCCTTAGCTTGAGCAATGGCTCCAGTGCTGTCACAGTACACCGAAACAGGACTATCTAGGGAAGGTGCCACCCCTAGCTCTCCAAGTAACTTCCGCAACCATACAGCTTCCTTTGTTGCATCTGATGCTGCAATATATTCTGCTTCGCATACCGAGTCTGCAATAGTTGCCTGCTTGGAACTTTTCCAGCAGATCACTTTTCCATTCAGGGTAAATACAATCCCTGACACACTCTTGCTATCATCTTTATCCGACTAGAAACTGGAGTCAAAGTACCCCAAAGTTTCAAGTCAGGTTCTCCATAAATCAGCCATTGATCTTTAGTATTTCTTAAATACTTAAGGATGGACTTAACCACCTTCCAATGCACCTCACCTGGGTCAGACTGGTATCTGCTCACTACTCCTAGTGAGTATGCCACGTCAGGTCTAGTACATGTTATTGCATACATGATAGAGCCTATTGCAGAAGCATAAGGTACTCTACTCATGGGCTCTCTTTCATCAGGAGTTGTCGCACAATCCTTCTTGGAGAGAATAATTCCAGAACCTATCGGAAGATAGCCTTTCTTGGAATTTTTCATGCTGAACCGTTTCAGTACAGTGTCAATGTACATAGACTGGGACAATCCCAAAAGCTTCTTAGATCTATCTCTATAGATCTAAATACCTAGTATGTAAGAAGCTTCACCCAAGTCCTTCATGGAGAACTGAGATGACAACCAGACTTTTATTCCTTGTAATGCTGCAACGTCATTCCCGATTAGGAGAATGTCGTCAACATACAGTACTAGGAATACAACCACAGAACCGTTAACCCACTTATAGATGTAGGGTTCTCCGTTCCTAACGAAGCCATATGATTTGATACATCTATCAAACCATAAATTCCAACTTCGAGATGTTTGCTTGAGTCCATAAATGGATCTCTGCAACTTGCATACTTTTGATTCATCTGTGGATATGAACCCTTCAGGCTGTATCATATACACCTCCTCTTCTAGTTCCCCATTTAGGAAAGCGGTTCGGACATCCATTTGCCAGATCTCGTAATCAAAAAATACTGCCAAAGCAAGCATGATCCGAATGGACTTGAGCATTGCCACACGGCAGAAAGTCTCATCATAATCGATACCATATCGCTGACGATATCCCTTGGCAACCTGACGGGCTTTATAGATCTCTACCTTCCCATCTGCGCCCCTTTTCCTCTTGAAGATCCATTTACACCCGATGGGTTTTATTCCTTCAAGCGGATCAACCAATGTCCAAACATTGTTGATTTCCATGGACTCCATTTCGGATCGCATGGCTCCAAGCCATGCCTCAGAGTCAGATCACTGAAGTGCATCCATATAGGTGATCGGATCCTCATTGTTCTCATCGAGCTCAATGGGATCGCCATCCCGGACAAGAAACTGTAGTATCTGTCCGGCTGATGCGATATTCTACCGGATCTCCTAATGGGTTCTGGGTGTGATTCAATCATAGCTGGTTCTACGATGTCCTTAGAGTGTGCAGGTTCTTCTATTGGCTGAACTTCATCAAGTTCAATCTTAAAGCTATAGTTCCTTCTCCAAGGAACTCCTTTTCCAAAAAGATAACTCTAAGAGCAACGAACACCTTTTGTTCATTCTCCAAGTAAAAGAAATACCCTTTGGTTTCCTTAGGATAACCAATGAATAAACATCGATCAGACCTAGGACCAAGTTTGTCTGAGTCTAAATGCTTTACGTAAGCCGGACAACCCCAGACCCGAAGGTGTGAGATTGAGGGTTTACGTCCAGTCCACATCTCATACGGAGTGGAGACAACAGATATACTTAGAACATCATTTAATAAGTAACAGGCTGTCTGAAGCGCATATCCCCAAAAGGATAGCAGCAAAGTTGCAAAACCATCATGGATCGAACCATGTCCAAAAAGGTTCGATTCCTCCTTTCGGACACACCATTCAACTGTGGTGTTCTTGGAGGAGTCCACTGAGAGAGAATTCCATTCTCCTCAAGATATGTCAAAAATTCACCAGATAAGTATTCACCACCTCGATCAGATCGAAGGGTTTTAATACTTTTTCCAGTTTGCTTTTCTACTTCATTACGGTATCGTTTGAACATTTCAAACGACTCAGACTTATGTCTCATTAAATAGACATAACCGAACCATGAAAAGTCGTCTGTAAAAGTAATGAAATATTTGTATCCTCCTCTGGCACTAAGTGTCATCGGTCCACATACATTAGTATGTATTAGACTTAGAAGTTCTGTAGCTTGTTCACCTTTTCCAGTAAAAGGTGACTTGGTCATTTTACCAACTAAACAGGATTCACAAGTGGGCAGTGATTCAGAATCACCGACCTCGAGGAGTCCATCTCCTCGCATCTTGTTTATCCTACTTTGGTTAATATGACCTAGCCTACTATGCCAAAGATACAAATCGTTGACATTATCTAACCTTGGTCATTTGCTAGAAGTGTACATTACACTAACAGGCCTTGATAGTACATATATGCCATTATTTAATCTAGCTTTCATTATCACAGAGTTATTCAAAATAACATTGCAAAAATCTCTCTTTATTGATAGTTCAAAACCATAATTAGCCAAAAGGCCTATAGAGATTATGCTCATAATGAAACTAGGACAATAGTGACAGTCGACTAGTTCGACAGAACAAGACTCAAAGACAAGATGCAGGACTCCGACCTAGTACTGGAACACGATTTCCATTCCCGATGCTCAGAAACTGTTCTCCATCATCAAATCTTCTGCTAACTTGAAGTCCTTGTAACGAATTACAAACATGAATTGGACTACTAGTATCCAATACCCAGTTAGTAGTATCAATAATAGAGTAATTACAAGGTTTTATCATATAAATACCTTGTTCAGCAGACTTCTACTTCCTCGGCCTGTTCGGATCAAGGGATGCAATATAAAGAGGATAGTTTCTCTTCCAGTGTCCCTTCTTCTTGCAGTAGAAACATTCTGCACAAGATTGATCAGCCTTATACTTCCTGATCTGACTAGGGCCAGGAGCATTCTGCACCTTCTTTCCGTTTTTATTTTTTTTCTTCTTCTTCCCTTTCTTAAAGGGACGACGACCTCACTTCCTCCCACTAAATTCACCACCCCCTTTTCAGTTGGTGGTCTTTCTCGAAAGTCTGCAGCAACCCAAAAAACCATGGTAGTTGACTGCAGGCTTGTTCATTCTATAATGATCAAGAAAGTCAAGATAGAAGGAGGGAAGAGAATTCAGGATCGCATCCTTGTCGAGCTGCTCGTGCAAGGGGCATCCGAGTTTGCCCAGCTTTTCAATCAGCTCGATCATGTACAATACATGATCAGTGACTGAACCACCATTCGGCATCTTGGAGTTGTAGATGGCACAAGACACTTTGTACCGTTCTACATCATCCGGGGTGCTGAAGGATTCCTTCAACTTTTGAAGGATTTCATCAGGTTGGGCCTCCTCGAATTTGCGACTAAACTCGTCGTTCATCGTCGCTAACATAATGCAACGGACAGTAGTCCGATCAGAGACCCACTTCAGATAAGCATCTCTGGCCGCACTCCGTGCATTTGCGAGAGGGATTTCAGGTGCCGGATCTGTTATCACATAAAGGATCCGTTCATGCTCCAGAACGATTCTCAACCTTCGATACCAACTATCGAAGTTGTGACCCTTTAACTTCTCGTTATCGAGAAGTGACCAAGCGATAAATGGGAAGACATCTGAAAGAAAATAAGACCAAATTAGTATATGAATTAATATTTAAACCAAAAGACTTGGACTTTAGTCTAAAGATTTCTCCCACTAATTTTTTAAATTGGTAGCCTCTAACTCCAATCCGTGAAAACACTTTTTCAAGTGGGTACTGAAATCCAATAGGCCTCGCATGAGCCCGACTTTGGCCGGCTCACCCATATGAGCCTAAAGGTAGGTTCGTAAACCAATTGCTTCCCTAAACAATTTTCAGTATTTCTTTTTGCCCCAGAGAACACCTCAATCGGCCTTGGGGCCTCCTATTGCGGGTCTCTGGTTAGGTCCAACCATTAAAATGACAAATTCAATGCTTCCAGCTAACTAAAGACCAAGCCCAACTTTGGCCAGCCCACCTGTCCCGTTAAGGAGGTTGCACTGAACCATCATCGATCAGATAAAATTCCAGTCACCGGATGTACACCCGTTCTTTGGAACTGCCGATGCACACCAAGCTAGTGGACACATTTCTAACTGACTTAATGGGAGGCTAAGACAATGTCAACACCTTGACTTAGTCTTTTTAAGGACCTAATAATTTTAGAGGATTTTAGTTTGTGATAGAAGGAAGAGACAGGAAACATGGATCATTCTCCCACTGAACGAATCAGTTGCCAGGAGAGTTGAATCAATTCAACAATTGATCCATGGGCACCTAAAAATCAGTTAGACTGATCAACCTGGGTGACATGGGTTAACACTAGTCAATTAGCTTTTCCAATCAGTTCTAGTTGACACGACTAGCCAGGTAGGTGAGATCATGGGTGAGTATCCGCCATTAACCATCTTTCCTAGACACCAACCAAGTTGGCCAGGAAAGAGGTAGCCTCATGCAACCATGATCACAATGCAAAACCTACCTTGACACCAGTCGGTTTACCAGACTCGATCAGACTAGCCTAAAGACTCGATCGTCCACTGAGCACTAATTGGATCCATTTTAGATGAACGGATCAACTAATCTAACTATTAGATGTTCTAAAGAAGGACCTTAATCAACTTTTGATTAATCTTCTTTTATCCGATTCAACTAAACCTAGGTCTAACCCAGTTAAGGACCCAATTAGAAAACTAACCCAATTAACTCAAAATGGCTTATTCATGTCAAATTAGATTTCATAAACCTAATAATTTTATTTTAATAAGCCATACAAATAATTAAAATATTTTTAATTAAGTGTCAATGTAAAACATTTTTTACATAACAATTCATGCATCAAATCTAGATATGTATTTTATAAACATTTCATAGCCCAATAATCAAAAGACATGTCACAACAGTATCTGAACTAAAACAATTTTTAATTCGAAGATTTTCTTAAAGGATCCTTCTGAAGAGGCCAACACAGACGATCCGCATCTTGTCAAAGACACACGGTCATGGTGAAGGTCTCAACTAGGTTTCTAAAAGTACTATCAGAATACAAAAATAGATTAAAATATTTTAAGCTAATACATGCATCAGGATAATGTTACAACTGTAACCTGGCTCTGATACCACTGAAAGTGAAAAAGGGGCTTTTGCAGATGCCTACACTAAGCACGCAAGAGCGCAGGGAGCAGGTAAGTATTTTAAAATAATTTTAAAGTAAAAGAGGAAAAACCTGCTCTGCACAGGATCTAACATGATCCAGTAGCATGTATAGATAAAAACACGTCATATAATGGGTATGGAATATTTATAAAATATTTTACAAATCCAGATCTACATATGCATGAATTATAAAAATAAAAACAATACCTTATTCTCACCTGGAATAAGTCTGGAATAGACCTGGTATTGCTAGGATAGAGGGAATAACTTTATTCCCGTAGTCTTCAAGCTCCAGCACGTTGAAGCTCTGTGTTTTTTTTTTTTTTTTTTTGTTTCAACAGCAACTATCCAAAGCAAATGACAGTCCCTTGGTCTCTTCTGCCGGTACAACAGCAAGGGAATACGTTCTTCCTTGTAAGGAGAATGAATTGGGATCAAACCTTCCACGGTTGGGTGCTCTTTGTACTGTAATTCCAGCAAACCTGCAACTTTAAAATAAAAACCAAGACAGCAGCAAATGAGATCGATCCGGCTCTCAGATGCACTAAGGAGCACCCTCTAGAGGGGAGACACGTGCTGGGCTCCTCTGATCCAATTTTCAGGCGATGCTAGTAGACGAAAAATCCTAAGATGGTGGGAAGAAGCAGAGCTTTCTTCTTCCTGTTGAGCACAAAGAACAGAGGCTTGTGGTTGATGGTTTCTCTTTCAAACACTCAACAAGAGTAAGGCCAAAGACAGACAATGGATAAAAAGGGTCTCTCAGGCGGGTGGAAAGGATGAACAAGCATTCTTTCTCACGGCCTTTTTGCTCTCAGTTTTCTGCCTTAAAACAGCGCCCTCAAAATTCAGCAGCAGGTAGTAGGTTTTATGAGTGGCGATCAAGGTAAACAACCAGTGGAATGGGGAGCTAAGAGGATGGGAGGGAGAAGGGAAAGGCAGAATGCTTGGATCGTGGCATTTAATGAATTCAATCCAGTTGAATTCGTGGAGAACGGAAGAAGGAGAAGAGACACCCAAAGCTCTGTTCGGCCATTCAATAAAGATCGGTTGGAAGGGATTAAAAAAAAATGGTTTAAAACAATTTAAACCGGGTCAAAGGTGTTTTAAAATTCCTAAAAGGTGTGAAATGGGTTCAACCATGTAATTAGATCAAAATCTAATTATCAGAAGGTTAGGTCAAGTCCTAGTTAACCAGAAAAAAATCTTGATAAACCAGGACAAACTCTGAATGTCCCAAACCCGAGGGCAGTCCAATGTGCTCAATCAAACCATCACCGATAAGATTCCTAATCAAATACCGGTAACTGGATCAGGAAGTTATCCTCTATGGCGTGTGACCTCATAGGTCCGAACCTAGGCGATAGCACTGGAACAATTCCAGTACATCATAAGATACCATCTAGTAATGGGTCCCGGCATCCGGATAGGTCGAAGATGCGAGAGCAATCGAACCTCTGGCATATGGTTACCGTATAATTCATCCCTTTGACCTCTAATGCTTAGGACGACTGAGATTAGGCTGCCAACCCAGACAAAGTCAATCGACTATGTGTCTCAACCTCGCAAGCCCAGTGACTCTTCACTAAGGCTACCCCTGCCGAGGATTTGCTAAATTGAGATACTGCGAGACATTCAATCCAAACTATTTGGACAGGTCAATTCCATTTTGGTCCATCACTGCTCCACAAGTACTTTCCTGTACCCAGAAACCTTCCATCACCGGATTAAAAATCTGGGTAGTCCGGTACCAAAGCACAGGGAGTTGCTTGCAAGCTACCGTGATGACCTCAGGTCAGAGGGACACATATACCCATATCCTATCGTGAGTATTCCTTTGGCAGAAAGGGGCTGCACGGAGTCACGTTCAATGAGATATCACATATCCCACTTGCAAATCACATCAGTGTCACCACACTCATTTGGTCAAGAGGACAACCAAACGATGTGAACTACAACAACCTATACTTGATATATTGTCGTCCAGTACAATGTATCCTTTGGTTGTGAACCTGGTTTAGACCACTCGATATATCCTCTCTGTATCGAAGTCAGTGTAGTCCTAAGGACTTCATCACATGGAAAGAGTTCATTTCAGGAAAATAATATGTGATGAGATGCCAAATTTTATTAATTCATAAAAGGAATACAATACTGAGCACAACCGCCTACAACCCAGGCGATTGGCTTTGGGACACAATTCCCAACCTCAGCAACCTTCGACCTCTCTGGACATCGGGTAACATTGCTAAATGGCAACTTTGGCTAGTATTGGAAGTGTTCCAGAACTATCGGTTTAGTGTTCAAACCTATGGGGTCACACACTATAGCAGTTTCTGATTGACCTAATGGCTATTGAATGATTAGAAATCATTTTTGGACTCTTTGGAAAATTTGATTGTCCATCTACATTGTAATTTGATTGTCAAGTATTAACACATCATGTTATAAATATTGTGATAAAAGTTTTAATTACTAAATGTTAGTGATTATATGGAGGGTTAGTGGCAATGTGATTGCTTGATTATCTCAATTTGATTGAATAATTTATTTGGGTCAAACCAAATTGATTTGGTTTCAGCTTGGGTTAGGTCCAATGTGATTGGTTGCATCCAATTTTAGATTTAAGTTTGAATTATGAATTCAAATTTTGATTAAAGTTTTAAATTCAGAATTTTGTTTGAATTTAAAAGGATATAACTCCCATGGCCTTGAATCTTTTGTAACCCCCCATAATTATCCCATACTTATGTAACTCTCCCCTTTTTTTCTCTCACCACTTACCTACATATGGAGGCTTGATGAGGACATGAGAGAGAGATTTCTAAAATTTATTTACTAAAAATTCCTTTAAAAAGGGGGGAAAGGAAGAAGGAGAGCTTGAGACCTTTGTGTGGGGAAGAATGGTTTGGGTTTGGGTGTGTGTTGCCTAGTGTTCTAGGCTTGGGAAGAGTGTCTTGGAAAGTGTTCTTGAGTGCACTTTCTAAATCCTCCATAGTACTTCTTCATCTCCTGGAGTGTCTTGGTGAAGAAGATGAAGAGTCTACGAGTCAATTTGTTTCGGCAAAGCTAGCACTTCAAAAGAAGAAGGTCAAGGAAGAACTCCGGTGTGGATTGCCTGTAGAGGCTGGACATGTGTGTGGCTTCTTGAGCGATTGTCTTCCTCGGTGAGCTTTTCTTTAACCTGGAGAGTGTCACATCAAATTAAAGGTAAAGTTCTTGGTGAGTTTGCTAAAGAAATGTGCTTTAGCAAGTGCATCGAACATAGAGTGGTTCTATGTGATGCATGTCTTTGTGTGCTTGTGTTTTCTTTCATTTGCATGTTGATATTCATACATGATCCTGTTTGTAGGCCTATATTAAAAATGTTCAAATATCTTATGTTAATTAATATGATTAATCTAGTCTTTCGCTACGATGCAAGGTTAAAAAATCTTAAGGTTTCATGACTATTGCCTACATAATGTTTCCTTACACTGGTATCAAAGCCAGGTTCATTTGTATGATTATTTAACATGTAGATATGAAATCTTAGTTTCCTTTCAGATAGGAAGTACTTGGATTAAGGTGAATTTTCCATGGCCGTTTGGTCATAGGAGAGAAGTAGGGTTTAAAGGCCCTCTCTTCCCATTCAATGCGGTCTCCTATGGCATGTAGGGGTGCCACTTGCATCATGATCTTATGAAAAAGAAAAGTAAAAGGTTTAGTAGATTAAAATAGTTTTAATCTTGTATGTTAGATCTTTAATTTATTTAGATATGATCTAATACAATGATATAATCTAAATCCACTAAAAATTTATTGAAAATCTTTGATTTTTTGTAAAATTTTTCACATATTTGAAATTGTTTCAAATAATAAATGATTAATTAAAAATGTTTCAATTAGAATTGATAAACTTAATTATGAATTAAGTTGTCTAATAACCTTTTAAGATTTAGGAATGTGATTCAAAATCTTAAGACATGATCATAACCTTGGGTTAGTTGGGTTAGACCTTAAGTTTAGATGAAATGGATTAAATAGAGAATAAGTCTAATCAAATATTGTATTAGGTCTCTTCTCTATAGATCACTATAATTAGTTAGTTTGATCGATTCGTGCATCCAAATGGACTTGATTTTTGGCTTTGTGGTGAGCCCAAGTCTTTAGGTTAGTCCAATTGAGTCGGGTAAATCAATTGGTGTCTATGGTAAGTTTGGCATCTTGATCAAGATCCTTTGGGGCTAACTCTTACTTGGCCAACTTAAAGTTGGTGTCAAAGGCAAGAGGCTTACTTGGCGCAACCCATCCCTTGATCTCACTTACATAGCCAATGTAGTGAACCATAATTGATTGGATAACTTGTTGATTCGAGTTAACCCATGTCAACCAAAGTTAATCAGTCATGATTGGTTATTAGGTACCCAAGGACTAATTGATCATGAACCCCTCTATGAGATAGTAGGAGGTTTCTTGATTAGGTCCATGTCTTCTCTTATTATGTCATAATGAATTAAATCCTCTAAATTATTAGGTCATTTAAAAGACAAAGTTATAGGATAACCTAGTCTTAGCCTCCCTTAAGTGGATGGTAATGAGCCCATTAGTTAGGTGATCATCGGTAGATCCGAAGATCGGGTGGTCATCAAGCTGTTGGAATTGCCATTCATAATATGATGGCTCAGTGCAACTATCTAATAAGTGGTCAGGTTAGCCAGCCAAAGTCAGGCTTGATCATTCATTAGTTAGAAGCATTGAATTCGTTCATTGATGGGGGACAGAGGTAGGATCATTGGTGAAGGAAATCTGGGAGGCGGCGGTGGAGTTTGGGAGGAAGCACGGATGAAGAAAATGGAATTGTTGGCAACTTGGATTTTTTTTTTTTTTTTTTTGGTTTTGGATTTAGGAAGATGATAGGATGGAAAAAAAATTGAATCGGTGGTGCAAGATCTAGAGTGATATGAAGGTACCCTAATTTTCTAGCTCTAATACCAAATTGATGTGGTGATGGCGGACACAAAGAAACCTGGGGTTATTTGGAAATGGAAAAAAAATCTAAAGCAAACTAAGGATCGTGTGAGGGCTAAGAAGCCTCCCGGGACTAGGATAGGACGACCCCAAAAGTCCTAAAATAGCCAGACTCTTTTGATTTTAGTTTTCTTGGCAGAGGTGGCGAAGGAAGGATGGGGATGGGAGACAGGGGATTGGAACTCATGGACCTTGGGACTCCTCCTAACGAAGAGACCTCCCACCTCTAAGGCATTACACCTCCTTGATACTTGGAGGCGCTAGGATGAATCTCAAGGTCACGAGGGGAAACAGGGAGAGACATGAAGATAGGAGAAAAGAATGGGGATATCTGGGGCCTCACACCCCTCGATGTCCCGAAGGACGAAGGCGAACGGGCCTCAGTCCATAACCACACACAAGTGGAAAAACACTCTCAAAAATTCATTTTCATCAACTAGTTTATTACAAGAGGAGTATGGATATTTATAGACCTATCCAACCCTCGTTTGAATTTGAATACAGGATAAAAAGATAGGGATGACTCAAATTCAAATACAAGATATGATAAGATAAGCCTATCTCAATCCTAACCAAACAAATCCTAATTCAAATTTCAAATAAAAGATAAGTCCTAAATTTATTCTGGATATGTTTCGAGATTCGTGCGGCTCCAAGATTCGTGCTTGATCTTGGATTCATGCTTGTGAGGTCCCCATCATTCATGTTAATGGTTGGACCTAACAAGGACCTTTAATTGGAGGCCCAAAGGTCGATTGATTAGCACCCTGGGGTAAAAATTATTTACCAGAAATTGCTTCAAGAAGTATTTAGTTGTGAACCTACCTTTAAATGCACATGGGTTGGCCGGCCAAAGTCAAGCTCATGTGTAATCTATTAGATTCTTATACTTGCTAAGGAGTAAGTGTTACTCTTTTGATTGGAGTGTAAAGGCTACCAGTCTATGCAAAATAGTGGAAAAAACCTTTAGACTAAAGTCCATGTCTTTAGGATGTTAATAATTCATGTACACTAATATTTTTAGGGTTTTTCCTTTTAGATTATGTCTACCAGTCTGTTGCTCTGGTCATTGCTTGACAATGACAAACTTATGGATACCAACTTTGATAACTGGTATCGAAGACTCAGAATAGTTCTAGAGCATGAAAGGATCCTATATGTGATTGCAAATCCTACACTTAAGGAACCTGCTGCCAATGCCCGCATTGTAGTCAGGGATGCTTATCAGAAGTGGCTCTCTAACTAAACTACGATGCAATGTATTATGTTGGCGATGATGAATGATGAGTTCAGTCGTAGGTTTGAGGAAGCCTATCCAAAGGAGATCCTTCAAAAGTTGAAGGAGTCTTTTGGCACACCTGATAATGTTGAGTGGTACAGAATTTTCTCTATCATTTCAGCACTCGAATGCATGATGGAGCATCAGTCACTGATCATGTACTATACATGATCGAGTTGATTAAGCATTTGGCCAAGCTCGTATTTCTCTTGCATGAGTAGCTAGGAAATGATGTGATTTTGAATTCCCTGCCTCCCTCCTACTTGGATTTTCTCGATCGCTATAGATTGAATAGGCTTGCAGTAAACTACCACAATTTGTTAGGTTTATTGTAGACCTACGAGAAAGATCATCACCTCAATAAAGGGTTGGTGAACCTAGTGGGAGGCAATGTGGCAGGACGTCGTCCCTTTAGGAAAGGAAAAAAGAAAAAGAATAAATCCAAGAAGGTGCAAAGTGCTAGGCCTAGTTAGACGAGAAAGAAGGTTGATCATAATAAGGTAGAGTGCTTCTATTACAAGAAGCAGGGTCATTGGAGGGGGAACTGTCCTACCTACCATGCTACTCTTGACTCAAACAGGCCGAAGAAGAGAAAGCAGCAAGCTGTTGCTGCACAAAGTAATTATATGATAACACCTTATAATTTCTCTATATGTGATACTACTAATTGGGTATTGGATACCAGAAGTCCTATTCTATTTGCAATTCTTTGTAAGGGCTTCAAGTTAGTACGAGATTTATGGATGGTGAGAAATTCTTGAACATGGAAAATGAAAGCCAAGTTCCAGTCCTGACATTTGGAGTTATCTAGCTAGTTTTCGTGTCTTGTAATGTCATTTTGAATGACTGTCATTACTATCTATCTTTTCTTATGAATGTCATTTCTGTAGGCTAGTTAGCCAATGAAAATTATGAATTTTTAATAAAGAATGATATTTTTTCTATTATTATGAATGGTGTGAAACTTATGGATGGACATTTAAGTAATGGCATACACTTACTATCACGACCTGTTACAGTAATGACTACTTCTTGTAAATGCCCTAGAATAGATAATGTCAGTGATACTTATCTCTGGCACTATAGGATTGGTCATATTAACAAAAACAAGATCAACAAGTTAGTTGGAGAAGGTCTTCTGAATATTAGTGATTGTGATTTACTGCTAACCTATAAATCTTGTCTTCTTGGTAAAATGACCATGTCACCTTGCATTAGAAAAGGTGAGCGAGCCAATGATATTCTTAGTCTGGTACATACTGATGTATGTGGACCAATGAATATCAGTGCCAGGGATGGGTATAACTATTTCATTACATTTATAGATAACTTATCAACATATGGTTATGTCTTCTTAATGAGATATAAATCTGAGTCATTTGAAATGTTCAAACGATATCATAATAAAGTAGAAAAACAAACTGGGAAGTTTATTAAAACCCTTCGATCAGATCGAGGTAGTGAGTATATTTCTAGTGAGTTTTTGACTTATCTTGAGAAGAATGGGGTTCTTTCTCAATGGACTCCTCCAGGGAAACCTCAGTTAAATATAGCATCTGAAAGGAGTAATTGGACTCTATTAGATATTGTCTGATCCATGATGGGCTTAGCCACTCTACCTATATTCTTTTGGGGATATGCTCTTGAGTTAGCATGTTATCTTCTAAATAGGGTTACTAGTAAATCCGTTGACAAAACTCTATATGAGATATGGACTGGGCATAAGCCAACACTCACATCTTCAGGTTTGGGGATGTCTGGCTTATGTCAAATATTTGTCGACGGATAAACTTGGACCTAGGTCTGACAAGTGCCTCTTTATTGAGTATCCAAAGGAGTCTAAAGGGTATTTCTTCTATCTACCTGAGGAACATAGAGTGTTCATTAGTTGTAGGGCTACCTTTTTGGAAAGGGAGTACCTTATTAAAGACACTCGAGCTGCTGAGGTTGAACTTGGAGATGTTCAATAGGTAAAGGAAACAATACATTCTAGGATAGCTATAGAACCAAATTTGATAAGATCTGAGCCTATTATGCAATCGTTAAGGAGATCTGGTAGAGTAACACATCAACCGAATAGATACTACGATTTTTGGTTCAAGATGGTGATCCTGTTGAGCTCGACAAGAACAACGAGGATCCGATCACCTATATGGATGCAATGCTGAGGTCTGACTCTAAGAAATGGCTTGAAACCATGAAATCTGAAATAGAGTCCATGGAAATCAATAATGTGTGGACATTGGTTGATCCACCTGAAGGGATAAAACCCATTGGGTGCAAATGGATCTTCAAAGGATGAGGGGCATAGACCAACGGTGGAGACTTATAAAGCCCATCTGGTTGCCAAGGGATATCGTCAACGTTATGGTATAGACTTTGACGAGATATTTTCTCCCGTGGCAATGCTCAAGTCTATTCAGATTATGCTTGCTTTGATAGCATATCTAGACTATGAAATCTGGCAAATGGATGTCCATACAGCTTTCTTAAATGGAGAGCTAGAAGAGGAGGTATTATGATGCAACCTGAAGGGTTCATATCCATAGATGAGTCTAACGTGTGCAAGCTGCAGAGGTCTATTTATAGATTGAAGCAAGCATCTCGGAGTTGGATTATGCATATTGATAAATGTATCAAGATGCATGGCATTGTTAGGAACGAAGAAGAACCCTGCAAATGTAAATGGGCTAATGGTTCTGTAGTTGTATTTCTTGTTTGATATGTGGATAACATTTTTGTTGGCCGCTTGAATAAATTTGATGATAACAAAATATTGGAGCATACATTTGACTTACTAAACTTTTCAAGTACATTACATGTTTTTGTAGGATAATTTTATTGCTTAATTGTAACTCCTAAAACCCTGTTATATGTTATGTGTAATATTGTAAAAGTTTCATATAAAGAAGAACCCAAATAAAAATTGATGTAATATTCATAAAAATGGGTTACTTCTATGTATTTTTCAAGCTTAAAATTCTTTAGAATTTGTTGTTAGTTGGATTGGGAAGAGTCTTGGTGACTAAGACTTGCTGGATGATTTCTGGAGAAGAGCTGATGTTTTTTTTGAAAATTCACTCGAGCCAACTCATGTAAGGAGAGCCGACTCTAGTCCATGGCACGGCTGAAGGATTTTGGCATGCAGAGATCCAAGCTGACTCAAAGTAACCCGAGCCGACTCATCTAGAGCTTCATTTCTTGAATCAGAAAGGTGAGCCGACCCGAAGGCAATCTGAGCCGACTCAACCATTCAGTATGGCATCCGGTCAATCCTTCAGTAATCCGAGCCAACTCCTCCAGAGTCTAAGGAAATTCAGTTCTAAGAGAATAGCCAGAGAGCAGACTCTGCTAAGGCGAGCTGACTCCTCCAGAGTACAACTTTGAAGACCTGAGAATTTGAGCCAACTTGATTATGGGGAGCTGACTCGCCAAAGTGAAGAATTAACTCTCTGAGGATCCAAACTGACTCAAAGTATCCGAGTCGACTCGAACATCGATTCCAGGCAAGTAATAGCTAGTTCCAGAACTTCATTTTTGAATTTAAAAAATGCTCCAATGGTCAAATGTCAAGTCCCAACAATCTACAATGACTATATCCACCCAAGAAGAGTACAAGACTCTATAAATAAGGGATTTGGACAACCATTGAAGAAGCTAATGCATGATTGAACATTAAATGAGCTTGTGAGCAAGAGAGCACAAGAAGAACATTCAAGCCAGACTTCAAGTCTTCACCAACACTTACCAGAAGCTTGAAGCACTTGTTGAGGAAGAAGAAGAAGCCATTGAAGTGCATTAAATTACAATTAAGAAGGCTTGTCTTGAGCCACAATTACAACCATCAGACAACTTAGGTTTGTCATTAGTTGCTTACTTTTTCTTAAGTCTTTGTGAGTTGTTAGGTTCTTTGTGAGCCTGATTAAAAACCAAGTGTGGGTTGTTAGTGATCCTGTTTTAAAACTAATAGTATAAGGGTTTTTGGTGAGCCTAGTCAAAACCAAGGTTAGGTTCTTGGTGACCCTGTTGAAGACGAAGTTGGGTTTTTGGAGAGCCCGGTTGAAAAACCAAGTTGGATTTTTGATTGTGAGCCCGATAAAACAATCCGACTGTATTCCTATGGTGAATATAGTGGAAACCTCAAGTGGTATCTTGGGTAGTGGATGTAGGAGCGAGGGTGCTCCGAACCACTACAAATTTGTTGTATTTGTATTGTACTTTTTTTTTGTGTTTGCTTTTGTTTTGAATTATTTGAAACACCGCACCTCCACACTAAAGTAGATTTAAAAGAGCACATATCTATTCAAATTTTTTAAATTCCCAATTCACCCCCCTCTTGGGAAAGCCACCTGGGTAGCAACTGGTATTAGAGCAGAGTCTCTAAACTTATTTAGAGTAAAGATTAATGGCTCATCCCTTGAGTACTTCCTCGGCCGAGGCCAATCCACTAATAGACCTCCACTATTCACTGGCATGAATTATTCTTACTAAAAAGCTAGAATGAAGATATATATTTAAGCTGTTGATTTTTAGTTGTGGAAGGTCATTCTTACGGGTCCTCATATATCTACAATTAAAGTTGATGGCATAGATGTCCTAAAACCTGAAGAGGATTGGAATGATCATGACATGAAAATGGATGAACTGAATGCCAAATCCATGAACTTACTATATTGTAAATTGGGTTCAAAAGAGTTTAATCAAATTTCTGTTTGCTCATCTACAAAAAAAATTTAGGATAAACTCGAAGTGACCCATGAATGAACTTCGCAAGTGAAGACCTCAAAAATCAATCTTCTAGTGCGTAACTATGAATTATTTAAGATGGAGAAAAATGAAACTATCTATACCTTGTTTTCATGGTTTACAAATATTATTAACGGTTTGAAAAGTCATGGTAGGGTTTATTCTAATGCAAACATAGTACAGAAGATTTTAAGATCACTTACGAATAAATGGGACCCCAAAATAACTACCATCCAGGAAGCAAAAGATCTAAACACACTAACTATGGATGAATTGTTGGGTTCTCTCATCACACATGAACTGGCCATGTAGCATAAGAATGAAGATGATCAGAAAAAGAAGAAAACTATTACCTTCAAAGCTGCATCGAAATCAAAGAAACAAGATGAGGAATCAGAAGATGACCGCTCCTCCTCCGAAGATGGCTTAGAAGATGAAGATATAGCTATGGTCATGAGGAGATTCAAAAGGTTTATGGGAAAGAAGAAGGGAAGGTACTTCAGAAAATTTCACAAGAAAGGTGAACACAGTAAGGACAAGGAAAGAGAAAAAGAAAAGGATCAAGTGCCCACATGTTATGAGTGTAAGAAACCTGGGCATATCCATCCTGATTTTCCTTTATTAAAGAAAATATTTAAGAAGAAGAGGAAGAAAGTGATGGTTGCTACTTTGAGCGACAATGAAGAGTTGACTTCAATAAAAGAGGAAGAGACCACAAAAACTGCTAATCTATGCCGTATGGATCTCGAAGATGAGGTAATGTCCCCTGAACCTCAACCTGAATTTACTTTTGACGAACTAAATTCTGCATCCCATGATTTGCTTTAAGAATTTAAAAAGGATGGGATAAAAATTTGAGCTTTAAAGAATAATAATGATTCTTTTTTAAAAGAAAAAGAAGAGATTTCAGAAAAGAACAAGTTATTGCAAAAATAATTAATTATCTTTTCTGAAAATAACAAAGCTTTGGAAATTGAGAAAAATCTATATCTTGAGAAAAACAAACTTAGATTGATGAAAATAATGATATGAAAAAGGAGATGGAAAAACTCAAGCTATTGGTTGAAAAGCTTACTTTAAGTTCAAATAAGCTTGAGTTGATTTTGAAAGAGCAAATAATTTCAAGTAACAAGGATGGAATCGGTTACAACTCTTTGAATACAAATGGAATTTCAGCTACTAAATTTGTATCCTCAAAAGCATTTGTACCAAAAACTATTTCTCAAAATGCTTTTGTATCACATGTTCTACATCTGCATCACATGCTTCTACATCTAGAACTTCAAAATTTATATCTTTTCAAAATGCTGGAATTGTTTGTTATGCATGTCATGGGGTTGGACACAAATATTTCCAATGCAATTTGTTAAAGAAAAATAGAAATGCAAGGAATAGAATTAGAAAGATTTGGGTTCCCAAAGGAACCATATCTGCTAACCTGCAAGGACCCAAGGTAGCTTGGGTACGTTAAAGAACTTCATGATTATTTTGCAGGAATGTCTTACAGCCCAAAAAATAAAGAAAAGATGGTAGCTGGACACTGGCTATTCAAGATATATGATAGGTGACAAGGATCAATTTATCACCATAGAGATGAAAGAAGGAGGTTTGGTAACTTTTGGAGATTATGGCAAGGAAAAAATAATTAGAATTGGTAAGATCAAACTAACCACCTCTACTTTTATTGAAAATGTATTGCTAGTAGACAAATTAAAGAATAACTTATTAAGCATTAGTGAATTGTGTGATAAAGGCTTCAAGGTTGTCTTTGAATCATCTATGTGTATAGTAACAAACTCACTTGATTCTAACAACAAATTCATTGGACACAGACTTGAAAATATTTATGTGGTAGATCTAAATAATCTAGCTATGTCTAGTAGTTCCAGTCTAGTAGCAATGAATGCTAAGACCAAGGAGTCTTGTTTACTTTGGCATAGACGATTAGGTCATGCTAGCATGCATACTATTGCCAAATTGATTTCGAAGAATCTTGTTAAAGGTTTACCTAAATTTAAAATTGATTTTGAACATATTTACGATGCTTGCAAAATGGATAAACAAACAAAGGAAAGTTTTAAATCTAAAAACATGATTTCAACTTCTAGACCCCTTGAGCTACTTCATATGGACTTATATGGATCAACTAGGACCGCAAGCCTAGGTGGTAAGAAATATGCACTTGAGATAGTAGATGATTTTTCAAGATTTACATGGATCTTGTTTATTGCACATAAAGATAAAACATTTAAAGTTTTTTGAAAATTCCATAAAAAGGTTTCAAATCAGAAAAATCTTTTAATTGTTACTATTAGAATTGATCACGGCATGAAATTTGAAAATCATTTTTTTGATGATTATTGCATAGAAAATGGCATTGATCACAACTTCTCCGCTCCTAGAACACCACAACAAAATGGTGTTATAGAGAGAAAAAATAGGACTTTGGAAGGGATGGCCCGAACAATATTATGTGAAGGCAATCTTCCAAGGTACTTTTGGATAGAAGCGGTGAACACTGCTTGTTATATTTTAAATCGTGTTTTGATACATCCAATTTTAAAAAAAATCCCTTATGAGCTTTGGAATGAAAAGAAACCAAATATTAATTATTTTCTTGTTTTCAGTTTTAAATGCTTTATGCTAAATAATGGAAAGGATAACTTAAAAAAATTTGATGCTAAGTTTGATGAATTAATTTTTCTTAGTTATTCAATACATAGCAAAGCATATAGAGTATCTAATAAAAGAACATTGACTGTAGAAGAATCAATACATGTTATATTTAATGAAGCTAACCCCTCACCTTCAAAGAAAGAAGAGTGTATAGATAATGATGCAGGTACACTTGAAAAGGAAATGAAAGATATGAGCATATAAGAGAAACCAACTCAAGAAGGAGAAGAGATTGTAAGTAAAGATCATGCTGATCTAGCAAGAGAACGGAGGAATGTAACTTCTCAACCAAGAGATTTAATTATTGGCGATCCCTCTCAAGGTGTTAGGACTAGGTCATCACATAGAGATGCACATGATTACCCAGCATTTATATCACAAATAGAGCCATATAGTTTAGAAGCTGAAAATGACCCAAATTGGATGATGGCCATACATGAAGAACTAAACCAGTTTGAAAGAAATAATGTGTGGACTCTAGTTGATAGACCATCAGACCATCCCATTATAGGAACCAAATGAGTCTATAAAAATAAACCAAATGAGCAAGATAATGTAGTTAGAAACAAAGCAAGGTTGGTAGCTAAAGGATACAACCAAGAGGAAGGAATAGATTTTGATAAAACCTATACACTCATAGAAAGACTAGAGGCCATAAGATTACTACTTGCATTTGCCTGCTACATGAATTTCAAACTATTCCAAATGGATGTAAAAAGTATATTTTTAAATGGTTTTATATCAGAATAAGTTTTTGTAGAACTGCCACTAGGTTTTGAAAGTCATGCTTTTCCTAATCATATTTTTAAACTCAATAAAGCATTGTATGGACTTAAACAAGCACCTATGGGCTAGTATGATAGATTAAGCAAATTCTTACTTGAAAATGGTTTTATAAGAAAAAATGTTGATAAAACTCTTTTCATCAAAAAGAAGAATAATGATATTTTAGTTATACAAATTTATATTGATGATATTATATTTGGTATAACTAATGAAACTCTTTGTAGAGAATTTGCTGAGTTGATGCAGGGTGAATTTGAAATGAGTCTAATGGGTGAACTGAATTACTTCCTTGAACTTCAAGTGAAACAAACAAAGGAAGGGATCTTCATAAACCTAGCCAAATATGTCAAAGAAATCATCAAGAAGTTTGGTATAGAGACAAGCAAAGAAGTAAGCACACCCATGAGCCCTACCTGCATATTAAATAAAGATGAAGATGGCAACAACATTAATCAAAAACTATATCGAGGTATGATCGGATCACTGTTGTACTTAACTGCTAGTAGACCTGATATCTTGTTTAGAGTATATGTTCATGCTACATTTCAATCTAATCTTAAAGAATCATATATGTTTGCAGTCAAAAGAATCATAAAATATCTAAGAGGAACAAGTAATTTAGGTCTATGGTATTCAAAGCAATCTTCATTGAATTTAATTGGGTTTTCGGATGCTGATTAAGGTGGTTGCAAAATAGATAGAAAAAGCACTAGTGGTAAATGCCAATTTCCAGGGTTGAATTTAATCTCATGGTATTGTAACAAATAAAACTTGGTAGCACTATCTACTGCTAAGGCAAAGTATGTAGCTGCAGGAAGTTATTATGCACAAGTTGTAGGATCGATGCCCCTAACCAACATTTCAAAAGGTGTGGATCCATTGAAAGGACGGAACCAATAAACCTTAAGAAGGCAGTGCAGCAACCCCCGGGAGTTGACTCCCCGTCGACCACCACAAGAGCAACCCAGAGTACTAAACCTCAAGGTTGCTCACTGGAGACGAGCACCGCAGCACTGACCAGAAGGCATGACCTGGACCCCTGCTCACCAAGCTGGTGATTGTGTTGCACGGGCCCAGACCTCTCTAAGGCATAAGCTGGCACCCAGTCAATAATCCCCCCACAGCGAAATGATCGAGTTTTTCCCCCTATAAGGATTCAAACTTGAGACCTCGGCTCTGATACCAACTGTAGGATTGACGCTTCTAACCAACATTTCAAAAGGCCTAGATGCATTGAAAGGGTGGAAGCAACAACCTTAAAAGGGCAGTGCAGCAAACTCGAGGCGCTCAAGTCAACTTCCCATCGACCCCCACAAGAGCAACCTAGAGTACTAAACCTCGAGTTGGCTCATTGGAGACGAGCATCATAGCATCGACCAAGGGGCATGATCTGGACCCCAGCTCACCAAGCTGGCAACCGTGTTGCGTGGCCCCAGACCTCTTCGAGGCATGAGCTGGCACCCAGTCAACATAAGTGCTTTGGATTAAACAACAACTAGAAGGCTTTGGTGTTACATAAACCAAAATTCCTATCAAATGTGATAACACAAGTGCTATTAATTTGTCAAAAAATTTGTTTTAGCATTCTAGAATAAAGCATATAAAGATTAGACATCATTTTATTAGGGATCATGTTTTTAATAGTGATATTGTGCTTGAATTTGTTCCTACTGAAAATCAACTTGCTGATATTTTCACTAAACCTCTTAACTTAGATAGATTTTAATTCATTAGAGGAGAATTAGGACTTTGTGATCCATTTTAGAAAACTTGACCTAAACTCTTCAAAATTAAGGAAACATTATATAGAAATCCTCCTAAATCAAACTAAGGATAATGACCATGTCTCTTAGTGTATATCTTTCATTTGAGACCATTTTTGAACTATTTAGAACCTTCTATGGAGTTTCTGCTCGAGTCGACTTGAGTAATTTAGGTTGAGCTGAGCCGACTCGAATGTCGGGTTAGGCATTTTTTTATTTGAGCCATAGGACTTAACCTAAGACCCTATCTTTATTACTTCTCCATTTGATTAGAACCTTTGTTTCCTAGCCAAAACCTTTTCCTTTGCTCTCAACCGACCTTTTCTTGCTTAATCCCTTGCAATCCTCTCGAGCTTGAGCAATGGCACCAAAGAAGGCTATCACAAAATGCCCCCGAACCAATATAAAAAGCTCTCTAAGGGAAAGAAGAGCAAAAAGAAAGGAAGATGAGTCATCTCGGAATCGACAATGGGCTGAAGAACAAGAGGGATCACCTTCTCCACCAAGACAAGTGCTTTCCATGGCAATCCATCCGGTCACTAGTAGATGAAGGATAATATTCTCATTCCACAAGGACCTAGGGCGTCGGATTGGTGACATGATTGAAGATCAAGGTTGGTCATCCTTTTGTTCTTTGAATGCTTCTACATATCCTACCCTCGTATGAAGGTTTTATAGGAATATAATTTTGGAAGAATGTCACATTGAATCCATTGTCAAGGGAAAAAGAAGAGTTATGACAGAAGAAAGGTTAAGCAATCTACTTGAAATGCCTAATGAGGGTCTTAACCATCTAGTTCTAAAGGACAGACAAAAAACCCTCAGAACCATCTTGGAAAGGAGTGATGTGAGTGGAATTGGAAATGTGAAAACTAACTCCCTTTCCTTAGAGATGAGACTGCTACACAACTTCATCAGTAGGATTTTTCTTCCAAGAACTGGTCAATTTGATTGGGTGAGTGAGTGGGACATATACTTCATGGACATCTAATTGAGGGGGAGGCCCTCAATTTACCACATATCATGCTACTACAGATGAAGCTATAAGAAAGGTGAAGGCTTGTCTCCCATATGGAATGGTTTTCACTTTACTATTTTAGGCCTCTAGAGTTGACTTAACTAGTGAGGATGGTAGGCCATTGCACTATACGGACACTTATTCTTCCAAGTCATTACAGAGAATGGGTTATCAATTGACTGATGGAACTTAGAGGAAGAAAAGATCTGGACAAAGGGCAGTAGGCTCATCTAGTGATGATGATGATGTTGAGGAGCCTGAGGAGCAGCTACCTAAGGAGATTGGCACTGCTGCTGAGCCTTCAATACTTGTTAAGGAGCCTACACAACATATATCTAAAGAGACTACCACTGCTGCTGAGCATACTATTCCTGATGTTGAGGAGTTTGAGCATAGAGAGACAGTCTGGGAGTCCAAGGACTTCTCTAGCATCTCTAACAGCACCTGCTTCGGGACCATCTACTAATATTCCAGGACCTTCTATGTCTCATGCATTCTTTGCCCAGCAGATGAGATAGCTATCTCAAACCCAGATCAGCTCTGTTGGTTCAATGTTTGGCGAGCTTTATCAAACAGTCGACACCAAACTTGAGGAGATCTATGGTGAGATTAGATAGCTACGTTCTAGGGTAGACATTGTTAAGTCTGCCAGACATAGCCATAGATTGATAAACAGGCACTATCAAACTCTTTCAGGTCAGTATCTAATGACGTCCGATAGACTGTAGCTCATAGCATTGAGGAATTTAGATCTGAGTTACGAGAGATGAGCTATATGATGAGATCTATTGAGCAGAGCAAGAAGATGGAAGATGACTACACCAAAGGAGTGGAGATTCTCAGGACAGAATTTGGGAGATTGAGAGGTTCAGCTGAGGCTTTTGCAAATGCTCAGGCTAGTGAGCTCATTGCTCTACAGGAAGGAAACAAGAAGATTCAGACAGAGATGAGCACTGGATGGGTTTTTCTAGCTAGGCTATCTTCAGTCATTGAGACTCTTGGAGCATCTAGACCTGCATCTAGTCAGCCTGCACCTTATCGTAGATAGCCTGCACCACATTCTACACAGCCACCACCCTTTGTACCTCCTGGTTTGTTTGATCCAAAGCCTATCTCTTCCAGACCATCCACTAGCACTGGAGGACCTTCTAATCAACCTAAGTCTTGGCAAGGTCTATTTGAACCCATTAAGGAAGAACCTAGTGATAGTGAATAGATCAATCTTTTGTAGTTTTGCTTGTGTTTCTATAAGTTGTATTGAACATTTTGAAAGAAATGAAAGTATTTCCTTTCTTACTTATTGTGTATGCATTGTGACTTGTGCAATGATGGTATTCATGTATACAATTCAAGATGATTTTGTATTAGATTATCAATTTTTTTTGAGAAAGTCAAATTATCTCAAACAATCTTGATAATCTTCTTATTCTATTTCAAAAATTGAGCTTGATGTATTTAACAAAGGGGAAGAATAATTTTAGTTGAATACCTTTTTAAATATTGATAAAAAGGGGGAGAATGATATTGATAATGAAAACATGAAAAAATGGCAGAAGAAAGAATGAAAAAGAATGGGTTTTATTGAAAAACATAAGGTTTTAAGAACATACAAAAAGGGGGAGAAAAATAGTTAAAACTGAATGAGTTGAATACATTTACTTTAATATGCTTTCAAAAGTTGCAAATTTGCTCTGTTTAGAACTTGCTATAAGCATCTATTGATATCTCAAGACTTGATACTTATGCCAATCTAAAACTCTGATATATTTTAGGCAAAAACAGCTTTTGATAAGTGTTTATTATGATACTTTTTGGACTTATTTCAAAAGGTCTAATACATTGTCAATATGATTTAATTCTTTTAAATACATTCTTGGTATACAGCTCATACATGTTAATATTTACTTCCAAATATATTTATACATGTAATTGTAAAGTTTTTCCAAGCCCGGTGTCTTGTCATCATCAAAAAGGGGGAGATTATTGACCCCTTGAGTGATTTTGATGATAACAAAATATTGGAGCATGCATTTGTCTTACTAACAACTTTTCAAGTGCATTACAAGTTTTTGTAGGATGATTTTATTGCTCAATTGCAACTCCTACAACCATGTTATATGTCATGTGCAATATTGTAAAAGTTTCATGTAAAGAAGAACCCAAAGAATGATTGATGTAATATTCATGAAAATGGGTTACTTCTATGTATTTCTCAAGCTTAAAATTCTTTAGAATTTGTTGTTAGTCAGATTGGGAAGAGTCTTGAGTGACTAAGACTTGTTGGATGATTTTTGGAGAAGAACTAAAGTTTTTATTGAAAATTCACTCGAGCCGATTAATGTAAGTTGAGCCGACTCTAGTCCATGGCACGGTTAATGGATTCAAGCATGTAGAGATCCAAGCTGACTCAAAGGAACCTGAGCTGACT
The DNA here is from genome assembly GCA_021397845.1 of Areca catechu. Taxonomy (NCBI): domain Eukaryota; kingdom Viridiplantae; phylum Streptophyta; class Magnoliopsida; order Arecales; family Arecaceae; genus Areca; species Areca catechu. The sequence continues at coordinate 104,524,604 of CM038040.1, forward strand.
CATCCAGAGCTTCATTTCTTGAATCAGAAAGGCGAGCCTACCCGAAGGCAATCTGAGTCGACTCAACCATTCAGTTAGTCATCCGAGTTGACCCTTTAGTAATCCGAGATGACTTCTCCAAAGTCTAGAGAAAATCAATTCTAAGAGAATAGCCAGGTGAGCGGACTCTACTAAGGCGAGCCAACTCCTCCAGAGTACAACTTTGAAGACCTGAGAATCCGAGCCGACTCGATTGCGGTGAGCCGACTCGACCAGAGTGATGAATCAACTCTCTAAGGATCAGAGCAGACTCGAAGTATCCGAGCCAACTCGAACATCGATTCCAGGCAATTAACGACTAGTTCCAGAACTTCATTTTTGAATTTAAAAGGTGCTCGAATGGTCAAATATCAAGTCCAAATGGTCTACTATGACTATATCCACCCAAGAAGAGTACATGACTCCATAAATAAGGGATTTGGATAACCTTTGAAGAATCTAATGCATGATTGAACATTAAATGAACTTGTGAGCAAGAAAGCATAAGAAGAACATTCAAGTCAGACTTTAAGTCTTTACCAACTCCTACCAGAAGCTTGAAGCAATTATTGAGGAAGAAGAAGAAGCCATTGAAGTGCATTAAAATTCAATTAAGAAGGCTTCTCTTGACCTGCAACTGCAACCATCAGACAACTTGGGTTTGTCATTAGTTGCTTTCCTTTTCTTAACTCTTTGTGAGTTGTTAGGTTCTTGGTGAGCCTTATTAAAAACTGTTGACTCTGTTATTTATTTTGATGATAAGCAAAATGGTTAAGTATAAGTTGAGTACTAATGATTTATTTGAAGTATGCTTTTATAAAAAATGGTGCTCACAAATTTGAAGAAGATTATTTATTTGAAGAAGCCAAGCTTAGATGAAAAGATCTACTCAAAGAGGACTTGGACAATTAATGTTTGCTTGAATGGTTAATTGAGTTAAGTATAAATGTAGTTCAGCACAAGTTCAAACTTTTTAGTGAAGATTTCAGTGAGGTGTCGACTCAAAGTATCGACACATGATACCTAGTATCGACACATGGAAGTGAAGTGTTGCCTCAAGCTGGTATGCAAAGAATGTTTCAGATGGCACGACTGAAGTATCAACACATGGACCTAAAGTGTCGACTCAAAGTATCGACACATGGATCATCTCATCGCTTGAGATTTTCAAGCCACAGAACTTGGTGAAGATGAAGAACTGCAGAAGTGTCGACACATGGAAGCAAATTGTCGACTCAAAGTGTCGACTGACCTGAGAAAGTGTAGACACATATGATATTTCTAGAGAATGAGATTAAAGATATTTGAACTAGTTGTTGACTTAAGAGTCCATGTATCGACCTGAAGTGTCGACTCACAGCCTGAAGTATCGACACATGGAGTTCTGGGAACACTAACGGCTAGTTTTTCTAATATAGAACTCGACTCTTTTGCCCTTTAATGGCTAGTTTTTCAAGACTAATGGCTAGAAACTAGATTTGAGGCCGTGAAAATGTATTTATATGCTCCAAATCAAATCAAAATGGTAACCATTGATGAGAATGAAATAAAATCATCCAAGAGAGAAGAAAAGAGAGCTTTAACTCCTATCCATTAAGGATTCAACCATTCTCAGGCAAAAGCATGCCTCCAAGCATTCAAGAGCCTTCAAGAGCATTGAAGATCATCCATTCTTAAGCATTCAAGAGGCTTCAACAAGTTCAAAGCACCTCTACATCGAGCTTCAAAGAGATACCCGCTTTTATTTAGAAAGTTTATATTATTTCTTTACTTCAAAAACTTATTTGTTGTAAGGGTTCTTAGTTAGCCTATTGCAAAACCAAGAGAGCTTATTGGTGAGCCTTTGAAAATTAATTAGGTTCTTTGTTAGCCCAAAAAATTAAGGTAGGTTGGTGGTTAGCCAACAAAACCATTTAGGTTCTTGGTTAGCCCGTAAAACTAAGTGAGTTTTTGACTTATTGGCCATGTAAAAACAAGTTGGGTTTTTGATTAGTGAGCCCGCAAAACTAATCAACTATAATCGGTAAAGATTATAGTGAATTCCCAAGGGGATATTGGGAAGTGGATGTAGGTGCATCGGATAGCACCGTACCACTATATTTCTTGGTCTTTATGGTTGATTGATCTCTCTACTTGCTTTTCATTTATTGCTATTTATTTTGCTGCACCTTTATTTAAGAGCTTTACATTTGAATTCATAATACCTTACTTAATTGTTGAATTGGATTGCATAGTATTGCATTGCATCGAGTAATAATTATTTTTTAGAGACCCAATTCACCCCCCTCTTGGGTTGCTTACTGGGCAACAAATGGTATCAAAGCCCTGTTCTCGGTGTATAGGCTTTACCGCCTTGAGTAAAGATCTATGGCAGCTCCTATTGGTACTAGTGTAGTTGAGGGTCCAGCCTCAAATAGACCTCCATTTTTCAATGGATTGAATTATACATATTGAAAAACTAGGATGAGAATTTATATGCATTCTATTGATTATAATTTGTGAAAAGTTGTAGATAAGGGTCCTTATATTCCTTCAGTAGTAGCTAATGGTGTTTCCATCCCAAAGCTCGAAGAGGATTGGGATGAAAATGATATTAAGCAATCTGAGGTCAATGCCAAGGCAATGAATCTCCTTTATTATGCATTAAATCCTAGTGAATTCAATAGGATATCTACATGCACGTTTGCTAAAGAAATATGGGACATACTTGAAGTTACTCATAAGGGTATCGATTAAGTAAAAAATACAAAGGTGAACATATTAGTGCACACTTATGAAATGTTCCGAATGGAACCTAATGAGTCAATCACTGACATATACACAATATTTACAAATATTGTAAATGGAATGAGAAGTCTTGGAAAGGTAATGTCTAACGCTGATCTTGTGAATAAAATCCTCAAGTCACTTCCAACATCATGGGATCCGAAGGTGACCGCAATTCAAGAAGCCAAGGACATTAACAAGCTACCTCTAGAGCAACTGCTTGGATCGCTCATGACTTATAAGCCGAATCTGAAGCAAAAACCAATGGACATGGACAAAAAAAAGGGGATTGCTTTCAAATCAAACATACAAGAAGAATCTTCAATAGATGAGTCCGAAGAAGAAGAAGAAGATGAAGGTGAAGAAGCCCTCCTTGCTTGGAAATTTAGAAGATTCATAAAGAGGAGGAAGTTTCCTTATAAGAAGAAATTTCAATCAAAAGAAAATAGAAAAGGGAAAGAGAAAGAAAAGAAAAAAGAAAAGGAGAAGGAAATACCAACATGCTTCGAGTGCAAGAAGCCGGGTCACTACAAGTTCGATTGCCCTCTCCTTAAGAAGTCTAGGAAGAAATTAAGAATGAAAACAATGATGGCCAGCTAGAGTGACATGGAAGACTCCAATTCTAAAAAAGAGCAAGCTGAAGTTACAAATCTTTATCTAATGACACATCAAGAACAAGATGAGATAAATTCCGATACCGAAATAGATTTTACTTTTGATGAACTTAGAAATGCTTTTGATAAACTTATGCATGATTACAAACTGATTTTATGTGAAAACAAAAAGTTGAAAAAGCATGCAAACAGTTTTTCTCTTGAAAATAACTCTTTGTTGACTGATGTTAGTGATTTGAAATCTAAATTGGATGTTTTGGAAAAGAAAAACAATATTTTGTCAATGAAGAATGAAGTTTTCAAAAGACCTAAGAATGTTATTTCAAATGGTCATCTTTTAAAGAAAAATAAAGATTTAGAACTGGAAAATGCTAGGTACAAAAATGAACTTTAAAAGATAAAGCCTTTTGTTGAAAGATTTACTTATAGTTCAAAAAAATTGAACCTACTTTTGAATAGCCAAAGTGCCATTTTTAATAAAGCAGGATTAGGCTATAGACCACAGAAACAACAAAAGTATTTCAAAAACTTTTTTGTACCTGCATCTTCTAGCATAAAGTATGGGTTCCAAAAGGAACCATTTTAAGTGCTAACCCTAAAGGACCCAAGTTGGCTTGGGTACCTAAAAACAAAGGTTGATTTTATTATAGGTGTGTCTTGCAACCAAGGAGAGCAAAAGACTTTGGTATTTAGATAGTGGTTGCTCAAGGCACATGATGGGAGATATGAAGTAATTCACTTCTCTTGAAGCTTTGAATGGAGGAAGTGTGACCTTTGGGGATAATGGTAAAAGAAAATCATTGGTATTGGTAAGGTTCATATTACTCCTAATTTTATTAGCAATGTACTTCTAGTTGATTATTTAAAGCATAATCTTTTGAGCATTAGTCAATTTTGTGATAAAGGTTTTCAAGTCATTTTTAAATCATCTTATTGCATGATTGCTAGTCCGGATATAAATGGAGTATAATTCATTAGAAAAAGGCATGGTAAAATTTATTTGGTTGACTTAGATGATCTATCTTTGCCTAATGGAGAATGTCTTGTTGCAATGAATTCTACTAAAGATGAGACTAGTTGGCTTTGGCATAGAAGATTAGGGCATGCTAGTATGTATCTTCTTTCAAAACTTTGCAAAAAGAATTTAGTTAGAGATTTACCTGAACTTTGTTTTGAAAAAGATAGAATTTTCCAAGCATGTCATTTGGTAAACAAGATAAAACTTCTTTTAAACCAAAAAGTTTTGTAACTATTAGTAGGCCACTAGAACTACTTCATATGGATCTCTTTGGTCCAACTAGAGCATCAAGTCTAGGAGGCAAGAGATATGGATTAGTCATAGTGGATGATTTTTTGAGATTTACATGGGTTTTCTTTCTAGCACATAAAGATGAATCATTTTCTGTATTTATAAAGTTTTATCGAAAAGTTTCAAATGAAAAAGGTATTTCAGTTGTTTGCATTCATAGTGATCATGGAACTGAATTCAAAATTCAAGATTTCAAAAATTTTTGTAATGAAAAAGAAATTGAACACAACTTTTCTGCACCTAGGACACCTCAGTAGAATGGAGTAGTAGAAAGATAAAATCGTACTTTACAAAAAATGGCACGTACTATACTTTGTGAAAATGATTTATCGAGATATTTTTGGGCTGAAGCTATTAATATTGTATGTTACATTTTGAATTGAGTTTTAATCAGTCCAATTTTGAAGAAAACTACTTATGAACTTTGGAATCAAAGAAAACCAACTTTAAAGTATTTTCGAGTTTTTGGTTACAAATGTTTTATCTTAAATAATGAAAAAGATAATCTTGGAAAATTTGATGCCAAGTTTGATGATGGTATCTTTTTAGGATACTCCATATCAAGGAGGGCATATAGAGTGTTTAACAAAAGAACTTTAGTTGTTGAAGAGTCTGTGCATGTTGTCTTTGAAGAATCTACTAACAAATCCTCTAGAAAAGAGGATACATCTGATGAATGTGCAGGTGCTGGCAAGCTTCAAAAGTTGACACTGAATGATCAACCCCAGCCAAATAGAGAATATCAAGACAAGAGTGAGAAAGGTGAAGACACTCCAAAGAACCAAGATCTACCTAAATGGTGGAGGTATACTCATGGACATCCTAAGGAATTAATCCTAGGTGATCCATCTAAAAGGATAAGAACTCGAGCCTCAATTAGAAATGAATGTGATTATATAGCTTTCGTATCATAAGTAGAGCCTAACTATTTTGAAGAAGCTAAAAAAGATCCTAACTGGATTAATGCCATGCAAGATGAACTAATTAAGTTTGATAGAAATAATGTGTGGGCACTAATAGAAAGACCATCTAATGTTTCTATTATTGGCACTAAATGGGATTTAGGAATAAATTAGATGAAAATGGAATTGTTGTTAGAAATAAAGCTAGGCTAGTTGCTAAAGGCTACAACCAGGAGGAAGGGATTGATTTTGATGAAACTTTTACTCCTGTTGCTAGAATTGAAGCAATTAGACTATTGTTAGCATTTGCTTATTTTATGAACTTCAAACTATTTTTAAATGGATGTTAAGAGTGTTTTTCTAAATGGTTTTATAACTGAAAAAGCTTTTGTAGAATAACCACCTGGATTTGAAAATCATGCACATCTTGATCATGTTTTTAAACTATACAAAGCACTTTATGGATTAAAGCAAGCACCTTGAGCCTGGTATGAAAGACTCAGCAAATTTTTAATTGAAAATAAATTTTCTAAAGGCCATGTTGACAAAACACTATTTTTGAAGAAGAAAGATAGTGATTTATTAGTAGTACAAATATATGTTGATGATATCATTTTCGATGCTACTAATGAAATTCTTTGTCAAAAGTTTGTTAAGCTAATATAGGGTGAGTTCGAGATGAGCATGATGGATAACTCAATTTCTTTCTCGGACTCCAGATCAAGCAAACTTCAGATGGAATCTTCATCAACCAAGCTAAGTATACAAGAGGGATTATAAAGAAGTTTGGGATGGAGACTGCAAAATTGATAGGTACGCCTATGAGCCCCTCTTGTAGACTTGATAAGGATGAACATGGTAAATCAGTAGATTAAAAGTTATATAGAGATATGATTGGCTCATTACTGTACTTAACTACAAGTAGACCAGATATAATGTTCTGTGTATGCATGTATGCTAGATATCATTCTGAACCTAAAGAATCACATCTTTTGGCTATTAAGCACATTATTAGATATTTATCTGGTACTATTGATATTGGTTATAGTATTCTAGAGATTCATCTACTGAATTGATTGGATATTCTGATGCTAATTTTGCTGGTTGTAAATTGGACAGAAAGAGTACTAGTGGTGCTTGCTAATTTCTTAGAGTTAACTTAATCTCTTGGTTTAGCAAGAAATAAACATCAGTTGAACTATCCATAACTGAGGCTGAGCATATTGCAGCATGAAGTTGTTGTGATCAAATCTTGTGGATTAAGCAACAACTTGAAGATTTTGGAATCAAGTTTGCTAGTACACCTATTAAGTGTGATAATACCAGTGCTATTTGTTTGACTAAAAATCCTGTTCAACATTCTAGGAGTAAACATATTCAAATTATACATCATTTTATTAGAGATCATATTGAAAATAATGATGTTGTACTTGAATTTATTAGTACTGAATTTCAATTAGCGGATATTTTGACTAAACCTCTTCTGAATGATCGGTTTTGTATGATTAGAAGAGAGCTTAGGATCATTAATCCTTTTGCTTAAATCTTTCTTATTTTTGACTCAAAAAGGATCAATTTGATATCATTTATACTCAATCCTTGTTAATTTTAGGTTTTTAAGTCGATGTATCGACACATTCATGAGTCGACACTTGAATGGTAGCAAACCGAAGATAAGGGCTTTCCGAAAGGTTTTTTCCCTCATTTCATCTCCCCACTTGAGCCGACACATGACCTAAGGTATTCCTCACTACTCCTTCCCTCTATTTCATGATTTAAACTCGTTGATTCATCGATTTGGACACTTTCCTGTTTGGATTTTGCTACATTTCAGCTTCCATTTAGATTTTGAGCCTTAGAAACCCTAAGTTTTTACCCAAATCTTGCCCAATTTCCTACTCTAAGCAATGGGACCACGAAAGCAAGTAGTCCATCACCCTCGTCAGTCAAATCAGGAGGAAGAATGAAGAATGAAGGCTAGACACGAGGCTAGAGCTCCAGATCTGCCTGCACGACCTCATTACGCAGCTTCTTGCAGGATGAGTTCGAAGACCGTCGTCAGGAGACGACGAGTAGACTTTAGTTTTGTCGACCAGTAGCATTTCAGGATCGGATAATGGATTCGAGAGGCTGGTCTAACATCTTTTTGCTCATTGAGCGAGAGGTATTACCCAGGGCTTATTAGGGAGTTTTATGGTTCACTTGCCTACAGGTTTGATGGTTGGATGGCACAAGTGAGAGGCTGGGATATACTAGTTACATCAGAGGTAATGAGTAGAGTATGGGACATTCCGATGACTTGTTCAATGGTGGACAGCCTGATGGATAGAGTGGTGGTCTCCAGTGTATCATCAAGACTGATATTTTGCCTGATGGAGCCACCATACCTGCATCCTGACTGTCAGCAGAGATGAGACTGTTGCACCATATTGTCATCCGGATACTTCTATCGAAGATCGGATGCTTCGATTACATCACTGAGTGGGTGTTGCTAGTGATAGTCTCTTTGGTTCAGTGCATGCCTGTCTGCCTTCCAGTGCTCATGATTCACCAGATGATGGAGGCGTCGATAAGCCAACGACTCTGCCTACCCTATGGGATGGGGTTGACTGCTTTGTTCAGAGATTATGGTGTCAGCTTTGAGGATGAGCCCTTCCGCATGCTACTTCATACTGATGTGTATGCAATCAAGTCATTACATAGAATGGGTTATCATCTGTTCCGAGGTCAGTGGAGATGGAGAGTATCTGGTCAAGCCGACGATAGAGCTGATGATGATGATGATGCAGAGGAGGAGCGCATCCTCTCCAGTGAGGCAGGACCTAGCGAGAGTCAACCTGAGACAGCAGCACAACAAGAGGTTGCATCTTTGTCTGATCCTACTACTTCAGCACAGCCTTAGCTAGCTTAGATGGAGACTCAGGGTGTTTCTGATAGCTTATTGGATAGAGTTAGACGCTTTGAGATTGATCTTTTGATTATTAGATAGCATCTTGACTGCTTTATAGCTGAGACCAGAGAGTGCCACAACGGGCTGAGTGATGGCTTCTCAACTATATTGACCACTTTGTTTAGACCTTTAGTAAGTACTCCAGTTGCTGATTCAGCTCCACCTACTCATACACCTGTTGTTAATGGAGATGATGTTGATGGTGATGATATTGATGGAGATGATAAGGAGACTGACTCTGATGGATTCGATTTTCCAGATCTAACTTCAGAGCTAGTCGCAGAGGTAATGGTAGACTTACCTAGGAATCCTTCTCATGACCCTTCTAGTTCACCTACCCAGACTCCAGTCCTATACTCTCCTTCTAGATCTGTTGATCATGCTCCGATCCCTATTGTTTCACCAGTTATTGATTCTCCCATTGTAGATTCACCCGTTGTTGATACACCCTTGATTGCCACTCCTATCATTGATTCATCGATTATAGACTTACCTATTTATTCTTCAGCTGATACATCTATCTTTGATACACCTATCATATCATCAACTGATATACCCATTTTTGACACACCCACTATTGATACTCCTACTATTCATACATCCTCACTTATCCGAGAGCTTGGTTTTTATATACCTGGCTTACATTATCTTGACTCTGGTCTTTCTTTTGATCGTACGCCACTTTCGGCAGTTGCAGAGGCTGTCGCTCCGATCTGTTCTGTTCCTGTGGAGGACATTGCTTTCACCTCTACTGCTCCAGCTAGAGGTCAAACGTATCCTCGACATAGAGGACATGGTCGTCATACCCCTCCATGACTAACCAGGACCTGACTTTGAGATCTCAGATCGATGTAGCCTTGAGCTCGATCTTTTACAGATACAAGATCGATTGAGATCGGATCATCTTCTGACGATGATGATTGGATGAGGATTAGGATTTTTATGTATTATTTTTAGATAGTTTACTTTTATGCATCTATGTATGTTTTTGTTTAACTATTGTACAAATTCTGACATTAAATGAAATAGTGTTGTACTTCATGTGTGTGACTTCAAATGAATGAAATATCTCGAATTGCTCTTAGTACTTCATTGTCTTCATTTATAAATGAATGAATGAATTTTTTATTTTGAATTGTGTTGCCTATTTGTCTTCCTACCTTTTTAATGATAACAAAAAGGGAGAGTATTAGTAAGGTTAAAGTATAAATGTGATATATATTTGGGAGCAGTAAGGTTAAAAAGTAAGATTAAAGACAAAATGTGATATATATTTATGATGTGCAAGGGGAAAACAAAATTTGAAAATTATTTAGAAAACTTGAATTGAAAATTGTTTACAAATTCCTTAAGAAAGGGGGAGTTACTTTGTTTTCTTTGAAAATCCTTTTAAATGAATTTCATCTTAAAATCCCTCTTTAAGTGTTTGAAAAGATATTTACAAACTCTTTTATAGATCATCAATTCAGGGGAAGCCTTGTGATTGCTAAATTTTTGTCTCTCTTAAACATGTTTTTCTTGTAGAGTATCACGATACATGTGGTTATGTTTCATATATATCCCAAAAGCTCTGCTTCTCTCAATCATTACAACTTGCTCTGATAATCTTAAATCATTATATCACTCTTATTTTGATACAGCAAGTCAATATTGCAAATTACTTTGATAGACCTATTGCATTTAGTTTTATGCACCTTGATGAATTCTTTTAAAAGCTTTTTATGCAATTTATATTTAAGAATTTTGTCATCATCAAAAAGGGAGAGATTTTTGACTCCGTTATTGATTTTGATGATAAGCAAAATGGTTAAGTATAAGTTGAGTTCTAATGATTTCCTTGAAGTATGCTTTTATAGAAAATAGTGCTCACAAATTTGAAGAAGATTATTTATTTGAAGAAGCCAAGCTTAGATGAAAAGATTTGCTCAAAGAGGACTTGGACAATTAATGTTTGCTTGAATGGTCAATTGAGTTAAGTATAAATGTAGTTCAGTACAAGTTCAGACTTTTCTATGAAGATTTCAATGAGGTGTCGACACATGACACCAAGTATCGACATATGAAAATGAAGTGTTGACTCAAACAGGTATGCAATGAATGTTTCAGATACCATGGCTGAAGTTTCAACACATGGATCTGAAGTGTCGACTCAAAGTGTCGACACATGGATCAGCTCATCGTCTGAGATTTTCAAGCCATAAAACTTGCTGAAGATGAAGAACTGCAGAAGTATCGATACATGGAAGCAAAGTGTCGACACATCTCAGATTTCTAGAGAACCAGATTGAAAATATTTGAACTAGTTGTCAACTAAAGAAGTCCAAGTGTCGACTTGAAGTGTCGACACATGGAGTTCTGAAAACAGTAACGGCTAGTTTTTCAAATGCAAAACTCGACCCTTTTGTCCTCCAACGGCTAGTTTTTCAAGTCTAACAGCTAGAAACTAGATATGACGCCTTGGAAAGGTATTTATATGCTCCAAAACAAATCAAAAGGGTAACCATTGATGAGAATGAAGTAGAAGCATCCAAGAGAGAAGAAAAGAGAGCTTTAACTCCTATCCATTAAAGATTCAACCACTCTCAAGTAAAAGCAGGCCTCCAAGCATTCAAGAGCCTTCAAGAGCATTGAACATCATCTATTCTTAAGCATTTAAGAAGCTTCAACAAATTCAAAGCACTTCTACATCGAGCTTCAAAGAGATACCCGTTTTTGTTTAGAAAGCTTATATTGTTTCTTTACTTCAAAAACATATTTGTTATAAGGGTTCTTGGTTAGCTTATTGCAAAAGCAAGGGAGGTTATTGGTGATCCTTTGAAAACCAATTAGGTTCTTGGTTAGCCTGGAAAACCAAGGTAGGTTGGTTGTTAACCCGCAAAACCACTTAGGTTCATGGTTAGTCCATAAAACCAAGTGAGGTTTTGACTTGTTGGCCTTGTGAAAACAAGTTGGGTTTTTGATTAGTGAGCCCGCAAAACTAATCAACTGTAATCGATGGTGATTATAGTGAATTTCCAAAGAAATCTTGAAAAGTGGATGTAGGTGCATTGGATAGCACCGAACAACTATATTTCTTGGTCTTTGTGGTTGATTGATCTCTCTACTTGATTTTCATTTATTGCTCTTTATTTATGCTGCACCTTTATTTAAGGGCTTTACATTTGAATTCATAATACCTTGCTTAATTGTTAAATTGGATAGCATTGTATTACATTGCATCAAGTAATAATTATATTTTAGAGACCCAATTCACCCCTCCTCTCGGGTTGCTTATTGGGCAACAAAAACCAAGTGTATGTTGTTAGTGATCCCATTTAAAACTAACAGTGTAAAGGGTTTTTGGTGAGCCCAGTCATAACCAAGGTTAGGTTCTTGGTGATCTTGTTGAAAATCAAGTTGGGTTTTTAGTGAGCCCGGTTGAAAAACCAAGTTGGATTTTGGATTATGAGCCCTGTAAAATAATCCAACTATATTTCGATAGTGAATATAGTGGAAACCCCAATGGTATCTTGGATAGTGGACGTAGGAGCGAGGGTGCTCCGAACCTCTATAAATTTGTTATGTTTGCATTATTCTTTTTCTCTTTGTGTTTGCTTCTGCTTTGAATTACTTGAAATACAGTACCTCCACACTAAAGTAGATTTAAAAGAGCACATATATGTTCAAATTTTTTAAATTTCCAATTCAACCCTCTCTTGGGAAAGCCACCTGGGCAACAATTCTCTTAATCGAGAATGACATGAAAGGAACTATTCCTAGGGGTGACATATGCATTTTAAAACTTTTTTAAAGGCATGCAACAGCGGAAAGCGATAAAACCATTTTATCTCAAGATGTTAATCAAATTAACACAATCCCCTTACTAGGATCTAGATGCATCTAGAGTAATGAAAAAATAAAATCATGCAAACATTGTATGAAAAACATAACAATTCTAGAAATCATACAATAATGCAGCAAAGATAATTGTCATACATAAAATAAGCACATATCTTGGTGACGTTCACCAGGAAGAACCAGAAGTTGCAAAAATGCCCACCACTCAGTCACGATCCCAAGGACGACATTGACCTATAGAAAAGGTTCGGCTCTGCAAGTAGCACTCATGTACCTCCTCCATTGGTGGTTCACATATGTAGCGTGATTTCTTCTCCTTCCTTCGAGGTGCTTGCCCTTATGGAAACATTATCGGGTGGACTCCTTTTTCAACTCCTTGAAGACGAGTGGGACACATTCAATTCCTTGAAGTACCGGTTACTGTAACAGTGCTGGAACAGAACAAGGCTCTGCAAATTCTCTCTATCCTAAACCTTCAATAGAAGGTATGCACTCAGAGATCCAACCTAAAACTCACTCTATCCTAGAGATCCAATCTCACAATCTCTCAAGGATCAAACAAGATCTCTAACCAAGGAATATGGCAGAGTCTCAGCCTTGATCCAGATTTCTAAGTGTGGAATGTGCAGAGCGTTGAATGTCAACTCTTGACCTTCTTCAACCTTGCTTTTATAACAGCAGCTCTCAAAACAATAAAGAGGACATAATGAGAGATTAATGAGCAATTTTGGGATCTCTTGAGATTTTATGGAGGTTAGAAGTCCCTTGGAATTCAACAACCATAATTATTAAAACTCGAAACTCCCAGCATTAAATTTCATAACCATTACAGCATTTAATGAAGCATTCTCGAACTTCAGCAATCTGTCAAATGAATAGACTAGACCTGGCTCGAGTTGACTCTTCAAAAAGAGTCGGCTCAAGCAGAATTTTGACAACACCTTGTCAAACGAGTTCGAAACGACTCCCAATCATTTGCATTCCAACAAAAAAAAAAGAAACCCTCGGGGTGTGACCCCATAGGTTCAAACACTAAACTGCCAGCACGGAAACATTTCTAGTACCAGCCAAAGTTGTCATTTAGCAATGACACTGGCATCCAGATAGGTTGAAGGTTGCAGAGCAACATGAACCTGTCGAATATGGATTAGCATTGAACTTATTCCTTGAACCTCCTAATGCTCCAAATGGCATAGGATTAAACTGCCCAACCCTAATCAGTCCATTTCAATATGTCTTAAACAAAGAATCCCTGTAACTCCTTATAAGGAATGCCCTAGCCAAGGTTTTTCTCAATTGAGGCATATTAAGCATTCAATCCAAACCATTTAAAAATGTCAATCCTATCTTGATCCTACTACCGCTACACAAGTACTTGATTATACCCAGCAACCTTCCATCATCAGATTAGAAATTCAAGTAGTCCGGCACCTAAGAATAATGCGTTGCTTGCAAGCTACCATAGTGATCTCAAGTCAGAGGAATAATTCATGTCCATATTCTAATGCAAGACTCCTTTTCGACAGAAAGAGAATCTCGTATGAGAGTCACATTCAGTGAATTATCAAACACAACACTTGCATGTCATACCAATGTCTCCATATTCCTTCGGTATGAGGATAACCAACTTATATGAGATACAACGATCTATACTTAATACATAGTTATCCTATAACAATGTATCATTCGATCATGAACAATTTAAGAACTACTCGATATATATTTTCTACATCAAGTACAAGGAAGTTCTAAGGTCTTCATCACATAAGAGTTCATATTAAGGAAAATGCACCTGTGATGAACTGCCAAAAGATAACTTTTATTTACATCAAAATTCATATCCAATATACAAATAACACAACCATCTATAGCCTAGATGATTGGCTTTGGGATACAATTTCCAACAACTCCTACTTGGACTAAAGCCAATTAGTACAAAATCACATTCCAATTTTCCAATTACAATATTTAAACTCTTGATTTCTGACTACTTTAGTGAAGGGGTCGGCCAGATTTTTCTTTCATCAATCTTCTAAAGGTCGATGTCCCCTCGTGCCACAATCTCTCGCATGAGGTCGTAGCGGTGCAAAATGTGCTTGGTGCCCAGATGGGACCTTGGCATGAGCTATGGCTCAAGTGTTGTCATAAAATACTGGAACAGGGCCATCCGGGGAACATGCCACTCCCAGCTCACTTAGGATCTTTCGTAGCCACACAGCTTCCATTGCTGCAACTGATGCTACAATGTATTCTACTTCGCAAATGGAGTTGGTGTAGGCACCATGATCCAACACAGATAACTGGGCCCTTTCTAGTTTAGTGATTAGGGTTTTGAGCCCATAATAATGTGTCAAGTTTTGTAATAAAGTTAGTCCAGTCCAGTTGAGCTGAGTTGAATTGAGTCCTATAATAAGTTGAGTTGTCTTAACTAGTACAATTGAGTCTTGTAAGTTTATCCAGTATAAGTCCAGTTTCATACAAGAGGAGGAGCACCAGCCAAAGTATTCACCAGGCCCTCCCAGGTCAAAGTAAAAGCCCATAAAGCCTACCCACATGAAGATTCCAGGCACCACCCAGGAATATTCCTCTTTCAGGCACCCTAAACCAGGAGACCTCTCAATCCGAGGACCCATGGTGCCCCAGGCCTTCCCAAGTCCACATTAAAGATGGAGCCTAGGATTTCTAGCCCACCAGGGGGACATGCACCAAAGCCAATGCGCCAAATCTTGGAGGCTGCCCAAGGTCATACACCTAGCCCATGCACCCAAGCTTTGAAGGCATGCCCAAGCCCATTTTGGAGGATGCCCTTGCTGCCCTAAAGTCCAAGCCCCAACTCAAATAGGCATCCAAGCCCAAGAAGAGCACTTTGACCAAGTCCAAGAAAGAGAGGAGTCCACTTCATACTACGAGATTATGTTTTATTTCTAATCAAATTTTGTACTCCTATTTCTAAGCAACTTTGTAATCCTTCTCCCTATCAAATTTGATATTCCTATCCTAACTAGGAGAGGGCATGGGAACATTTATAAATACCCCAGCCCTCTCCCTCTTGTAATAAACTTTTATTCATGAAATAAACTCTAGTGAAATTTTATTAGATTGTGTTCTTGTGTGATCTTCTTTGAAGTGAGTGTGAGAGTTACTTGTGAGCCCTAATCCATCCAAGCCTTAGCTGTCCAATGCATCTTCATCCAAATCCTAATCTGCCCCAAGTGAAGGAAGCCCTAGCCATCCATAAGAAAAGAGCCTTCTTCCACCTCCTAGCTGCCAGCTTCACCAAACCCTGCTTCTTCCTTCTCTCAAAACCTAATTCCATACTTCTATTTTCTTATTGCTTTCTAACTGACCTCTGATGCTTGTAGGATCCTCGAAGTGTTCACCTCCAAAGAGGAGGCCCTCTTTGCCTCCTGGACTGAATCAAGATAGTAGATTGATCCAAGGAACAATGACTTATCATCCAGGTGACGATCTAGAGTGATGTATGACCCCGTCTTCGACAGGATCTTTGAATTATTGTTCGGTACAATCTTTTTCTCTCTTGATTTTTGATTTGTTGAAGGTACACTATCCTAACTAGGGGTTTCTCAATCCTTGAGGTTTTTTTCTTATTATTCTACAAGAGTTCATATGCGGGTATGTTTGCTCTTTTCATTATTAGTTTGCCTGCTAGTCTTTACTTGATTTCGGGACTTTAGCCTCCAAATTAAATCTCAAAAAAAATACAAAAAAATTAGTTACTAGTTTCTTGCATTCATATCAGTCTTAGGTTCATCCCGCATCATTTTGGTATTAGAGTGGGTTTAGGATAGCTTGCATCTTCATCAAAACAACAAAAATATTCAGATCTATTTTTCTGCATCCTATCACCTGCGGTAGGGGTATGAGTTTCAGTCTATTTCATCATCCTAGAAAATTTATTTTTTGTTTAAATTTGGATGACATACTCTCTGATCAGTTCTGATAATTTTTATAATTTTTAATTATTTTTAAAGAAAATAAAAACATAAAAACAATCTACATCTTAGAAACCCTAAAAGAAAGTCTGATTTTCTGTACATAGAATGAAACCCTAGGTGTTGCATCATCATCTAAATTGTTTTCTACATCAAACTTGGTAGGGATTATCTACACTATTACTCCATCCTGAAATTTTCTTGATTTTTTCCTGCATATAAAACCATACCAAATTCTACATGAAAATAAACCCTAATTTCAGTATCTGAGAATTATGCATGCCTGACTGAACCAAATCTAATTCACTTCCAAACCCTACCTCACCCAAGCCCAAATTTTGTTTGATAATTTAATCAACTTAAATTTAATTTGCGACCTCATAAAAGATAAAAAAAATATATATTTTTTTTATTTTCTGATTGTTATTAGTTTGCATTAGGGCTCATCGATTGTCATCATCTCATTCAATTAATCTTAAGTGCAATTTTCCATCTCAAATCAGGACAGGATTTCATCACTTGTCCTGGATCCAAAACAACCACCAAGCATCAGAACCAAAGCCTTAATTAAAATCAAGTAGCAACCTAATTTGATCTAGTGAGCCAGGGACACTAACAAGTTGGGTCCGAGTTGTGTGGGTAAACTAGTGCACTTAATTCCTTAGCTATTACTGAAAATTGGCGTTTAAGGCTAGAGATCTAGAGGTAAATGTCCTAAGTGGATTGGTGGATATTTAATTAGGACCCTGTCATAGGCAGGGAGAGCCTCCCACCACCCCACCTCTTATTTGGCTAGTGGAAGGATCAGTTGCTGAGTTGAGTGTAAGTTGAGTCGACCTAATATGCTTTGGTTCTAGGTCTAGCAAACCCTAGCACATGTTAACTCTATGTGCCTGATTATGTCATAATATCTTGATTGAAAGATTGCATGACCACTAGGTTAGGAACCCAATACTAACGGTCTAAACCTCAACCCAGCTCAACCATGGAATCCAATCTTGAAACTCTCATAAAGGCCATGAATGAATAAATGACCACCCAAATGAACCAAATGAATACCCAATACCAAAATCAGCTTGCCCAATCAACCACCCAAATAAATCATAGATTTGACCAATTGACCCAATTAGATTACCAAGAAACCAATAGGATCAACCATTTAACCAATAGTTATGACTAGGTAGGGAACCAACTAGGAGACCTAAGGAAAACCCCAAAGCCCCGCACCAGACCTAAACCTGAGCCTGACCTTAGGACCCATGCTGAGCCCAACACTAGGAGATCCCCACACCCTGAATCCAGATCCTATGACTTTACATCCTATGACTCTAGAACCTATGCACCCATATCCTATGACCCCATAGGACCCATGACCCTTAGTCAACCTGAATCCAATAGGAGTAGTACCCCTAGATATGAGTCCAGTACTAGGCCAGTTTCCCTTAGCCAACCCGAATCTAATAGGATTAGTACCTATGGGTATAACCCAGTTTCCCCTAGTCGACCTGTACCCCAAAGGATTATTACCTCTAAATGTGAGCCTAGTATTAGTCAATTTTTCCTTAGTCAACCCCCTCCTACCACCCCATTGGTTCACCAGGAAGACATTGAAGAGTAGATATATGAAGCTGATGTGAGCCTAGTGGATGAGTATGAGGAAGAAGAAGGTGAGTTCCCTATAGAAGACCTAGAATTAGTTAACCCAGAAGATACCAGATAGAAGCCAACCTAGAATTAGCTAACTCTGACCACACCCAGACTGAACCTGTAGTGTAAGTACAGTTTAAGAAAGAGGACCATAATGATCCTGACCCTACTATTAGAATCTTACCTGAGGAGCCACTAGAAGAAAGCCTAGTTATAGAGCCCAGTCCTAAAATTTAAGAGCCCAAGGAATTTATTGAGGACATGATATCTTTAATTTAGTACCCTTAGGATCAATCCCCTCCCATAGTTCCCATTGAAGACCTCTTTCCAGAAATTATTGACCCATCCTTCCATAGCATGGACCTTTTCTTGCCTATAGACATAACTCAATGATTATACATTAAGGTCAGTCTCATTAGCCTAGAACCAGTCTCTGAATCCCTTTCCTATTTCCTGTCCTTTCCTGAGTCTTCTCATATTTCTAGAACCATTAAATTGCATTTTGTAGAAGTAAGCATAATGCATACATTCATTGTGCATGTTAGATTTGGATCTTACTTTTGGTATACCTTATGGCATTTGCTAGGAGTCCATTATAAATTTTCATGTTCATGACAAGCTATGGTCAATCCTGGAGAGTCTATAGTCTGTTAGGTTTTGGCCCCATAGAGTCTAATAAATTTCCTTTGATAGGAATGCCTAGTTAAGTCTATTAGGTATTGGTTTTGAGTCCAGTAAGTCCATAGACCTAATCCATCTATCGACAACTGCATTGATCTCTGCACAGCATCTGCATTAGGATATTGGCCAAAAGATTAATTTAAGTAATGAACTCTATAAAAACATGGCAAAATTCTTGAAAATGAGCTAAAGAGTTTTTTGCAGGGGATTATGTGATGGTCAGGCTTAGGCCTGAGCAGTTCCCTCCAGGGATCATAAAGAAATTACATGCTCGCAGAGCTGGACCTTTCAGAAAAATAAAGAGAGTTGGATCCAATGCCTATGTGCTTGAGTTGCCACCCTAGTTAGGTATTAGTTCAATCTTCAATATTTTAGACCTTGTGGAGTATCGGGAGCCAGTAGCGATACGTAGAGAGCCCTTTAGACTTATCCCTTCCCTTGAGAGTGAGCCCACCCCAGAGTGTCCACCAAAAATTTGGCCTATTAGTGAGGAAAGGATTGAGCGCATCCTGGACGATCAAGCTATCAGTACCTGGAACAAAGTCTATCAATGATATTTGGTCCGATGGCAAGGTCAGCCAGAATCCGAGGACTCGTGGATCACACGAGAGAATCTACAGTGCCTCAACCCAGACCTTCTTGAGCAATATGAGAGCCGAATAGACCCTTACTTGACGGGATCAAGTTCCTCCCCTCTCGGAAGAATTTGTGGGGGCTCCAGGATCCGACACAGATTACTGGGCCCTATCTGGTTTACTGATTAGGCTTTTGAGCCCTTAATAATGTGTCAAGTTTTGTAATAAAGTTAGTCCAGTCCAGTTGAGTTGAATTGAGTCCTGTAATAAGTTGAGTTATCTCAACCAGTCCAATTGAGTCCTGTAAATTTGTCCAGTACAAGTCTAATTTCATACAAGAGGAGGAGCACCAGCCAAAGTCTTCACCAGGCTTTCCCAGGTCAAAGTAGAAGCCCATGAAGCATCCCCACATGAAGATTCCAGGCGCCACCCAGGAATATTCCTCTTTCAGTCACCCCAGACTAGGAGACCTCTCAATCCCAAGAGCCCATGGCACCCCAGGCCTTCCCAAGTCCACATTAAAGATGGAGCCCAGGATTTCTAGCCCACCACGAGGACATGCACCAAAGCCCATGCACCAAAGCTTGGAGGCCGCCCAAGATCATACACCAAGCCCATGCACCCAAGCTTTGAAGGCCACGCCCAAGCCCATTTTGAAGGACGCCCTTGGTGCCCTAAAGTCCAAGCCCCAACTTAAATAGGCATCCAAGCCCAAGTAGAGCACTTTGACCAAGTCCAAGAGGGATAGGAGTCCATTTCTAACTAGGAGAATATGTTTTATTTCTAATCAAATTGTGCACTCCTGATTCTAAGCAACTTTGTAATCCTTCTCCCTATCAAATTTTATATTCCTATCCTAACTAGGAGAGGGCATAAGAACATCTATAAATACCCCAGCCCTCCCCCTCTTGTAATAAACATTTATTCATGAAATAAACTCTGGTGAAATTTTGTTAGATTGTGTTCTCTTGTGTTCTTCTTTGAAGTGAGTGCGAGTGTTACTTGTGAGCCCTAATCCATCCAAGCCCTAACTGCCCAAAGAATCTTTATCGAAACCCTAATCCACCCCAAGTGAAGGAAGCCCTAGCTATCCAAAAGCGAGGAGCCTTCTTCCACCTCCCAATCGCCAGCTTCAGCAAACCCTGCTTCTTCCTTCTCTCAAACCATAATTTCATACTTCAATTTTTTTATTGCTTCCTAACTGACCTTTGATACTTGCAGTATCCCCGAGGTGTTCACCTTCAAAGAGGAGGCCCTCTTTCCCTTCTGGATTGAACCAAGATAACTGAGTGATCCGAGGAACAACTAACTTATCTTCTACGCGACGATCCAAAGTGTTGTGTGACCTTGTCTTCGGCAGGTTCTTTGAATCGTTGTTCGGTACAATCCTTTCCCCTCATGATTTCTAATTTATTAAAGGTATGCTATCATAACCAGGAATTTCTCAATCCTCGAGGTCCTTTTCTTATTATTCTATTTTCTAATTTTTTACTAGTTTGCTTGCTAGTCTTTACTTGATTTTGGGACTTTAGCCTCCAAATTAAATCTCAAAAAAAATACAAAAAAATTAGTTACCATTTTCCTGCATTCATATCAGCCTTAGGTTCATCCCGCATCACGAGTCTGCCACTATGTATTGCTTAGAACTTTTCTAGCAGATGGCTCCTCCATTTAGGATAAATAAAAAGCCCGACACACTTTTGCTATTATCTCTATCTGATCGAAAACTTGAATCCGTATAACCGACAAGTTTTAAGTCAGGCTCCCCATAGATAAGCCATTGGTCTTTAGTATTTCTAAAAAACTTTAGGATGGTTTATACCACCTTCCAATGTGCTTCACCTGGGTCAGACTAGTATTTGCTTACTTTTCCTTGTAAGTATGCTACGTCTGGTCTAGTACATGTCATTGCATACAATATAAATCTCACAGTCGAAGCATATGGGACTCTACTCATATGCTCTCTCTCTTCAGGAGTTGACGCACAATCCTTTCTGGAGAGAGTAATTCCATGGGCTATCGAAAGATAGCCTTTCTTAAAATTTTTCATGCTGAACCATTTTAGCACGGTATCAATGTACGTTGACTGGGACAGTCCCAGAAGTCTTGAAGATCTATCTCTATAAATCTTCATCCCTAAGATGTAGTAGGCTTCACCCAAGTCCTTTATATAGAACTGAGATGACAACCAAACATTTATTCCCTATAGTGTAGGGATGTCATTCCTGATTAAGAGAATGTCATCCACATACAATACAAGGAATACAACCACAGAACCATTAGCCCACTTATTTATGCAAGGTTCTTTTCCATTCTAAATGAAGCCATACGACTTGATACACTTATCAAATCGCATGTTCTAACTCCAAAGATGCTTGCTTCAGTCCATAGATAGACCTTTGGAGCTTGCAAACCTTTGACTCATCTACGGATGTGAACCCTTCATGTTGCATTATAGGCACCTCCTCTTCCAGCTCACCATTTAGGAAGGCTGTTCAGACAACCATTTTCCAGATTTCATAGTCGAAGTATGTAACTAAAGCAAGCATAATCTGAATAGATTTGAGCATTGTCACAGGAGAAAATGTCTCATCATAGTCAATACCATAACGTTGATGATACCCCTTGGCAACCAAACGGGCTTTGTAGGTCTCCACCCTTCCATCTATGCCCCATTTTCTTTTGAAAATCCATCTACACTCAATGAATTTTATCCCTTCAAGTGGATCAACTAATGTCCACACATTATTGATCTCCATGGACACCATTTTGGATTTCACAGCTTCTAGTCACTTATCAGAGTCGGACCTTTGTAGAGCATCCATATAGATGATCAGATCCTCATTGTTTTCATCAAGTTCAATGGGATCTCTGTCCTAGACCAAGAAACCGTAGTATCTGTCCGGTTGATGCAGTACTCTACTCGTTATCCTTAATGGGTGCTTAATGGGCTCCAGATTTGAATTAGTCAATTCCGGTTCCGAGGTGTCTCCTTAATATGCTGGTTCTTCTACCTGTTGAACTTCACTGAGTTCAATCTTAGTGGCTACAATTACTTTACTAAGGAACTTCTTTCCCAAAAAGATAGCCCTAAGACCAACAAACATTTTTTATTCATCAGGCAGGTAAAAGAAATACCCTTTAGACTCTTTTGGATACCTAATGAATAGGCATCGATCAAACCTAGATCCTAGTTTATTAGTCTGCAGATGCTTAACATAGGCTAGACACCCCTAGATCCTAAGATATGGGAGCACCAATTTCCGTTCAGACCACATCTCATATGAAGTCTTATCTATAGGCTTGCTAGGAGACCTATTAAAAAGATAACAGGCAGTCAACAGGGCATAACCCCAGAAAGAGATAGGCAAAGTGGCAAAGCCCATCATGGACAAGACCATGTCCAACAAAGTCTTATTCCTCCTTTCAGACATACCATTCAGTTGGGGTGTCCCTTGAGGTGCCCATTGAGAGAGAATCTCATTCTCTTAAAGATAAGTCAGAAACTCATGGAAAGATATTCGCCTCCTTGATCAGATCGAAGAGTCTTTATACTCTTTCTAGTTTGCTTTTCAACTTCATTAAGATATCGTTTGAACATTTCAATCAACTCAGACTTATGTCTCATAGGATAAACATAAGCAAACCTAGATAGATCGTCTGTAAAAGTAATGAAATAATTATACCCACCTCTAGTACTGACATTCATAGGTCCATATACATCTATATGTACTAGACTTAGAATTTCTTTGGCTCTTTCACCTTTTCCAGAAAAAGATGACTTGGTTATTTTTCCAAGTAAACAAGATTCAAAGGTAGGCAATGATTCAAAATCATTTATCTTTAAGAGACCTTCTTATCTTAACATGTTTATCCTGTTCTTGTTTATATGACCTAGCCTACGGTGCTAGAGATAAGCATCACTGACATTATCCATTCTAGGACGTTTGCTTGTCGTGTACATTACACTCACAGGCTGTGATAGCAAATAAATGCCATTTACCAAATTTCCATTCATTACAACTGAACCATTCAAAGTAATGTTGTAAACATTTCTCTTTATTAAAAGTTCAAAACATTCTTTGGCAACAAGCCTACAGAGATAATGTTTATAAGAAATGCATGATAATAATGGCAGTCATGTAAAATGATTTTAGAAGATTCAGAAACAAGAGAGAAGTCTCCTAATGCCATAACTGGAAATCGACTTCCATCTCCAACATTCAGAAACCTTTCGCCATCATCGAATCTCCTACTAATTCGCAGTCCCTTCAAATTTTTGCAAATATGGTAAGGACTCCAAGTATCAAGTACCCAATTAATAGTATCACAAAAAGAATAGGAATATAGATTTATCATATAAATACCTTGAGCAACAACATCTTGCTCCTACCTCCTCTTCGGCCTGTCTGGGTCAAGGGATGCAATATAAAAGGGACATTTCCTCTTCCAGTGACCCTACTTCTTACAGTAGAATCACTCCGCCTAACTTTATCCTACCCTTTTCTTCCCTACCTGACTGGCCCCACCAACACTTTGCACCTTTTTGATCTTTCTCTTTTTATTTTTCTTCCCCTTCCCAAGGGGACGACACACTGCCCTATTTCTTTTGACCAAGTAAACCAACCCCTTATTGAGGTTGTGGTCCTTCTTATAGTTCTATAGTAACCCCAACAGATTGTGGTAGTTCACTACAGGCCTATGCAACCAGAAGTGATCAAGGAAACCAAGGTAAGAAGGGGGCAGAGAATTTAGTATAGCGTCTTTCCCTAGCTGTTTATGCAGGGGACATCCTAGTTTGGCCAAGCATTCAAATAACTCGATCATGTACAATACATGATCAGTTATTGATGGCCCATCTCACATATGGGCATTATAGATGGCATAGGAAGTCCTATGCCTCTCTACATCGTCATGCATGCCGAAGGATTCCCGTAACTTTTGCAAGATTTCCTCTAGTTGGGCATCCTCGAATTTGCAACTGAACTCATCATTCATAGCCGCAAGCCCACTTAGTTAGGACCAGTCATTTTTAGTTTAGTCAAGTCCAATCGAGTCGATGTAGTTTTCATTCAAGTCATATTCAAGAGGAGGTCAGTGGACCAGGAGATTCACTAGGCCCCCCCAACTAGAGCTGGACTTTAGGCACCTGGGCCCTTTCATGCTGCCAAGCCCACAGGGGAGCGCTCCCTCCAACCCATGAAGAAGGCGCCCCAGTTCAAGCCACCCCAACCCAGCACCCTAGCCCAAGACCAACACTTGAGGTTTCTTGGCCCTCAAGTTAGAGTTTCATGACCCTCAAGTCATGCAACCTGGGTGAATCTATAAATATGCTACCCCCTCTTGTATTTTTTTCATGCCATGGATTAATAAAATTTTTTGAGTTTTCTCAAATTATTGTGTGATTTTCTATGTGAGGGTATCTGTGTGATCCCTATTGTTTATAAGGATATCTATATGATCCCTTGGCTGCCCCAACCTCCTACGCCATGCCTCCAAAGCTCCAACGAAGCCCTAGCCACCCTCTTCTTTCTTCTTCCAAGAAGCCCTAATCCCTGGTGACTCCTACGCTCGCCAGCAATTCGATCCCCGCATCCTGTCTCGCATCAGTTTGGTATCAAAGCCAGAGGATTAGGGTATGCTCCATCATCCCTATCTCTTCCCTTTTCCCGCATCATACTCCACTGCGACTTCGCCTACCTTCCCTATTCCCTCCTCATCCACAAGCTTCCCTTCTAGCACCTCGTCCGTGAGAAAGCCTAGGACTTCAAGACCGACCTCTGCTTTCCACCATCGCTACCAGCGACATTGCCGAAATCCTTACTGCCTTCACCATCAACCTCCATCTTCTCCTTGCTATCGTGATGTTGCTAGATCATCACCGGAACTGCCGATTTTCATCACTGCATCACCTCCCTTGTCGTTGCCACCGGCACCGCTGCAACATGTAGAAGGTGGAGAAGAAAAGTAGGAGCCCTAGGCCATGGCAGCCTCCCCTCCTCCCCCTCCCAATATCACCACTGTGCACCCTCTCGTCAGCATCCATTTCCTCAAGGGTGACATGGCCACCGATAGATCCAACACCTTCCCCCTCTTAGATGTCTTCTCAGCCTCTTTCCAAGCCTCCAACCAGACTGCATACACCCCTGCCCTCGCCACCTTCGCTATCCCCTGCCCCATCACGTTGTGCGATCACCGCATCAATTCCATCCCTGAGCTCTCTCTTCATTGATGCTGTCTGCTACTGCGCCATCCTCAACCCTTGCTCCTAGCCGACCTCTCATTTCACCGTTACCGATGCACCACCCAAACTCGAGTGCACCACCTCCCTGACTCCACCTCCTTCCTCCCATCAGGAAGATCCATAGCTGCTCCCTCCATCTCGCTCATCTCTGGCCATCATCTTGACTCTCAGCCATTGCCAGAACCCCATCACCGCTTGCAGCCGAATGGAACAGCCCCAGCCATGGATTCATCCATGCCACCTGCCACAGCATCTCCTCCCTTCCTATCGAAGAACCTCACTGGAGAGCCTTTCGACGAGCCAGCCAAGCCATCGTCTAGCATCTCCATCATCTCCGACGGGTTCTCTTCCATTCATGCCACAGTCGTCGATGAGATTCGGCCAGAAGACCTTTCCCCTATTTGAAGCACTGCAGTTCCATGGAGAAAGGAGGTGCACGAACATGAAAGCTGCATGCTCCACAAAGCACATGCTCCTCAAAGAACACGGATCTTAAAGCGGCCTAAAAATGGTGAAGCATGGATCTTAGAGCTGCACACATTTTAGAGTTGCACAATTCTAAAAGCAGAGCCTCCTCTTTATTCCAAGTTTATTTGGGTATATTTGGGTTTATTTGATTATGTCTATTTTATGGGTTTGTCTTTTGATATGCCTAGGTTCGGTCCCATCAAAGTCCTCGCTGAGCCTGACTCGATGGAGTCGAGTTCTTCCCACTCCAGGGGAATGATGGGGACCCGAGAGTCTATTTGAGTCCATTTGGACTGAGTCACTTGTACTAAAGTAAGCCAATTGAGTCCTATAATAAAGTGAGACAACTGAGTCCAATTGAGTCCACTTAGTCAGGTCCAATCATTTTTAGTCTAGTTAAGTCCAATCGAGTCCATGTAGTTTTCATTCAAGTCATGTTCAAGGGGAGGTCAGCAGACCTGGAGATTCACCAAGCCCCCCCAACCAGAGCTAGACTTCAAGCACCTGGGCCCTTTCATGCCACCAAGCCCACAGGGGAGCACTCCCTCCAACCTATGAAGATGGTGCCCTAATCCAAGCCGCCCCAACCCAGCACCCTAGCCCAAGCCCAACACTTGAGGTTTCTTGGCCCTCAAGTCAAGGTTTCTTGATCCTCAAGTCATGTAACCTAGGTCAATCGATAAATACCCCACCCCCTCTTGTATTTTTTTCATGCCATGGATTAATAAAATTTCTTGAGTTTTCTCAACTTATTGTGTGAGGGTATCTATATGATCTCTATTGTTCCTAAGGATATCTGTGTGATCCCTTCACTACCCTAGCCTCCAACGCCCTGCCACCAAAGCTCCAATGAAGCCCTAGCTACCCTCTTCTTTGTTTTTCTAAGAAGCCCTAATTCCTGGTGACTTCTATGCTTGCCAGCGATCCGAACCCCGCATCCTCTCTCGCATCAAGGAGCACTTCAATCAGCCTTTGGGCTTCCTACTAAAAAAGGTCCTAGTCAGGTTCAACCATTAACATGACTAAATTCTGTGCCTCTAACTAATAAATGATCAAGCCTGACTTTGACTATTTCACCTGTCCACCATTAAGAGAGTTGCACTAAGCCATCATATTATGAATGGAAATTCCAATAGCCTGATGACCACCCGTACTTTGGTACTACCGATGTTCACCCAACTAAAGGACATATTGCCAATCCAACTTAATGGGAGGCTAAGACTTAAGCTATCACATAACTTTGTTATTTTATAGACCTAATAATTTAGAGGATTTAAATTTTGTGACATTTAAGATGAAGACATGGACCTTGATCAAGAAAACTCCCACCAAGCACTTAGAGGGTTTCTAGATCAATTTGGTCCATGGGCACCTATAAACCAGTAAGACTGATTAACCTTAGTTGACATGGGTCAGCTTGAATCAAAAGATAATCTAATTTGATCTAATTCACCACATTAGCCAGGTAAGTAAGATCAAGGGATGGGTTATGTCAAGTAAGCCTCTTGCCTTAAACACCAACCATGAGTTGGCCAGGTAAGAGTTAGTCCCAAAGAACCTTGATCACAACTGTCAAACTTACCTTAGACACCAAGTGGTTTACCAGACTCAATCAGACTAACCTAAAGATCCGGGCTCACCACGAAGCCATGATCAAGTCCATTTAGATGTATGGACTGATCTAACTTACTATAATAGAGATCTATAGAGAAGAGACCTAATTCAACTTTTGATTAGTCTTTTCCCTATTTAATCAATTCATCTAAACCTAGGTCTAACCCATTTAAGGATCCAATTCTAGCTAACCCAATCAACCCATGATTTATGAATATTGACTTAAGATCAGAATCATATCCTAAATCTTAAAATTATACATCGTAATTCTCAATTAACTATATCACACTATTTGAAACATTTTCAAAATAAAAAAAAAAATTCATAAAAATTTGAAGCTTCAAATTAATGTTTCATAGTTTTTAAGTCGAGTCAGCTCTTGCAGATCAAGTCAGCTCTTACAGAACACACATTTCTGATCGAGTTGGCTCTTCTGCTCGAGTCTGCTATTCGAGGTAGCTCTTCTGCTCGGGTCAGCTGTTCGAGTCAGCTCTTCTACTCAAGTCGGCTCTTCCAGAACATAGATTTCTGGTCGAGTCAGCTCTTTTGCTTGAGCCAGCTCTTCCAGTCAGCTCTTCTGCTCGAGCCAGCTCTTCTAGAATACAATTTTTTCAAACTTCAGTCATTTCCACTTGAACTTTTCAAAGTTTTAGATCAAACTTCTTTTGGATCTTATCTAAACATAGTTATGTTCTATAAACCAAAGATTAAAATAATTTTAATCCATTAAATTTTTTACTTTCTTCTTCATAAGGTCATGACATAGCGGTACCCCTACACGCCATAGGCGAACTCCTTGGAATGGAAAGAGATGGTCTTTAAACCATACTTCTCTCCTATGACCGGACGGCCATGGCGAATCCACCTTAATTCGAGTACTACATAAAGGAAATCAAACATTTCATAAATAAAAAAATTAAATGGGATGCATAAACAACCTAGATGCTCTGATACCATTGAAAGGAACTATTCCTAGGGGTGACACATGCATTTTAAAACTTTTCTAAAGGCATGCAGCAGCAGAAAGTGATAAAACCATTTTATCTCAAGATGTTAATCTAATTAACACAACCCCCTTACCAGGATCTAGATGCTTCTAGAGTAATGTAAATATGAAATCATGCAAATATTGTATGAAAAATAAAACAATTCTAGAAATCATACGATGATGCAGCAAAGATAATTATGTCATACATAAAATAAGCACATACCTTGGTGATGTTCACCAGGAAAAACCGGAAGTTGTAGAAATGCACGCCACTTAGTCGTAATCCCAGGGATGGCATTGACCTATGGAAAAGGTTCAGCTCTGCAAGCAGCACTCGTGTACCACCTCTACGGGTGGTTCACACCATGTAGCATGATTTCTTCTCCTTCCTTTAAGGTGCTAAGCCTTATGAAAACTTTGTTGGGTTGACTCCTTCTTCTTCAACTCCTTGAAGACAAGTGGGACACCTTCAATTCCTTGAAGTGCCGGTTGCTGCAACAATGCTGGAATAGAACAATGACTCTCCCAGTTCTCTCTGTCCCAAACCATCAATAAAATGTATGCACTCAGAGATCCCACCCAAAACTCACTCTATCCCGGAGATCCAATCTCACAATCTCTCAAGGATCAAATAAGATCTCTAACTGAGGGATATGGCAGAGTCACAACCTTGATCCAGATTTCTGAGTGTGGAATGTGAGGAGCATTGAATGTCAACTCTTGCCCTTCTTCAGCCCTGCTTTTATAACAGCAGCCCTCAAAATAATTAAGAGGACATAATGAAAGATTAATGAGCAGTTTTGGGGTCTCCTGTGATTCTAGGGCGGTTAGAAGTCTCTTGGAATTCACAAACATTAATTATTAAAACTCAAAACTCCCAGCATTAAATTTCATAACCATTACAGCATTTAATGAAGCATTCTCAAATTTTAGCAGTCTGTCTGGTGGGGACACCAGGATCAGACGCAAATCACTGGATCCTATATAGCTTATTGATTAAGGTTTTAATTTTAGAACCTTAGTCATGTGTCATAATTTTGTAATCAATAAAGATTGAGTCCTGTAATAAGTTGAGGTTCGTTAATTTGTCTCAACCCTCAACCTTAGTCAGTATATTGAATCCTGTACTCTAGTTATGAGTCCAGTATGAGTTCTAATTTTATACAAGAGAAGAGGTTACCCTATTTTGGAGTTCCACTAGGCCACATCTAAGAGTCAGAGGCCACAACATCAGCTTGTTTGATTTTGTGTGACACCCTAGGTTCCAAAATACTTTCTAGAAACCCTGATTCATTCTAGATGCCATCCAAATGCCAAAATTCCAATACAGATACCAGAGAAATTCCACTACCAGGGAGCCCATGATACCAAGGACTTATCTATGCCCTAGTCCAAGTGAATGCAAGGCCCAGGTCCATGAAGAACCAAGATTCCAGGTATATTCTAGCCCAGAACCAAGATACCTAGAATATTCCTGCTCTAGGCATCCCAAGCCTCCATGCCCCAAAGCCCATGCACCTAACCCATCCTTGGATGCGTTATTTGCTCCCCAAGAGCCCAAGTCCAAGCCAAGAGGCATCCAAGCCCAAGAAAAGGAGATTTGACCAAGTCCAAGTGTCCTTAAGTGAGAAGGAGAAGACTAGTCTAACCTAGTTAGGATTTATGTTTTTAATTGTTTTAAGATTTGTACTTCTAACCTAGCTAGGAGAAGGACTTGTAATCTAACTAGGAAAAGGCTTGTTAACCTAAGTGTATCCCTAGTTAAGAGATGGCATGGGAGCTCTATAAATACCCCACCCCCTTCCCCTCTTGTAAAAAAAAACCTTTCTCTTATGAATACAATATTGCTGAAATTTTGGTTTAAGAACTTGTGCTCTTGTGTTGGTGTTAGAGTTTTTGTGTTACTTTGTGTGCCATAATCATCCTTGCTTCCCTAGCACCCTTCCACGCCCTAGCTTGCTGCCATCCAAGTCTTCACACGCCCAAGAAGGAGTGCCCTAGCTGCCATCCATGCCAAAGAGCATCATCCTACTTCTAGCTGCCAGCTTCAAACTTCCACCCTGATTTCAATTAAACCTTAGTTTTCATTCCAATTTTTATTCGCTGTCTTGATTGGCCCCTAACACTTGCAAGATCCCCGAGGTGTTTTTCACCTCCCCAGAGGAGGCCTTCTTTGCCTCCAGGATTGCCTCAAATCAGCCATCTAATCAGGGAAACCAAGCTTCATCATCTAGACTCCAATCAGAGTGCTGTGTGATCTCTTCATCGGAAGTTTTTCAAATCTCTAACCGGTAAGAAACCTTCCCTTCTCTTGATATCTGATTTGATGAAGAATAGCTATCTTAAATCGAGAGTTTCTCAACTCTTGGGTCCTGGCTATTTCATTACCTTGCATGAGTTGTTTCGCGATATGATGATTCTTTGCATTGCTGAATCTCCTGCTAGTTCTTGTTTTATGTTGGAAATTTAGCCTACAAATCAAAATTATAAAAATCACAAAAAAATTAGTTTACTATTTTTCTACAATCTTAGAATCATCACAAATCAGTTTGACATCAGAGCAGGTTTAGGATAGTTTTCATTTGCATTAGATTCACAAAACATAATTCCTGAATTTTCTGCATTCTGTCCACTGAATTATGTATCTATTTATATCTGATCATGACCACCTAAGAATTTTATATTTCTACGAAATTTTCATGAATTGTTCACTATCCTATCCTTAGATTTATCATAATTTTTAATTAATTTTATAGAAAACCTAATTTATTAAAATTTGGCATATTAAAAACCCTAACAAGAATCCTGAGATTTCTATAGCAGTCTGAAAACCCTAAGATTTTCAGTATCATTTGATTTTTTTTTGCAAAAAATTTGGTAAGTTCATCATCACTATCCTTTCTTTTTTCTAAAATTTTTTAGAATTCTTTTTGCGTTGGTATCTATGCCAAATTCTGCATCTTATGAAACCCAAATTTTTTGATATCTAAAATTTCTGCACCTTTACTCAACCTAACCTAATCAACTTCCACACAACCAAATCCCAAGCCCAAGTTGTTTGCTAAGCTAATCAACTCAAACCTAATTTGCCACTGGTGGGGACACCAAAGGAACCAGAATAGGATAGAGGCTTTTCAACCCTCTATGAATTGATCAATAATTTATGAGTCCATCTGTAATAAGGGCTTAGCCTATCTGAGTCCATTTTAATTGATTTTGAGTTTCAGTTCTGTACTAGTCAGCTCATGTTGAGCTAGTTCAGTCCAGTGTTAGTCAGCTCATGTCGAGCTAATTTTATTTTTTTGAGTCCTATTCAACCATATTGAAGACTCAAGACCACATCATACAAGTAAAGACCAAGTCCAATCAGATTGAAGACATGGAAGTTTAGCCCAAGTCCAACCCAGCTTGAAGATTTGAAGACCCCAGGAGGAAAATCTAAAGCCCTGATTCCTTGTAGATGCCCTCCAGATGCCCAGATTTCCTTCCAGATGCCAAAATATATTCATAAACCAAGGCATCCATGATTTTAGAGGTCCATCTGCATCCTAGCCCAAAGAAATCAAGTCCAGGCGCCAAGCCCAGGTGCCAAGCCCAAGCCCCTAAGAAGCAAGATACCAGGGAATATTCCTGCTACCTGGCTACCAGGCCACCCCAGCTTCCAAAGGACCAAACCCATGCACCCGGGCCCCTTTGGGCTGGCCCCTTGCTACTCTTAGAAGCCCAACACGTCCCCCTAGGTGTCCTTGGAGTGTTGGCCAAGTCAAGAGAAATTTTAGGGATTTTTTTCTATCTATTGTTTCCTTATTTTCTAGCTAGGGTTTGAGAGGGAAAAGGATTCTCATGTAAAGACTAATGTGCCCTTACTTGGAGCCCAAGGTTAAGGGTCTATTTAAGGGACCCTAGCCTCTTGTATGAAGGGAGAATTTTGATGAATGAAAACCTTGAGTTCTTCTATTGAGTTGTGTGATACCCTGCTGTGTGCGTAAAGGGGTTTGCGAGAGTTTTTCTTCCCAGTGCTACAATCATCTTCCTACTGCCAACAAGCATCTCAGATCCCTGGACGCCCACTCCAAAAGAAGCCTTCCCTTGCTACTTTTACTTTGTTTTCTTGTTCCTTTGTGATTTTTCAAACCCCTGACAGGTCGTTTATAGGTCCCCGAGTTCCTACGAATCCAACGACTCTAGCCAAGCCTCAATCGGATCACCGAGCAGAAAGCCGGGTATCCATGGGTCTTTGGCTCGGTTTTCCAGGCTGCATCCGTCGAGGAACGAGAGACCCTTTTGCTGCGATCTTCACAGACGTTGTCAGGTACACCCCCTCTACCTCCAATAGTTTTATTGTAGGAGAACTTGCCCAAATCGAGGCTTCTCAGCCTCGGCGATCCTTCTTTTCTACTTTTCTAGGTCCTAATCTGCATGCTGATCTTCAAAAATTCATACAAAATTCCCTACAAATAATTTTGATCTGAAATTCGGGAATTAATCACCTAACTCAACATGTAAAACATACAAAAAAAATTGCATGCATTTTAGTTCCCCATCAGCCACTCCATAAAACAGACAAAAAATATTTTTTATTTTTTCATTGTTATTAGTTGCATCAGGACCATCGATTGCCATCATCTTTTTACCTAATATTAAGGGCAACTCACTATCTAACATCAGGGCAGGATTTTATCACCCATTCAGGGCCCAAAACAACCATCATCATTCAGACCTAAGCCTAATTAAAATCAATTAGACCTAATTTTCCCTAGAGCGCTAGGTGACACCCAACAGGTTGGGTCCGAATTGTGTGGGCCAACTAGTAAATTTAATCCTATGGCTATTACTGAAATATGGTGTCTAAGACTGAGGGTCCAGAGTCAAACGACCTAAGTGATGTTGTGGTTTTTAATTGGGTCCCTGCAAAAGCAGGGGGGCCTCCCACAGTCCCACCCTCTTCCTGGCCAGAGGAAGGACTAGCTACTAGGATAAGTGTAAGTTGAGTTGACCCATCCAGTTTTGGCTCTATGTCTAGGAAACCCTAGATTAAGCTAACCTAATTTGCAAGTTTGGCTACACCATCTCATTTTGATTGATTATTTGTTGCATGACCACTAGACTAGGAACCCAATACCAGAGGCTAAACCCCAACGAAGCTCAACCATGGAACCTAATCTAGAAGCCCTTATAAGATCCTTAAGTGAACAGATGAACCAGATGAACTTCAAATAGGACCAAATGAACCAAGCCTATACCCAATCCAAAATGCAACATACCCAAATTAATAACAAGCTTGACCAACTGATGCAATCAAGTAATTAAGCAATTTAAAGTTTTGACCAAGTAGGAGACCAATTAGGAACCCTAGGCAAGACCCATAGAGTTGAACCCTTGCCCTATAGACCCCAGGAAGCCAAAGACCCTAGATATGAACCCAATAGTAACCCACTATCCCTCAGTCAACCTAAACCCTATAAGATTAATACCCCTCGATTTGAACCTAGTATTAGTCAATTTTTTCTTGGTCAACCCCCTTTTACCACATCACCAGTTTAGAAAGCTGACATTGAAGAGGAAGTATATGAAGCTAACATGAGACTAGTGGAGGAGTGTGAGGAAGTCCCTCTAGAAGATCTAGACTTAGTAGATACCCAGGTAGAAACCAATCCAGAGTTAGTTTCCCCCGACCTCACCATGACTAAACATATAGTAGAAGACCACCCAATAATAGTTGACCCTGACCATACCCAAGTAGGTGCCGATCTAGATTTAGCCAACCTTAGCCATACCCAAACAGTAACCGGTGCGGGCACCAGACTCAGAAGAAGACTTTAGGGCTCCATCTGGATCTCTGATTGACCTTGCCCGAAGAATTAGGGTTTTCTGGTTTTGTAATAAGGGTTGACTTGGTCAACTCAAATTTAGTTGAGTCTGTATTTCCCTGCAATTTAAATTTCGTTGAGTCATGTTGACTCAATACAGGTCCTAGTAGTGGTCTAGGTCTTCTCCAGGGTGTCACTTTTTCTCCCAAGCCCAAGCAAGTGGGCGCCACACTCCCAGCCACGCGCCAAGTCCAGGAGGCACCACAAATCCATCCCTGTGTCTTGGTCCCCACACCAAAGGGAGCAAGAAATTTTCCTGAAGCCAAAATCAAGGAGACGCCCCATATATACCTTGAAAGGGCAAGCTAAAGGAGGAAAGAAGCATTTCTTAGGGAGCACTTCAAGGGGGCGCCCAATCCATGCCTAAAAAGCCCAAGGCAAAGTTGGGAAGAGCCATGACTTGGGGAGAAAGAAAAGGAGGTGTCCAAAAGAGTTGAGCCATGGAAGGAAAAAAATATTTCTTGAAGAGCAAGGCTAGGAGGCACCACCTACTTACCATTTGAAGCTTTCAATCAACATTTATGGAACCTCTTGGCCGGCCATATGGGGAGGAATTGATTCTACAAACCTAAATTGAAGATCCATCCTATTAGTCCCACATGGGAAGATGTAAAACCCTGACCTCTTGTAAAGTCCTATAAAATAAACCCCTCTTGTAAGTTTTAAAGAGATCTGATGAATGAGTCCAATTTATGTGTGTGCAAACTTTGTGTTTCTCTCTTCCGCACTTGCATCCAGGTGTTGAGCTCCGTGAGGGAGTAAATCCGGGTTCCCCAGGAACCTTGAGGAGGTGTGAGATCTCCAACCCCAAAACCCTAGGTTAGCCACTTCACTTCCAAACCCTAGCCGCCCATCATCCTCTTCACTCCACCAAACCCTAGCCTACCCCATCTCTCACGGCCCCTCTCTCCAAGTAGAGGCCGACCACCAGCATCCAGGTCCAGTTCGGCTGCTTCGATGATAGAGCAAATCCTAGAGGAAGCCAGATCAGCATCCAGGAGAATCAGGCTTTCAGCAACATCAAGTTCATCTATCTGGTAAATCCTTCCTTGAGTATCTGGTTCCATAAATTGTTCTTCTTCTTGCCCAGATCTTGAGTTCAGAAGAAGTCAACTCTGTCAAAGGACCAGTATTGGAGGATCCATTACGAAGGTATCCGAATCCGGGGATCGAACAATCTGCTCAAGAGAGTCCTTCCACTAAATTCTATGAAGATCACTGCTTGGTCTGTAACCCTTCTCTTCTCTTTACTTCTGTCCTGTTGAAAGTTCAGAGCGAAACCCTAGGTCTGGGAGTTTCTCAACCCCCAGCGATCCTTTACTTCTGAACTACTCTGATAATCTAGTTCCTTTAAATTATGCTTCAATTATTACATAATTTCTTTCAATTTAGTTCAACTTTCCTTTGAGTCAAAGCCGACTTCTAAAAAAATATATATAAAAAAAAAAAAAGAATTAGTCTAATTTTACTTCCGTATTTCATCTCTTCTTTTGTTTTGCATCAATTTTGGTATCAGAGCCCTGTCTAGGGTTTCTGACTTGCTTGCATGTTTTGAGTGTCTCTCTTTTTTACTTTGTTTGCTCGAAGTTGACTCCCCAAGACGTCCGGTCCTAGGAATGAAGCGAGGTGCAAACCTCCTCTTCCCATTCCACGGGATGTTCCTAGGGCATGTAGGGGATCTGCTGGGTTACAACTTCGTAGCAGGAATTGTAAACGGGGGAAGCATTCTGTTTTCAGTCTGTAACTATCCTGTTGCAGGAATTGTTTCTCATTGCAGGTAACTCCAAATTGTGTTATTTTTATTTTTCTGGAACCAGTATAATTGAAACTATTTTACATAATTTTACTGTAATTTATTGGTTTCCGTGAAATCTCTGAGAGTTAAATTATAGCAACTCTGTTTCTGTGTTTCTGCAATTCAATTTTTTTTGAGTGATCATCTCCTAATTCATCTTAAGGGCAATTCAACATCTGAGATAAGGAGAGGAGTTGATAACCTCTCCTTAGCCCAAAACCACCACCCATTCATTCGATCCTAAGCCTAATTTTAAAATTTATTAGTCTTAATTTGCCCTAGTGGGCTAGGGACACCAACAAGTCGGGTCTAGGCTAGTGTTGAGTCAGTTTGTCTAGTTACTCTGTGTGTGCTTTGTACTCAGTGTCTAGAACGGTGGTTCAGGGATTCTATCCCAAAGTGCTTGTGTGCTGGTCCACCTACATGGCCAATCTCTGATTGGTGTCTAGGATTGGCAGTTAGGGACCTAACACTCCCCTTACACCTGCCTGGCTGAGTCTCGAGTTACTACAGGCTAGCTTGCCACCCTGATTGGGCATCTAGTTTGGACTCTAGGTCTAGTGAGCCAGTAGTCGCTTTAGTCTAGTCACATTCTGTGTGCTTGCTTGCATCATCATGTCCACCCGGAACGGAGTACCCTCCCAACCTGGTCAAACCCAACCTGATTTAGAGGCCATGATTAGAACTCTTACCGAAAGTATGACAAAATTTAGTCAGGATATGAATAAGGGTTTTGCCCAGTTTAGAGATCGAGTCCAAGTACTTGTGAAACGTAGACATCAAAATTGGACCCCTGATCCAAAATTTAATAGGCCCCAACCTCATCCATGCTAGGAGCCTAGGAGTACCTTATACCATGATCCCGAGCATAACCTTAGGAAGCCTAACCATGATATCTATAGTGTGGATCGTGTCTATGAGAGGTCCTTACAATATTTTAGACCAGTCACTCAACAACCCAAGTCTTCTAGATCAAACCATTTAGATCCACACCCATGCCCAAGTAAGGTCTCTACTAGCTTGAAACCTAGTGTGACCCAGGTTCCTATATCGCAAGAATGTTGGTTTTGTGGAGAATGAGGCCATAAATCTAATCAGTACCCATGCATAGGACTGGCTTGTGCACAGCTAAGTGGTAAGAATCCTAAGGATGACATTAATGAGGGAGAACCCAAGCCTACCAATGAGGAAGAAAGGTTAGGTATGACAAGCCCAGAATCAGTTGACCCGATTACCACTGACCCGAAACCCATTAAAGATGGCATCGAGGAAGTATATGATGCTGGCTTGAGTCTAGTTGATAAATATGAGGCGGAAGAACTTGAAGAATGTGACATCGATACTATTGGTTCCTTACCTGAGGAGACCTTGGAGAGCAACCAAGTGGTAGGACCTAGTTCAGAAATTCAAGAGATTTGCGAGAATCAGGTTCCTTTAGTCAAATACCCCCAGGAAGAACTCATAGTGTTAGCCCGAGCTATCAGTTCGTACCCTCTAATGACAGTCATTCCCCAAGTACCAATTGAAGATCTTTGCACTGAACTGTTTAAGTTTGCCCACCCTATAGTAGATCATCTCCTTAGGATGACTGAATCAAGCCTCTTACAATTGGACCTTGTCCCATGCCTAGCCATTAAGGTCTCTCCCGTAATCTCAGTTGAACATCCTTGTCTTGAGTGGATTGATTCACCCAGTCCTGTAGAAGTCCTCCTTATGACCCCAGACCCCTTCCTTCGCATGACTGATCTACCGTTCTGTAGAGTATACCTTTCCGCACCCATATGTCAAGTTTCAAGTCTTGAGGTCATCATCCAAAGGCCCTTCCATGAATCATTCTTCAATCCAGTTCTTGAGAAAATGGATCATTATTTGCTTAGAGAACAAACTTTAACTGTTGCATTCACATGTCCTATGCTACTTCCCGAACCATCTCTTGATCCTGTCCTGGGAGTAGCAAACTTTTCCTTTCGTAAGGATGATCAGTTGACACTCATAGATCACCATTCAAACCTTCAGGTCACCACCTTTAGTCAACAGGTAATTCGAGACTCCACCTCATATTTCCTCCCTTTCTCTAGGACTTCCAATGCTTCTTACACCATCCAAGTATACTTTGTCGAAGTCTTTAGAGTGAACCACGTGTCAGAACCTATTAGGTTTGCCACCTACTTCTGGAAGACCTTATGGCACCTACTAGGCACCCATGATAAGTTTTCATGCTCTGCATGCCATCCTCCGACCCAAGGTCAAACCTAGAGAGCCATAGTTTGTTAGGTTTAGACCTAGGGTTCCTTTGGAATAAAGTCCATTCTTTAGGAATGCGTCGTCAGTCTAGTTTAGTTTTTTTTCTTGACCCTTTACTAGGCTTTGACTCAGATTTTGGTTTGATTGAGAGCACCAGGAATTGGGATTTGTATTTTGTCCAGGGCTGAATTTGCATACAATGACTCGGTCAATAGGTCTACAGTTAAGAGTCCATTTGAAATTGTGCATGGTTACAAACCTCACACACCTCTTGACCTAGCTCCTTTACCAGTCCACACATGAGTCTCCGAGTCTGCTGAAGTTTTTGCACAGCATATAAAAGACTTGCATAAAGAAATTCATGCCAAAATAAATTTAAGTAATGAAACTTATAAGAAGTTGGCGGATTCTCAATGGCGAGTCAAAGCTTTTGTTGAGGGAGACTATGTAATGATAAGGTTAAGGCCTGAATGGTTTCCTCCTGGAACCGTTAGAAAGTTACATGCTAGAGGAGCTGGACCATTTAGAGTGGTGAAGAGAGTAGGGTCCAATGCCTATGTGCTCGAGTTGCCTTCAGAACTAGGCATTAGCTCCACTTTCAACATTACAGACCTAGTAGAGTATAGAGAGCCAGCTGTGATTCCCAGTGAGCCTTTTGAGCCTAATCCTGTTATTGAGAGTGATCCCGACCCTGTGTGTCCACCAACAAACTGGCTTGTGAGGAAAGAGCAGATTGAAAAGATCGTAGATGATCAGGTTATCTCTACTCGTAATCGAGGATACCAAAGATACCTAGTCCGCTAGCAAGGAAGGCCAGATTCTGATGACTCTTAGATCTCCCGAGAAGAATTACAAGAATTGGACCCAGACCTCTTGGAAAGATACCAGAGCCAACTTGATCCATGCTCGATAGGGTCG
Organism: Areca catechu; assembly: GCA_021397845.1. Lineage (NCBI taxonomy): Eukaryota > Viridiplantae > Streptophyta > Magnoliopsida > Arecales > Arecaceae > Areca > Areca catechu. The sequence goes on from CM038040.1 coordinate 104,563,997, forward strand.
AGTTCCTCTAACCCCGGGAGAATTGGTGCGGGCACCAGACTCAGAAGAAGACTTCAGGGCTCCATCTGGATCTCTGATTGACCTTGCTCGAAGAATTAGGATTTTCTGGTTTTGTAATAAGGGTTGACTTGGTCAACTCAAATTTAGTTGAGTCTGTATTTCTCTGCAATTTAAATTTTGTTGTGTCATGTTGACTCAATACAGGTCCTAGTAGTGGTCTAGGTCTTCTCCAGGGTGTCACTTTTTCTCCCAAGCCCAAGCAAGTGGGCGCCACACTCCCAGCCACACACCAAGTCCAGGAGGTGCCACAAATCCATCCCAGTGTTTTGGTCCCCACACCCAAGGGAGCAAGAAATCTTCTTGAAGCCAAAATCAAGGAGGTGCCCCATATGTACCTTAAAAGACCAAGCTAAAGGAGGAAAGAAGCATTTCTTAGGGAGCACTTCAAGGGGGCGCCCAATCCATGCCTAAAAATCCCAAAGCAAAGTTGGGAAGAGCCATGACTTGGGGAAAAAGAAAAGGAGGTGTCCAAAAGAGTTGAGCCATGGAAGGAAAGAAATATTTCTTGAAGAGCAAGGCTAGGAGGCGCCACCTACTTACCATTTGAAGCTTTCAATCAACATTTATGGAACCTCTTGGCCGGCCATATGGGGAGGAATTGATTCTACAAACCTAAATTGAAGATCCATCCTATTAGTCCCACATGGGAAGATGTAAAACCCTGACCTCTTGTAAAGTCCTATAAAATAAACCCCTCTTGTAAGTTTTAAAGAGATCTGATGAATGAATCCAATTTATGTGTGAGCAAACTTTGTGTTTCTCTCTTCCACACTTGCATCCAGGTGTTGAGATCCGTGAGGGAGTAAATCCGGGTTCCGCAGGAACATTGAGGAGGTGTGAGATCTCCAACCCCAAAACCCTAGGTTAGCCACTTCACTTCCAAACCCTAGCCGCCCATCATCCTCTTCACTCCACCAAACCCTAGCCTACCCCATCTCTCACGGCCCCTCTCTCCAAGCAAAGGCCGACCACCAGCATCCAGTTCCAGTTCGGCTGCTTCGAAGATAGAGCAAATCCTAGAGGAAGCCAGATCAGCATCCAGGAGAATCAGGCTTTCAGCAACATCAAGTTCTTCTATCTGGTAAATCCTTCATTGAGTATCTGGTTCCATAAATTATTCTTCTTCTTGCCCAGATCTTGAGTTCAGAAGAAGCCAACTCTGTCAAAGGACCAGTATTGGAGGATCCATTACGAAGGTATCCGAATCCGGGGATCCAACAATCTGCTCAAGAGAGTCCTTCCACTAAATTCTGTGAAGATCACTGCCTGGTCTGTAACCCTTTTCTTCTCTTTACTTCTGTCCTATTGAAAGTTCAAAGCGAAACCCTAGGTCTGGGAGTTTCTCAACCCCCAGCGATCCTTTACTTTTGAACTACTCTGATAATCTAGTTCCTTTAATTTGTGATTTCAATTATTATATAGTTTCTTTCAATTTAGTTCAACTTTCCTTTGAGTCAAAGCCGACTTCTAAAAAAAATAAAAAAAAAAAAAAAAGAATTAGTCTAATTTTACTTCCGCATTGCATCTCTTCTTTCGTTTTGCATCAGTAACCAACATAGAGTTAGCTAACCATGTAGTGGAAGAGTCATTAAAGAAAGAATTCCATGACCCTGTGACTGCAACTCTACCTGAGGAGACTTTAGAAGATAATCCAGTTATAGAACCCAATCCTAAATTTTATAAGCTCGAAGATTTTATTAAGGACTTGGTCTCTTTAGACCAATACGCTCAGGATGAAGTCATTCCTTTAACCCCAATTGATCTCTTCCCGGAAATCAATAACCCATTTTTCCATCAAGCCGACCGTATAGGAATTCCTCACACCCATAAGGTAAATCTCATTAGTATAGAACCCATCCCTGAAACACCTTTTTGTCTCTTTGTCTATTAGATCAATCCCAACCCCTTTTCTTTCTTTCTACCTTACTCGACTAACCTTGAATCCACCTCATATTTTGTAACTTTTCAAGAATTCTCTTATGTTTCTTTAACCATTCATTTGAATTTTTTAGAAGTAAGCATACTGCATATATACATTGCGCATGTTAGGTTTGCATCTTACTTCTTACATACCCTCTGGCATTTACATAGTAAATTCTCATGTGCATGCCATGCTAAGGTCAAACCCAAAGAGTTTATATTCTATTAGGTTTTATCCCTTGGAGTCCAATAAAATGTCCTTTGATATGGATGTCTAGTCGAGTCTTTTAGGTATTAGTTTTGAGTCCAACAAATTTACAACCCTGATTCATCCATCCACACGTGCACTCTGCACAGCATTTGCATTTGGAAATTAGTCAAAAGCTGAACCTAAGTGATGAATTAATTAAAAACTTGGCTAATTCCCAAAGGAAAGATAAAAATTTTAAGCAGAGGAATATGTGATGATAAAAGAATTTTTTGCTTGTGAAACTGGCCCATCCAAAATAATGAAGAGTAATGGATCCAATGCCTATGTACTTGAGATATCACCTGATTTTGGTATTTGCTCCACCATCATCATCTCAGATCTTATAGAGACTAGGGAGCCAGTAGTGATACCCAGCGAACCCCATGAGCCACTCCCTTTCTTTATGAGTGAACCCATCCCAGAGTGACCACATACAATTTGTCCTTTTGGTGAAGAAAAGATTGAAAGAGCACTGGATGATCAAGCTATCGATTCCTGTGATAGAGACTGTTAGCGATACTTGGTCCGGTGGCAAGGTTGGCCAGAATCTAAGGACTTGTGGAATGCTAGTGCGGATCTGCAGCACCGCAACCCAAACCCTCCTTGAGCCAAATTGACCTTAACTCGAAAGGGTCGAGTTCCTTCTACCCCAGGAGAATTGGTGGGGATACCAGGATCAGACACAGATCACTGGATCCCATATGGTTTATTGATTAAGGTTTTAATTTTAGAGCCTTTGTCATGTGCCACAATTTTGTAATCAATTAAGATTGTGTCCTGTAAAAAGTTGAGGTTAGTTGATTTGTCTCAAACCTCAACCATAGTCACTATATTGAGTCCTGTACTCCAGTTATGAGTCCAGTATGAGTTCAAATTTTGTACAAGAGAAGAAGTTACCCTATTTTGGAGTTCCACTAGGCCACATCTAAGAGTCAGAGGCCATTACATCAGCTTGTTGGATTTTGTGTGACACCCTAGGATCCAAAATGCTTTCCAAAATCCCTGATTCCTACCAGATGCTCTCTAGATGCCCGAAATCCCTTCCGAATGCCAGAGAATATTCTAATACCAGGGAGCCCATGATTTCAAGGACTTACCTACACCCCAGTCCAAGTAAATGCAAGGCCCAGGTCCATGAAGAACCAAGATTCCAGGTATATTCCAGCCTAAAACCAAGATACCTAGAATATTCCTGCTCCAAGCATCCCTGGCCTCCAGGAACCAAAGCCAATGTGCCCAACCCATCCGTGGATGCCCCAACTACTGCACAAAAGCCCAAGCCCAAGCCAAGAGTCATCCAAGCCTAAGAAAAGGAGATGGGACAAAGTCCAAGTGTCCTTATGTGAGAAGGAGAAGACTAGTTTAACCTAGTTCGGATTTATGTTCCTAATTAGTTTATGATTTTTAGTTCTATCCTAGCTAGGAGAAGGACTTGTAATCTAACTAGGAAAAGGCTTGTTAACCTAAGTGTAACCGTAGTTAGGAGAGGGCATGGGATCTCTATAAATAACCCACCCCATCCCCATCTTGTAAAAAAAAAGCCTTTCTCTTATGAATACAATATTGCTGAAATTTTGGTTTAAGAACTTGTGTTCTTGTGTTGGTGTTGGAGTTTTTGTATTATTTTGTATGCCCTAATCATCCTTGCTGCCCTAGAACCATTCCACACCCTAGCTTGCTGCCATCCAAGTCTACACACACCCAAGAAGGAGTGCCCTAGCTGTCGTCCAAGCCAAAGAGCATCATCCTACTTCGAGCCGCCAGCTTCAAACTTCTACCCTGATTTCAATTAAACCCTAGTTTCAATTCTAATTTTTATTTGCTATTTTGATTGACCCCTGATACTTGTAGGATCCCCAAGGTATTTCACCTCTCCAGAAGAAGCCTTCTTTGCCTCTAGGACTCCCTCAAATCAGCCATCTAATCAGGGAAACCAAGCTTCATCATCCACACTCCAATTAGAGTGCTGTGTGATCTCTTCATCGGAAGTTCTTCAAATCTCTGACCGGTAAGAAACCTTCCCTTCTCTTGATATTTGATTTGATGAAGAATAGCTATCCTAAATTGAGAGTTTCTTAACTCTCGGGTCCTGGCTATTTCATTACCTTGCATGAGTTGTTTTGCGATATGATGATTCTTTGCATTGCTGAATCTCCTGCTAGTTCTTATTTTATGTTGGGAAATAGCCTACAAACCAAAATTATAAAAATCACAAAAAAATTAGTTTACTATTTTTTTACAATTTTAGAGTCATCATGCATTAGTTTGGTATCAGAGCAGGTTTAGGATAGTTTTCATTTGCATTAGATTCACAAAACCCTAATTCCTAAATTTTCTGCAACCTATCCACTGCATTAGGTATCTTATTTTCAGCTGATCTTGACCATATAAGAATTTTATTTTTCTATGAAATCTGCATGTGTTGTTCTCTGTCCTATCTTTAGATTTATTATAATTTTTAATTAATTTTATAAAAACATTAAATCATTAAAATTGTGTATATTAGAAACCCTAACAAAAATCTTAAGATTTCTTTAGCAGTCGGAAAACCCTAGAATTTGCATCATCATTTTATTTTTTTTATCAAATTTTGTAGAGTTCATCATCACAGAACTTTATTTTCTAAAATTTCTTAGAATTTTTTTGCATTGGTAACTATGCCAAATTTTGTATCTTATGAAACTCTAAGTTTTTGATTTCTGCTATTTCTACACCTTTACTCAACTTAACCTAATCAACTTCCACACACCCAAATCCCAAGCCCAAGTTGTTTGCTAACCTAATTAACTCAAACCTAGTTTGCCACTCCATAAAACACATAAAAAATATTTTTTATTTTCTGATTGTTATTAGTTGCATCAGGACCATCGATTGCCATTATCTTTTAACCTAATCTTAAGGGCAACTCACTATCTAACATCAGGGAAGGATTTCATCACCTATCCTAGGCCCAAAATAACCATCATTATTCAGACCTAAGCCTAATTAAAATCAATTAGACCTAATTTTCCCAAAGTGCTAGGTGACACCCAACAGGTTGGGTCCGAATTGTGTGGGCCAACTAGTAAATTTAATCCTATGGCTATTACTGAAATCTGTTGTCTAAGACTGAGGGTCCAGAGTCAAACGACCTAAGTGATGTTGTGGTTTTTAATTGGGTCCCTGCAAAAGCACGGGGGCCTCCCATAGTCCCACCCTCTTCCTGGCCAGAGGAATGACTTGCTACTAGGTTAAGTGTAAGTTGAGTTGACCCATCCAGTTTTGGCTCTAGGTTTAGGAAATCCTAGATTAAGCAACCTATTTTGCATGCTTCGCTGCACCATCTCATTCTGATTGATTATTTGTTGCATGACCACTAGACTAGGAACCCAATACCAAAGGCTAAACCCCGACCTAGCTCAACCATGGAACCCAATCTAGAAGCCCTTATAAGATCCTTAAGTGAATAGATGAACCTCAAACAGGACCAAATGAACCAAGCCAATACGCAATCCAAAACCCAGCTTATCCAAATTATTAACAAGCTTGACCAACTAATCCAATCAAGTAATCAATCAAATCAAAGTTTTGACCAAGTAGGAGACCAATTAGGAACCCTAGGCAAGACCAATAGAGTTGAACACTTGCCCTATAGACCCCAGGAACCCATAGTCCATAGATAGGAACCCAATAGTAACCCACTATCTCTCAGTCAACCTGAACCCAATAGAATTAATACCCCTCGATTTAAACCTAGTATTAGTCAATTTTTCCTTCGTCAACCCCTTCTTACCACCACACTAGTTCAAAAAGCTAACATTGAAGAGAAAGTATATGAAGCTGACATGAGCCTAGTGGAGGAGTGTGAGGAAGAAGAAGAGGAAGTCCCTCTAGAAGACCTAGACTTAGTAGATACCCAGGTAGAAACCAATCCAGAGTTAGTTGCCCATGACCTCACCCAGACTAAACCTATAGTAGAAGACAACCCAATAATAGTTGACCCTGACCATACCGAAGTAGGTGCCGATCTAGATTTAACAAACCTTAGCCATACCCAAACAGTAACCAACATAGAGTTAGCTAACCGTGTAGTGGAAGAGTCATTAGAGTAAAAAATCCATGACCCTATGACTGCAACTCTACATGAGGAGACTTTAGAAGATAATCCAATTGTAGAACCCAGTCCTAAATGTTATGAGCCCAAAGAGTTTATTAGGGACTTGATCTCTTTAGACCAATACACTCATGATGAAGTCATTCCTTTAACCCCAATTGATCTCTTCCCTGAAATCAATAACCCATTTTTCCATCAAGCCGACCCTATAAAAATACCTCACACCCATAAGGTAAATCTCATTAGTATAGAACTCATTCCTGTAACACATTCTTACCTCTTAGTCTATCTGATCAATCCCAACCCCTTTTCATACTTTCTACCTTACCCGACTAACCATGAATCCACCTTATGTTTTGACCTTTTCATGAATTCTCTTATGTTTCTTTAACCATTCATTTGCATTTTGTAGAAGTAAGCATACTGCATACATACATTGTGCATGTTAGGTTTGCATCTTACTTCTTGCATACCCTCTAGCATTTAGTAAGTGTACATAGTAAATTCTCATGTGCATGCCATGCTAAGGTCAAACCCAAAGAAGAGTTTATATTCTGTTAGGTTTTGTCCCTTAGAGTCCAATAAAATATCCTTTGATAGGGATGTCTAGTCAAGTCTTTAAGGTATTATTTTTTAGTCCAATATATTTACAACCCTAATTCATCTACCCACACATACACTCTGCATAGCATTTGCATTTGGAAATTAGTCAAAAGATGAACCTAAGTAATGAATTAATTAAAAACTTGGCTAATTCCCAATGGAAGATAAATAATTTTATGCAGAGGAATATATGATGATAAAGGACTTTTCTGCTCGTGAAGCTAGCCCATCCAAAATAATGAATAGTAATGGACCCAATGCCTACGTACCTGAGATATCACCTGATTTAGGTATTAGCTCCACCTTCATCATCTCAGATCTTATAGAGACTAGGGAGCAAGCAGTGATACCCAGCGAGCCTCTTGAGCCACTTCATTTCTTTGTTAGTGAACCCACCCCAAAGTGACCAAATATAATTTGACATTTTGGTGAGGAAAAGATTGAAAGAGCATTGGACGATCAAGCTATCGGTACTTGTGATAGAGACTATCAGCAGTACTTGGTCTGGTGGCAAGGTCGAGCAGAATCTGAGGACTTGAGAATGCTAGTGGGATCTACAGCGCCTTAACCCAGAACCTCCTTGAGCCAAATTGACCCTTACTCGATGGGGTCGAGTTCCTCCCACCCCGGGAGAATTGGTGTGGATATCAGGATCAGACATAGATCACTGGATACCATATGGTTTATTGATAAAGGTTATAATTTTAGAACCTTAGTCATGTGTCATAATTTTGTAATAAATTAAGATTTAGGCCTGTAATAAGTTAAGGTTAGTTTATTTGTCTCAACCCTCAACCTTAGTCAGTATATTGAGTCCTGTACTCCAGTTATGAGTCCAGTATGAGTTCAAATTTTATACAAGAAAAGAAGTTATTCTATTTTGGAGTTCCACCAGGCCACATCTAGGAGTCAGAGGCCACTACATCAGCTTGTTAGATTTTGTGTGACACCCTAGGATCTAAAATGCTTTCCAGAAATCCTGATTCCTTCCAGATACCCTCTAGATGCCCGAATTCCCTTCCAGATGCTAGAGAATATTCCAATACTAGAGAGCCTATGATCCCAAGGACTTACCTATGCCCCAGTCCAAGTGAATGCAAGGCCCAAGCCCATGAAGAACCAAGATTCCAGGTATATTCCAGCCTAGAACCAAAATACCTAGAATATTCCTGCTATAGGCATCCCATGCCTCTAGGGCCCAATGCCCATGCGCCCAACCCATCCTTGAATGCCCCAATTGTGCCCAAGAGCCCAAGTCCAAGCCAAGTGGCATCCAAGCCTAAGAAAAGGAGCTTTAACGAAGTCCAAGTATCCTTAAGTGAGAAGGAGAAGACTAGTTTAACCTAATTAGGATTTATGTTCCTAATTATTTTAAGATTTGTACTTATAACCTAGCTAGGAGAATGACTTTGATGGGGGACTAACTTGATGCTAGAATGATGTAGGTGAATTTTAGGGTTTTAAATTAGGTTGAGGATTCCCGAAGACAAGAAAGAGTAAATCTAGGGATTCAATAATAATAAGAACTATCAAGCAAGCAAGTAGTCCCTAAGCAATGATAAAGAGAGGACTTCGGGATTGAGAAACCCTATAGGAATTATCTCTCAGATCAATACCTGCTTAGGAGTGAGGAGGCAAACCTCAAAGATCTGAGGTGCCCGATGCTGAGGTCACTCACTCTGGCGGATGCGTCCTGGATGATCGAGCCATCAACCTTGTGGATGTGCCCGCTTGCTGTCCGAAGATCTCGATGGCAAGGGCAACCGACTCCGTACTCATATCACCTGGAGGACCTGTGAGCATTCAAAGAAGGGTTAGGTTTCAATCGGAAAAAAGTAATAGAAGAAGGAAAGAGAGTTGTTGTGGTGATGGCGGAGTTCTTCTTGACTCGAGGTTGGAGGATGGAGTTGCGGAAGTGATGGTAACTTGAGGCATCACACCTCTCGACGCCCGAAGGTGAAGGCGCTCCCTCATGGGGATCGACGTTCCTAGTGAACGAAGGCAACTAAAGAGAAATTGGATCTCAAGAAACTTGGTTTTTCATTCATCAAAGATTAACCTTACAAGGGAGGGGGTAAGGTCTTTTATATAGGCATCTTAGACCCTTTCAAAATTTGAATGAAAAATAAATTTCTTCTCTTGCTAAGGCACCAAAAAAATATTCAAAAATCTGAAATTCAAACTCCTTGGCCGACCAAAGCTTCTTGGATTTGGGCATGGCATGATAATGGGCTTGGAAGAAGGAATTTGGCTCCCTTGGACTTGGAAAGTTGACCTTCATTTTGGGAAGAAGGCATGATGCAAGGCTAGTGTCTCTCTCTTTCCTTGGTTGCTCACCCTTCTTTGGAAAGAATCTTGATATGAGGCTTGGAGCAAGGCCTTTGTCTTCAACCTTTCCTTGGTTGCTCACCCTTCTTTAGAAAGAAGCTTGATATGAGGCTTGGAACAAGGCCATTGTCTTCAACATTTCCTTGGTTGCCCATGACTTTTTTAGTAAGTGGCTTGATGGAGGGAGGGAAAGGAGGAGAGAATATTTGATGTTTCTCCATTTGGTATCCAACAAAATCTCACTTGTGCCACCCACATGGCTGGATGAGGTGGTGCCAGATGGGATGATAAAGTGGCGCCACATGGGGGAGTGAAGTGGTACCCTAGGATTGATATGTTGACCTTTTAGGCTTGGCCCAAAGTAGTTGAGCTGGACTCAAAGACCACTCCCACATGGACCCAGACTTGGACTAGACTCAATACAGGACTGGACTCAATACAGGATACAACTTGACCTAATTGGTCAAATTACAAGATTAGACATAGACATAAGAGACTCAATTCAAAACTAATGAAATTACAAGTTTTAGGCTTGAAGCCTTATTTCAAGACTTGAAAAAAAATGGAACCCTAATTGGACATCCAAACAGGGCTGAGGAGCCTCTATCAGATTTTGGTGCACACACCAGTTCTCCTGGAGTGGGAGGAACTCGACCCTGTCGAGTAAGAGTTGAGTTGGCTTAGTTACTCCTCCAGAAGGTCAGGATCGAGTTGCTATAAGTCCTCCTGGGTAATCCACGAGTCATCGGACTCAGGTCGGCCTTACCATCGGACTAAGAAACGTTGATAACCTTTGCCCGGGTAGTGAAAGCATGGTCATCCAGGACATGCTCGATCCGCTCTTCTCTCTCAGGTATAATTGGAGGTGGACACTCTGGTTCGGGTTCACTCTCAAAAGAAAGGTCAGGCCCAAATGGCTCGCTAGGTATGTTTGCTGGTTCCTTGTACTCAACTAAGTCTGGGACATTGAAAATCTAGCTAATACCAAAATTTGGGGGTAGCTCAAGCACAAAGGTATTAGGGCCAACTCTCCTTATCACTCTAAAGGGCCCAGCTACACGAGCATGAAGTTTCTTAATGGTCCCTGGTAGAATTGTTCAGGCCTAAGCTAACCATTATAGAATCCCTAATTTCAAACTCTTTGGCTCGTTTCCGGGAATCAGTCAAATTATTTTAAAATTTATATTTAATGCAATATTCTATCATGATACAAAATGCAGACTTAACTAAGCATTCTTATTGAAAGGAATTTTATTGGATTCTCTAGGTCCTAAACCTAATAGATTATTGACACTCTAGGTTTGACCCTCGTCTGGTTTTTAAAAGAAAATTTACCATGAATCCCTAGCAGATGCCATAAAGTATACCAAAAGTAGGTAGCAAATGGGATGGTCTCTAAGGGTTCATGCAACCTGGTAATCTTTACGAAAAGTAACCCTATGGCTCTAGAAATATGAGAAGGCTCAGGGAAGGGTAGAAAATAGGAGTCGGAGTCTTGGGGCAATCTCTGGGCATCATGAAATAGACCTTGGTTATTCAGGATATTCTTAAGTTGTGGACATTGTTCTATAGGTGCAATTTCCAAGGCTAGATGGGTGTTCCTAGATGGTGGAAGGTCACTAGGAAAGTTATTTGGAATGTTATCTTGAAAGTCCTTAAAACTTATGTCTACCGACTGGGGTGGTTCCGTAGGGACTTGTTCCTGGACCTCCGCTAAGGGCAATACTTGTGAACCTTCACCTTCCTCTACAATGTTTGATCCTGACTTGATCAATTCTTCTTCAAGTTCTGTAGTGGGTTCAGGATCATTATCCTTAGATTCCTCTGATACCTCCATCTTAGGCCCATCTTCATCACACTTCGCCACTAAGCTTGATTCATGGATATCTTCTTGGGATTCCTTAATAGGCTTAGTGGTTTCTTCACTTACACTCCTAATGGGCTCAGACTTATCCTCTTCCTTTCCTAGCTCTTCAATCTGTGGATACCCTAAGTCTTGAATATTAGTGCACTCAATTTGTACTTCAAGGTTCTTGTTCCTATCATTCATATGAACTAATGGGACAGTAGAAGTTGGTTGGTCTAAGAGAAGTTGACTAGGATTGGGTATGGGTTCAAAGGTACTAACCCTGTTGGGCTTAACTTGGTAGTTCATGAATTTTCTTTGATATGACTCAAATTCCTTAGCAGTGTCATAGGCTTCTTCCATGCTATAAATCTTCCAATGGAGAAGTTCCTGCTGGATTTCCCAACGTAGACCATCTCGAAACCTAGCTATGGTCTCAGACTTAGATTCAGTGGTGTTACATCTCTTAACAAACTCCTGGAATTTCTTGATATATTTAGACATTGGCCTATCATCCTATCTCAGTCGGTACAATGGTCTAAAAGTCTTTTCTCATAGAATCTACCTGGGTACTTATCTCTCAACTTACTTCTCACATCTCCCCATGTATTTATTCCTTCTCCTTTGTGATAACATTCACACTCAATAACATACCAATGCGACCTAGCATGTTGGGTGAACTTGGTTTTGGCCAACCTAACCTATCCTAATTCTGATATGTTAGTGCACTCAAAATACTGATGCATTCATTCTTCCCACTTGATATATGCCTCTTGTCTTCCATCAAAAGTGGGTGCATAAGGTTCGGTGCTCCTAATGGGTCCCTCCTCAGAGTAAACCAAGTATGGATATGGGCTCCTAGGGCTAGACTCAGACTCTGGTTCAACAGATGGTCTAAGACCATTCTTTGCTAAGGATCCAACTCCTTCATCAAGCTTATCAAGCTTACTGTTCATCTTAGCCAATTGTTCCATGATGACCTTTAAAGGATCTTCTCGGGTGTTGTCCATGGGTTCACTTTGTTGGGAAAGATGGGAATGATAAGGTACTCCTGATCTAGTCGACATGAGCTAAGCACACAAAATCATCTATGATCTACTAGACCTAGAATCTCAACCAATTGCCTAAGTCAGGGTGGCAAACCAGTATGTAGTAACTCTGTTCTTGGCTAGGTAGGTGTAGGGGAGTGGAGGTCCTTGAACGCCAACCTTAGACACCAATTTGGGATTGGCCAAGTAGGTGGACCAACACATAAGCCCTGAATCACCAAGCCTAGACACCAAGAGCAGCAGCATATACAGAATGGGCTGACGCCAAGAATAGACACTTAGTCTTGACTCAACTAGTTGGTATCCCTAAGCTCTCTAAAGCAAATTAAGTGTCTATTTAATTTTAGTTAGAGCTTGGGTTCGATATGCCGGGTGGTGATTTTTGGGCAAGGGACAGGTAATGAAATCCTAACCCTATGTCAAATTGCCGCTCTTAAAGTGATTTATGAAAAAGATTGCAAGCAAATGATGTAATGAGATGTCTCTAAATTATACTTTTGGATTTTTCTGATGTATGACAACAGAGACAAGATGATGGAAATAAAATGATATGACCATAAATGCAAGATTAAACTATATGACAAATGAAAATGAAAGAAAATGCAATTACTAAAATTCTCAGAACAGAACATCTTCTTAGGTAGTTTTTTGGCTTGTAGAAATTCTATGAACTGCAATAAAATCTGAGAAGATTATCAAAAATTCTTTGAATTATATGTGATCTAAAAAAATAAAAATCATAAGATTTGGAGGTCCCTAAAAATATTAACACCTAAAGGAACATACCATATACAGAAAGAAAAAATTGCAAAAATTAAAAGTTGATGAGATCTAAAAATGCAAATTTTTTTTTTTTTATTAGGGTTTTGAAATATTTTACTTCTTGTGTTCCCTTTCAAAGGCCTATCACAATGGCACCCCTACATGCCTTAAGAGATCCTCGTGGAATGGGAAGAGAGGGTCTTGAAACCCTACTTTTTTTCTAAGACCGGACAGCCTGCTGAAGCACCTAACCCAGGTACTTAAGAAGTGCTAAGTCCTAACCACGCTCTGATACCCGAAATGATGGGGGACTAACTAGATACTAGGATTGTGCAAGTGATTTTTAGGGTTTTAAATTAGGTTGAGGATTCTCGAAGACAAGAAAGAGTAACTCTAGGGATTCAATAATAATAAGAACTATCATGCAAGCAAGTAGTCCCTAAGCAATGATAAAGAGAGGACTCCAGGATTGAGAAACCCCATAGGACTTAGCTCTCAGATCAATACCTACTTAGGAGTCAGGGGGCAAACCTCAAAGATCCGAAGCGTCCGATGCCGAGGTCACTCACTCTGGCGGATACGGCCTGGATGATCGAGCCATCAACCCTGTGGATGCGCCCGCTTGCTGTCCAAAGATCTCGATGGCAAGGACAACCGACTCCGTACTCGTGTCACCTGGAGGAACAGCGAGCATTCAATGAAAGGCTAGGTTTCAATCAGAAGAAAGCTATAAAAGAAGAAAGGAGAGTTGTTGTGGTGATGGCGGAGTTCTTCTAGACTCGAGGTTGGAGGATGGAGTTGCGGAAGTGATGGTAACTTGAGGCCTCACACCTCTCGATGCCCGAAGGCGAAGGTGCTCCCACATGGAGATCGACGTTCCTAGTGAACGAAGGAAACTAAAGAAAAATTAGATCTCAAGAAATTTGATTTTTCATTCATCAAAGATTAACCTTACAAGGGAGGGGGTAAGTTTAGGCACCTTAGACCCTTCCAAAATTTGAATGAAAAAATACATTTCTTCTCTTGCTAAGGCACCAAAAAAATATTCAAAAATCTGAAATTCAAACTCCTTGGCCGACCAAAGCTTCTTGGATTTGGGCATGGCATGATAATGGGCTTGGAAGAAAGAATTTGTCTCCCTTGGACTTGGAAAGTTGACCTTCAATTTTGGGAAGAAGGCATGATGCAAGGCTTGTGTCTCCCTCTTTCCTTGGTTGCTCACCCTTCTTTAGAAATAAGCTTGATATGAGGCTTGGAGCAAGGCCTTTGTCTTCAACCTTTCCTTGATTGCTCACCCTTCTTTGGAAAGAAGCTTGATATGAGGCTTGGAACAAGGCCTTTATCTTCAACCTTTCCTTGGTTGCCCATGACTTCTTTAGTAAGTGGCTTGATGGAGGGAGGGAAAGGAGGAGAGAATATTTGATGTCTCCATATGGCATCCAACAAAATCTCACTTGTGCCACCCACATGGCTGGATGAGGTGGTGCCACATGGGATGATGAAGTGGCGCCACATGGGGGAGTGAAGTGGTGCCCTAGGGTTGACATGTTGACCTTCAAGGCTTGGCCCAAAGTAGTTGAGCGGACTCAAAGACCACTCCGGCTTGGACCTAGACTTGGACTAGACTCAATACAGGACTGGACTCAATACAGGACACAACTTGACCCAATTTGTCAAAGTACAGGACTAGACACAGACATAATAGACTCAATTCAAAACTAAAGAAATTACAAGTTTTAGGCTTGAAGCCTTATTTCAAGACTTGAAAAAAAATAGAACCCTAATTGGACATCCATATAGGGTTTAGGAGCCTTTGTCGGATTCTGGTGCCCACACCAGACTTGTAATCTAACTAGGAAAAAGCCTGTCAAACTAACTGTAACCCTAGTTAAGAGAGGACATGGGAGCTCTATAAATACCCCACCCCCTCCCCCTCTTGTAAAAAAAAACCTTTCTCTTATGAATACAATATTGCTGAAATTTTAGTTTAAGAACTTGTGTTCTTATGTTGGTGTTGGAGTTTTTGTATTACTTTGTGTGCCCTATTCATCCTTGCTGCCCTACCACCCTTCAACGCCCTAACTTGCTACCATCAAAGTCTTCACACACCCAAGAAGGAGTGCCCTAGCTGCCATCCAAGCCAAAGAGCATCATCCTACTTCTAGCCGCCAGCTTCAAACTTCTACCTTGATTTCAATTAAACCCTAGTTTCCATTCCAATTTTTATTTGCTATTTTGATTGACCCCTGATGCTTACAGGATCCCCGAGGTGTTTCACCTCCCCAGAGGAGGCCTTCTTTCCCTCCAGGATGCCTCAAATCAGCCATATAATCAGAGAAACCAAGCATTATCTAGACTCCAATCATCGTGCTGTGTGATCTCTTCATCGAAAGTTCTTCAAATTTTTGACCGGTAAGAAACCTTCCCTTCTCTTGATATCTGATTTGATGAAGAATAGCTATCCTAAATCGAGAGTTTCTCAACTCTAGGGTCCTGGCTATTTCATTACCTTGCATGAGTTGTTTTGCGATACGATGAATCTTTGCATTGCTGAATCTTTTGCTAATTCTTGTTTTATCTTGGAAATTTAGCCTACAAACCTAAATTATAAAAATCATAAAAAAACTAATTTACTATTTTCCTGCAATCTTAGAGTCATCCAGCATCACCATCAGATGAGTCAACTTGACTATTCGAGTCGACCCAACAATTCGAGTCGACTTGGCTCGAGTCGGCTCGTTCAAAAAGCATCGACTCGAATAGAAGTTTGACAACACTTTGTCAAACAAGTTCAGAATGATTCCCAATCATTTGCATGCCAACAAAGCAAGAAGAAACCCTCGGTGTGTGACCCCATAGGTTCAAATACTAAACCGGTAGCACGAAAACATTTCCAGTACCAGCCAAAGTTGCCATCTAGCAATGATACCCTGCATCCAGATAGGTTGAATGTTGCAGAGAAGTATGAACCTATTGATTATAGAATAGCATTGAACTTATTTCTTGAACCTCCTAATGCTCTTGATGGCATAGGGTTAAACTACCCAATCATAATCAGTCCATTTCAATATGTCTCAAACAAAGAATCCCTATCGCTCCTTACAAGGAATGCCCTAGCCAAGGTCTTTTTCAATTGAGGCATATTAAGCATTCAATCCAAACCATTTAGAGAGGTCAATTCTATCTCGATCCTACTACCGTTACACAAGTTCTTGACTGTACCTAGCAACCTTCTGTCATTGGATTAGAAATCTAGGTAGTCCGACACCTAAGCACAGTGAGTTGTTTGCAAGCTGCCTAGTGATCTCAAGTTAAAGGAATAATTCATGTCCACAATCTAATGAAAGTCTCCTCTTAGCAGAAAGAGAATCTCGCATGACAGTCACTTCAGTGAAGTGTCAAACACAACACTTGCATGTCTTACCAATGTCTACACATTCCTTGGTTAATAGGATGACCAACCTATATCACATACAACGATCTATACTTGATATATAGTTATCTTATAACAATGTATCATTTGATTATGAATAATTTAAAAATTACTCGATATATCCTCTCTATATCGAGTACAAGAAAGTTCTAAGGAATTCATCACTCAAGAGTTCACATTAAGAAAAATGAACCTATGATGAACTGCCAAAAGATAACTTTTATTTATATCAAAATTAATATCCAATATACAAATAGCACAACCATCTATAGCCTAAACGATTGGCTTTGGGACATAATTTTCAACATGACATTCTTGCATTATAGGAAATAAAGGTCTGGTTGTCATCTCAGTTTTCTATGAAGGACTTGGATGAAGCTCCTACATACTTGGTATGAAAATCTATAGAGATAGATCTTGGAAGCTTTTGAGATTATTTCAATCTATGTACATAGACACTGTGCTAAAATGGCTCAGCATGAAAAATTTTGAGAAATGCTATCTTTCGATAGGCCATGGAATTACTCTTTCCAAGAAGGATTATCCAACAACTCCGAAGGAAAGAGAGTATATGTGTAAGATTCCATATGCTTTGACAGTAGGTTCTATCATGTATGCCACGACATGTACTAGACTAGATATGGCAAACTCATTAGGGATAGTGAGTAGATACCAATCTGACCCAGGTGAGGCACATTGGAAGGTAGTAAAAATTATCCTTAAGTATTTATAAAATACAAAAGACCAATGGCTAATTTATAGAGAACCTGACTTAAAACTTGTGGAGTATACTTATTCTAGTTTTCAATCAGATAGAGATGACAGCAAGAGTATATCTGGATTTGTGTTTACCTTGAATGGAGGAGCCATCAGCTAGAAAAGTTTCAAGCAACATACAATGGCAGACTTAGTATGCAAAGTAAAGAACGTTGAGTATCATATGTTGCAAAGAAGGCTATGTAGTTATGGAAGTTCCTAGGCAAGCTAGGAGTAGAACTTTACATGGATGGTCCTATTCTGGTGTACTGCAACAACACTGGAGCCATTTCTCTAGCTAAAGTGCAAAAATCCCATCAATATACCAAGCACATTCTGCATCGCTACCACCTTATATGAGAGATCGTGGAACGAGGTGACATTGAACTTACGAAGATCGATGGAAAGAAGAATCTGGTCGACCCCTTCATTGATGCTATTGGAGTTCAAGAGTTCAACGATTGTAAATTGAAGATGGTAATATGATTCTTTTCTGATTAGCTTTAGTCTAAGTGGGAGTTGTTGGGAAAGTGTCCCAAAGCCAATCACCTAGCTTGTAGATGGTTGAGCTATTGTTGTAATTGTATATAAATTATGTTGAATAAAATATTTATTCTGGCTGTTCATCACATTTTACATCTTCCTATAATGAACACTTGTGTAATGAAGTCCTTAGGACTACTTTGATATGATGTAGAGAGGATATATCATCTAGTTCATAAGTTGGTCGATGACCAAATGATATATTATCACAGGATGATAGTATATTAATTGTAGGTAGTTATATGTCGTAGTCGTTGGTTGTCCTCTTAACCAAGGAGTGTAGAGATACTAGTGTGGCATATAGGTGTTATGTATGACACTTCACTAGATATGACCCATCTGTAGAACATTCTTTCTGCCAAAGAGTAGTTCGCATTAGGATATGGATATAAGTGTTCCTCTGACTTGAGATCGTCGTGGTAGCATGCAAGGAACTTGCTGTGCTTAGGTATCGAACTACCCGGATTTCTAATCTAGTGATGAAAGGTTGCTGGGTACAGTCAAGACTTGTGTAGCAGTAGTTGGATCAAGATGGGATTAACCCCCCCAAAAGAGTTTGGAGTGAATGACTCGTTATGTATTAATTGAGTAAAACCTTGGCCAAGGTAGTCCTTATAAGCAGTTACAGGGATTTTGAGTTTGAGACATATTGTGATGGACTATTCTAGGGTTAGAAAGTTAAACCCTAAATCTTTCGAAGCATTGAGGGTTAAAGAAATGTATTATATGATCATCATATCCATTTGATTCTTAATAGTTGCCCTGTAACCTTCGACCTATCTGGGCACCGGGTGTCATTACTAGATGGCGACTTTGGTCGATACTGGAAGTATTACAGTACTACTGGCTTAGTGTTCAAATCTATGGGGTCACATACCATAGGGTTTCTAATTGACCTAATGGCTATTGAATGATTGGGAATCATTTTTGGACTCTTTGGACAATTTGATTGTCCATCTACATTTTGGAGTTGACTAGAATCATGAGTTGACTCAGTTGTAGGGATTTGATGATTTGTCAAGTGTTGACACATCATGTTACAAATATTATAACAAAGGTTTTAATTACTAAATGTTGGTGATTATATGGAGGGTTAGTGGCAATGTGATTGCTTGATTAGCTCAATTTGATTGAACAATTTGTTTCGGTCAAACCGAATGTGATTCGAATTGGGCTCAAGTTAAGTCCAATGTGATTGGGCTAAATTATTGCATCCAATTTTAGATTTAAGTTTTTATTATGAATTCAAATTTTGATTTAAGTTTTAAATTCAGAATTTAGTTTGAAGTTAAAAGGATGTAACTCCCATGGCCTTGAATCTTTTGTAACCCCCATAATTATCCCATAACTTATGTAACTCTTCCCTTTCATCTCTCACCACTTACCTACATATGGGGGCTTGATGAGGACTTGACAGAGAGAGATTTCTAAAATTTATTTGCTAGAAAATCTTTAAAAAAGAGGGCAAAGGAAGAAGAAGAGCTTAAGATCTTTGTGTGGGGAAGAAAGGTTTGGGTTTGGGTGTGTGCTGCCTAGTATTCTAGGCTTGGGAAGAGTGTCTTGGAAAAGGTTCTTGAGTACACTTCCTAAATCCTCCATAGTACTTCATCTCCTAGAGTGTCCCAGCGAAGAAGAAGAAGAGTCCACAAGCCAATTTGTTCTGGCGAAGCTAGCACTTCAAAGGAAGAATGTCAAGGAAGAACTCCGGTATGGATTGCCTGTAGAGGCTGGACACGTGCGGCTTCTAGAATGATTATCTTCCTTAGTAAGATTTTCCTCAGCCCGGTGAGTGTTGCATCAGATTAAAGGTAAAGTCTCGGTGAGTTTGCTAAATAAGTGTGCTTTAGCAAGTGCATCGAACATAGAGTGGTTCTATGTGATGCACGACTTTGTGTGCTTGTATTTTCTTTTATTTTCATGTTGATGTTCATACATGATCCTATTTGTAGGCCTATATTAGAAATATTCTAATATTATATGTTGATTAATATGATTAATCTAGTCTTTCGCTATGATGCAAGGTTAAAAAATTTTAAAGTTGCATGACTTTTGCCTATATAATGTTTCCTTACACCTTTATATCAACTCTTTTGTGATGAAGCCATTAGAAATACTTCTATTTAACAAAGGAGGATTTATCATATAGTTCTTAAACCTGTACATGACCAAATGATATGTTATTACTTAGAATAATAATATTTATCGAGTAAAGGTAGTTGTGTGCCATATGAATTGGTTGTCCTCATAACCAAGGAGTGTGGAGATATTGGTATGGCATGCAAGTATAGGAGTATATTTCACTAAACGTGATCAACTTTGTAGAATACTCTTCTATCAAGAATATCTCATAGAAGGAAACGGGTATAAGTGTCCCTTCGACTTGAGAACACCATGGTGACTTGCAAGCAATATACTATATTTTGGTGTCAGATTACCAGCATTTCTAATAAAGTCATGGAAGATTTTTGGATACACTCAAGTACTTGTAAAGTAGGAGTACGAGTCAAGATGAGATTGACCACTCCAAGGTTTAAGGGTTATGCTTTGCTATGCTTCAATTTAGGAAAACATAAACCAGGGTAATCTTTATGAGGAGTCACAGGATTTATTGGATTAAAACACCTTTGAATGTACAGATTAAGAGTTAGTAGTTAACTCTAAAATCATCCTAAGCATTGGATCAAATGGATGAATTAAACGATAACCATATGCCTGGGTTTTTAATTATTGTTTTGCAATCATTTGACCTATCTAGGTGCCAGTACTATTGCTAGATGGTTATCTTGATTAGTTTAGAAATTTATTCCTGTACTAATAACTTAGCATTCAAACCTATGGGGTTATACACAATAGAAGTTTTGATTGATCATGATAGCCGATTAACAGTTAAGAATCATTCAATAATATAATTGTTAATATGATTCATAATTAACCTTATACAAGTATTGTAAAGAAATAATTTATTAAGTATTAATAATTTATAGGAGGCTTAATTAGTAATTCGATTACTAATTGGCTCAATTTTATTGAGTAAAGGGATTTAGTTCAAGTCTAATTGAATTGGGTTAAAATAGGTTTGATTCGATTAGGTTATATAATGACCAATTGCTAAGGAATTTTAATGTTGATTTGATTCAAACTTGGACTCGATTAATTTTTGATTTGATTAAAATTTAATTAATTTAATTATGACCTAATTGGATTATGTTCAAGTTGTCTAGATAGGCCAAACCAAATTTGATTTAGATATTGGCATATTTAGATCAAGTCAATTTTGAAATTCCAACCTAGCGCAAACTCTCTCTCCTTGTTTTCATTCTTCATGCAAATTCTGATTTTTCATGAAGAGATCCCATGTCTAATCTATGTTTCATTTCCCTCCCTTATTCTTCTTCATATTAGGATAGGTTATTTTAATTTTAAATTAAAGTTTGAATTTAATTTGGAGTTTTAATAGGATTCAAACTCCTAAGCCTAATCTTTATCAATATCCCAGTCCCCTTTTATCCACATCCATTTTTCATGCCAATTTTAAGGATGATTCCTGATGAGCATGCGCATATGTGGGAGCCTATTACCATGAGTTTTGAGAAGGGAATCATTGAAAAATTTGAGAGAGGGATATTGGGCTTGAAAATCAAGAGGGGCATTGGTGTTCTTGGCATTAGGGTTTCAGGGAGAAAAAAAGAGAAGGGTCTCCATTGTTTTTATTTTCTTCCACCTTTTAATCATCCTATGTCTATGCTTTTTCTTTATCTTGAAAGGTCAAAGAGGTTTTGAAGAAGGAGACAAATCAGCCATCTAGTGGCCTTTGCGTGGAGCTAGCAATCCTACAAGGCTAATCTACATTAGGGCTTTATGTGGACTTGTTGTAGAGGCCGGACACCTTGTACAACTACGAGATGACTTGAAGAAATTATTTCCATGTACATCAAAAGTGGAGATCAAAAACCCATGGTTAGGTATGAGATCTAGTCTCATAGGTTTTGTAGATCTGATCTACAGCATGCATTGTTAAGATCAATGCATGCTGATTTTTAAATTTCAACATTTACTTCCTATGCATATCATGTCTAGATCATTGGTAGATGTTTTTATATTAATTCCAATACATATTTTTGAGATTAAAAATATTTTAATTTGACTTGCTTCTACTAAAAATAAAAGAAATAAATTGCATGCACGAAACCTTACCCTGATTTCTAACGGTGGTACCAGAGTCATATGTTTCTTAACATGAAATGTTTAGGATGTAAATCTGATTTTATGTGCTTAATATCTGAGTATCTACATTGGATTTGGTTAATTACCATGACCATCATGTCATAAGAGAAAAGTAGGGTTTGAAAGCTCTCTCTTTCCTTTCCATGGGGTCTCCTATGGCATGTAGGGATGCTACTTTGATCTCAATCATGAACAAGTGAAGTAAAAAAAATTTTACTAAAATTATTTTAATTAATTTACTATTTATGATCTGAAATTAAGTTGTTATGATTTGATTTTATGTTTAGAATATATATCATAATATAGATTTCAACATTATAACTATATCATATAGTATATATCTAAAGTGTTTAATATGTATGAGGTGCATAAAAATTGTTTAGATCAAAATTTAGCATAATTAAACTTGATTAATTGCTGGAAGTAAGATGTCAAAGTTTAGGTCTAATATTAAGAATGAATGATCTAATAGCAATTCATAGACCTTGGGCTATTGGTTATCTTGAATCAGGTCAATTAATTATGTTAGATCTAGTATTATAATTTTGATTGATATGGACTTAATAGAGAAATTGATTTAACTTAACAAAAGTTGATTAGGATTAGGTAAAGAATTCTCTAGATCAATTCTATAGTGATAGCTTAATCAAGTCCATATTATATCAAATAGACTTGATTTTGGTTCAGTGATCAGGCCCAAGTCATTAAACTAGTCTAATAAAATCTAATAAACCGATTAGCGTCTAAGGTAATTTTGTAATTTGATCATGGTTATTAATTAGGGCTACCTCTTACCTGGCCAACATGTTTGTGTCTAAGAAAAGAGGTTAATGGCACAACCCTCCCATCGATCCCACTTTCCTGGCCAATGTTGTCAATTAAGTTTTGATCATATAGCTTATTGATTTGAGTAAACCTATGCCAGCAAGGATGATTAGCATGACTAATCTAAGTGCCCTTAGACAAATTTGTCTTCAACCCTTGTCACAAACCTAGTGAAGTTAATGGGAGGATTATTGACTAATTTCTTTTCTTTTCTTAACCATTTAATAAAATTCTCTAAATTATTAGATCCCTACGATAATAAAGTTATGGATATAACCAAGTCATAGCCTCCCATTAAGTTGGGTGATAAGGGTCAAAAGACTGGATGATCATTAGAGGTATAAATACCTGGTGCTTATTTGCTATTATAATTATCATTCATAATACGATGACTAGGATGTGACATTCTTATGGGTTGTAAAGTTGGTTGAGCAAACTCAGACCTGATAATTTGTTAGCTTGATCCACTAAGTTTTATCATAATAATGGTTGCACCTAACCAGGATTTTCAGTGAAGATGCAAACACTTACTAAAGAGGTGCCCGGGGAAAAATTAATACTTTAAATTATTTAAAGAAACAATTGGTTAAAACCTGCCCATAGATACATAGGGGTTGGTTGAGCAAACTCGAGCCTGTATGAAGTTTGTGCAATTTTTAGTACCCGCTATGAAATTAGTGTAATCACTTAAATTGTAGATAGAGGCTACTAATTTTTGCAAAATAATGGAAAAGCCTTTAGACTAAAAACAAAGTATTTAAGATTAAATAATTCATATACTAATAAGTCTTGTTCTCTTTTTCTTTCAGTTAAAATAGCAACTTCTTTATTGCTCTAATCATTGTTGGATAATGAAAAGTTGATGGGATCCAATTTTGATAATTGGTATCAAAAGTTGAAGATCATCTTGGAGCACAAATGGATCTTGTATGTCCTGACATATCCTGCACTCATGGAGCCTGCTCAAAATACTTGTAGTATGGTCCAAGACACTTATCAAATGTGGCTCAATGATTGAATCATGGTCTATTGCATTATGTAGGCATCCATGAATGATGAGTTCAATAACAAATTTGAGGATGCTTAAGCAAAGGATATGCTTCAAGTATTGAAGGAATCCGTCAGCACTCTCGATGATGTTCAAAGTTATAAAATATCTTGTACTATTTTCAATGCCAGGATGAGGGAAGGGGTATCAATCACTGATTATGTATTGTACATGATCGAACTGATCGAGTGCCTAAGCTAACTTAGATTTTCCTTGCATGAGCTATTGAAACAAGATGCAATTCTGAATTCCCTATCAAAGTTCTACCTTGACTTCCCTAATCATTATAGAATGACTAAGCTACAATCAATTACCATAATTTATTAAGGTTGTTGCATGCTTATGAGAATGATCATTAGCTTTACAAGGGGCTAGAGAATGTAGTGGGATGTTTTACTTCGACTGGGTATCATGCCTTTAAGAAAGGAAAAAAAGAAGGTGCAACATGTTGGGTGACTCAGCCAAGTCAGACCAAGAAGTTCAAAGTTGACCAAAGTCAAGTAGAGTGCTTTTAATGTAAGAAGCAAGGTCACTGGAAGAGGAACTATTCTCTTTACATTGCCTCTTTTGACCCAAACAGGCCAAGGAAGAAGAAGAATCAACAAGTGGTTACTGCACAAGGTACTTATATAATAATACTTTGTAACTTCTTATTTTGTGATACTACTACCTAGGTATTAGATATTAGAAGTCTTACTAATATTTGCAATTCATTGTAGGGACTTCTAGTTGGTAAAAGATTTAAAGATGGTGAGAGATTCCTGAATGCTGGAGATGGAATATCAGTTCTAGTTCTAGCTTTAGAAATTATCAAGCTTGTTTTTAATTCTTATATCATTATTTTAGTTGATTATCACTACTGTCCTAATTTCTTGTTGAATGTTATTTCTATAGGCCTTTTAGCAAAAATTGGTTACCATTTTTTAATAAAAAAAATTATTGTGATGTCATTATGAATGGTGTTACTTTAATGTATGGATTATTAAAAAATAGTATTTATATTTTATCACAGCCTATTAGTGTAATGTACATGTCTAATAAATGTCCTAGATTAGATAATGTGCCTGATATTTACCTTTGGCACTATAGGCTATGTCATATTAAGAAAAACAGGATAAATATGTTATCTAAAGAGGGAATCCTTGAGCTCAATGATATTGAATCATTGCCGACCTATGAATCCTACCTTCCTGGAAAGTTGACTTAGTCACCTTTTTTTGAAAAAGATGAAAAAGCCACTGAAGTTGTAAGTTTAGTACATAGTGATGTATGTTGATCTATGAACACTTCTATCATAGGAGGATTTACTACTTCATCACATTGACTGATAACCTATCGAGGTATGGGTATGTCTACCTTATCAAACATTAGTCTAAATCATTTAATATGTTCAAATGGTTCCATAATGAAGTAGAAAAATAAACTAGAAATAATATTAAAACTATTCAATTGGACAGAGGAGGAGAATACCTTACAGTGAGTTTTTGACATATTTAGAAGAGAATGAAATTCTTTTTCAATGGACACCTCGGTATAATAGAATGTTTGAAAGGAGGAATTAAATCTTGTTAGTCATGGTTTTGTTTATGATGGGGTTTATGAGTCTTCTGATCTTCTTTTGGGGATATGAACTTTAGTTGGCTTGTTATCTTCTTAATTGAGTTTTGAGCAAGCCTATAAATAAAATACCATATGAAATATGGATAGGGCATAAGCTAGGACTGTCATAACTTAGGATTTGGGGATGTCTGGCTTATGTCCAATATTTGAAAACTGACAAGCTTGGACCTAGGTCTGACAAAATATTTTTATAGAGTACCTGAAAGAAACTAAGGACTATTTCTTCTACCTTGCTAATTAACAAAAAGTGTTCATCATTAATAATGTAGTCTTTTTAGAAAAACATCTAGGGAAAGAACAAATGCCACCATGATTGAACCTGAAAAGTTTGATAGGCAGAACAACCAACACAAATAACCTTCTGAAATAGATTTAATTCTATCAAATCTATAGCCCATTATAGAGGCACACTTAAGGAGATCTGGTAGAGTACCATATCAGATAAATGGATACAGGTTTCTTGTTCTAGGACAATGATCTTGTTGAACTTGATAAAAATTATGAGGATCCGATCACCTATATGGATGCCATGAAGAGTTCTAACTTTGATAAATATCTTGAAGCCATGAAGTCTAAAATAGAGTATGTGAAGGTAAATGATGTATGAATACTTATTGATCCACTTGAAGGAGTAAAATTCATAAGGTGTAAGTAGATTTTTGAAAGAAAAAGAGGCACAAACGAGAAGGCGGAAACCTATAAAGCCCATCTCGTTGCAAAGAGATATCATCAACATTATGGTATTAACTTTGATGAGACATTTTCTCTTAGCCAATTCTCAAGTCCATTCATATTATGCTTGCAATAGTGGCACATCTCGATTTCAAAATCTGGCAAGTGGATGTTAAAACTACATTCCTAAACGGAGAGTTGGAAGAAGAGATATATATGATACAACCTGAGGGTTTCACATCCATAAATGAATCAAAGGTGTGCAAGCTTTAAAGATCTATTTATGAATTAAAGCAGGCATCTTGGAGTTAAAACATGTATTTTGATAAGGTGATTAGAATGTATAGCTTCATTAAGAATGAAGAACTCTGCATATACAAATTGGCTAATGGTTTAATGGTCATATTTCTTGTTTTATATGTAGAAGAGAATCTCTTAATCAAGAAAGACATTCTTACATTCTAGAGGATAAAAGTGTGGCTACCATCTTAATTCTCCATGAAGGACTTAGAAGAAGTATCCTACATCATTTAGATGAAGATCTATAGGGATAGATCTAAAAGGTTGCTAGGATTATCTAAATCACATACATTGAAATCATGCTGAAGTGGTTTAGTATGGTGAACTCTAAGAAAGGCTATCTTCCAATAGGCTATGAAATTACTCTATCTAAAAAAGATTGTCCGATAACTCTTTAGGAGAGAGAGTATATGGTAGGACTCCCTATGCCTCAGTAGTGGGGTTTATTATGTACACTATGACATGATGCGACCAGATGTGGCACACTCATTGGGGATAGTGAGTAGATTGTTGGGCCTCATGTGGTGCTCCCAAGGCTTAGGAGACCATGGCTAAGGCCAAGGCTCATGATGTGTTCATGGGGTTACTAGGGCAAGTTTGGGCACTAGAGTGAAAGTCTACTAGCCTTTTGGGTCTTGAGGTTCAGGGGACTTGAGCCTCAAGAGGCTAACTTGTATTGGACTAGTTATGAGTTCTAGGTATGTATAATTGGGCTAAGTCAAGAGTGTACATGTGGTGCGGGCACCAGACTCAGAAGAAGACTTCAGGGCTCCATCTGGATCTCTGATTGACCTTGCCCGAAGAATTAGAATTTTCTGGTTTTGTAATAAGGGTTGACTTGGTCAACTCAAATTTAGTTGAGTTTGTATTTCCCTGTAATTTAAATTTTGTTGAGTCATGTTGACTCAGTACAAGTCCTAGTAGTGGTCTAGGTCTTCTCCAGGGTGCCACTTTTTCTCCCAAGACCAAGCAAGTGGGCACCACACTCCCAGCCACACTCCTAGCCACACGCCTGAGTCCAGGGGGTGCCACATCTCCATCCAGTATAGTATGCTTTGGTCCCCACACCACAAGATAGCAGGTCCCTTCTCTCATGCGCCACTTAAGGAGAAAATAATCTGGGATCCACAATTTAAGGGGGCTGCCAAAACATTTCCATAAGAGCCAAGCTATGTAAAGAAAGAAGCATTTCTTGGGGAGCACTTCAAGGGGCGCCCAATCCATGCCTAAAAAGCCCAAAGCAAAGATGGGAAGAGCCATGACTTAGGGAGAAAGAAAAGGAGGTATCCAAAAGAGTTGAGCCATGGAAGGAAAGAAATTTTCTCTTGAAAAGCAAGGCTAGGAGGCGCCACCTACATACCTTTTGGAGCCACCATCAACACTTTAGGAATCTCTTGGCCGGCCATATGTGTGGGAATTGATTCTACAAACCTAATTTGAAGATCCATCCTATTAGTCCCATATGGGAAGATGTAAAACCCTGCTTTCTTGTAAAGTCCTATAAATTAAACCCCTCTTGTAAGTTTTAAAGATAACTGATGAATGAATTCAATTTATGTGTGAGCAAACTTTGTGTTTCTCTCTTCCGTACTTGTATTCAGGTGTTGAGCTCCGTGAGGGAGTAAATCCGGGTTTCCCAGGAACCTTGAGGAGGTGTGAGATCTCCAACCCCCAAACCCTAGGTTAGCCACTTCCAATCCAAACCCTAGCCACCCTTCATCCTCTTCATTCCACCAAACCCTAGCCTACCCCATCTCTCACGGCCCCTCTCTCCAAGTAGAGGCCGACCACCAGCATCCAGGTACAATTCGGCTACTTCAAAGACAGAGCAAACCCCAGAGAAGTCAGATCAGTATCCAGGAGAATCAGGATTTCAGCAACATCAGCTTTCAAGTTCTTCTATCTGGTAAATCCTTCCTTGAGTATCTGGTTCCATAACTTGTTTGTCTTCTTTCCCAGATCTTGAGTTCAGAAGAAGCCAACTCTTCCAAAGGGCCAGTATTGGAGGATCCATTGCGAAGATATCTGAATCTGGGGATCCAACAATCTGCTCAAGAGAGTCCTTCCACTAAACTCTGTGAAGATCACTGCCTGGTCTGTAACCCTTCTCTTCTCTTTACTTCTGTCCTGTTGAAAGTTCAGAGCGAAACCCTAGGTCTGGGAGTTTCTCAACCCCCAGCGATCCTTTACTTCTGAACTACTCTGATAACCTAGTTTCTTTAAATTGTGCTTTCAATTATTACATAGTTTCTTTTAATTTAGTTTAACTTTTCTTTGAGTCAAAGCCGACTTCTGAAAATATAACAAAAAAATTAAGAAAAAGAAAGAATTAGTCTTAATTTACTTCCGCATCGCATCATCTCCTCTTTTGTTCTGCATCAACATGGGCATGGAAAACTCAATTATACATCAGGTTAGCCAAGGGGAGTTATTTAGTGTTAGGTCTAAGTGACCTAATATATATACATTATATATATGGGGCTGATTTGAGCCAAGCATAATAAAAGATCTTTATCTCTCTCATATCCTTTCTCTTCCCATCCCTCTTCAACTCTACTTCCATCCCCTACTAGGGAGAAAGCTCTAGCCTTCACATCCAAGTGCAAAGAGGAAGAATATCCTAGTGCTAGGATTCCTAGTCAAACTAGGAATCCCAAGTACAATCAGATTTGGAGCTGTCGCTTGTTCCACCCTTTTAGAGTTCGGCTAGGAGACTTTGAGGGCATGATGCTATTTGGTTTGAGGTCCCAATAGGAGTGGTTTCATATTAGAAATAATCCAAAAGGTTTGGTGGGCGTTGGAGAAGAGTTTTTAAGGATTCCTAGTCCTAGTAGGAATTTTATTCCAAGAGATTTTGGAGTCTTCCTTTGTCTCTTTTGCTTGGAGTTCAACCTAAAGCTTTTGATGTATGATTCCATTCTACTTTGAGATCCCAAGCAAGAGGTTTCAAATCTGTTAGAGGTCTAGAATGTTGGGAGGATGTTGAATCTCTTGGAAGTTTCCTAGTTGTCAAGGCTATGTTGTTATCAAGGTTGATTGCTTCAATTCCATATTGCTGCTAACTCCAATTGATTTTTTGAGATTGGCTACTGGTAGAAGGACATCCACATGCCTTGGTACAAGCTCCAAAAAGTGGTATCAAATCCCATGTTGCATGGAGATCATGGGAGATGCTGGAAGTTGCAGATCTTCAAGTGCTAAAATATCAGCAAGGTCTTGTCAAGGTACTTCTCAAATTGCTCGGTATATATGTTGTGTGTTTGGCTTGGATCGGGCCATGGGTAGTAGCATGAAGGTTGTTTTTGAGAAGTTTGATGAAAAGGAAACTTTTCCATGTGATCTCTTGGTCCAGTTAGACTTAAATCAGGTGTTGGAGGAATAGCCTGATGGAATATCGACGAAATAATGGATGCCCTTGGAGAAGAAGGCTTGTGCTTTGATTAGAGGATATTTGGTAGATGTATCTCTTTATTAGGTGATAGAGGAGAGGAACCCAAAGGTTTTGTGATTGAAATTGCATAGTCTCTGTTGACCCCTTGAGTGATTTTGATGATAACAAAATATTGGAGCATATATTTGTCTTACAATAACTCTTCAAGTGAATTACAAGTTTTTGTAAGATGATCTTAATGCCTAATTGCAACTCCTAAACCTTATTATATGTTATGTGTTGCGTTGTAAATGTTTCATGTAAAGAAGAACCCAAAGAAAGATTGATGTAATATTCTTGAAAAAGGGTTACTTTAATGTGTTTTCAAGATTAAATTTATTTAGAATTTGTTATTAGTTGAGTTGGGAAGATTCTGGAGGAATTCTAAAGAAGAATTAAAGCTTTTGTTGGAAATTCACTCGAGCTGACTCGCATGAAGAGAGTCGACTCTGATCCATAGCACGGTTGAAGGATTCTGGCTTGCAGAGATCCGAGCTGACTCGAAGGAACCCGAGCCGACTTATCCAGAGCATCATTACATGAATCAGATAGGCGAGCTGACCCGAAGGGAGTCCGAGCTAACTCAACCATTTAGTCAGGCATTCGAGTCAACCCGTCAAGCATCCAAGCTGACTCCTCCAGAGTCTAAGAGAAATCAGTTCTGAAAAAATAGCCAGGCGAGCTGACTCTACTGAGACAAGCTGACTCCTCCAGGGTATAACTTTGAAGACCTGTGAATCCAAGCCGACTCAACTAGAGTAAGGAATTATCAACACTGAAGATCCAAGCTGACTCGATTATGGCAAGCCGACTTGACCAGAGTAAAGAATCAACTCTCTAAGGATCTGAGCCGACTCGAGGCTTCCAAGCCGACTCGAATGTCAATTCCATGCAGGTAAGGCTAGTTCTAGAACTTCATTTTTGAATTGAAAAGGTGCTCCAACTGTCTAATGTCAAGTCCCAACAGTCTACAATGACTATATCAATCCAAGAAGAGTACGAGACTCTATAAATAAGGGATTTGGATAACCTTTGAAGAAGCTAATGCTTAATTGAACATTAAATTAGCTTGTGAGCAAGGGAGCACAAAGAAAAACATTCAAGTCTACCTTCAAGTCTTCACCAACTCTAATCAGAAGCTTGAAGCACTTATTGAGGAAGAAGAGGAAGCCATTTAAGTGCATTAAAGCCTATTTAAGAAGGCTTCTCTTAAGCTGCAACTGCAACCATCAGACAACTTAGGTTTGTCATTAGTTTCTTACTTTCTATTAACTCTTTATAAGTTTGTGGGTTATTGGTGAGCTCGGTTTAAAAACCAAGTATGGGTTGTTAGTGATCCTATTTTAAAACTAACAGCATAAGGATTTTTGGTGAGCCTGGTCAAAACCAAGGTTAGGTTCTTGGTGATCCTGTTCAAAACCTAGTGTTGGGTTCTTGGTGATCCTGTTGAAAACCAAGTGTTGGGTTTTGGATTATGAGCCTGGTAAAACAATCCGACTGTTTTCATATAGTGAATATAGTGAAAATCCTAAGTGGTATCTTTGGTAGTAGACATAGGAGCGAGGGTGCTCTGAACAACTCTAAATTTAACGTGCTTGCATTGTGCTTCTTTTTTGTTTGTAATTTACTTCCGCTCTTAATTATTTGAAACACAGCACCGACCACTAAATTAGATTTAAAAGAGCACATATCTGATTAATTTTTTAAATTTCCAATTCACCCCCTCTTGGAAAAGCCACTTGGGCAACAACTAGTATTAAAGCAGAGCATTTGAACTTATCTAGAGTAAAGATTAATGGCTCATCCCATAAGTACTTCCTTGGTCGAAGGCCAATTTACTAATAGACCTCATGATGCAGGATAAATTATGATAAATTAAATTATTGATTTTAATCTTAATTACAGAGATTAACAGAGATTAATTTTTTTTAAAGATTTTTAGTTTAAAAGACTTAAAGGAGACAATTAATACAAACTAAGCAACTAGTTAACAACAACCCGCAAAGTAAATCTAACAAAGTAAACTAGAAAAATAGGATTTGGCAAATGAGAAACCACCATAAACCATGGCCTACTTATCAAGGAATCAGATATCAAAGAGTAGGGATGGGTTTTAAGATTTACCAACAAAGATTATAACCCTTTGGAGTAGATCTGGCTGGACTCTCAAGGATCTTGTGGTAGGGCTTCAAAAACTCGATCTTCGGGCTTCGATCTTCCATGATGTTGGTTCCAAGGAAGGAACACCCTGACATTGGATCCTCGATCACCTACAATCACTCAATAAATAAAAACACTCAGTTAGGAAGTAGTAATGGAAAGAAAAAGATGGGAAAAGTGGAAGGGAAGTGATGAAGGTGGGTAGCTAGGGTTTCTTAGTGGCCGGATATATAGGGTAACTAGGGCCTCGAACCCCGTGATGCTGCGAAGAACAAAGGAAAAGGGCCTCACACCCCGTGATGTTTCAAAGAACAAAGGATAAGGGCCCCACACCCCGCAATGCAAATAGCAAAGGAAATTCAA
Organism: Areca catechu; assembly: GCA_021397845.1. Lineage (NCBI taxonomy): Eukaryota > Viridiplantae > Streptophyta > Magnoliopsida > Arecales > Arecaceae > Areca > Areca catechu. Next base: position 104,596,282 of record CM038040.1, read on the forward strand.
CAGCATGTCTTTATTGATGAATAATAATAATTACAAGGAGGGGTTGATGGGGTATTTATGGACCCTCAACCAATGATGTAAGGGATTCAAATACAAGACTTTTTCTCCCATAGACTACAACTCCTAGAATTCTGGCTCTAGGCATCCTGGACTCTTGTCTCTGGATAGAAGAGGACTCAAGAGTTTTGGCGAGACTCTTGAGTTCTGGAAACTTAAGCAGCTCTGAACCTGTTTGATCCAAACATCTACAGTAGAGAACCATTGAACCTCCTCCATTTGGGTGATCCAATATTTTAGAACTATTTGAAATCTAGCATGAAAAAAATGCTTGGCAGACTCATGGAATTTTTTGGCATGAAATTCTTGAGTGGAGGCGCCGATTTGAGAGAGTCCTTGTTTACATATCTTAAAATTAAGTTGGCATTAAATCTTGAGTGAGAGTGTGCCAAGGATGAGACTCCTTCTATACTTCTCTTAAAAAGAAGTTGGTGCTAACTCCTTAAGTGGCCAACCAAAGAGGATTTGTGGCATGTGTTGTCATGTGATGATGTCCAAATAAAGTGACATGGAGTGTGTTGGCATGACATGTCCAAACATGACATGTGTTGATGTCCAAATTCTTGAAAGGTTGTGCCAAAAACAAACTGACTTGGGCTAGTCACATGGCTTGTCTTGGGCTAGCACATGGAGTCTCATGGCCTATCTTGGGCTAACACACGAGTCTTCATTGGGTGCACATGGGTCTTCAATTGGGTGCACATGGGATGTTGACATGAGTTCCCTCAGGACATAACTAATTACATGGACTAAATAACAAATCAAATGGACTCAATACTAATTATTACAAGACTTAAAATCAAATAACTAAAGCCCCATTTGATTAATTGATCAAAAGGCATAACCTCATGTAACAAAAAAGAATAAATTGGTAAACTGGATTTGGCCCACTGGGGTTTTGACTCAATATGGTAAAAAGGGTTTAGCTCAAAAGGCTAAATAATAAAACCCTAATTACAGTTGTTAAAAAGGGATAACCCTAACTAAGCCAAAATAACAGAATTTAAAATAAAATATTTATAGTTGGTAAAAGAGGTTGGGTTCAGGGCTTTATTCACAAGTGCTCGACAAGAATGTGGGTTCAACTTGTCGATATTTTCTAGCCCTAGTGTCTACACCAATTCTCCTTGGATGGGAGAAACTCGATCCTATCGAGTATGGATCAACGTCGCTATGGTAGCTCTCTAGTAAGTCTGGTCAACTCCCTGCAAGTCCTCTCTGGTGATCCAAGAATTATCAGTCTCAGGTCATTCTTCCTAACGAACCAGATATCACTGATTGTCTTTTCCCCGAGTAGCGATAATCTTGTCATCCATGATCTGCTCGATACTATCTCTCCGGGATGGTAGTATGGCAGGTGGACACACATGGGTTGGCTCACTCGCAAGGATTGCATCAGGCCCAAAGGGCTCACTGGTAATCAATGTTTGCTCCCTATACTCTATAAGGTCTGAAACGTTGAAAGTAGAAATGCCTAGTTCAGCTGGTAGCTCAAGCATGTAGGCATTAGACCCAATTTTTCTAATTACTTTATATGGTCCACTACTACGGACATGTAACTTTTTCAAGGTTCTAGGTGGGAACCATTCAGGTCGTAGCCTTACCATAACAAAGTCTCATTCATTAACTTCTCTGAGTCTTTTTCTTGAAAAAAAATTCATTACTTTCATTAATTTTTTTTTTACATAATGACATGCATGCAAATCACTAATAATAATACCTAATAGACTACAGACTCGACTAAACCCTAAACTACAACTGAGTTTCATCCTTGGTTGGTGGGTGATATGCAGATGAGAATGGTGCATGGACTCCTACTAAATGCCTCAGGGTCTGCCAGAAATAGGTAGCAAATTGAATGTGCTCAAAGAACTTATGCAACCTACTGATTTCAACAAAATGTAATCAGGTGGTTCTACAAAGAGTGGAAACTTCAGGGAAGGGTAGAAAATAAGAAGTGGATTCGGGGTTGACTTGGTAGGGTAGAAAATAAGAAAAAGGTTCAGGGAATAGTCCTAGACTATTGGGGTTGACCTTTAGGGTTTGTGATGATGGACTAAGATGGGAGGATCATTGGAGAGCTGAGAAGTCTACTGGGATTAGGGTCAAGCATGAGATAACTAGGGCCTCACAGCCCTCGATGTCCCGAAGGACAAAGGCAGACTAGGTTCTCACACCCCTCAATGTTCCAAAAAATAAAGGCAGACTAGGGCCTCACACCCCTCAATGTTACGAAGAACAAAGGCAAACTAGGACCTCACACCCCTCGATATCCCGTAGGACAAAGGCAATAACGGGTCTCACACCCACTCCTTCACGGAGGTCGACGTTCTCAAAGAATGAAGGCAACACTATTATGCCTCTCACCCTCCCCATGCGGGGGCGAACCAAGAAATAATCTTCTAAAAACTCATTTTATTCTTCACCAAAAACCAAATACAAAAGGGGATGCCCTTTTATAGGCTTACAAGACTTAGGAACCAAGTAAGGATATACATGGAAAATTTTTTATTTTATTATTATTATTATTTTAATCCTAAACATTACAGCTTTGAGATCCATGCAAGTTCTTCTGCTATGAGAACTATGCATGTTCCTCTCCCGTGACCGTGGAACAGAGGATTGAGCAGATTGGGGTTGAGGACATGGGCCTCAACGTCAAGCTCGCAGGCGATGCGAAGGGCAGATGGGCCAGTGGATCATGGGGGACAGCTATGATGGGATGGAGTCGGGGCATGTCATTGATCTGCCATTTTTGCACCGATCGTGAGGATTTGGTGGAGGTCGTGCCTACAGGTGAGGCGGTGGGTGGACGGGCTGGAGTGATTGTAGCGCCATAGCATGAAGATTTGGCCTAGATGTCGAGCTCACGAGCGAGGTGGAGGGTGGACGGGCCGGAGGGGTTGGAGCACCACAGTGCAAGGATCTGGAGCCAGGGACCATGGGACTTCAAGCTTCTCGATCGCTGCTGTACATAGGATTGGGATACTTGATGTTAGAATCTTCAACACGGACAGGCATGCTGGAAATCTCCTGGTGATGAAGCTTGGTTATGGGGTTGGTCAAGGGACAGGTGGAACTGATCCCTATTGAACATGGCCTTTGCTTGCTAGAGAACTTGGAGGACCCCTATTTTAGTAGATTCACTGGCCACAGACATCCATCCCATTTTCTGAGGAGGAACTTGAGTACATTGCCAAACTTGATCCATAGAGAGATTGTGAAATGCTCCGAGTGGAACTGCCAATGATCCGTGAAGCATGCCTTAGGGTCTTGGTTCTTTGCACTATTATCATCAAGGAAGCTGTGACTTTTTGGCGGATCAAGGATAGTCTTCTTCCCGGTCCTGAGGAGGAAGAAATGGTGCAGCAGGGTGGTCCCGTCTGGAAGAAGGTCGGCACGGTCGGCTTGGCCATGGAGATGACCGGCGGTGACGAGTTGGGCTGCCGGCATAGGGAAGGGAGGCAATCCGGCGATGGCGTCAGCTAGGAACGGTGGGGAGGGGGGCTTGGATCTAGGCGGAAAGGTGGAGAAGATGATAGGAATAGCTAGGGATAAGTCTGGGATAAGTATGGAATAAAATGGGAATTGAGGGGATAAGTAGAATAGCTACGATAAAAATTTAAACTAAAAAAATCTGAAAAAAAGGAGAAAACCCGAATGGATTTTGATGTCCCCATCATTTCCCTGGGGTGGGGAAAACTCGACTCCGACTAGTCAGGCTCGATGCTGCAAATTTTTTTTTTTAAACCTAATCCTCTCCTGCTCTAATACCAAATTGATGTGGGACTAAGATAGGAGGATTGTTGGAGAGCTGAGAAGTCTCCTAGGATTAGGGTAAAGCATGGGATAACTAGAGCCTTACACCTCTCGATGTTCCGAAGGATAAAGGTAGATTAAGGTCTCATGCCCCTCAATGTTCCGAAGAACAAAGGCAGACTAGGGCCTCACACCCCTCAATGTTCCGAAAAACAAAGGCAAACTAGGGCCTCACACCCGTCGATGTCCCTCAGGACAAAGGAAATAACGGGTCTCACACCCACTCCCTCACCGAGATCGACGTTCTCACAGAACGAAGGCAATACTATTGGGCCTCTCACCCTCTCCATGCAGGGGCAACACTATTCAGCCTCTCACCCTCCCCAAGCAGGGGCGAACCAAGAAACAATCTTCTAAAAACTCATTTTATACTTCACCAAAAACAAAATATAAGAGGGGATACCCTTTTAAAGGCTTACAAGACTTAGGAACCAAGTAAGGATATACATGAAAAATGTTTTATTTTATTATTATTATTATTATCATTTTAATCCTAAACCCTACGACTTTGAGATCCGTGCAAGTTCTTCTGCTTTAAGATCTATGAATGTTTTTCTCCTGTGACTGTGGAACAAAGGATTGAGCGGACTGGGGAAGAGGATGTGGGCCTCAACATAGAGCTCATAGGTGAGGTGGAGAGCGAACGGGCTGGCAGATCCCGGGGGATAGCCGCGACGGCATGGAGCTGGGGTATGTCATTGATTTGCCATTTTTGCATCGATCATGAGGATTTGGGGGAGGCGGTGCTCACTAGTGAGTTGGAGGGCTGACGGGCCAAAGGGATTGTAGTGCCATAGTGCAAAGATTTGGCCCAGGACGTCGAGCTCACAGGCAAGGTGGAGGGCGGACGAGCCAGAGGGTTTAGAGCGCCACAGCATGAGGATCTAGAGCCAGGGACCATGGGACTTCAAGCTTCTTGGTCGCTGCTGTACATAGGATTGGGATACTTGATGTTAGAATCTTCAACACATACATGCATGCTAGAAATCTCCTGGTGAGGAAGCTTGGTTATGGGATTGGTAAATTAGGTGGGACAGGTGGAACTGATCCCTATTGAACATGGCCTCTACTTGCCATAGAACTTGGAGGACCCATATATTGAGTGGATTCACTGGCCACAAGCATCCATCCCATTTTCTGAGGAGGAACTTGAGTACGTTGCCAAACTTGATCCATAGAGAGATTATGAAATGCTCCGAGTGGAAATGCCAATGATCCGCGAAGCATGCCTTAGGGTCTTGGTTCTTTGCACTATTTTCCTCAAGGAAGCTACAACTTTTGGGCAGATCAAGGATAGTCTTCTTCCCGATCCTGAGGAGGAAGAAATGGTGCCGCAGGATGGTCCCGACTGGAATAAGGTTGGCATGGTCGGGTCGACCGTGGAGATGACCAGCGGTGATGGGTTGGGCAGCCGGCATAGGGAAGGGAGGCGATCCAGCGATGGCATCGACTGGGAACGAAAGGGATGGGGGCTTGGATCTTGGCGGAAAGGTGGACAAGATGACTAGAATAGCTAGGGATAAGTCAGGATAAGTATGGAATAAAATATGAATAGAGGGGATAAGTAATATAGCTGGGATAAAAATTTAAACTAAAAAAAATTGAAAAAAAGGAAAAAACCCGGATGGGTTTTGATGTCCCCATCAATTTGAGGTATAGCTACAGGGTCTGCCCTATAGAGGAATGGGTCACTAATCTCAGGGAGGAGATCTCCATTCGGAACTACACGGGTGAAGTCTTCCTGAGGGTACTGGACTAAATAAGTTAGGTCATCACCAATTTTCTTTTGTTCTTGGATTTCAGGACTAGGCTCTATGATTTGAGTCTCTTCTAGTGTATCTTCATGTAAGGTCATAGTAGTAGGGTTAGACTCCTCTTGGTTCTCTTCTTTTAAGGGTCCTACCAGTATTGTTTCAGTCAAGGTATGGTCATAGTAAACTAACTCTAGGCTGGCTTCAGCCTGGGTGCCTACCAGGTCAGCTAATTATAGGTTAGCTATAGGTATTTCCTCTTCTCCCTCGTACTCATCCACTAAGTTCACATCAGCTTCAAACACTTCTTCTTCAATGTTTTCTTTGAGAATTAATGGGTTAGTAGGAGTAGGTCTGCTAAGGGATAATTGGCTAGGATCTAGGCTAGTAGGGGTAGGTCGGCTCGGATAGGGTTGAGTCGGCTCGGATGAGAATTGGGTCGACTAGAGTGGACTTGACTAGATCCAAATTTTTGATAAGGAGCACTAATCCTAATGGGTTCTGGCCAACTAAGCAAAACTTGACTAACACTAGATTGATACCTAGTGGTTATAGGTTGCTTAGATTTATAGGATATGGGCTCAAATCTATAGGTCATGGATCTGGGTTCGTTGGAGCTGGGTTCAAAGGATCTAGGTGCATAGGAACTAGGTTCGTATGATCTGGATAGGTACTTTTCCCTAAGTTTAAGTTTCATGTCACTCTAGGTAGTTATGGGTATGTCTCTTCTTCATCTGATCATTCCTTCGACATTATCCCAATAAAATTCTAGCATGGCATACTAATTTAAGCTTAGCAAACTTACACTTTCTTTCACCAGAAACTAGTTCCCTCTCAAAATATAGATCCATACCTTCTTCCCAATTAAGATAATTTTCAAACTCAGGATCACCACCAAATTTATGTGCTTCTAGCCTAAAGTTCTTAGTGGCTCTCTCATCCTAGTCTTGTTGGGTTCCGGTGCAACACAGCGGAAGTGTAATTTCAAAAATGAAACTAAATTCACACCAAAAACCCTAAAACAGGAACTCCTTAAATAAGACTAGATCATATGACAAACATATCTATGTAAATTAGGATAAGGGTACCAACATGTAATCGCTAATTCCAACAAAATTTGATGTTGAAGAGGCTAATTGATTTCACCAGGCATCCAAGTGTTCGCCCTCCGATGGTGATCCACACAGAGCAATGATCAAGAAAACCTAACTTCTTTTCAATGGTTCCTTCTATTGAGTTCTTCTTCCTAGAACTCAATTGCTTGGACTATGGCTTGAATTCTTCCACACAAGTGGTTGCCTCCTTTTCCTTGATCTCTTCTCCTCCTTCCACTAAGACCTTGGCACTTTAGACACTCTTGTCTTGAAGAAAAGACCTTGTCCTAAGAGGACATAGACTTGTCTTAAGTTGGAGGAGAAATTAAGACAATGATGTCTTAATGTAGGAAAGAAGGAATAAATCAGAACTTCTTTTTTTCTTTTACCGTCGGAGACTTTTACTCTTATTATTGTTCAGTAGCAAAGTTTCGACAGAGGTGTACTCTGTAAAGGAAATAGTTCAAGAGCAAGAAAAGAATAAAAGAGTCTTTAGGAGAGGAAGAAAGAAAAACATTACCCTGTTCTGATTTTCCCGACCCTTTAAATAGATCTCAGATAGGTGCCCACACACCTCTCCATAAACACCCATCTCACGCCCTTCTGATTTTCTCACGCCCCTTCCCACTTTCTCACAGCCCTTCAGATTAAATCCCATGGCCTTTCTTAAAGAAAAAGTCACGATGTTTTAAAAAGAAAGGAGTCACGACTTTTCATCTCCGAAGAGATGTTATTTCGCGCGCCCGGGAAGAGTCATCGTTTTTCTTCTTTCTTAAAAACTTTCCAGCCATTGAATTCCCATCCAAGGGCACACAGGTGAGACGCTAATTCTTAAGAACGGAGGCCACCCCAAATAAAATCATAGGAGAATTAAGTGGGGCGCGCCAAGAGTCCATGCGCCATGGACTCTTCCAAATGGCGCGCCAAGAGTCCATTAGCGCATGGACTCTTGGCATTTTGGCATGAAAAATGCTAAGGGGCGGGTGGGGTCTAGCCTAGGTGCATGGCTAGCCAATAGGGTTAGCCATAATCCCTATTTTCATAATTAGAGTCTAATTAGATCCAATTAGAACCCAATTTGAACCAATCCGGAACCCTAATTCGAATCCTATTCGAATAGAAGCTAGGGTTTGCAACACCTGCTAGAGTGTTATCCTGCAAAGATGATTTAATTCCAAATTAAACTCTTGATCAATCCTCTTAAGTGTGTGACCCATTGGGTTCCACATCTAGCCAGTAGTGGGTTCGAATATAAGTTTACCTAATTTGATTAGAACTCTTTCTAATAGATTTAGGTCAAACCGGGCTTACACGATTCGATCAATTAGGACTCTTCCTAATAAGTGATCTTTGAATTTGATCAACCCACAAGACAAGATTGACGTCTAGCAACTTGTCATGTCTACCCGGAAGATATGAAAATTCTAGTGAAATACCAAAATTACACTTCAGTAGAGAGTTACCGTACAATTAAATCTTTCGATCAGCCAGCACCCAAAATATAACTATGGATATGGATATATGTCAAATCCAATATTATATTTATTTATAACTCAATCTTATATCGATGATTCAATTATCTTGATATTAGAAACCATCTCTAATATCTTTACTTTGATCAAAGATTCCCTGAATCATCATCCGATTGGTAACTAGCTGGATGCAATCTCCTCTTACTAAGAGTGATCGATTCCTTGTTGACCTACTCATTACCTTCATATCCAATTCACCATTCCCAGTATCAATCATGTGCATGACTTAGTGTCATGATTAGGATTGAACCAAAGCATGGGTTCATGTACATAAGGTACTTATGGCAGTCTCAGGTCAAAGGATTACTTGTACCACTCCCACTATGAGAACCTTCTATTGACATGTAGCTAAGACTCCATTAGATGTTCTCAAGTTCGATCATATCAGTGAACTCACTCTCCAATGAGCACCCACATCCCAGTATTAGTGTCATACACAAGTGACTGCGAGAGCAGTCACCCTTTCCAGTATACATGGGATGTGCTAGTCTTACCGGAAAACCCTGATCCCCTACTCAGGGTTCCTTTGACTAGGAATACTTTAGATTAAGGTTTTAAGATTTTAGGTCTCACTGGTATGATCTCATCATAATCCTAAAATCATAGCCCTAATCTATGGGGTTCATCATATAAAACACAGCGTATGATAAAAAAATAATGCCTTTATTTAGAATATTATCAATTACAATGGTTTGGGAGATATAACATAGATTGTCTTGTAGGGCATATCCCTTTCAATCTCTCAATTGCACTAAAGCCAATCACCTTTAAATCTTAATCCCATACACTCGAGGTGGCGATCAAACTCTCGCTGTGGTAGAGCCTTAGTGAACGGGTCTGCTACATTTTTCTTTGTATCAACTCTATTTATGTAGACAGCTTGTCTTTCTACTATTTCTCGGACGAGATGGAAGCGTCTCAGAATGTGCTTGGACTTATGATGAGCTCTTGGTTCCTTCGCTTGAGCAACAGCCCCAGTGTTGTCACAGTAAAGTGGCACTGGGTTTTCAATTTCAGGAAGAACACCCAACTCTGTGATGAACTTCTTCATCCAGACTGCTTCCTTGGCGGCTTCACTAACAGATATGTATTCTGCCTCTGTGGTTGAGTCAGCTACAGTCTGCTGCTTGGTACTCTTCCAACTCACTGCTCCACCATTTAGGGTAAAAACATATCCCGAAATGGATTTGCTATCATCAGAGTCTGATTGAAAACTAGAATCAGAAAAAGCTTCTAGTTTAAGATCAGAACCACCATAAACCAGAAAAATATTCTTAGTCCTTCTCAGGTACTTAAGAATATTTTTAACTGCTTTCCAATGATCCTCTCCTGGATCAGCCTGAAACCTACTCACAATGCCAAAGCATATGCCACATCAGGCCTGGTACATAACATGGCATACATTATGGACCCTTTTGCCGAAGCATAAGGTATAGAATTCATACTATTTCTTTCTTCAGGTGCCTTAGGAGACATCCTTTTAGAAAGATGTATGCCTTGACTCATAGGAAGATAACCTCTTTTACTTCCATCCATGCTGAATCTTTTCAGCACTAAGTCAATGTTCCTAGATTGGGATAAACCTAGCATCCTCTTAGATCTATCTCTATAGATCTTAATACCTAGTATATAGGATGCTTCTTCCAAATCTTTCATGAAAAACTGGTTTGATAGCCAAACCTTGACTGATTGCAACATTGGGATATCATTCCCAATGAGGAGTATGTCATCTACATACAGAAACAAGAAGACTATGGCACTCCCACTAGTCTTCTTATAAACACAGGGTTCATCCACATTTTTGATAAAACCAAACCTTTTAATAGTTTCATCAAAGCGGATGTTCCAACTCCTTGAAGCTTGCTTTAATCCATAAATGGATTTCTTTAGCTTGCATACTTGATTAGGTTTATTCTTTGAAATAAAACCTTCTGGCTGTGACATGTAGACTTCTTCCTCAAGGAAACCATTGAGGAATGCAGTCTTCACATCCATCTGCCAGATCTCATAATCGTGGTATGCTGCTATAGCAAGTAAAATCTGAATTGATTTGAGCATGGCAACAGGTGAGAATGTTTCATCATAATCAATTCCCTGTTTTTGTCTAAAACCTTTAGCCACTAATCTGGCTTTATAGGTTTCAACTTGGCCATCAGCCCCAATCTTTTTCTTATAGACCCATTTGCACCCAATAGGATTAACACCCTCTGGTGCTTCAAACAAAGACCATACTTGGTTTACATACATAGAGTCTATCTCGGATTCCATGGCTTCTTGCCATCTATCTAAATCAGTACTCAAGATAGCTTCCGTATAGGTCAGAGGTTCATCATTTTGAATGACTTGGGCTTCATTATTTTCAATAATAAATCCATACCTCTCAGGTGCCCGTGGCACTCTATCAGACCTATGGGGAGGAGTTTTGTGTTCTGGTTCTGTCCTAACTATATGTTCTAATGGTTGAGAACTTTCTATCTGTGTTTCTTGTACTTCTCCAAGTTCAACAGTTCTACCATTGCCCTTTTCTAAAATGAACTCTTTTTCTAGAAAAGTGGCATGCCTGCTGACAAAAATCTTTTGTTCAGTAGGATGGTAGAACAGATATCCTCTACCCTCTTTAGGATATCCGACAAATAGACATTTATCCGCTCTAGGTTCCAACTTATGTCCAAAATTTCTTTTAACATAAGCTGGACATCCCCATACCTTAAAATATTTAAGATACGGTTTCTTTCCACTCCAAATTTCATATGGAGTACTAACAACGGATTTAGAAGGTACCTTGTTCAGAATATAAACAGCAGTTTCTAGGGCATGACCCCAGAAGGAAATAGGTAAATTTGTGAAGCACATCATGGATCGTACCATATCTAATATGGTACGATTCCTCCTTTCAGCTATACCATTTAGCTGTGGTGTATAAGGAGGAGTCCATTCAGAAAAGATTTCATTAACTTTAAGATAGTCTAAAAACTCCATGGATAAGTATTCTTCTCCTCGATCAGAACGAAAAACTTTAATACTTTTTCTGGTTTGTTTTTCGACCATACTTTGATGCTTCTTCAATTTATCAAAGGCTTCAGATTTATGTTTCATAAGATACACACATCCGAACCTAGATAAATCATCTGTAAAAGTGATAAAATATGAGTATCCACCTCTGGCCTGAGTTGTCATTGGACCACATACATCAGTATGTATAAGTCCTAAAAACTCAGTTGACCTTTCTCCATGTCCGGTAAATGGAGTCTTGGTCACCTTACCCATGAGACATGATTCGCAAGTTCCTAATGATTCATTCTCATAAGGATCAAGTAATTTTTCCTTATATAACTTGCTTATCCTAGACTCATTAACATGACCAAGTCGATGATGCCAAAGTAAAGTATCATTAAAGTCTTTTCTTTTTCTTTTATTATTGACATGAAAAACACTATCATTGGAAGAATGAGTTAAGAGCCCATTGCTAAATATGCCAGAACAAATAATTTTATTAGATAACATTGTTGAGCAACCAGTGCTCGTTACATCCATTACATATCCTTGTTTTAATAACAAAGGAATAGATATAATGTTCCTAATAATCTTTGGCATATAGTAATAATTTTCTAACTCCAAGATCTTCCCTGAAGGCAACTTCAGAATATAGGTCCCTACAGCTTCTTCTTGGATGATATCACCACCAGCACCGTACAGATTGAAGTCACCTTCCTTCAATACTTTAAGCTTGTGGAGGTCCTGCAAAGATTTGCATATATGGTAACCACAAGCGGTATCCAATACCCAAGTATTTGATATAGACAATTTAATGTCAATATAGTATGTATCTCATACATACCTTTTGGTGCATCTGACGCACCAGGCTTCACAGTTGCCAGGTAAACCTTGCAATTTCTTTTCTAATGTCCCGCTTTGCCGCAAAAAAAACAGTTGACTGTTTTGAGGCCTTCTTTCCTTTCTTATTCTTATTGATGCCACCCTTAGGGTTTAGACTCCTATTAAAAACCATTTTGCCTAATTTCTTCTTATTGGTCTTATCAACAAGAAGTAGTGGAGCCTTTTCTTTCTTAACGTGACTCTCTGCTGTTTTTAACATATTTAACAGCTCAGGCAAGGAAGTGTTCAGTTTGTTCATGTGATAATTCAAGACAAACTGAGAAAATGACTCTGGGAGTGATTGCAGGATTAAATCCTGATTCAGCTCCCCATCCATAATAAACCCTAATTGACCCAATTTGGTGATTAAGTCAATTACCTTCAGAACATGATCCTGAACGGATGTTCCCTCTATCATCCTTGCACGAATAACTGCTTAGATATTTCATATCTAGCAGTTCTGCTTTGTTCTCCATAAAGCTCTTTTAAATTGAGCATTATGGATTGAGCATCCATGCTTTCATGCTGCCTCTATAACTCATTGGTCATAGAGGTCAGTATGATACACTTGACAGTGAGGGAGTCATTCTGCCACATTTTGTATGTGGCCATATCCTCCTGTGTGGCATCATCCACTAGTGGATTAAGACTAGGGGTATCAAGAATATAAGAAAGTTTTTCTGAACACAGTACAATCTTTAAGTTTCTCAACCAGTCCACATAGTTTGGACCAGTCAGTTTGTCGGTATCTAAGATACTTCGCAGTGATAATGAAGATGCCATTTATCTACATTTAATAAAGAACAATACATAAGCAAACAACCATGGAATGACTTACATAATTAAATTAGGTCTTCAATTTAATTATGTCTTCCACTATTTTATCAAAAATCATAGCCCTCACTATGATAATCGAGAAAAACCCTGATCGATTTTTCTTAGTGAGATAGAGATCCTAATAACTTATAAAAGATCTTGCAGAAAACACAACAAATCTTTTATAAGCTCAAAGGTAGGAAACTCTTCCAATTATATCTCATATAATTCTCAAAATAACTTGGCCTCTAGAACATTATTAGTCTTGCAGAAAAACACAACAAACCATAATGTTCTAGTTAAGTCAAGACCCTTTCATTTCTATACAGTCAGTACTCAAATATAATGCCCTTGTAGATAACATAACAAGGCATTATACTGAATATACTGTAAGCATATCTATGCACAAGACTAATATTATGTCAATCACCATATTAGGTCTTGCAGATAACACAACAAACCTAATGTGGTTCATAACACAATAATGATCCAGCATGAAGGAAGGCCAATATATATAGTATTTTTAACACTAAGCATTTTAGTCAAGATTTAAATATAATCAAATTGGCAGGCAAGTGGAAGAGATGTGGGAGTCCCCCCGTTGCTTTCCTAGACACCAATAAAAATTGGCTAGGTCAGTCAATGGAACTAATTAAAAAACCACGATTCTCTTTACCTTCCCAGAACCACCTTTCTAGACACCGAATGATCAATTGTTCATCATGACTAGTGATGCTTATTAGTTAAATATACTATGACTTAATATAATTTTAAGAGGAGGTTTTTATAAAATTGCCAGCACATTCTTATAGAACATATCACAATCATATCACTCTGATAAACAAATATGTGCAAAGTGTGTCATCATACTAGGACAACCATATACCACATAATGGATCCACCATTATGCCAGGACAACCTTATTTCAGTATGATGACTTCAAAACTAATCATATGTCTATAATAATTAGGGTTTGAGTGAAAAACCCTAACTAGTAGCATACACCAAAATATATATGCAACAAAAATATGCTAAGTGTTATAGCATATTAGGACTTAAAAAACCCTAATTTGTAACATACAAAATATCATAGATCATAGTCCTAATTAAGGTGGCTCTGATACCACTGTTGGGTTCCGGTGCAACACAGCGGAAGTGTAATTTCAAAAATGAAACTAAATTCACACCAAAAATCCTAAAACAGGAACTCCTTAAATAAGACTAGATCATATGACAAACATACCTATGTAAATTAGGATCAGGGTACCAACCTCTAATCTCTAATTCCAACAAAATTTGATGTTGAAGAGGCTAATTGATTTCACCAGGCATCCAAGTGTCCGCCCTCCGATGGTGATCCACACAGAGCAATGATCAAGAAAACTCTATCTTCTTTTCAATGGTTCCTTCTATTGAGTTCTTCTTCCTAGAACTCAATTGCTTGGACTATGGCTTGAATTCTTCCACACAAGTGGTTGCCTCCCTTTCCTTGATCTCTTCTCCTGCTTCCACTAAGACCTTGGCACTTTAGACACCCTTGTCTTGAAGAAAAGACCTTGTCCTAAGAGGACATAGACTTGTCTTAAGTTGGAGGAGAAATTAAGACAATGATGTCTTAATGTAGAAAGAAAGAATAAATCAGAACTTCTTTCTTTCCTTTATCGTCGGAGACTTTTACTCTTATTCTTGTTCAGTAGCAGAGTTTCGATAGAGGTGTACTCTGTAAAGAAACAGTGCAAGAGCAAGAAAAGAATAAAAGAGTCTTTAGGAGAGCAAGAAAGAAAAACATTACCCTATTCTGATTTTCCTGACCCTTTAAATAGATCTTAGATAGGCGCCCACACACCTCTCCGTAAACACCCATCTCACGCCCTTCTGATTTTCTCACGCCCCTTCCCACATTCTCACGGCCCTTCAGATTAAATCCCATGGCCTTTCTTAAAGAAAAGTCACAGTGTTTTAAAAAGGAAGGAGTCACGACTTTTCATCTCCGAAGAGATGTTATTCCGCGTGCCTGGGAAGAGTCAGCGTTTTTCTTCTTTATTAAAAACATTCTAGCCGTTGGATTCCCATCCAAGGGCACCCAGGTGAGGCACTAATTCTTAAGAAAGGAGGCTGCCCCAAATAAAATCATCAGAGAATTAAGTGGGGCGGGCCAAAAGTCCATGCGCCATGGACTCTTCCAAATGGCGCGCCAAGAGTCCATTAGCGCATGGACTCTTGGCATTTTGGCATGAAAAATGCTAAGGGGCGGGTAGGGGCTAGCCTAGGTGCATGGCTAGCCAATAGGCTTAGCCATAATCCCTATTTTCACAATTAGAGTCTAATTAGATCCAATTAGAACCCAATTTGAACCAATCTGGAACCCTAATTCGAATCCGATTCAAATAGAAGCTAGGGTTTGCAACACCTGCTAGAGTGTTATCCTGCAAAGATGATTTAATTCCAAATTAAACTCTTGATCAATCCTCTTAAGTGTGTGACCAATTGGGTTCCACATCTAGCCAGTAGTAGGTTCGAATACAAGTTTACCTAATTTGATTAGAACTCTTTCTAATCATTTAGGTCAAACCGGGCTTACCCGATTCGATCAATTAGGACTCTTCCTAATAAGTGATCTTTGAATTTGATCAACCCACAAGACAAGATTGACGTCTAGCAACGTGTCATGTCTACCCGAAGATATGAAAATTCTGGTGAAATACCAAAATTACCCATCAGTAGAGAGTTACCGTATAATTAAATCTTTCGATCAGCCTGCACCCAAAATATAACTATGGATATGGATATATGTCAAATCCAATATTATACTTATTTCTAGCTCAATCTTATATCGATATTCAATTATCTTGATATTAGAAACCATCTCTAATATCTTTACTTTGATCAAAGATTCCCTGAATCATCATCCGATTGTTAACTAGCTGGATGCAATCTCCTCTTACTAAGAGTGATCGATTCCTTGTTGACCTACTCATTACCTTCATATCCAATTCACCATTCCCAGTATCAATCCTGTGCATGACTCAGTGTCATGATTAGGATTGAACCAAAGCATGGGTTCATGTACATAAGGTACTTATGGCAGTCTCAGGTCAAAGGATTACTTGTACCACTCCCACTATGAGAACCTTCTATTGACATGTAGCTAAGACTCCATTAGATGTTCTCAAGTTGGATCATATCAGTGAACTCATTCTCCAATGAGCACCCACATCCCAGTATTAGTGTCATTCACAAGTGACTGTGAGAGCAGTCACCCTTTCCAGTATACATGGGATGTGCTAGTCTTACCGAAAAACCCTGATCCCCTACTCAGGGTTCCTTTGACTAGGAATACTTTAGATTAACGTTTTAAGATTTTAGGTCTCACTGGTATGATCTCATCATAACCCTAAAATCATAGCCCTAATCTATGGGGTTCATCATATAAAACACAGCGTATGATAAAAAATAATGCCTTTATTAAGAATATTGTCAATTACTATGGTTTGGGAGATATAACATAGATTGGCTTGTAGGGCATATCCCTTTCAGGTCTATAAAATCATAGTTGGGTCTCCATTCACTAAGATCCCAAATTGGATCATGGTGAGGGGCTATCCTAGGATTGGCTCCTGGAATGGGTCAGGGTGTGTTCAAAATTTAGGTTCAGGACGAGTCTTACGGGTTTTCTCTGGGTTCCCTAATCGTTGGTCCAGTCGATCAAACTTATGGTTCATTTGGGTACATTATTCAGTGAAGGTTCCAAGGAAGGTCTCAAAATGGGATCCATGATTAAATTGGGTTGGGTTTGAGTGAGACTACTGGTATGGAGCTCCTAATCTAGGGTTCATGCAATGCAAACACATCGAACTTCACTCGGACTAAGGTTTCCTAGACCTAGAGCTCAAGTAGATGGATCATCTCAAATTATAGCCAATTCAATAATTACCCTGTCTATTGGCCAAGTAAGAGATTGGGTCATGGGAGGCTCCCCCTGCTCTCATAGGGTCCTAATTAAAAACATGAAATCGCTTAGGGGTTTGCCTTGGGACCTCTAGCCTTAGACACCAAATTCAAGTGATAATCACAAGATTGGGTGCACTAGCTTATACACAATACTTGGAACCCGACCTGTTAGTGTCCCTAGCTCTATAAAGAAAAATAAGTCTAATTAATTTTAATTAGGATTAGGATCGATGCAAAGGTAGTGGTTGTGGGCCAAGGAAGGGTGATGAAATTCCTCCCTTATGTAGATATTGAGTGCCCTTAAGATTAGGTTTGAATGATGATAGCAAGCATATGAAGATGCAATTAGGGTTTCCAAGTTTTTCTTTTTTTAGCAAAGATATATTTTGAAGAAAAGTACCTAATATGCAGAAAATTAAAATATACAAAATTTATGCAAAAAGAACCCTAAACTAGAATTACTGAAAATTCAGGATAGAACTATTCTCAGGTAGTAAATTAGAGATTCAGATAACTTAAAATCTAAATTAAATTATGATAAACTTTTGATAAATATTATCAATTATGACGAATCTAGCAAAATAAGAATAAAAATTTTTTGATCTTCTTACATTTAGAAATAATTAAAATAATAGACCATGTATTGGGATGGATGTGATGCAAAAAATTAACCCTAAAGATGCCTATCTCTTTATTTTCTTCTTCAAGGGTCAATCATAGCAGCACCGTTCCATGCCATAAGAAATCCCTTTTGAATGAGATGTGAGGGTCTTACATCCCTACTTCTTTCTATGTCCGGATGGTCATGGTGAAGCACCCGATCCGAGTACTAAATAGAAACTAAGTCCGAACCTAGTATGCAGAAATTTTAGCACAAGAGCGATTAAATCCGAGTTTAACCTGCTCTGATACCAAAACTGATGCAGGACAAATTATAAAAAATTAAATTACTGATTTTAATCTTAATTATAGAGATTAATAGAGATTAATTTTTTTTAAAAGATTTTCAGTTCAAAAGACTCAAAAGAGATAATTAAAGCAAACTATACAACTAGTTAACAACCTGCAAAGTAAATCTAACAAAGTAAACTAGAAAAACAGTATTTGGCAACTAAGAAACCACCATAAACTAGGGTCTACTTATCAAGGAATCAAAAATCAAAGAGTAGAGATGGGTTTTAAGATTTACCAATGATGATTATAACCCTATGGAGTAGATATGGCTGGACTCTTAAGGATCTTGCAACAGGGCTTCAAAATCTCGATATTCAGGCTCTGATCTTCTGCGATGTTTGTTCCAAGGCAAGAACACCCTAACTTTGGATCCTCGATCACCTGTAATCACTCAACAAATAAAATCACTCAGTTAGGAAGTAGTAATGGAAAGAAGAAGATGGGAAATGTGGAAGGGAAGGGATGATGGTGGGCAGCTAGGGTTTCTTCATCGCTAGATATGTAGGGTAACTAGGGCCTCGCACCCGACGATATTCCGAAGAACAAAGGAAAAGGGCCTCACACCCTGCGATGTTTCGAAGAACAAATGAAAAGGGCCTCACACCCTGTAATGCACATAGCAAAGGAAATTCAACAGCATGTCTTTATAGATGAATAATAATAATTACAAGGAGGATTGATGGGTTATTTATAGACCCTAAACCAGTGGTGTAAGGGATTCAAATACAAGACTTTTCCTCCCTTGGACTACAACTCCTAGAATTCTGGCTCTATGCATCTTGGACTCTTGTCTTTGGATAGAAGAGGACTCAAGAGTTTTGGTGAGACTCTTGAGTTCTGGTAACTTAAGCAGCTGCGAACCTGTTTAATCCAAACATCTACTGTAGAGAACCATTGAACCTCCTCCATTTGGGTAATCAAATATTTTAGAACTCCTTGGAATTTGGCATGAAAAAAATGCTTGGCCGAGTCTTGGAATTTTTTGGCATGAAATTCTTGAGTGGATGCACCAATTTGGGAGAGTCCTTCTTATTTACTTATCATAAAATTAAGTTGGCATGAAATCTTGAGTGAGAGGGTACCAAGGATGAGACTCCTTCTCATTTACTTCTCTTAAAAAGAAGTTGGTGCTAACTCCTTCTTAAGTGGCCAACCAAAGAGGATTTGTGGCATGTGTTGTCATGTGATGATGTCCAAATAAAGTGACATGGAGTATGTTGGCATGACATGTCCAAACATGACATGTGTTGATGTCCAAATTCTTAAAAGGTGGTGCCAAAAGCTAACTAACTTGGGCTAGTCACATGGCTTGTCATGGGCTAGCACATGGAGTCTCATGGCTTGTCTCGGGCTAGACATTGGTCTTCAATTGGGTGCACATGGGTCCTCAATTAGGTGCACTTGGGATGTTGACTTGAGTTCCCTCAGGACTTAACTAATTACATGGACTCAATAACTAATCACATAGACTCAATAATAATTATTAAAGACTCTCAAAATCAAATAACTAAAGCCTCATTTGATCAATTGATCAAAAGGCATAACCTCATGTAACAAAAAAATAAATTGGTAAATAGGGTTTGGCCGAATGGGATTTTGACTCAATGTGGTAAAAAGGGTTTAGCTCAAAAGGCTAAATAACAAAACCCTAATTACAGTTGGTAAAAAGGGCTAACCCTAGCTAAGCCAAAATAATAGAATTTAAAATAAAATATTTACAATCGATAAAAGGGGTTGGGTTTAGGGCTTTATTCACAGGTGATCCACAGGGATGTGGGTTCAACCTATTAATATTTTCTAGCCCTGGTATCCACACCACCTCCACTGCTCATTGGCATGAATATTCATACCGGAAAGCTAGAATGAAGATATAAATTCAAGCTATTGATTTTCAATTTTGGAAGGTCATTCTTAGGGGTCCACAATACCCATGATTAAAGTTGATGGCATGGATGTCCCAAAACCTTAAAAGGATTGGAATGAACATGACATAAAAATGGAGGAATTGAATGCCAAAGCCATGAACTTACTATATTGTGTTTTGAGTGCAAATGAGTTCAAGAAAATTTCTATATGCTCATATGCAAAAAAAATCTAAGATAAACTCGAAGTGATCCATGAATGAACTTCCCAAGTGAAGACCTCCAAATCATTCTTCTAGTACATAGCTATGAATTATTTAAGATGAAGTAAACTGAAACCATCTCTTCCATGTTTTCATGATTTACAAATATTACTAACGATTCGAAAAGTCTTGGCAGGGTTTATTCTAATGTTGACTTAGTACAGAAGATTCTAAGATCACTTCCAGATAAATGGGACCCCAAAGTAACTACCATCCAGGAAGCAAAAGATCTAAACACACTGACTCTCAATGAATTGCTGGGTTCTCTCATCACTCATGAACTGGCCATGCAGCATAGGAATGAAGATGAACAGAAAAAGAAGAAAACCATTGCCTTCAAAGCTACATCGAAATCAAAGAAACAAGATGAGGAATCAGAAGATGACTGCTCCTCTGAAGATGACTAAGAAGATGAAGATATAGCTATGGTCATGAGAATATTTAGAAGATTTATAGGAAAGAAGAAAGGAAGATACTTTAGAAAGTTTCAAGAGAGGTGAACATAATAAGGACAAGGAAAGAGAAAAAGAGAAGGAACAAATGCTCACATGTTATGAGTGTAAGAAACCAGGGCATATCCATCTCGATTGTCATTTGCTAAAGAAAATATTGAAGAAGAAGAAAAAGAAAGCGATGGTTGCAACTTGTAGCAACAGTGAGGAGTCGACTTCAATAGAAGAAGAGACCACAAAAATTGCTAATCTATATCTTATGGGTCTCGAAGATGAGGTAATGTTCCCTGAACCTCAAGCTGAATTTACTTTCGATGAACTGAATTCTGTATTTCATGACTTGCTTTCTGAATTTAAAAAGGCTGGTACAAAAATTAGAACTTTAAAGAACATTAATGATTCTTTAGTAAAAGAAAAGGAAGAGATTTCAAAAAAGAACAAGTTATTGCAAAAAGAATTAACTGTCTTTTTTAAAAACAACAAAGCTTAGGAAATTGAGAAAAATTATATCTTGCGAAAACAAAGCTTTAGTTGATGAAAATTCTGATTTAAAAAAGGAGATGGAAAAACTCAAGCCTTTGGTTGAAAAGCTTACTTTAAGTTCAAATAAGCTTGAGTTGATTTTAAAAGAGCAAAGAATTTCAAGTAACAAGGTGGAATTGAATATAATTCTTCAAATTCAGCTATTAGATTTGTATCTTCAAAAGCATTTGTACCAAAATCTGTTTCTCAAAATGCTTTTGTCTCATATGCTTCTACATCTGCATCACATGCTTCTACATCAAGAACTTCAAAGTTTACATCTTCTTAAAATACTAGAATTATTTGTTATGCATGTCATGGGGTTGGACATAATTTTTCCAATGCAATCTATTTAAAAAAATGGAAATGGAAAGAATAGAATTAGAAAGATTGGGGTCCCAAAAGAACCACCTCTGCTAACCTGCAAGGATCCAAGATAGCTTGGGCACCTAAAAAAATTGTTTGATTATTTTGTAGGAATTTCTTACAGCCCAAAAAATGAAGAAAAGATGGTATCTCAACAGTGGCTGCTCAAGACATACGACAGGTGATAAGGATTAATTCATCACCCTAGAAATGAAAGAAGGAGGTTTGGTAACCTTTGGAGATAATGGCAAGGAAAAAATAATTGATATTGGTAAGATCAAATTAACCCCCTCTACTTTTATTGAAAATGTATTGCTAGTAGATAAATTAAAGCATAATTTGTTAAGTATTAGTCAGTTATGTGATAAAGGCTTCCAGGTTGTCTTTGAATCATCTATGTATATTGTAACAAACTCACTTGATTCTAGCAACAAATTCATTGGACATAGACTTGAAAATATTTATGTGGTAGATTTGAATGATCTAGCCATGTCTAGTAGTTCCAGTCTAGTAGCAATGAATGCTAAAACCAAGAAATCTTGTTTACTTTGGCATAGACAATTAGGTCTTGCTAGCATGCATACTATTGCTAAATTGATTTCCAAATATCTTGTTAAAGGTTTGCCTAAGTTTAAAGTAGATTTTGAACATGTTTGCGATGCTTGCAAAATAGGTAAACAAACTAAGGAAAGTTTTAAATCCAAAAATATGATTTCAACTTCTAGACCTCTTGAGCTACTTCACATGGACTTATTCAGACCAACTAGGACTACAAGCCTAGGTGGTATGAAATATGCTCTTGTAATAGTAGATGATTTTTCAAGATTTACTTGGGTCTTGTTTATTGCATATAAAAATGAAACTTTCAAAGTTTTTTGAAAATTCTACAAGAAAGTTTCAAACCAAAAAATCTTTCAATTATTTCTATTAAAAGTGATCACGACACGAAATTTGAAAAGTAATTTTTTGATAATTATTGCATAGAAAATGACATTGATCATAACTTCTCCGCTCTAGAACACCACAACAAAATGGTATTGTAGAGAGCAAAAATAGGACTTTGGAAGAGATGGCCCGAGCAATGTTATATGAAGGGCAATCTTCCAAGGTAATTTTGGGCAGAAGCAGTGAACACTGCTTATATTTTAAACCGTGTTTTGATACATCCAATTTTAAAGAAAATCCCTTATGATCTTTGGAATGAAAAGAAATCAAATATTAATTATTTTCATATTTTTGGTTGTAAATGCTTTGTACTGAATAATGGAAAGGATAATCTAGGAAAATTTAGTTCTAAGTTTGATGAAGCAATTTTACTTTATTCAATAAATAGCAAAGCATATAGAGTATTTAATAAAAGAACTCTAACTGTAGAAGAATCTGTACATGTTATACTTGATGAAACTAACCCCTCACCTTCCAAGAAAGAAGAGTGTATAGATAATGATGCAGGTACACTTGAAAAGGAAATGAAAGATATGAGCATTGAAGAGAGATCAACTCAAGAAGGAGAAGAAAGGGTAAGTAAAGACCTTGCTGATCTACTAAGAGAATGGACGTATGTAACTTCTCATCCAAAAGATTTAATCATTGGTGATCCCTTTCAAAGTGTTAGGACTGGGTCATCACATAGAGATGCACATGATTACCTAGCTTTTATATCACAAATAGAACCACATAGTTTAGAAGAAGTTGAAAATGACCCAAACTGGATGATGGCCATACATGAAGAATAAAATAAGTTTGAAAGAAATAATGTGTGGACTTTAGTTGATAGACCATCAGACCATCCCATTATAAGAACCAAATAGATCTACAGAAATAAACTAGATGAACAAGGTAATATAGTTAGATATAAAGCTAGATTAGTAGCCAAAGGATACAACCAAAAGGAAGGAATAGTCTTTGATGAAACCTGTGCACCCGTAGCAAAACAAGAACCCATAAGATTACTACTTGCATTTGCTTGCTATATGAATTTTAAACTTTTTTAAATGGATGTAAAGAGTGTATTTTTAAATGGTTTTATATCAGAAGAAGTTTTTGTAGAACAACCACTAAGTTTTGAAAATCATGCTTTTCCAAATCATGTTTTTAAACTCAATAAAGCATTGTGTGGACTAAAATAAGCACCTAGAGCCTGGTATGATAGATTAAGCAAATTCTTACTTGAAAATAGTTTTGCAAGAGGAAATGTTGATAAAACTTTTTTTATCAAAAAAAAGAATAATGACATGTTAGTTGTACAATTTATGTTGATGATATTATATTTGGTGCAACTAATAAATCTTTTTGTAGAGAATTTGCTGAGTTGATGTAGGGTGAGCTTAAAATGAGCCTTATGGGTGATCTAAATTACTTCCTTGGACTTCAAGTAAAACAAACAAAGGAAAGGATCTTTATAAACCAACCCAAATATATCAAAGAAATCATCAAAAAGTTTGGTATGGAGACAAGTAAAAAGGCAAGTACACCCATGATGGTGCGGGCACCAGGGCCAGAAGAAATAGACAAGTTGAACCCACATCCCTGTGGGTCACCTATGAATGAAGCCCTAAACCCAAACCTCTTTTACCATGTAAAAATTATAAATTCTATCATTTTGGCTTAGTTAGGGTTAGTCCTTTTTACCAACTTTAATTGATTTTTATTTGCAAGCCTAATTAAGTATGGTTGGTTTTATTTAGTTGTTTAAACAAAGTGATTAATTATTGAGTCAATGTAATTAGTTAAGTCATGTGATTAGTTGAGTCATGTAATACAAGAGTGGACCCAAGTCAACATCCATGTGCACTCAAGTCAAGGCCCATGTTACCCCATGTGCCAACAAAGTCAGCTTGTTCTTGGTGCCACCATGACATCCTACTTGGCACCACCTTTTCAAGATTTTTGGATGTCACCTGCCAAATCATCAGGTGACATCAACACATGTCATGTTTGGACATGTCATGCCATTTTATTTTGGAAAGGAATTAATGCCCACATGTGAGAAATAATTGGTGCCCTCTTTTAAAGATAAGTAAATGAGAAGGAGTCTCATCCTTGGTCACTCTTACCTCAAATTAATTCATGCCAATCCAAGGAGTCGGCCAACATGTTTCCAATGCCCACTTCCAAGAGTTTATGTTATCTAGTCAAATAAAGTGGAGAAGGTTGGAAGATTGTTTGCTTCAAGTATTTGGATCAAAAAGGTTCCAAGCTGCTTAAGTTTTAGAACTCAAGAGTCTCACCAAAACTCTTGAGTCTTCTTCTATCCAGACTGGGGAGTCCACTTGCCTGCAAGAGCCTACATCATCCAGACTCCAAAGTCCAGCAATCATGGCCAAGTGATGGAGCCATCTTGACTTACATCATGACAACTCACCTTATCCTCATCTCGGTGTCAAAATAGATGAGAGCCCCATGTTATCACCCACTTGGAAAGAGGTCTAGATCAGCCTAGAACAAAAGTCAAGGATGCCCGAGCAAGGATTTCATGAGTTGTAGTCCAAGGAAAAACAAGTCTAGTCTTTGTATCCGTTACACCCACTGGTTAAGGGTCTATAAATGCCCTATCAACCCCTCTTGTATTATTATTATTCATCATCAATAAAGACATTATTCTATCCAATTCCTTTGTATGTGCATCATGGGGTGTGAGGCCCTTCCTTTGTTTTATGAAGCATCGCGGGGAGTGAGGCCCTACTATCCAACAATCAAGAAACCCTAGCCACCACTTCTAACACTTCTCTTCCATTTTCTTTCCTTCCTTACTACTTTCTAATTTGATTTCTTTGCTAAGTATTTGAAGGTGATATGGAATCAAAGTCAGGTGTTCTTGTCTCAGAACCAGCATCGCAGGAGATCGAAGCCGAGGATCAAGATCTTAAAACCCTGCCGCAGAATCTTGATAGTCTAGTCAGATCTGCATCAGAGAGATGGTTCTTCATTGGTAACATGTAAAACATCTTTCTTTCTCTTTGATCTCTGAATTATTGAAAGTAGACCCTAGTTTACGATAGTTTCTTAGCCACTAAATCCTGATTTTCATGCTTACTTGTTAAGTTTACTTGCAGATAGTTAACTAGAACTAGTTTACTTTATTGTTACTTTGAGTATTCTTAAAAGTCTGAAAAAATTATAAAAAAATTTAAATTTAGTTTTTTCTAATAATTAGGACTTATTAAAAGTAATTTAGTTTTAATTATCATCTCGTATCATCTTTGGTATCAGACCAAACGTTAAACTACTAGTTCTGAAATTTCTGCATACCTAGAACTAGGTTGAAATTAAATTGCATGAAAACCACCATAAAAAAATTCAGAAATTAATAATAATTATTTGTTAATCCTTTATTAATTATAAAAAAAATAGATAAAAATAAATTTTTTATTGCTATTTTCTGGTAGAAGGTAATTTTATCTCCTGAGTGGGTATACGCAAGTATACTGTCATGACCCATGGGAGTAATGAGATATGGTCGGACGTGATATCCCGAGATCGGATCAGATCTAAAATTTAATTTTGAGATAAAAAAAATTAATTTTTATTTTTCTGTTATTTTTAATATTTTAGTTAATTGCATCTAAGGTTTCATATTTGTCTGATTGCATCATCTAGTAACCTAATCTTAAAGGCATACAATATTTACATAAGGGAGGGATTTCATCACCCTTCCTTAGCCCAAAATCACCACCTTTGCATCAATCCCAGCCTAATTAAAATCAATTAAACTTTTTTCTTTAGTGAGCTAGGGACACCAACAGTCGGGTCCAAGTATTGTGTGAATGTTAATGCACCCAATTCTTTGATTATCACTTGAACCTGGTGTGTAAGGCTAGAGGTCTAGAGGCAAACACCCTAAGCGGACTCGTGGTTTTTTATTAGGACCCTGTGAGAGCAAGGGGAGCCTCCCACGATTCCATCTCTTACCTGGCTAGTGGACAAGGTAATTATTGAATTGGTTATAAATCAAGCAAACCCATTCTACTTGAGCTCTAGGTCTAGGAGACCCTAGTCCGAGTCTTGTGTGTGCATTGCATGACAACTAGATCAGGTACACTTATCAACTTAATCAAATCCAACCCAATTCATCCATGGACCCTAACATGGAGGCTTGGTTCATTGAGCATTAGGCGACTTACTACTAGGCTTGACCAGATGGATGAGAGAAAATGAAACATTGAGGAATCCCATGCGACTCGATCATACCCTAAAATACCTAGACCCATTCACCTAAGTCAAAGTTTTGAAACCCCTAGACCCACTCTCCCAGGTCAAAGTTTTGAGACACCTAGACCCATTCTCCTAGGTCCAAGAGCCCAACGTAGGTAAGTTATCCCATATCCTATTCCTAGGCGCCGAACTCCTGATGTGAATGACAAGGAAGAAAGGATCCTTAGGAGTATTCAATTAGACGCACCCACATTTGAGGGTAGTTTAGATCCTAAGGTCTATACAGATTGGGAGAGTGATATGGACTAGTACTTTGAATGGAACAAAATGTCGGAGGAGATAAAGTTCAAATTGGCCAAGCTTAGGCTAGTCCGACAGGCTAGATTATACTGGAGAAATGTAGAACGACTAAACCGACAAAGAGGTGACCTACCTATAGATACATGGTGAGCCATGAAAGTAAAGCATAGGGAGAAATACCTACCATTCTCATATAAACAAAAATTATTAGATCAATGGCAAAAATTAACTCAAGGAAATAGATCAATAGCTGATTATATAGCCAAATTTGATGAGTTCATTATGAGGTGAAGTGTAGTCGAGTCCAAAGCTGTAACCTTGTCAAGGTTTAGAGCTGGCTTACATGAAGATATCAGAGGGAGTTATTCTTAAGGGAAGTTAATGATTTGGAATAGGCTTACCAAATTGCTAGGGATTGTGAACATTTTCAAAAAAGACCATTACATATAGACCTGAGTCAAATACGTTTAAACCCCTGGAACTAGACCTAGCCCTAATCAATTCCCACCTAGCCGACTTAATCCTAGTTCTCAACCAGTTTGTAGAGAAGATAAAGGAAAGGCACCCAAGGTTCCTAGAGATAGGAATCAAAATACTGTATGTTTTAGGTGCCATAAAATAGGTTATTTTGCTACTGACTATCCTATATGAACATTGCATATAGGTGAATGTGAGGAAGAGAGTGTAGAGAATGTAAAAAAAATTAAGGAGGAATCTTATGAAGCTGAGGAAGACTTGGTAGAAGAGTACGAAGGTGATGAAGAGCCCATAGAGTCATCTGACCTACTAGGTATAGTTAGGTGTATTTTAGCTCAAACGAAGAAGAATGAGGACTGGCGTAGGACAAATATTTTACAGACCTTCATTAAGCTAGGAGATAAAGTGTGTAAAATTATTATAGATAGTGGAAGTTGTGTGAATGCAATATCTACTAATGTTGTTAAGAGCTTAAGCTGACCCATAGCTACATATCCTAGCCCATATAAGGTATCCTGGATTGATGCTATATCAATTCCTATTAGGTTACAATGCCAGGTTTGATGCAAAACAAATAAGATGATGCGATGCGGAAGTAAATTAAGACTATTTTTTTTTTTTTTGTGTTTTGTTAGAAGTTGGCTTGACTCAAAAACAAGGCTAATTAATATTGAAAGAAAATATGCACTGAAAGAAAGCACAATTCAAAAGAGCAGATTATCAGAGTAATAAAGAAGTAGGATCGCTGGGGATTGAGAAACCCCCAGACCTAGGGTTTACTCCTCTTTCAGGAAATAGACGAAGAGAAAAGAGAAGGTTTTATTCCTGACTGTGATATCTCTCTTTGCTTCAATTGAAGGACACTCTCAAGCAGATTGTAGGATCCTTGGAGATGGGGTATCTTCGCAATGGATCCTCGGATTGTAGTCCTATGGCAAGGTTGGCCTTCTTCTCGTACTCTAGATCTGGAAAGGATGAAGAACAAGATAAAGATGTAAGAAACTCAAGGAAGAGACCTTTACCTGGGATAGCTCCAGACTGCTCGAACTTTGAAGATGAGGGAAGAGTATGGAGGTGGCGATGGAAGATGGAGTGGATTTAGGGTTTTACTGGTAGGGCAGCGGCTTGCAGATGAAAAGGACCTAGGGCTTGATATAGTGGGCGGTGGCTTGGAGAAGGAGATGGCGGCCTTGAATGAAGTGGAATAGGGTTTAGGAATTTGGGTGTTGGCGGCTAGGATGATGAAAGGAAATTAGGGTTGGCGGCCAGGGATGAAAACGGGACAGGGTTTTGGTAACTTTGGAGATCTCTCACCTCCTCAAGGCTCCAATGGAACCCGGATTTACTCCCTCACAGAGCTCAACACTCAAAGAAGTGCAGAAGAAGAGAACACAAGGTTGCTCAACACAAGAAAAGATTTCATTTACTCATTCTAATCAAAAGATTACATAAGGGTCCAATATATAGACCTTGCAAGAGAAACAAAATTACACTACTTCCCATATGGGACTAAACATTCATCCTAAGCATGAAAAACTTTCCCTTGACCGACCAGGCTTCTTTTCTTGGAGGGGCGGCCTCAAATGCAAGGTGATGGCTTCATATGGCAGGTATGTGGGGCACCTCCTAGTTCTTCTCCTTAAGTCATGGGTTTTCCTTCCATGACTTGCTCTTTCTTGGAAGAAAATACTCATCTCCTAGTCTTTCTCCCCAAGACTAGGCTCCTTCCATTCATAGCCAGGTACTTTAGGCAGGTGTGGGCGCCTACCTTGAAGTCCTCTCCAAGAAAAATCCCTTGGTCCTTTAGCTTGGTTACTTTTGGCAGCTTGTGGGAGCCTTCCTTGACTTCTCCTAAGAAGATTTTCTTGCTCTCTTGGGCTTGGGGACCAGGGACACTGGGATGAAATTTGGCGCCAACTGGTCCTGGGAGTGTGGTTGGGAGTGTGGCATCCACTTGCATTTGGCCTTGGAAGAAAAAATGATGCCATAGGGAATGGCGCCAACCAGGACTTGACTTGGACATAGACTGAGTCAACATGACTCAACAAAATGAAATGCAGACTCAAAGAAATAAAATAATCTGTTTGACCAGGTCAACCCTTATTACAAACCCTAATCTTCGGGCAAGCTCATTCAGAGATCCAGATGGAACCCTGCAGTCTTCTTCTGATTCTGGTGTCTATACCAATTCTCCCGTGGTGGGAGGAACTCGACCCTGTCGAGTAAGGCTCAAGGTGGCTATGGTATCTCTCTAAGAGATCTGGATCCAGCTCTTGTAATTCATCTCGGGAGATCCAAGAGTCATCAGAATCTGGCCTTCCTTGACAGCGGACCAGGTATCTTTGGTATCCTCGATTACGAGTAGAGATAACCTGATCATCCAGGATCTTTTCAATCTATTCTTTCCTCACTGGCCAGTTTGTTGGTGGACACACAGGGTTGGGTTCACTCTCAAGAACAGGATTAGGCTCAAAAGGCTCACTGGGAATCACAGCTGGCTCTCTATACTCTATTAGGTCTGTAATGTTGAAAGTGGGGCTAATGCCTAGTTCTGGAGGCAACTCGAGCACATACTCATTGGATCCTACTCTCTTCACCACTCTAAATGGTCCATCTACTCTAGCATGTAACTTTCTAACGGTTCCAGGAGAAAACCGTTCAGGCCTTAACCTAATCATTACATAGTCTCTCTCAATAAAAGTTTTGACTTGCCTTTGAGAATCAGCCAACTTCTTATAAGTTTTATTACTTAAATTTATTTTGGCATGAATTTCTTTATGCAAGTCTTTTATATGCTATGCAAAAACTTCAGCAGACTTAGAGACTCGTGTGTGGATGGTAAAGGGGCTAGGTCAAGAGGTGTGTGAGGTTTGTACCCATGCATAATTTCAAATGGACTCTTACCTGTAGACATATTGACCGAGTCATTGTATGCAAATTCAGCCCTAGGTAAGTACAAATTCCAATTCCTAGTGTTTTCACCCATAAGACATCTTAGCAGATTGCCTAAGCTATGGTTCACTACCTCGGTTTGGCCATCAGTTTGGGGATGATAGGCAGTTGAAAACTAAAGTTTTGTCCCTAACTTATGCCAAAGGATTTTCCAAAAATAGCTGGTGAATCGGACATCACTATCTGAAACAATTGTCTTAGGTAGGCCATGGAGTCTAACTCTCTCATTAAAGAACTGGGTGGCTACCTTAGATGCATCAAAAGTCGGGGAACAAGGCAAGAAGTGGGCCATCTTAGAAAATCGGTCGACTACGATACAGATAGAGTCATGCCTCCTCTGGGTCTTTGGCAAACCTAACACAAAGTCCATACTCACATCTTGCCAAGGACGATCTGGGACAGGGAGTGGGGTATAAAGGCCGGTGTTCTGTTTTCGCTGTTTGGTAACAGCGCAGGTCCGACACCTAGCCATAATGCGTGCTACATCTCTTTTTAAGCAAGGCCAGAAAAAGTGGTCTTCAACAGCCAGGGTGGTCTTGTCTTTTCCAAAATGGCCTGCTAGACCCCCAGCATGAATTTCCCAAATCAGAAATTCCCTAAGAGAAGTTCTAGGGATGCAAAGCCTATTCTTAAAGAACAGAAAGCCATCTAAAAGGGTATAATCCTTATAATCACTAGATGGTCCTTGAGCTAGATCCTGATACACAGTCTTAAAATCCAGACACGACTCATATTCCTCTTTGATCTGCTCAAACCCTACAACTTCAGCCCTAACAGAATTCAATAACAAAGATCAACGACTAAGGGCATCAGGTACCTTATTTTCAGTCCCAGCCTTATGTTTCAAAACAAAAGTATAGGACTGGATATACTCTACCCACTTAGCATGCCTAGGGTTAAGCTTCTTTTGGGAATTCAGGAATCTAAGAGCCTCATGGTCCGAAAACAGCATAAATTCCTGCGGTAGTAAATAATGTCTCCAGTAACGCAAAGCTTGCACTACCGCATAAAATTCTTTATCATAGGTAGAATACATAAGCTTATCATCATTAAGTTTTTCACTAAAGAATGCTACAGGATGATTCTTTGGCTTAGGACTCCACCTATACCAACACCTGAAGCATCACAGGCAACCTCAAATACTTTAGAAAAGTCGGGTAACCTCAAAATGGGTGCTTGGGTCATCCTATCCTTAAGATCTAGGAAGGCTTTGTGGGCTGCTCTAGTCCACTAAAATTCCCCCTTCCTAATATAGTTTGTGATAGGAGCAACTACAGTACTAAACCCCTTGATGAGTCGTCTATAGAAAGTAGCCAAGCCATGGAAACTCCTAACTTCATGCACACTGGTCGGCTCTGGCCATTCTACTATGGACCTAATCTTCTCTGGATCGGCAGCCATGCCATCAGGGGTTACTACAAAACCAAGGAAGATAACTCTACTGGTCATGAATTCACACTTCTTGAGATTACCGTAGAGAATATCATTCCTCAAAACTTGGCAGACTTGTCTAAGGTAGCCTAGGTGGTCTGCAGTGGTCTTATTATAGATCAGGATGTCATCGAAATAGACCACTACAAACATCCATATGAAAGCTCTAAGCACCTGGGTCATAATCCTCATGAAAGTACTAGGGGCATTGGACAACCCAAAAGGCATAACAACCCATTAGTAGAGACCATCCTTAGTTTTGAAAGCGGTTTTCCACTCATCCCCTGGTCTAATTCTAACCTGATGATAGCGTTCTTGAGATCAATTTTGGAAAAAACCATTGCACCGGCCATCATATCTAGCATGTCATCTAGTTTAGGGATGGGGAACCTATACTTGATTGTGATTTTGTTGATGGCACGACTATCAACACACATCCTCCACGTGCCATCTTTCTTTGGGGTCAGTATTGCAGGGACTGCACAAGTGATAAGACTCTCTCTAATGAACCCCTTCCTCAACAATTCTCCAACCTGCTTTTGCAGTTCCTCATGCTCAGATGGATTCATCCTATAATGGGGCAAGTTGGGTAAAGTAGCTCTTGGGATTAAATCTATGGAATGTTGGATATCCCTAAGAGGTGGAAGGTGGTCTGGCAGATACTCGGGAAAAATATCTTCAAATTCTTCTAACAAAGGCCTAACTTCCTGAGGAGGCTCTGAGGGTGTAGGAGTCCTAAGTTCCTTAGTAGTCAACATCCAAATGGGTGAACCACTATGAATTTCTTGTTCTAGATCCTTAGCACTAATTAGGTTCACTCTAGTGTTCATCTCTTTGACCTTATTGGGTCCTTTAGCTACCCTGTCCTTAGGAGGGACTGAATGGATTGTGATCTTTTTCCCATTAAAACTAAAGACACAGGTATTGGATTTTCCTAAGAGGGTGGCATCATGATCATATAACCAAGGTCTCCCAAGAATTATACTGCTCACCCCCATGGGTAAGACATCACACCAAATCTTCTCTTGATAGGATTGCATCTGGATTTGGACTTGACATCTATACTGGATGGGTATAGAGGTAAAGTCTACCCAAGAAACCTTATAGGGGTTGGGGTGGGGGACTGGGGTTAAGCCTAACATTTTGATAGTGCTAGCAGAAATGGCATTCACATAGCTCCCACTATCTATGATGATCTTACATACCTTATCCCCTAATTTAAGGAAAGTCTGTAGGATGTTAGTCCTTCACCAATCCTCCTGAACTCTGCTCTAGGACAGGATGCATCTCACAACTCCTAACTGGTCAGACTTTGTGGGTTCCTCCTCTCCTTCATACTCATCAACCAAGTTCATTCCGGCCTCATAAACTTCTTCTTCAAATTCCTCATTGGGCCCAGAATTCTCTTCCTCTCCCTCTTCTATGTAAAGGGATCTACGTGGGCACTGGCTAGAAACATGACCTACCCTATGGCACTTAAAATAGGCTATGGCTATACACTGGCAGGGGATATGACCTAGTTTCTAACACTTAAAATAGGTGATACTAGAACTAGGGGTTCTCTGGGTGTCAAGTGCCTTACCTTTGTCCATGGGTCTAGGGGTGGGAACACCTTGAAAAGGTTTGCTAGGGGTAACTTGGCTAGGTCCATTTCTTGGGATTGGGGCACTAACCCTAGAAGGTATAGGTCCTCTTTGAAATTTCTCAGAGTTCAGTCCAATCTGATATGCTTGGTCTAGGTCAGTAACCTCTCTCAGAAACAACTCCCTCTTAATGTCTTCCCTAAGTCCAGCCCTAAATCTAGACAAAGTGACCTCATGGGCTTCACTCACATCACATCTCATCAAGTACTCATCAAAGGTGGATATGTAATCTGAGACAGATCGGTTCCCTTGTTTCAAGGTTTGTCATTGGTCTAACAGATTCTGCTGGTATGAAATGGGTAGGTACTTATCTCTAAGCTTTTCTTTCATACCCTGCCAAGTGGTTATGGGCTCAACATTTCGTCTCCTAGTGGTTAGCTCAATGTTCCCCCAGTATAACCTAGCTTGACGCACTAAATTCATCTTGTTAAACTTGAACTTCCTTTCCTCAGACATGGTATACCACTCAAAGTACTGGTCCATCTCACCCTCTCAATCAGAATACACCTTAGGGTTTAAGCTACCATCAAAAGTGGGTGCATCTAATTTGATGTTCCGGATGAACCTATCATCTCTATCTTCAGGGTCTAGGTCAGGCCTCCTATGATTAGGTTCAGGATCTCTGTATAAAGGTCTTCTAGGCTCCTGGTGTGGGTGAGGTTGAGGCACATTAAAATCTGGGTCAGGAGTCCAATCCTGATGTCTAGGTTCCTCAAGTACTTGGACTCGATCCCTAAGCTGGGTAAGATCCTCACGGACTTGATCCCTAAACTGGGCAACAATATCAGTCATATCCTGACTCAATTTGGTCATACTTTTGGTAAGAGTTCTAATCATGGCCTCTAAATCAGGTTGGGTTTGACCAGGTTGGTAGGGTACTCCGTTCCAGGTGGACATGATGAGGCAAGCAAGCACACCAAATGAGACTCGACTGAAACAACTACGGGCTAACTAGACCTAGAGCCCAAACTAGATGCACAATCAGAGTGGCAAGCTAGCCTGTAGTAACTCGGGACTCAGCCAGGCAGGTGTAAGGGGAGTGTTAGGCCCCTAATTGCCAATCCTAGACACCAATCAGTAATTGGCCAGGTAGGCGGACCAGCACACAAGCCCTTTGGGATAGAATCCTTAAACCACCGTTCTAGACACTGAGCACAAAGCACACGTAGAGTAACAAGACAAACTGACTCAACACTAGCCTAGGCCCGACCAGTTGGTGTCCCTAGCCCACTAGGGCAAATTAGGTCTAATTAATTTTAAGATTAAAGGCTTAGGTTCGAATGCACGGGAGGTGGTTTTGGGCTAAGGAGAGGGTCTCAATCCTCCCCTTTTGTTGCAACTTTGGTACCCTTAAGATAGATTCAATTTATGCACACTCAAATAAAAAAATAGCTTGCAGAAAATAGAAAAGCAGAACAACAGTAAAATTGATCTCAGAAAATCTACATAAATTAATAAATCATGAAAATTTTATGTAAATTACTTTCAATTATACTGGTTCCAGCAAAATAAGAATTACTTAATTTGAAAATTTTTGCAGGGAGAAACAATTCGAATAACAGGTAAGCTACTGGCAGAAAACAGAACGTGTGTCCAATTTACAATCCCTGCCTAGATGTTATAACCCAGTGGAACCCCTACACGCCCTAGGAACCCCCATGGAATGGGAGGAGGAGGCTTGCGTCTCACTTGTTCCTAGGACCGGACAGCCAGGGGAGTCTACTCCAGGCAGCAAAAGTAAAAAGGAATGAAAAAATAATCAAACAAGCAAGAACCCTAGACAGGGCTCTGATACCAAAAATGATGCAGAACAAATACGATGATGCGATGCGGAAGTAAATTAAGACTATTTTTTTTTTTTTTTTTTTTTTTTTTTTTGTGTTTTGTTAGAAGTTGGCTTGACTCAAAAACAAGGCTAACTAATATTGAAAGAAAATATGCACCGAAAGAAAGTACAATTCAAAAGAGTAGATTATCAGAGTAATAAAGAAGTAGGATCGCTGGGGATTGAGAAACCCCCAGACCTAGGGTTTACTCCTCTTTCAAGAAACAGACGAAGAGAGAAGAGAAGGTTTTATACCTGACTGTGATATCTCTCTTTGCTTCAATTGAAGGACACTCTCGAGCAGATTGTAGGATCCTTAAAGACGGGGTATCTTCGCAATGGTCTTCGGATTGTAGTCCTATGGTAAGGTTGGCCTTCTTCTCGTACTCTAGATCTGGAAAGGATGAAGAACAAGATAAGGATGTAAGAAACTCAAGGAAGAGTCCTTTACCGAGGATAGCTCCGGATTGCTCGAACTTTGAAGATGAGGGAAGAGTATGGAGGTGGCGGTGGAAGATGGAGTGGATTTAGGGTTTGGCTGGTAGGGCAGCGGCTTGCAGATGAAAAGGACCTAGGGCTTGATATAGTGGGCTGTGGCTTGGAGAAGGAGATGGCGGCATTGAATGAAGTGGGAATAGGGTTTAGGAATTTGGATGTTGGCGGCTAGGATGATGAAAGGAAATTAGGGTTGGCGGCCAGGGATGAAAACGGGGCAGGGTTTTGGTAACTTTGGAGATCTCTCACCTCCTCAAGGCTCCAATGGAACCTGGATTTACTCCCTCACGGAGCTCAACACTCAAAGAAGTGCCTAAGAAGAGAACACAAGGTTGCTCAACATAAGAAAAGATTTCATTTACTCATTCTAATCAAAAGATTACATAAGGGTCCAATATATAGACCTTGCAAGAGAAACAAATTACATTACTTCCCATGTGGGACTAAACATTCATCCTAAGCATGAAAAAGTTTCCCTTGACCGACCAGGCTTCTTTCCTTGGAGTGGGCAGTCTCAAATGCAAGGTGATGGCTTCATATGGCAAGTATGTGGGGCACCTCCTAGTTCTTCTCCTTAAGTCATGGGTTATCCTTCCATGACTTGCTCTTTCTTGGAAGAAAATACTCATCTCCTAGTCTTTCTCCCCAAGACTAAGCTCCTTCCATTCATAGCCAGGTACTTTAGGTAGGTGTGGGCGCCTACCTTGAAGCCCTCTCCAAGAAAAATCCCCTGCATCTTTAGCTTGGTTACTTTTGGCAGCTTGTGGGCGCCTTCCTTGACTTCTCCTAAGAAAATTTTCTTGCTCTCTTGGGCGTGGGGACCAGGGACACTAGGATGAAATGTGGTGCCAACTGGTCCTGGGAGTGTGTCTGGGAGTGTGGTGTCCACTTGCATTTGGCCTTGGAAAAAAAAATGACGCCCTAGGGAATGGTGCTAACCAGGACTTGACTTGGACTTAGACTGAGTCAACATGACTCAACGAAATGAAATGCAGACTCAAAGAAATTAAATAATCTGGTTGACCAGGTCAACCCTTATTACAAACCCTAATCTTCGGGCAAGGTCATTCAGAGATCC
This sequence comes from Areca catechu, assembly GCA_021397845.1. NCBI lineage: Eukaryota > Viridiplantae > Streptophyta > Magnoliopsida > Arecales > Arecaceae > Areca > Areca catechu. The sequence continues at coordinate 104,632,952 of CM038040.1, forward strand.
ACATGGAACCCTGAAGTCTTCTTCTGATTCTGGTGCCGCACCGAGGTTCCAGTCCAAGTTCAATCCTACCTAGAGAAGGTATGGTGTGACGTGATTCCAATGGGGGTTAGTAGCATCATATTATGCAGACCATGGTTATATAACCATGACACAACCCTCTTTGACCGATCTAACTCGTGTTCATTTAAATACCATGAAAAAAGAATTGTGATCAATTCAACTCCACCCAAAGACAATACTAAAAGAAGGCCTAGTCATTTAAAGGAAAAGGAACCAGGATGAACCTAATTACTGCTAAAGAGTTAGAATATGATATCGCTGAAGGTTCAACAGTCTAGATTCTGACTGCTAAAGAAGTCCATGATGAACCCCAAAAAGAACATCCTAAGGAGATTTTAGATTTTCTAACAGAATTTAAGAACGTATTTCTTGAAGACCTCCCTGATTGTTTACCTCCATTAAGGGACATACAACATGCTATAGACCTAGTCCCAGAAGCTACCTTGCTAAATTAACGTCACTATAGGATGAATCCTATTGAGCGTAAGGAATTACATAGGTAAGTTGAGAATCTTCTTAGAAAAAGGTTTATTAAGGAATGTTTGAGCCCTTGTGCTGTTCCAACCCTTTTGACTCCTAAAAAGGATGGAACTTGGTGCATGTGTGTAGATAGTAGAGCCATAAATAAGATTACAGTGAAATATAGGTTTCCAATACCTCGCCTTGATGACATGTTAGATATGATGGCCGATGCTACCATATTTTTCAAAGATAGACCTTAAGAGTGGCTATATCATAAGGTTAGAATTAGGCTCGAGGATGAATGGAAGATTGCATTTAAGACTAAGGATGGCTTATACGAGTGCTTAGTGATGCCTTTTGTATATCGAATGCACCTAATACTTTTATAAGAGTTATGACTCAAGTTTTGAAATCATTTATTGGAAAATTTGTAGTGTATTTCGATGATATCCTCATATATATTAAAAATAAAAAGGATCACTCAGACCATCTTCAGGAAGTTTGTCAAGTTCTTAGATGAGATAATCTTTAAGCAAATTTAAAAAAATGTAGTTTTATGACCCCAAGGATTATTTTCCTAAATTTTTTAGTAACTGCTGAAGGAGTATCGACAGACCTCGAGAAGATCAAATCCATAGTTGAGTGGCCTATCCCTAGGAATGTTCATGATGTTCAGAGTTTTTATGGATTAGCTACTTTATATAGGAGATTTATTCTAGGGTTTAGTATGATTGTTGCACCCAAAACTAATTGTATGAAAAAGTAAAAGTAAACTGATGCAGGTGGTTTGACAAGATCCTACACTAGGCATGCAAACATCTGTGGGAGCAGATTGGATTTTAAAATAATTTTTAAAATTCACGCAGCGAAAATCTGCTCCACCAGGAATTAATCTAAATCTAGTTGCACTTAGGTATGTATAATCATATAAAATATTTATAAAATATTAAACAATTTAATCTATCCATGCATGATTAAAAAATTAATTTTCCATACCTTTATTCTACCTGGAATAACTTTGGAATAAACCTGGAATAGACTGGAATAATTGGAATAATGTTATTCCAGTCGTCTTCCTCCTTGGGATCCTGTTTTTGGCTTGCAAAACGTCATCGGAACACCTCCTTCTGGATCTCCATTTGCTCCCAAATTTGAGCAGCAGCAACTTGGACAAGTCTTCTTCGATTTGACACTAATAAATGCAATCAAATCTAAGCCAAAAAATTAAATAAATCACCAAATTCTATTGCCAGATTTCTGCAGCAGAACTAGGCAGCAGGCTTTAGCCTTCGTTTCGGAGCAGCTGGGGTGATCCCGGCTTGCATGGTTTGCTCCTAGGAGTAGAATGGTACTCCCTCTAGAGGGGAGACATGCCCGGGACTCTCGGATCTGCCTCCACGCACGGTGATAGCCGCCGGAAGAGGGCTTCACGGTCACAGAATTCTGCAACTAGGCAGAACAAGAGCACTTCAAACAATGGGATTTTCTCCCCTTCTAAGGCTTCTAAACCCAGCCCCAAAGGTCTCTCCTTAAGCCTCTCCAAGAAGAAGAATGCCCAGATGTTTGGTAGCTTGTTCTTGGTTCTCATATAGTGGGAGAAATTCAACTCACGGTGAAAACTTCTCCACGTTGAAACTCAACTCACAATCCACCAACAGGGAACGGCTGTTGTAGTTTATATAAGGTGCTGGGAGGGAGAGGGAGGTGGAGCGACGCGAGGCCAAGAGGCGGCTGGTGTTAACCCAATTAAACAGCCATTAAAGATGGGATTAAAGCCTTCAAAACCAGCGAGTGGAGAAGAAAGGACGCGAGCTTGGGAGTTACTATTGTTTGGCCCCAGCAAAAACAAATGACCATGTAAACGGTCAAGGAGAAAACATTGGTTCAAATAACCGGTCCAAGCCAAAAATTGGTTCAAATCCAATTTGGTTCAATTCCATTAAACCAAACGGTTCAATCCAATTGAACCTGGTTCAAGGAATAAAATTGGTTCACAACCAATGGAGGCCGAAACGAACTCCGAATCAGTTCAAAACTGATTCAGAAAAATCCTGGCGCAGTGCTGGTCAACCTGGAATATTTTTCGGTTGACACAGACAAGGCAAGACAGGGAAAAGTGTGCTCAAAAATACTGTGACAATAAAATCGAGATGATTCCCAATCGTAATCGTTATCCGGATCAGAGAGTTATCCTCTGTGGCGTATGACCTCATAGGTTCTAACCTATACGGTAGCACTAGAACAATTTCTAGTACCAGCACAGGAAACCATCTAGCAATGGGTCTCGGTGTCCGGATAGGTCGAAGATGCGGGAGCAAACTATCGAACCTCTGGCATATGGTTACCGTATAATTCATCCCTTTGACCTCAAATGCTCATCACGACTGAGATTGGGCTACCAACCCAGACTGAGTCAGTCAACTACGTGTCTCAACCTCGCAAGCCTAGTGACTCTTCACTAGGACTACCCCGACCGAGGATTTGCTAAATTGAGATACTGCGAGACATTCAATCCAAACTGTTTGGACAGGTCAATTCCATCTTGGTCCATCACTGGTCCACAAGTACTTGCCTGTACCCAGAAACCTTCCGTCATCGGATTAAAAATTCGGGTAGTCCGGCACCAAAGCACAGGGAGTTCTTTGCAAGCTACCATGATGACCTCAGGTCAGAGGGACACATATACCCATATCCAATCGTGAGTATCCCTTGGCATAAAGGGGCTGCACGGAGTCACATTCAATGAGATATCAAATATCCCACTTGCAGATCACATCAGTGTCACCACACTCATTTGGTCAAGAGGACAACCAAACGATGTGAACTATAACAACCTATACTTGATATAATACTGTCCAGTACAATATATCCTTTGGTTGTGAACAGGATTTAAGGACCACTCGATACATCCTCTCTGTATCGAAGTCAGTGTAGTCCTAAGGACTTCATCACATGGAAAGAGTTCATTTTAGGAAAATTTAGTATGTGATGAGCTGCCAAAAAAAAATATTTTATTAATTTATAAAATGAGTACAATACTGAGCACAACCGCCTACAACCCAGGCAATTGGCTTTGGGACACAATTCTCAACAACTCCCACTTGTACTAAAGCCAATCAGAAGAGTATCTAATAACTATTTCCCTTTACAATAGTCGAACTCTTTTATTCCGAGGGCTTTAGTGAAGGGGTCGGCCAAATTTTCTTTTCCATTGATCTTCAGAACATTGATGTTGCCTCGTTCAACGATCTCTCGTACGAGGTGGTAGCGCCGCAAAATGTGTTTGGTGCGGTGATGAGCTTTAGGCTCCTTAGCTTGAGCAATGGCTCCAGTGCTGTCACAGTACACCAGAACAGGACCATCTAGGGAAGGTGCCACCCCTAGCTCTCCAAGGAACTTCCGCAACTACACAGCTTCCTTTGTCACATCTGATGCTGCAATGTATTCTTCTTCGCATACCGAGTCTGCAACAGTTGCCTGCTTAGAACTTTTCCAGCAGATCGCTCCTCCATTCAGGGTAAAAACAAATCCTGACACACTCTTGCTATCATCTCTATCGACTGGAAACTGGAGTCAGAGTACCCCACAAGTTTCAAGTCAGGTTCTCCATAAATCAGCCATTGATCTTTAGTATTTCTTAAATACTTAAGGATGGACTTAACCACCTTCCAATGCGCCTCACCTGGGTCAGACTGGTATCTGCTCACTACTCCTAGTGAGTATGCCACGTCTGGTCTAGTACAAGTCATAGCATACATGATAGAGCCTACTATAGAAGCATAAGGTATTCTACTCATGTGCTCTCTTTCCTCACGAGTTGTCGCACAATCCTTCTTGGAAAGAGTAATTCCAGAACCTATCGGGAGATAGCCTTTCTTGGAATTTTCCATGCTGAACCGTTTCAACACATTGTCAATGTACGTAGACTGGGACAGTCCCGAAAGCTTCTTAGATCTATCTCTATAGATTTTCATACCTAGTATGTAAGAAGCTTCACCCAAGTCCTTCATAGAGAACTGAGATGATAACCAAACCTTTATTCCTTGTAATGCTGCGACATCATTTCCGATTAAGAGAATGTCATCAACATACAGTACTAGGAATACAATCACAGAACCATTAACCCATTTATAGATGCACGGTTCTTCTCCGTTCCTAACGAAGCCATACGATTTGATACACCTATCAAACCGTAAGTTCCAACTTGAGACTCTTGCTTGAGTCCATAGATGGACCTCTGCAACTTGCATACTTTTGATTCATCTGTGGATGTGAACCTTCAGGCTATATCATATACACCTCTTCTTCCAGCTCCCCATTCAGAAAAGCGGTTCGGACATCCATCTGCCAGATCTCGTAATCAAAATATGCTGCCAAAACAAGCATGATCCGAATGGACTTGAGCATTGCCATAGGGGAGAAAGTCTCGTCATAATCGATACCATATCGCTGACAATACCCCTTGGCAACCAAACGGGCTTTATAGGTCTCTACCTTCCCATCTGCGCCCCTTTTCCTCTTGAAGATCCATTTATACCCGATGGTTTTATTCCTTCAGGCGGATCGACCAATGTCCAAACATTGTTGATTTCTATGGACTCCATTTCGGATCGCATGGCTCCAAGCCAGGCCTCAGAGTCAGATCTCTGAAGTGCATCCATATAGGTGATCGGATCCTCATTGTTCTCATCGAGCTCAATGGGATCGCCGTCCCGGACCAAGAAATCGTAGTATCTGTCCGGGTGACGCGGTATTCTACCGGATCTCCTAATGGGTTCTGGGTGTGATTTAATCATAGCCGGTTCTACGATGTCCTTAGAGTGTGTAGTTTCTTCTATTGGCCGAACTTCATCAAGTTCAATCTTAGAAGCTATAGTTCCTTCTCCAAGGAACTCCTTTTCCAAAAAGATAGCTCTAAGAGCAACGAACACCTTTTGTTCATTCTCCAAGTAGAAGAAATACCCTTTGGTTTCCTTAGGATAACCAATGAATAAACACCTGTCAGACTTAGGACCAAGTTTGTCTGAGTCTAAATGCTTTACGTAAGCCGGACAACCCCAAACCCGAAGGTGTGAGATTGAGGTTTACGCCCATTCCACATCTCATACGGAGTGGAGACAACAGACTTACTTAGAACATTATTTAATAAGTAACAGGCTGTCTGAAGTGCATATCCCCAAAAGGATAGCGGCAGAGTTGCAAAGCCCATCATGGATCGAACCAAGTCTAACAAGGTTCGATTCCTCCTTTCGGACACACCATTCAACTGTGGTGTTCCTGGAGGAGTCCACTGAGAGAGAATTCCATTCACCTCAAGATATGTCAAAAAAGCACCAGATAAGTATTCACCACCTTGATCAGATTGAAGGTTTTAATACTTTTTCCAGTTTGCTTTTCTACTTCATTACGGTATCGTTTGAACATTTCAAACGATTCAGACTTATGTCTCATTAAAAAGACATAACCGAATCTTGAAAAGTCATCTGTAAAAGTAATGAAATATTTGTATCCTTCTCTGGCACTAACTGATATCGGTCCACATACATTAGTATGTATTAGACTCAGAAGTTCTGTAGCTCGTTCACCCTTTCCAGTAAAAGGTGACTTGGTCATTTTACCAAGTAAACAGGATTCATAAGTGGGCAGTGATTCAGAATCACTGACCTCGAGAAGTCCATCTCCTCGCATATTGTTTATCCTATTTTGGTTAATATGACCTAGCCTACAGTGCCAAAGATACAAATTATTGATATCATCTAACCTTGGACATTTGCTAGAAGTGTACATTACACTAACAGGCCTTGATAGTACGTATATGCCATTATTTAATCTAGCTTTTATTATAACAGAGTTATTCAAAATAATATTGCAAAAATCTCCTTTTATTGAAAGTTCAAAACTATAATTGGCCAAAAGGCCTACAGAGATTATGTTCATAATGAAACTAGGACAATAGTGACAGTCGACTAGTTCGATAGTACAAGACTCAAAGACAAGATGCAGGACTCCGATAGCCAGTACTGGAACATGATTTCCATTCCCGATGCTCAGAAACTGTTCTCCATCTTCAAATCTTCTGCTAACTTGAAGTCCCTGTAATGAATTACAAACATGAATTGGACTACCAGTATCCAATACCCAGTTAGCAGTATCAACAATTGAGTAATACAAGGTTTTATCATATAAATACCTTGTTCAGCAGACTTCTGCTTCCTCGGCCTGTTCGGATCAAGGGATGCAATATAAAGAGGATAGTTCCTCTTCTAGTGTCCCTTCTTCTTGTAGTAGAAACACTCTACAGAAGACTGATCAGCCTTATACTTCCTGGTCTGACTAGGGCCAGGAACATTCTGTACCTTCTTTTCCTTTTTATTTATTTTCTTTTTCCCTTTCTAAAGGGATGATGACATCTACTTCCTCCCACTAAATTCATCACCCCCTTATTCAGTTGGTGGTCTTTCTCGAAAGTCGTAGTAACTCCAAAAGACCATGGTAGTAGAGCAGGCTTGTTCATTCTATAATGATCAAGAAAATCAAGATAGGAGGAGGGAAGAGAATTCAGGATCGCATCCTTGCCGAGTTGCTCATGCAAGGGGCATCCGAGTTTGCCCAACTTTTTCAATCAACTCGATCATGTACAATACATGATCAGGGACTGAACCGCCATTCGGCATCTTGGAGTTGTAGATGGAACAAGACACTTTGTATCTGTTCTACATCATCCAGAGTGCCGAAGGATTCCTTGAACTGGTGCGGGCACCAGACTCAGAAGAAGACTTCAGAGCTCCATCTGGATCTCTGATTGACATTGCCCGAGAAATTAGGGTTTGTAATAAAGGTTGACCTGGTCAACCAGTTTATTTATTTTTATTTATTTCTTGAGTCACCATTTAAATTTTGTTGAGTCATGTTGACTCGGTGCAAGTCCCGATGTGGTTTCAATTTGGTCCAAAATGGTGCCACATTTGTCTTCCAATCAAATCAAGGTTCAAGCAAGTGGAGGCCACACTCCAAGCCACACGCCCAGCCACACTCCGAGCACATGCCAGAGTCCAGGAGGCGCCACAGAGGCATCCCAGTGTCATGGTCCCCACACCCAAAGAAGAAAAAATCAAATTGGAAGCTAATTTAAAGGAGGCGCCCATACCTGCCTATTTTACCTAAGCAAAGAAGGAAGAAACTTCTCTTGGAGAAGAAATCAAGAAGGACATCCAATTGAAGTTCAAATCAAAATCAAAGAGCTTAACTTGGAGTGGAAGAAAGAAGAAATGCCATAAGAAGAGGAGGACTCCAAATCCAAATCCAACTCCAAAGGAGGCGCCATAAAAATTCCAAAAAAAAATTCCTTTATGGCCGTCCCAATTTTTTTGAAGTCTTGGTCGACCAAGAGAGAAGATTTTCTACCTAATCTAGGGTTTGGAGGAGTTTAGTCCCACATGGGAATTTGTACAAGCTAGGAGAAAATTTTAGGTCTATATAATAGACCTCTCTTTGTAACTTTGAAAATCAATGAAGAAAAATTATTTTGCTATTCTCTTGTGTTGAGTGACCTTGGTTTCTCTTCTTCCGCACTATTCTAAGTGTTGAGCTCCGTGAGGGGGTAATCCGGGTTCCATTGGAGCCTTGAGGAGGTGAGAGATCTCCATCTTTATCCAAAACCCTAGGTTAGCCACTTGAAATTCCAAAACCCTAGCCACCTTTCATTATTTTCCATCCACCAAACCCTAGATCCATCCATCTCCCACGGCCTCTCTCTCTCTACAAGTCCAGGCCGTCCACCTTCATCCAGATCCAGTCCGGCTACTTCAGATCCAGAGCAAGTTCCAAGGAAAATCACATTAGCCTCCAGGAGAATCCAGTTTTCAGCAATTTCGATCTTCAAGTTCATCAACCTGGTAAATCTTTTCCTTGACTCTCTGATTCCATCAATTGTCTTTCTTCTCTTCCAGATCTTGAGTTCAGGAGAAGCCAACCCGCCAAAGGCCCAGTATTGGAGGATCCATTACGAAGATATCCGACTCCGAGGATCCAACAATCTGCTCGGGAGAGTTCTTCCACCAAAATCTGTGAAGATCATTGTCTGGTTAGATAACCCTTCCCTTCTCTTTATTTCTGTTATGTTGAAAGCTCGGAGTGAAACCCTAGGTCTGGGAGTTTCTCAACCCCCAGCGATCCATTGCTTCTGAATTACTCTGATAATTTAGTTTCCTTAAAGTTGTGCTTTCAATTATCACATTAGTATCTTTCAATTTAGGTTAACTTTTTTTTGATTTGAAGCCAACTTCTACAAACCTATAAAAACCACAAAAAAATTAGTTAATCTTAATTTACTTCTGCATCGCATCCCTTTATTTGTTCTGCATCATTTTTGGTATCAGAGCTTCTGTTCTACATCATTTTTGGTATCAGAGCCCAGTCTAGGGTTTCAGATTTGCTTGCTTTCTTTGATTATTCTCTTTTTATTTTGTCTGCTCGAAGTAGACTCCCAGGACGTCCGGTCCTAGGAACTAAGCGAGGCGCAAGCCTCCTCCTCCCATTCCACGGGTGTTCCTAGGGCGTGTAGGGGATCCATTGGGTTATAACTTCGTAGCAGGGATTATAAACGGGGAAGACAATCTAGTTGCAGCCCGTAATTATCCTGTTGTCTGAATTATTTCTCCCTGCATAAAACTCCGAATTGCATGATTTTTGCTTCGTTGAAACCAGTATAATTGAACCTATTTTCCATAATTTTTCTTTGATTTATTGGTTTCGGTAAAAATTCTGAGAATTAAAACACAGCAACTCTGTTTTTTGTGTTCTGCAATTCAATTCTTTTTGGAGTGATCATCTCATAATTTACTTAAGGGCAATTGAGCATCTAAGATAAGGGGAGGAGTTGATTACCTCTCCTTAGCCCAAAACCACCATCCAATCATTCGAACCTAGACCTAATTTAAAATCAGTTAGACCTAATTTGCCCTAGTGGGCTAGGGACACCAATTGGTCGGGTCTAGGCTAGTGTTGAGTCAGTTTGCCGAGTTATTCTGTGTGTGCTTAGCACTCAGTGTCTAGAACGGTGGTTCAGGGATCCATTCCCGAAGGGCTTGTGTGCTGGTCCGCCTACCTGGCCAATCACTGATTGGTGTCTAGGATTGGCAATCAGGGACCTAACACTCCCCTTACACCTGCCTGGCTGAGTCCTGAGTTACTACAGGCTAGCTTGCCACTCTGATTGGGCATCTAGTTTGGACTCTAGGTCTAGTGATCTAGTAGTCGATTTAGTCTAGTCTCATTTTGTGTGCTTGCTTGAATCATCATGTCTACCAGAAACGGAGTGCCATATCAACCTGGTCAAACCCAACCTGATTTAGAGGCCATGGTTAGAGCTCTTACTGAGAGCATGAACAAGTTAAGCCAGGATTTGACTGCTACTGTTACCCAGTGTAAAGAACAAGTCCATGAGAATTTTACCCAGCTTAGGGATCAAGTCCAAGTCCTTGAGAAACGTAGACATCAAAATTGGATCCCTGATCCAAAATTTAATAGGCCCCAACCTCATCCATACCAGGAGCCTAGGAGGACCTTATACCGTGATCCCGAGCATAACCTTAGGAAGCCTAACCATGATATCTATAGTGTAGATCGTGTCTATGAGAGGTCCTTACAATATTCTAGACCAGTCACTCAACAATCCAAGTCTTCTAGATCAAACCATTTTGATCCACACCCATGCCCAAGTAAGGTCTCTACTAGCTTGAAACCCAGTGTGACCCAGGTTCCTATATCTCAAGAATGCTTGTTTTGTGGAGAAAGAGGCCATAAATCTAGTCAGTGCCCATGCATAGGACTGGCTTGTGCACAGCTAAGTGGTAAGAATCCTAAGGATGACATTAATGAGGGAGAACCCAAGCCTACCAATGAGGAAGAACGGTTAGGTATGACAAGCCTAGAATCAGTTGACCCGATTACCACTGACCCGAAACCCATTGAAGATGGCATCGAGGAAGTATATGATGCTGGCTTAAGTCTAGTTGATGAATATGAGGGGGAAGAACTTGAAGAATGTGACATTGATACTATTGGTTCCTTACCTGAGGAGACCTTGGAGAGCAACCAACTGGTAGGACCTAGTTCAGAAATTCAAGAGATTTGTGAGAACCAGGTTCCTTTAGTCAAATACCCCCAGGAAGAACTCATAGTGTTAGCCCGAGCTATTAGTTCGTACCCTCTAATGACAGTCATACCCCAAGTACCAATTGAAGATCTTTGCACTGAACTGTTTAAGTTTGCCCACCCTATGGTAGATCCTCTCCTTAGGATGACTGAATCAAGCCTCTTACAATTGGACCTTGTCCCATGCCCAGCCACTAAGGTCTCTCCCGTAATCTCAGTTGAACATCCTTATCTTGAGCAGATTGATTCTCCCAGTCCTGTAGAAGTCCTCCTTATGACCCCAGACCCCTTCCTTCGCATGACTGACCTACCCTTCTATAGAGTATACCTTTCCTCACCCATAGGTCAAATTTCAAGTCTTGAGGTCATCATCCATAGGCCCTTCCATGAATCATTATTTAATCCATTTCTTGAGAAAGTGGATCATTGTTTGCTTAGAGAACAAACCTTAACTATTGCAATCACATGTCCTAGGCTACTCCCCGAACCATCTCTTGATCCATTCCTAGGAATAGCAAACTTTTTCTTTCGTAAGGATGACCAGTTGACACTCATAGATCACCATTCAAACCTTCAGGTCACCACCTTTAATCAGCAGGTAATTCAAGACTCCACCTCATATTTCCTCCATTTCTCTAGGACTTCCAATGCTTCTTACACCATCCAAGTATACTTTGTCGAAGTCTTTAGAGTGAACCACGTGTCAGAACCTATTAGGTTTGCCACCTACTTCTGGAAGATCTTATGGCACCTACTAGGTACCCATGATAAGTTTTCATGCTCTGCATGCCATCCTCCGACCCAAGGTCAAACCTAGAGAGCCGTAGTTTGTTAGGTTTAGACCTAGGGTTCCTTTGAATAAAGTCCATTCTTTAGGAATGCATCGTCGGTCGAGTTTAGGTCAATGTCTCAGATTTTGGTTAAGTGAGAATACCAGGAGTTGGGATTTATACCTACCAAGGGCAGAATTTGCGTACAATGACTCGGTCAATAGGTCTACGGGTAAGAGTCCATTTGAAATTGTACATGGGTACAAACCTCACACACCTCTTGACCTAGTCCCTTTACCTGTCCACACTCGAGTCTCCGAATCTGCTGAGAATTTTGCACAGCATGTAAAAGACTTGCATAAAGAAATTCATGCCAAAATAAATTTAAGTAATGAAACTTATAAGAAGTTGGCTGATACTCAAAGGCGAGTCAAATCTTTTGTTGAGGGAGACTATGTGATGATTAGGTTAAGGCCTGAGCGGTTTCCTCCTGGAACCGTTAGAAAGTTACATGCTAGGGGAGCTGGACCATTTAGAGTGGTAAAGAGAGTAGGATCCAATGCCTATGTGCTCGAGTTGCCTCCAGAACTAGGCATTAGCTCTACTTTCAACATTACAGACTTAGTAGAGTACAGGGAGCCAGCTGTGATTCCTAGTGAGCCTTTTGAGCCTAACCCAATCATTGAGAGTGATCCCGACCCTGTGTGTCCACCAACAAACTGGTTTGTGAGGAAAGAGCATATTGAAAAGATCCTGGATGATCAGGTTATCTCTACTCGTAATCGAGGATACCAAAGGTACCTGGTCCGCTGGCAAGGAAGGCCAGATTCTGATGACTCTTGGATCTCCCGAGAAGAATTACAAGAATTGGACCCAGACAACTTGGAGAGATACCAGAGCCAACTTGAGCCTTACTCGACAGGGTCGAGTTCCTCCCACCCCGGGAGAATTGGTGCGGGCACCAGACTCAGAAGAAGACTTCAGAGCTCCATCTGGATCTCTGATTGACATTGCCCGAGAAATTAGGGTTTGTAATAAAGGTTGACCTGGTCAACCAGTTTATTTATTTTTATTTATTTCTTGAGTCACCATTTAAATTTTGTTGAGTCATGTTGACTCGGTGCAAGTCCCGATGTGGTTTCAATTTGGTCCAAAATGGTGCCACATTTGTCTTCCAATCAAATCAAGGTTCAAGCAAGTGGAGGCCACACTCCAAGCCACACGCCCAGCCACACTCCGAGCACATGCCAGAGTCCAGGAGGCGCCACAGAGGCATCCCAGTGTCATGGTCCCCACACCCAAAGAAGAAAAAATCAAATTGGAAGCTAATTTAAAGGAGGCGCCCATACCTGCCTATTTTACCTAAGCAAAGAAGGAAGAAAACTTCTCTTGGAGAAGAAATCAAAGAAGGACATCCAATTGAAGTTCAAATCAAAATCAAAGAGCTTAACTTGGAGTGGAAGAAAAGAAGAAATGCCATAAGAAGAGGAGGACTCCAAATCCAAATCCAACTCCAAAGGAGGTGCCATAAAAATTCCAAAAAAAATTCCTTTATGGCCCGTCCCAATTTTTTTTGAAGTCTTGGTCGACCAAGAGAGAAGATTCTCTACCTAATCTAGTGTTTGGAGGAGTTTAGTCCCACATGGGAATTTGTACAAGCTAGGAGAAAATTTTAGGTCTATATAATAGACCTCTCTTTGTAACTTTGAAAATCAATGAAGAAAAATTATTTTTGCTATTCTCTTGTGTTGAGTGACCTAGGTTTCTCTTCTTCCGCACTATTCTAAGTGTTGAGCTCCGTGAGGGGGTAATCCGGGTTCCATTGGAGCCTTGAGGAGGTGAGAGATCTCCATCTTTATCCAAAACCCTAGGTTAGCCACTTGAAATTCCAAAACCCTAGCCACCTTTCATTATTTTCCATCCACCAAACCCTAGATCCATCCATCTCCCACGGCCTCTCTCTCTCTACAAGTCCAGGCCGTCCACCTTCATCCAGATCCAGTCCGGCTACTTCAGATCCAGAGCAAGTTCCAAGGAAAATCACATCAGCCTCCAGGAGAATCCAGTTTTCAGCAATTTCGATCTTCAAGTTCATCAACCTGGTAAATCTTTTCCTTGACTCTCTGATTCCATCAATTGTCTTTCTTCTCTTCCAGATCTTGAGTTCAGGAGAAGCCAACCCGCCAAAGGCCCAGTATTGGAGGATCCATTACGAAGATATCCGACTCCGAGGATCCAACAATCTGCTCGGGGGAGTTCTTCCACCAAAATCTGTGAAGATCATTGTCTGGTTAGATAACCCTTCCCTTCTCTTTATTTCTGTTATGTTGAAAGCTCGGAGTGAAACCCTAGGTCTGGGAGTTTCTCAACCCCCAGCGATCCGTTGCTTCTGAATTACTCTGATAATTTAGTTTCCTTAAAGTTGTGCTTTCAATTATCACATTAGTATCTTTCAATATTAGGTTAACTTTTTTTTGATTTGAAGCCAACTTCTACAAACCTATAAAAACCATAAAAAAATTAGTTAATCTTAATTTACTTCTGCATCGCATCCCTTTATTTGTTCTGCATCATTAACTTTTGAAGGATCTCATCAGGTTGGGCCTCCTCGAATTGTGACTGAACTCGTCGTTCATAGCCGCTAACATAATGCATCGGACAGTAGTCCGATCAGAGACCCAATTTAGATAAGCGTCTCTGACCGCACTCCGTGCATTAGCAGGAGGGATTTCAGATGCCGGATCCGCTATTTCATAGAGGATCCATTCATGCTCTAGAACAAATCTTAATCTTCGATACCAACTATCAAAGTTATGACCCTTTAACTTCTCATTATCGAGAAGTGACCGGAGCGATAAATTTGAAGACATCTGAAAAGAAAATAAGACCATATTAGTTTATGAATTAATAACTTAACCAAAAGACTTGGACTTTAGTCTAAAGGTTTCTCCTACTAATTTTTCAGATTGGTAGCCTCTAACTCCAATCCGTGAAAGAACTTTTTCTCAAGTGGGTACTGAAATCCAATAGGCCTCGTATGAGCCCGACTAAGGCCGGCTCACCCATACGAGCCTAAAGGTAGGTTCGTAAACCAATTGTTTCCCTAAACAATTTTCAGTATTTTATTTTGCCCCAGAGAGCACCCCAATCGGCCTAGGGGCCTCCTATTGCGGGTCTCTGGTTAGGTCCAACCATTAAAATGACAAATTCAATGCTTCCAGCTAACTAAAGATCAAGCCTGACTATGGCCGGCCCACCTGGTCCCGTTAATGAGGTTGCACTGAACCATCATCGATCAGATAGAAATTCCAGTCGCCGGATGTACACCGGTTCTATGGAACTGCCAATGCACACCAAGCTAGTGGACACATTTCTATCCAACTTAATGGGAGGCTAAGACATTATCAACTCCTTGACTTAGTCTTTTTAGGGACCTAATAATTTTAGAGAATTTTTAATTATGACAGAAGAAAAGAGACAAGGACATGGATCATCCTCTCACTGAATCAATCAGATTCCAAGAGGGTTGAAATAAATCAACAAATGATCCATGGGCACCTATAGATCAGTCAGACCGATCAACCTGGGTGACATGGGTTAACTCGAGTCATTGAGCTTTTCTAATCAGTTCTGGTCGACTCGACTAGCCAGGTAGGTGAGATCATAGGTGAGTATCCGCCATTAACCATCTTTCCTAGACACCAACCAAGTTGGTCAGGAAAGAGGTAGCCTCATACAGCCATGATCACAATGCCAAACCTACCTCGACACCAGTCAGTTTACCAGACTCGATTAGACTAGCCTAAAGACTCGGGCATCCATTGAGCCACTAATTGGATCCATTTTAGATGAACGGATCAACTATTCTAACTATTAGATAGTTCTAAAGAAGGACCTTAAACAACTTTTGTTTAATCTTCTTCTTATTATCCAGTTCAACTAAACTTAGGTCTAACCCAGTATTGGACCCAACTAGTCAGCTAACCCAATTAACCCAAAAATGGCTTATGCAAATTGTATTAGATTTCATAAACCTAAAAACTTTTTTAATAAGCCAAACACTTAATTAAAATATGTTTTAATTAAGTCTTTATGTAAAACATTTTTACATACCAAATCATGCATCAAAAAAATATTTTACAAATATTTTATAAAACATGCATAAATCATGTATCTGCAAATTAAAATAATTTTTAATTTTTAATATTCTTTAAGGATCTTTCTGAAGAGGCCAACACAGACGATCCGCATTGTGTCAAAAATACAAGGTCATGGTGAAGGTCTCAACTAGGTTCCAAAAAGAAAACTTGGATACATTTTTAAGATTAAACAATTTTTAATTTGTAAACAAGCATACTAGATTAGATTACAAATTCAACCTGGCTCTGATACCATTGAAAGTAAACTAATGCAGGTGGTTTGACAAGATCCTACACTAGGCATGCAAACATCTGCAAGAGCAGATTGGATTTTAAAACAATTTTTAAAATTCACGCAGCGAAAATCTGCTCCGTTAGGAACTAATCTAAATATAGTTGCATTTAGGTATGTATAATCATATAAAATATTTATAAAATATTAAACAATTTAATCTATCCATGCATGATTAAAAAATTAATTTTCCATACCTTTATTCTACATGGAATAACTCTGGAATAAACCTGGAATAGACAGGAATAACTGGAATAAAGTTATTCCAGTCGTCTTCCTCCTTGGGACCCTATTTTTGGCTTGCAAAACATCATCGGAACACCTCCTTTCGGACCTCCGTTTGCTTCCAAATTTGAGCAGCAGCAACTTGGACAAGTCTTCTTCGATTTGCCACCGATAACTGCAATCAAATCTAAGCCAAAAAAATTAAATAAATCACCAAAGTCTGCTACCAGATTTTTGCAGCAAAACTGGGTAGCAGACATTGGCCTTCGTTTTGGAGCAGCTAGGGCGATCCCGGCTCGCGTGGTTTGCTCCTAGGAGTAGAATGGTACGCCCTCTAGAGGGGAGACATGCCCGAGACTCTCGGATCCGCCTCCATGCATGGTGCTAGCCGCCGGAAGAGGGCTTCACGGTCACAGAATTCTGCAAATGGGCAGAACAAGAGCACTTCAAACAATGGGATTTTCTCCCCTTCTAAGGCTTCTAAACCCAGCCCCAAAGGTCTCTCCTTAAGCCTCTCCAAGAAGAAGAATGCCCAGATGTTTGGTAGCTTGTTCTTGGTTCTCACACGGTGGAAAAATTCAACTCACGGTGAAAACTTCTCCACGTTGAAACTCAACTCACAATCCACCAACAGGGGAACGGCTGTTGTAGTTTATATAAGGTGCTGGGAGGGAGAGGCAGGTGGAGCAACGGGAGGCCAAGAGGCAGCTGGTGTTAACCCAATTAAACAGCCATTAAAGATGGGATTAAAGCCTTCAAAACCAGTGGGTGGAGAAGAAAGGACGCGAGCTTGGGAGTTACTGTCGTTTGGCCTTTTGGACGTTAGGAAAAATTCTCCTAGCAAAAACAAATGACCGTGTAAATGGTCCAAGGAGAAAACATTGGTTCAAATAACCGGTCTAAACCAAAAATTGGTTCAAACCCAATTTTGGTTCAATTCCATTAAACCAAACGGTTCAATCTAATTGAACCTGCTTCAAGGATTAAAATTGGATCACAACCAATTGGAGGCCGAAACGAACTCCGAATCAGTTCAAAATTGATACAGAAAAATTATGGCGTAGTGCTGGTCAACCCGGAACATTATCTGGTTGACATAGACAAGGGCAAGACAGGAAAAAGTTTGCTAAAAAATACTGTGACCATAAAACCGAGACGATTCCCAATCGTAATCAGTATCCGGATCAGAGAGTTATCCTCTGTGGCGTGTGACCTCATAGGTTCGAACCTATATGGTAGCACTAGAACAATTTCTAGTACCAGCACAGGAAACCATCTAGCAATGGGTCCCGGCATCCAGATAGGTCGAAGATGCGGGAGCAAACTATCGAACCTCTGGCATATGGTTACCATATAATTCATCCCTTTGACCTCTAATGCTCATCACGACTGAGATTGGGCTGCCAACCCAGACTGAGTCAGTCGACTACGTGTCGCAACCTCGCAAGCCCAGTGACTCTTCACTAGGACTACCTCGGCCGAGGATTTGCTAAATTGAGATACTGTGAGAAATTCAATCCAAACTATTTGGACAGGTCAATTCCATCTTGGTCCATCACTGCTCCATAAGTACTTGCCTGTACCCAGAAACCTTCCGTCACTGGATTAAAAATCCAGGTAGTCCTGCACCAAAGCATAAGAAGTTTCTTGCAAGCTACCGTGATGACCTCAGGTCAGAGGGACACATATACCCATATCCAATCGTGAGTATCCCTTTGGCAGAAAGGGGCTACACGGAGTCACGTTCAATGAGATGTCAAATATCCCACTTGCAGATCACATCAGTGTCACCACACTCATTTGGTCAAGAGGACAACCAAACGATGTGAACTACAACAACCTATACTTGATATATTGCTATCCAGTACAATATATCCTTTGGTTGTGAACAGGATTTAAGGACCACTCGATACATCCTCTCTGTATCGAAATCAGTGTAGTCCTAAGGACTTCATCACATGGAAAGAGTTTATTTGAGAGAAATTTAGTATGTGATGAGCTGCCAAAAAAAAAATATTTTATTAATTCATAAAATGAGTACAATACTGAGCACAACGGCCTACAACCCAGGCAATTGGCTTTGGGACACAATTCCCAACAGAAAGGAGCTTTTGATTGGTCTAAAGATGCCAATAGGGCTTCTGAAAAGATTAAAGATAGAATGACCTAAGCACCAATTCTGAGGCTACCAGATTTTTTGACAGTTTTTGAGGTTGCTTGTGATGCCTCAGGGATAGGATTTGGAAGAGTCCTGAGTCAAGAGAATCACCTGGTTGCTTTCTTTAGCAAGAAATTGAACAATGCTAAATTAAAATATTCTACTTATGATAAGGAACTATATATGGTGGTTCATGCACTTAGGTACTGGTGACACTATTTACTACCGCAAGAGTTTGTACTCTATTTTGATCATGAAGCTTTTAGATTCCTTAACTCGCAAAAAAAATTGAATTCTAGGCATGGAAAATTGGTTTAATATATACAGGCCTATACTTTTATTTTGTGACATCAATCGGATATTGATAATAAAGTTGCTGATGCACTTAGTAGAGATTCATGCTCTTGAATTATGTTAGTACTAGAATAGTCAGATTTGAGAAGTTGAAGGAAGAGTATGAAAACTATGATGATTTTGGTGAAATTTATAAGGTAATTAGTCAAGGACCATCTAATTCTTATAGTGAGTACACTACTCAGGATGGTTACTTATTTAGAGAAAGTAAACTATGTATTCCTAATACTTAACTTAGAGACTTCTTGATTTGGGAAACACATGCTGGAGGCTTGGCTGGACATTTCGATAGAAATAAGATAATCTTAGCACAAGAAGACCAGTTCTATTGGCCGAGTCTTAAGGGGAATGTTGCTCAAATTGTAGCTAGATATAAAACTTGTGCTATTGCTAAACAGCAAAAGCAAAACACTGGCTTATACACCCCACTTCCTGTACCAGATTGTCCATGGCAAGATCATAGCATGGACTTTGTTATGGGATTACCTAAGACCCTAAAAAAAATAATTCTATATTTGTTGTGGTTGATAGGTTTTCTAAGATGGCATATTTCCTACCTTGTTCCCAAACCTATGATGCATCTAAGGTAGCCAAGCTGTTTCTGAATGAAGTAGTTAGACTACATGGTTTACCTAGGACAATAGTTTCTGACAGAGATGTCCGATTCATCAATTATTTTTGAAAAATACTCTAGCACTTATTAGGGACAAAACTTAAGTTTTCTATATCTTATCACCCTTAGACTAATGGCCAGACTGAAGTAGTGAATCAAAGTTTAGGAAACTTACTGAGAAGCTTAGTTGGAAAGCATACTGCCAATTGGGACCTATTACTATCTACAACTGAATTTGCATATAATAGCTTAGTGAATAGGTCTACAAGAAAAAGTCCTTTTAAAATTATTCATGGATACAAACCTAGAAAACTTCTAGATTTAATTCCTTTACCCATGAATGAGCGCATATCTAAATATGCTGAGTCATATGCTGTACATGTAAAAGAATTGCATAAGGATATAATTAGGAAAATTAATAAAAGCAATGATTCATATAAATATATGGCTGATACTAAGAAAAGACTCAAGGAATACAATGAAGGAGACCTTGTCATGGTTAGACTACGACCTGAACAATTCCCACCTAGAACCATGAAAAAATTACATGCCCGTAGTAGTAGACCATACAAAGTGATTAGGAAAATTGGATCTAATGCCCATGTGCTCGAGTTACCACCTGAACTAGGTATTAGTCCAACTTTTAACATTTCAGACCTTATTGAGTATAGGGAGCCAACATTGATTCTTAGTGAGCCATTTAGGCCTAATCCAGTCCTTGAGAGTGAACCAACCTAAGTGTGTCCACCTGCCATACCACCAACTCGGAGAGACAAGATCGAGTAGATTTTGGAAGACAAGATCATTGCTACCCGGAGCAAAGATTACCAGCGATATCTGGTCCATTGGCAAGGATGATCCAAGACTGATGATTCTTGGATCACCAAAGAGGACTTGCAGAGAGTTGACCTTGACTTACTAGAGCATTATAATAGTAAAGTTGACCCATACTAGACGGGTTGAGTTCCTCCCACTCGGGGAGAATTGGTGCAGGCACCAGGACCAAAAGAAATCGACAGGTTGAACCCACATCCCTGTGGATCACTGTGAATGAAGCCCTGAACCCAAATCCCTTTTACCATGTAAATATTCTAAATTCTATCATTTTGGCTTAGTTAAGGTTAGCCCTTTTTACCAATTTTAATTGGATTTTTATTTGCAAGCCTAATTAAGTATGGTTGGTTATTTAGTTGGTTAAACCATGTGTTTAAATATTGAGTCCATGTAATTAGTTAAGTCATGCAATTTTTTGAGTCCTATAATACAAGAGGGACCCAAGTCAACATCCCATGTGCACTCAAGTCAAGGCCCAGGTGACCTCATGTGCCAACCAAGTCAGCTTGTTCTTGGTGCCACAGGACATCCTACTTGGCATCACCTTTTCAAGATTTTTGGATATCACCTGCCACATCATCAGGGGACATCAACACATGTCATGTTTGGACATGTCATGCCATTTTATTTTGGGACAACCCACTCCATGTCTTACACTTTGGTCGACCCATTTGAAAGGAATTAATGGCCACATGTGAGAAATAATTGGCACCCTCATTTTAAGATAAGTAAATGAGAAGGAGTCTCATCCTTGGTGCCCTCTCACCTCAAATTAACTCACCCAATCCAAGGTGTCGGCCAACATGTTTTCCTTTGCCAACTTCCAAGAGTTTCATGTTATCTAGTGAAATGAAGTAGAGAAGGCTGGAAGGTTGTTTTTCTTCAAGTGTTTGGATCAAATAGGTTCCAAGCTGATTAAGTTTCCAGAACTCAAGAGCTTCACCAAAACTCTTGAGTCTTCTTCTATCCAGACTAGAGAGTCCACTTGCTTGCAAGAGCCCATATCATCCAGACTCCAAAGTCCAGCAATCAAGGCCAAGCGATGGAGCCATCTTGACCCTATATCATGACAACTCACCTTATCATCATCTTGGTGCCCAAATGAGATGAGAGCCCCATGCTATCGCACACCATTGAAAGCGGTCTAGATCAGCCCAGAGACAAGAGTCCAGGATGCCTAGAGCAAGGATGCCTGGAGTTATAGTCCAAGGAAAAACAAGTATAGTCTTTGTATCCCTTACATCACTGGTTGAGGGTCTGTAAATAACCCATCAACCCTTCCCTTGTATTATTATTATTCATTCATCAATAAACACGTTATGCTATTCAATTCCTTTGCCGCGTGCATCATGGGATGTGAGGCCCTTTCCTTTGTTCTATGGAGCATCGCGTAGTGTGAGGCCCTACCCATCCAGCAATCAGAAAACCCTAGCCACCACTTCTAACCCTTCTCTTCCATTATTCTTTCCTTCCTTACTACTTTCTAATTTGATCTTTCTTTGATGAGTGTTTGCAGGTGATATGGAATCAAAGTCAGGTGTTCTTGCCTCAAAACTAGCATCACGAGAGATCGGAGCCCGAGGATCAAGATCTTGAAGCCCTGCAGTAAAATTTTGAGAGTCTAGCCAGATCTGCATCAAAGAGACGGTTCTTCGTTGGTAATACTTAAAACCTCTTTCCTTCTCTTTAATCTCTGAATGGTTGAAAGTAGATCCTAGTTTACGATAGTTTCTTGGCCACGAAATCCTGATTTTTTTGCTTACTTGTTAGGTTTACTTGCTGGTAGTTAACTAGAACTAGTTTACTTAATTGTTACCTTTGAGTCTTCATAAAAATTTGAAAAAATTATAAACAAAATAATCTCTATTTTTCTATGATAATTAGGATTTATTAACAGTAATTTAGTTTTAATTATTGTCCCGCATCATATGAGTCCTACTTGCAGTTTAGATAAAGATGAAGATGGTAACAACATTGATCAAAAGCTTTATCGAGGTATGATCAGATCGTTGTTGTACTTAACTGCTAGTAGACCTGATATCTTGTTTAGCGTATATGTTTGTGCTAGATTTCAATCTAATCCAAAAGAATCACATATGCTTGTTGTAAAAAGAATCACAAAATATTTAAGAGAAACAAGTAATTTAAGTCTATGGTATTCAAAGCAATCTTCATTGAATTTAATTAGTTTTTTGGATGCTGATTATGGTGGATGCAAAATAGATAGAAAGAGTAGTAATGGTACATGCTAATTTCTAAGGTTGAATTTAATCTCATAGCATTGTAAGAAACAAAACTCGGTAGCACTATCTATTACTGAGGCAGAGTATGTAGCTATTGGGAGTTATCGTGCTCAAGTGCTTTGGATTAAACAACAACTAGAAAACTTTGGTATTACACAATCTAAAATTCTTATCAAATCTGATAACACGAGTGCTATTAATTTGTCTAAAAATCCAATTCAACATTCTTGAACAAAGCACATAGAGATTAGACATCATTTTATTAGGGATCATGTTTTGAATGGTGATATTGTGCTTGAATTTATTCCTACTAAAAATCAACTTGCTGATATTTTCAATAAACCTCTTAACTAGATAGATTTTAATTGATTAGAGGTGAATTAGGTCTATTTGACTCTTTTTAGAAAACATGACCTAATTCTTCAAAACTAAGGAAACATTATCTAGAAAGCCTCCTATATCAAATTAAGGATAATGACCAGTTCTCTTAGTGTATACCTTTCATTTGAGACCATTTTTGAATTGTTTGGAACCTTTTATGTAGTTTTGATTCAAGTCAACTCGAGCTACAGTGCTCAAGTCGAGAGGACTCGAATTGCAGGTTAAATATTTTTATATAAAAAATCATAGAACCCTTCTTAGAGTCGTAGGTTCATTTAAACCCCAGCAAAGCTCTTGTTCACTCTCTCCAAGATTGGAATCTAAAAATCCTACCCTACATTCTTCCAAAATCCATTGTATCCTAACCTAATTGGTCCTAATGGCTTCGAAGAAAGTATTAGCAAGAGATCTCGATGAGCTGAGCCTCCTGTTGAAAGAGAAAGAAGAACAAAGAGATGGCAAGAAGAACCGACTCGGACTGATAAAGTGGAATAACAAGAAGTCAATGAGAAGACCTAACTCCATCCCCCGTGCAGTCTTGACCGATCATTCTGATGGGGAACCGACCCGTGACTATTGGTAGGAAGATCAATTTCACATTTTTAGAAAGCCAAGGTTTTCAAATTGGTAATTGGATAGAATCTCAGGGCTGGGAATTTTTTTGCACTTTGGATTTGCCTACATACCCTAGCCTAGTCAGATCTTTCTATGAAAAACTAACCCTATAGGAAAATGGAGTTGCTTCTACTGTTAAAGGTGTTAGAGTGATTGTGAATGAAGAATGTCTGAGCCAAGTTCTCCAAATGCCAAGCAATGGAAGCTGCCATTTGGTTACGATGGATAGACAAAGGACTTTAAGGCTGATCTTTGAAACCAATACTGTGGATGAGATTTCTAATGTAAAGGCTAATGTTCTTTCCCTAAAGATGAGGCTACTTCATAACATTGTTAGTAGAATATTTTTGCCTCGCACTGGTAGATTTGACTAGGTCAGCGAGAAAGATTTGGTTTTCATGAGATATATGAGTGAGGGGGAGGCCCTCAATCTCCCATACATTATGCTAACCCAGATGAGAGATGCAGTTAGGAAGGCCAAGGCATGCTTACCCTATGGTATGGCCTTCACACTCATTTTCAAACATTTTGGTGTTGAGCTTGTTGGGGAGGACAATAAGTTGTTACACCATACTGATACCTATGCAGCTAAATCACTTCAACGTATAGGTTATCATCAGGTTGAAGGGGCTTGGTTGAAGAGGGATCAGATCAGAAGGCTGGAGGATCTTTAGATGATGATGAGGATCAGCTACCTGAGGAGATTGGGATTACTGCTAAGCCTTCTACACTTGAAAAGGCTACTACTACTGCTGCTGAGCTTGTTATTACTGATGTTGACAAGTTATAGCATAGAGAGAGGAGTCCTTGGACTTTCCCAGGATCTCCACCAGCACCAGCATCTCTACCAACACCAGCATCTCCACCTGCTTCAGTACCTGTACCTTTAGTGCCAGCACCTGCAATGATTGCTACACCTGCTCCAGGTCCATCTACTGATACTCCAAGACCATCTACTAATACTCCTGGACCTTCAGTGTCTCATGCATTTTTTGCCCAATAGATGAGATAGCTATCTCAGACTCTGACTTGCTCCATTGGTTCGATGTTTGGTGAGCCTCATCAAACAATCGACACCAAACTTGAGGAGATCTGTCATGAGATTAGATAGTTGCACTCCAGGGTAGACAGTGTTGAGACTAGCAGACCACTGCCATAGATTGATATACAGGCACTATCAGACTCCCTTAGGACAGCATCAGATGACATCTGATAGACTGTAGCTCACAGTATTGAGGAGTTCAGATCAGAATTACATGAGATGAGCTATAAGATGGGATCCATTGAGCAGAGCAGGAAGATGGAAGATTACTACACAAAAAGAGTAGGAATTCATAAAGCAGAATTTGGAATAATGAGAGGATCAGCAAAGGCTTTTACTAAAGCTCAGGCTAATGATCTCACTGCTCTTCAAGAAGAAAACAAGAAGATTCAGACCAAGCTGAGCACAGTGTTTGATTTCTAGCCAGGCTATCTTCAAACATTCAGGCTCTTGGAGTAACTGCACCTCATCCTAGTCAGCCTGCACCTCATCCTAGATAGCCTGCACCACACTTTAGATAGCCTCCACCTCAATCTTCATAGCCACCACCTTTTGTTCCTCCTAGTCTATTTACCCAGAACCTATCTCTTCCAAACCACCACCTGAAACATCCACTACCACTAAAGGACCTTCTTATTAGCATAGATCTTGTCAAGGTAGATTTGAACCTATTAAAATAGAACCTATTATAGAAGAGCCTAGTCATAGTGACTAGAGTAAAGTTTGTATATCTGCTTTCAAACTTTTGTAATCTATATTGAAAATTTTTGAATGCAATGAAATTATATGTTTCTTATGTTTGTAATGTGGTTTTTGGAGTGAATGATATTGTTAATGTGATTTGTGTATGCAACTCAAGATAAATTTAAATTAGATTATCAAAATTTCTTTGAGAAAGTCAAACTATCTCAAACAACCTTAACAATCTTCTTATTCTATTTCAAAAATCAAGATTTGTGTACTTAATAAAGGAAGAGAATGATTTTAATTGAATATCTTTTTGATTATTGACAAAATGGAGGAGAATGATATTGATATTGAATGCATGGAAAATTGGCAGAAGAAACAAATGAAAAAGAATGTTTTTAATAAAAATCATGTTGTTTTAAAATTTTCAAAACATACAATAAGGGGGAGAAAAATTTGTTGAATGGCTTAAATTGATTTACAATTGCTCTCAAATATTTGGAAATTTGCTCTGATTAGATCTTGCTATAAGCATTTGTTGATATCTCAAGATTTGATACCTTTTGCCAACCTAAAACTCTGATACATTTATGGCAAAAACAACTTTTGATAACTATTTATTATGATACATATTGATCTTATTTCAAAAGCTCTGATACATTGATTTCAAATACATTCTTAGTATATAGCTCATACATGTTAATATTTTCTTCCAAGTATACTTATACATGTAATTGTAAAGTTCTTCCATGCCCGGTGTTTTGTCATTATCAAAAAGGGGGAGATTATTGACCCCTTGAGTATTTTGATGATAACAAAATATTGGAGCATGTATTTGTTTTACTAACAACTCTTTAAGTGAATTACAAGTTTTTGTAGGATGATCTTAATGCCCAATTGCAACTCCTACAACCTTATTATATGTTATGTGTTGTGCTATAAATGTTTCATGTAAAGAAGAACCCAAAGAAAGATTAACATAATATTCTTGAAAAAGGGTTACTTCTATGTGTTTTTCAAGCTTAAATTTATTTAGAATTTATTATTAGTTGAGTTGGGAAGATTCTTAAGTATTGAAGAGTTACTGGAGAAATTCTAGAGAAGTGTTAAAGCTTTTATTGAAATTTCACTCGAGCTGACTCCCATGAAGAGAGCCGACTCTAATCCATGGCACGGTCAAAGGATTCTGGCATGTAGAGATCCGAGCTAACTCGAAGGAACCCGAGCTGACTTATCCAGAGCATCATTTTGTGAATCAGATAGGCGAGCCGACCTAAAGGAAGTCCGAGATGACTCAACCATTCAGTCAGGCATCTGAGTTGACCTGTCAGGCTTCCAAGTCAACCTTGAGGCATCCAAGTCAACTCCTCCATAGTCCAGGAGAAATCAGTTCTGAGAGAATATCCAGGTGAGCCGACTCTACTGAGAAGAGCTGACTCCTCCAAAGTACAACTTTGAAGACCTATGAATCCGAGCTGACTCGATTGAGGCGAGCCAACTCGACTGAGGCGAGCTGACTCAACCAATGTAAAGAATTATCGACACTGAGGATCCAGCCGACTCGATTATGGCGAGCAGACTCGACCAGGGTAAAGAATCAACTCTTTGAGGATCCGAGACAACTCGATGCATTCGAGCCAACTCAAACGTCGATTCCAGGCAGGTAACGGCTAGTTCCAGAACTTCATTTTTGAATTGAAAAAGTACTCCAATGGTCAAATGTCAAGTCCCAATGGTCAACAATGACAATATCCACACAAGAAGAGTACAAGTGATGCGAGACAAATAAATAAATAATAAAAATAGCAATTAATAATTTTTTATATTTTTAGATTTTATAGGAGAGCTCAAAGGAGACAGCAAAGGAAACTAATAAGCCTATTACCCATACAAGTAAACCTATAAAGCAATTTAAAAGCAGGACCTGGTGGTTGAGAAACCATCGAAACTAGGATTAACCTTCAACTAATCAGAAACTAAAGAGGGTGAATAGGTTTAAAGTTACCAACGAAGATCGATTCTTCAGATCTAATAGAACTCTCAAGATTATCATGATAGGGTTTCAAGATCTTGCTTCCAGGCTCCAATCTTCTGCAAGATGCCGATTCTGAGGCAGGAACACCAGATCTAGATTCTTGGTCACCTGCAAAATACTCAGCAAAGGAATTCAAGTTAGAAATCAATGATGAAAGAAAAGAAGGAAAAGAACGGGTTCGAAGTGATGGTTGGGTCTTCTTGTTGGCTGGATAAGTAAGGACTCACACCCCGTGATGCACACATCAATGGAAAAATTTGACAGAATTTCTTTGTATTTCAATAATATTTTTTATCAATTACAAAGGGGGCTGGTTGGATATTTATAGAACCCTAACTAGTGAAGTAAGGGACTCAGATACAAGACTCTTATTCTCTTTGAACTATAACTCTGGAATTTAGATCTAAGTAGCCTGGACTCCTGCTTGCTAGATTGAATTGGACTCTTATCCAAGGTTGGTGCCAAGATGGAGATGGTGATGAACTTTGATGAAGGGCCATGATTGTTTCCTTGGTTGGTCATGATGGGTGGACTCAGGAGTCTTGATAATGAAGCCTTATACGGGTGCATGGACTCTTCAGTTTGGATTGGAGAAGACTCAAGAGTTCTATTGAAACTCTTGAGTTCTTGAAGCTTGAGCAACTAGCAACTTGTTTGAGTGAAATGCTAGGAGTAGAAACCCTTGGACCTCCAACACTTGAGATAAAGTTATTTGGCTTGAAATTTCCTAGCAAGTGGCATCAAGGAAGAGAAAAATTTGCTTGGCCAAACTCTTCATTTGGCATGGAATAATTTTGAGTGGAAGGGCACCATCTTGGGGAAGTCCTTCTGCTTTACTTATCTCAAAATTAAGTGGCGCCACATATTTCTTCTCATGGGCAGACCAAAGAGTTTTGTCATGTGATGATGTTGCATGTCCGACCACAAGTGATATGGCATGTGTTCTTCTCCCAAAATAAAATGTCTAAATGGTGTTGTCCCAATGACATGTGTTGATGTCCAAATCCTAGAAAAGGTGGCACCAAGAAGAGGTTGTGACTTGGGCTAGAACATGGGTTGTCTTGAGTCTTCAATTGGGTGCACATGGGATGCTGTCTTAGGTCTCCTCTTGTAATACGAGACTCAACGACTCAACTAATTACATGGACTCAATGAATAACTAACCATCTGATAACTAATTGAACCAACCATACTTAATTAGGCTTTCAAAATAAAAACCCAATTAAAGTTGGTAAAAATGGCTAATTAAATTGGACCACTTAGATCCCAATTGGGCAATTAGGGTTTGACTCAATTGGGGTTTTGACTCAATTTGGTAAAAAGGGTTTTATCCCAAAATAAACAAAACCCTAATTACAATTGGTAAAAAGGGTTTACCCTAACTAAACCAAAATAACAAAATTTAAAATAAAATATTTACATGGTAAATAGGGTTGGTTTCAGGGTTTTACTCACAAGTGATCCACAAGGATGTGAGTTCAACCTGTCAACTTCTTTTAGCCCTGGTGCCCGCACCAATTCTTCCTGGGTGGGAGGAACTCGACCCTATCGATTATGGGTCAATACCACTATTATAATACTCTAGTAAGTCAGGGACAACTCTCTGCAAGTCCTCTCTAGTGATCCAAGAATCATCAAACTCAGGTTGTCCTTGCCAATGAACCAGATATTGCTGGTAATCTTTGCTCCAGGTAGCGATGATCTTATCATCAAAGATCCATTCGATCTTGTCATCTAAGAGCCATTCGATCTTGTTTCTCTGGGCTGGTGGTATGGTAGATGGACACACTTGGGTTGGTTCAGTCTCAAGGACAGGATTAGGCCCAAATGGCTCACTAGGAATCAACGTTGGTTCCCTATACTCGATAAGGTCTGAAACGTTGAAGGTATTGCTAATGCCTAGTTCAGGTGGCAATTCGAGCACATAAGAATTAGATCCTATTTTTCTAATCACTTTGTAAGGTCCACTACTATGGGCATGTAACTTTTTGATGATTCCAGGTGGGAATCATTCAGGTCATAGTCTAACCAATATAAAGTCTCCTTCAATGTATTCTTTGAGTCTGCTTTTTGTGTTAGCCATATATTTATAAGTTTCATTGCTTTCATTAATTTTTTGACTTATTTCTATATGCAACTCTATAACATGTTCAGCATATGAGTCAACAGATTTCAAAATGCAATCATGCATGGGTAAAGTAATAAGATCTAGATATTTTCTAGGTTTGTACCCATGTACAATCTCAAAAGGACTTTTCCTGGTAGACCTATTTACTGAGCTATTATATGCGAATTCAGCTCTAGATAGTAATAGGTCCCAATTGGCAGTAAGTTCTCACATTAAACTTATTAACAAGGTTCCTAAACTATGATTCGCAACCTCGGTCTGGCCATCAATTTGAGGATGATAAGCTATAGAAAATTTAAGTTTTATTCCTAATAAATGCTTGAGTGTCTTCCAAAACTAACTGGTGAATCGTACGTCCCTATCTGATACTATGGTCTAAGGTAAACAATGAAATCTAACTACATCATTCAGAAATAGCTTAGCTACTTTAGAAGCATCATAGGTTTGGGAACAAGGCAAGAAATGTGCTATCTTTGAAAACCTAATGACCATTACAAATATAGAATCACTCTTCCTTAGGGTCTTAGGTAATCCAAGAACAAAGTCCATGCTATGGTCTTGCCATGGACAATCCAGTACAGGAAGAGGGGTGTATAAGTCAGTGTTCTGCTTTTGCTGTTTCGCAATAGCACAAGTTTGACATCTATCTATTATTTGAGCAACATTCCTCTTAAGATTCGGCCAATAGAATTGGTCTTCTAGAGCTAAAATTTTCTTATTTCTATCGAAGTGTCCAGCTAACCCTCCAGCATGTGTTTTCCAAACCAAGAAGTCTCTAAGCGAAGTGTTTGGAATACATAGCTTACTCTCCCTAAAGAGGTATCCATTTTGAATTGTGTACTCACTATATGAACTAGTCGGTCCTTGCATAACTACCTTATAAATTTCTCCAAAATCATTACAGTTTTCATATTCATCCTTCAATTTCTCAAATCTGACTACTCTAGTACTAACACAATTCAAGGGCATAAATTTCCTACTTAATGCGTCAGCAATTTTATTATTAGTACCCGATTGATGTCTTAAAACAAAAGTGTAGGCATCAATATATTCAACCCATTTTCCATGCCTAGCATTCAATTTCTTTTGTGAGTTAAGGAACCTAAGAGCTTCATGATCAGAATATAATATGAACAATTGCGGTAGCAAATAGTGTCACTAAAACCCAAGTGCTTGAACCATCGCATACAATTCCTTCTCATAGGTAGAATATTTCAATTTAGCATCCTTTAGTTTCTCGTTAAAGAATGCAACTAGGTGATTTTCTTGACTCAAGACTCCTCCAATTCCTACTCCTGAGGCATTACAAGCAATCTCAAAAACATTCAAAAAATCAGGTAGCCTCAGAATTGGGGCTTTGGTCATTCTATTCTTAATCTCTTCAAAAGCCCTATTGGCTTCCTTTGACCAATCAAATGCTTCTTTTTTCATACAGTCTATAATAGGTGCAATTATTGTACTAAACCCTCGAATAAATTTCCTATAGAAAGCAGCTAATCCATGAAAGCTTCGTACATCATGAACATTCTTAGCGATAGGCCACTCAACAATGGATTTGATCTTCTCGGGGTCTGCCGATACTCCTTCAGCAGTTACTACAAAATCTAGGAAAATAATCCTTGGAGTCATAAAACTACATTTCTTTAAATTCACATAAAGATTATCTTCTCTAAGTACTTGACAAACTTGCTGAAGATGGTCTAAGTGATCCTTTTTATTCTTACTATATATTAGGATATCATCAAAATATACTACCACAAATTTTTCAATAAATGATTTCAATACTTGAGTCATAATCCTCATAAAAGTACTAGGTGCATTCGATAAACCAAAAGGCATCACTAACCATTCGTACAAGCCATCCTTGGTCTTAATTACAGTCTTCCATTTATCCCCAGGCCTAATCTAACCTGATGATAGCCACTCTTAAGGTCTATCTTTGAAAATATGGTAGCACCAGCCATCATGTCTAGCATGTCATCAAGTCGGGATATTGAAAACCTATACTTTATTGTAATCTTGTTGATGGCTCTACTGTCAACACACATTCTCCAAGTGCCATCTTTCTTGGGAGTCAAGAGTGCTGGAATGACACAAGGACTTAAGCATTCTCTTATGAATCCTTTTCTAAGAAGATCCTCAACTTGCCTATGTAACTACTTATGCTCAGTAGGATTCATCCTATAATGAGGTAAATTTGGCAAGTTAGCTCCGAGGACTAAGTCTATAGCATGTTGTATGTCCCTTAATGGCGGTAAATAATTAGGGAAGTCTTTTGGAAAGACATCCTTAAATTCTTTACAGAAATCTAAAATTTCCTTAGGATGTTCTTTTAGGGGTTTATCACAAACATCTTTTGTAGTCAACATCCAGACTATTGAACCTTCAGTGATTTCATGTTCTAACTCAGCAGTAATTAGGTTCAATCTAGATTCTTTCTCCTTCAAATGACTAGACCCTCTTTTAGTATTGTCTTTAAGTTGGGTCGAGTTGATCACAATTCTCTTTTCATGGTGTTTAAATGCACACGAGTTAGATCATCCAAAGAGGGTTGCATCATGATCATATAACCACGGTCTACCTAATATGATGCTACTAACCCCCATTGGAATCATGTCACACCATACCTTCCTTTGTAGGATTGAATTTGGACTGGGACCTGGCATTGTAACCTAATAGGAATTGATGTAGCGTCAATCCAGGATACGTTATATAGGCTAGGATGTGTAACTATGGGTAAGCCTAAGCTCTAAATAGCATTGGTAGATATTACATTCACACAACTCCCAATGTCTATAATGATTTTGCACACTTTATCTCCTAGCTTAATAAAGGTTTGAAGGATATTTTCCTACGCCAGTCCTCATGCTTCTTAGTTTGAGCTAAAATACACCTAACTACACCTAGTAGGTCAGATGACTCTATGGGCTCTTCATCACCTTCATACTCTTCTACCAAGTCTTCTTCTGCTTCATAAATTTCCTCAAACTCTTCTACATCCTCAACATTTTCTTCCTCACATTCACCTATATGCAATGTTCGCACGGGATAGTCAGCAGCAAAATGACCCGTTTTATGGAACTTAAAACATATTGCATTTTTATTTCGATCTCTAGGGACCATAGGTGCCTTTCCTTTATCTTCCTTATGAAATGGTTGAGAAGTAGGATTTGGCCAGCTAGGTGGAAATTGAATAGGGCTAGGTCTAGTTCCAAGGGTATTAAACCTATCGGGCTCAGGTCTATAGGTGACAGGTCTCCTCTGGAATCGTCCACAATCCCTTGTAATTTGGTAAGCCTATTCCATATCATTAACTTCCCTTAAGAATAACTTCCTCTGGATATCCTCATGTAAACCAGCTCTAAACTTTAACAGGGTGACAACTTCGGACTCGACTACATTACACCTCATAACGAACTCATCAATTTTGGCAATATAATCAACTACCTGTTTATTTCCTTGAGTCAATTTTTTCCATTGGTCTAATATTTTTTGTTCATATAAGAATGGTAGGTATTTCTCCCTAAGCTTTACCTTCATGGCTTGCCATATACCAATAGGTAGGTCACCTCTCTATCGGTTCAGTCGTTCTACATTTTCCTAGTACAATCTAGCTTGTCAGACTTGTCTAAGCTTAGCGAATTTGAATTTACTTTCCTCCAACATTTCGTAGCACTCAAAGTACTGGTCCATATCACTTTCCCAATCTATATAGATCTTAGGATCTAAATGTTGGGAATCCGGTGCACCATTGTGAAAAAATAATTTCAAAATGATGAAATTTGCACCATAAACCCTTAGCCAGGATCTCCTTATTCAGGATTAAAACATATATTAATAATGCAAACTTATTTTATTAGAATTAGGGCACCAACCTGTTAATGCTAAATCCAATTTTGATGTAGAATCAAAACTTGATGTTGAATGCCCCTTTTGAATTCACCAGGCATCCAAATGTCCACCCTCCAATGGTGATCCACAAGAAGATTGATCAAGATGCTAGCTTCTTCAAAATTCCTTCACTTGAATTCTTATCCTAGAACTCAAGAGGACTATGGCTTTAAAACTCCATGGTAGGAACTCCTTACTTCCTTTCTTTCTTCTTCCTCTCCCTTTCTTAAGACCTTGTCCTAAGAATAAAACTCTTGTCTTGAAGGAGGAGGAGGATTTAAGACACTAATGTCTTAATGTAAAAGGAAATAGAAACAGAGTAGTAATTCCTTTCTTTTACCGATCGAGAGATTCTTCCTATCTCTTGTTTTAGACTTGAGTTTCAATAGAGAAGAGAACTTTGTAAGAGGGAAACTCTCTGTATCCTAAACAAGCTAAGGAGGAATCAGTCTCCTGGAAAGAAAAGAAAAAAAAAAATATCGCTGTTGTTCATTAGCCAAACACCCGAGACCTCTGTTCCTTAAATAGATTACCAAAAGATGTCTTCTCAAAAGAAGACAACTCTCTGTAAACACCATTCCATTTTTTCTCATGCCCCTTCCCTATTTTCTCATGCCCCCTTCCCTCCTTCTCACGCCCTTCTAGATTAAAACTCACGGCTTTTCATAAAAGAAAAGTTGTGAAATTCCAGAAGAAAGGAATCGCGATGTTTCGGTCTCCGAAGAGACGCTATTTCGCGCAACCGGGAAGAGTCAGCGCTTTCCTTCTTTCTTAAAAACCCATCAGCCATTGGATTTCCATCCAAGGGGGGACAAGTGAAGCTGATGCAGAACGAAAGAAGAGATGATGCGATGCAGAAATAAATTAAGATTAATTCTTTTTTTTTATATATTTTCAGAAATTGGCTTTGACTCAAAGGAAAGCTAAACTAAATTGACAGAAACTAGGTAATAATTGAAAGCACAATTTAAAAGAAACTAGGTTATCAAAGTGGTTCAGAAGTAACGGATCGCTGGGGGTTGAGAAACTCCCAGACCTAGGGTTTCGCTCTGAACTTTCAACAGGACAGAAATAAAGAGAAGAGATGGATTACCGACCAGACAGTGATCTTCACAGAGTTTGGTAGAAGAACTCTCTCGAGCAGATTGTTGGATCCTCGGATTCGGATATCTTCGCAATGGATCCTCCAATACTGGTCTTGTGGCTGAGTCAGCTTCTCCTGAACTCAAGATCTTGGAAAGAAGAAGAACAAGTGATGGAATCAGATACTCAAGGAAGGATTTACCAGATTGAATAACTTGAAAGCTGATGTTGCTGAAATCCGGATTCTCCTAAAGGTTGATCTGGCTCCCTCTGGAATTTGCTCTGAATCTGAAGTATCCAGACTGGACCCGGATGCTGGTGGTCGGCCTTGACTTGGAGAGAGTGGCCGTGGGAGGTGGGGTAGGCTAGGGTTTGGTGGATTGAGGAGAATGATGGGCGGCTAGGGTTTTAGAGTTGAAGTGGCTAACCTAGGATTTTGGGGTTGGAGATCTCACACCTCCTCAAGGTTCTTGGGGAACCCGGATTTACCCCCTCACGGAGCTCAACACCTGGATGCATGTGCGAAAGAGAGAAAACACAGAGTTTGCTCACATATAAATTGGATTCATTCATCAGATAACTATCAAATTTATAAGAATGGTTTAATTTATAGGACATTACAAGAGAGCAGGGTTTTACATCTTCCCATATGGGACTAATAGGGTGGGTCTTCAAATTAGGTTTGTAGGATCAATTCCCATACATATGGCCAGCCAAAAGGTTCCAAAAATGTTGATTGGTGGCTTCAAAAGGAAAGTGGGTGGCGCCTCCTAACCTTGCTCTTCAAGAAAAAATATTTTTCCTTCCATGCTCGGTCTTATTTGGAAGTATTTGGGCGCCTCCTAACCTTGCTCTTCAACAGAAATTTCCTTCCTTTCATACCTGGTTTTATTTGGAATTACTTGGGCGCCTCCTAGTCTTCCTCCCCAAGCTTTGCTCCTTTCTTTTCAAAGCTTGGCTCTTATGGAAACACTTTCGCCGCCCCCTTGAATTGTGGATCCCAGATTGTCTTCTCCTCAAGTGGCGCATGAGAGAAGGGACCTGCTATCTTGTGGTGTGGGGACTAGAGCATACTGGATGGAGATGTGGCTCCCCCTGGACTCAGGCGTGTGGCTGGGAGTGTGGCTGGGAGTGTGGCGCCCACTTGCTTGGCCTTGGGAGAAATTGTGACACCCTGGAGAAGTCCTAGACCACTACTGAGTCAACATGACTCAACAAAATTAAATTGCAGGGACATACAGACTCAAGCTAAAATTGAGCTGATCAAGTCAACCCTTATTACAAATCAGAAAACCCTAATTCTTATGGCAAGGTCAATCAGAGATCCAGATGGAGCCCTGAAGTCTTCATCTGAGTCTGGTGCCCGCACCAATTCTTCAGGGGTGGGAGGAACTCGACCTTGTCGAGTATGGATCAAGTTGGCTCTGGTATCTCTCTAAGAGGTCCGGGTCCAATTCTTGTAATTCTTCTCTGGAGATCCAAGAGTCATCAGAATCTGGCCTTCCGTGCCAGCAGACTAGGTATCTTTGGTATCCTCAATTATGAGTAGAGATAACCTGATCATCCAGGATCTTTTCAATCTGCTCTTTCCTCACAGGCCAGTTTGTTGGTGGACACACAGGGTTGGGTTCACTCTCAAGAGCAGGATTAGGCTCAAAAGGCTCACTGGGAATCATAGCTGGCTCTCTATACTCTACTAGGTCTGTAATGTTGAAAGTGGAGCTAATGCCTAGTTCTGAAGGAACTCGAGCACATAGGCATTGGATCCTACTCTCTTCACCACTCTAAATGGTCCAGCTCCTCTAGCATGTAACTTTCTAACGGTTCCAGGAGGAAACCGTTCAGGCCTTAACCTAATCATTACATAGTCTCCCTCATCAAAAGTTTTGACTCGCCTTTGAGAATCAGCCAACTTCTTATAAGTTTCATTACTTAAATTTATTTTGTCATGAATTTCTTCATGCAAGTCTTTTATATGTTGTGCAAAAACTTCGGCAGACTCGGAGACTCGTGTGTGGACTGGTAAAGGAGCTAGGTCAAGAGGTGTGTGAGATTTGTAACCATGCACAATTTCAAATGGACTCTTATCTGTAGACCTATTGACCGAGTCATTGTATGCAAATTCAGCTCTAGGTAAGTACAAATCCCAGTTCCTAATGTTTTCACCAACAAGACACCTTAACAGATTGCCTAAACTACGGTTCACTACTTCGGTTTGGCCATCAGTCTGGGGATGATAGGCAGTTGAAAACTTAAGTTTTGTCCCTAACTTATGCCAAAGGATTTTCCAGAAATAGCTGGTGAACCGGACATCCCTATCTGAAACAATGGTCTTAGGTAGGCCATGGAGTCGAACGATCTCATTAAAAAACAGGGTGGCTACCTTAGATGCATCAAATGTTTGGGAACAAGGCAAGAAATGGGCCATCTTGGAAAATCGGTCAACTACAACACAGATAGAGTCTTGCCTCCTCTGGGTCTTAGGCAAACCTAACACAAAGTCCATGCTCACATCTTGCCAAGGACGATCTGGGACAGGGAGTGGGGTATAAAGGCCGGTGTTTTGTTTTCGCTGTTTGGCAACAGCGCAGGTCCGACACCTAGCCACAATGTGTGCTACATCTCTTTTTAAGCTAGGCCAGAAAAAGTGGTCTTCAATAGCCAGGGTGGTCTTGTCTTTTCCGAAATGGCCCGCTAAACCTCCAGCATGAATTTCCAAATCAAAAATTCCCTAAGAGAAGTTCTAGGGATGCAAAGCCTATTCTTAAAGAACAGAAAGCCATCTAAAAGTGTATAATCCTTATGATTACTAGATGGTCCTTGAGTTAGATCCTGGTACACAGTCTTAAAATCCAGACACGACTCATATTCCTCTTTGATCTGCTCAAACCCTATGACTTCAGCCCTAACAGAATTCAATAACAAAGATCGACGACTAAGGGCATCAGCTACCTTATTTTCAGACCCAGCCTCATGTTTTAAAACAAAAGTATAGGACTGGATATACTCTACCCACTTAGCATGCCTAGGGTTAAGCTTCTTCTGGGAATTCAAGAATCTAAGAGCCTCATGGTCCGAAAACAGCACAAATTCTTGCGGTAGCAAATAATGTCTCCAGTAACGCAAAGCTTGCACTACCGCATAAAATTCCTTATCATAGATAGAATATCTAAGCTTAGCATCATTAAGTTTTTCACTAAAGAATGCTACGGGATGGTTCTCTTGGCTTAGGACTCCACCAATGCCTACTCCTGAAGCATCACAGGCAACCTCAAATACCTTTGAAAAGTCGGGTAACCTCAAAATGGGTGCCTGGGTCATCCTATCCTTAAGATCTAGGAAGGCTTTATGGGCTGCTTTAGTCCACTGGAATTCTCCCTTCCTAATACAGTCTGTGATAGGAGCAACTACAGTACTAAACCCCTTGATGAATCGCCTATAGAAGGTAGCCAAGCCGTGGAAACTTCTGACTTCATGCACACTGGTCGGCTCTGGCCATTCTACTATGGACCTAATCTTTTCTGGATCGGCAGCCACACCGTCAGGGGTTACTACAAAATCAAGGAAGATAATTCTACTGGTCATGAATTCACACTTTTTGAGATTACTGTATAGACTATCATTCCTCAAAACTTGGCAGACTTGTCTAAGGTGGCCTAGGTGATCTGCAGGGGTCTTACTATAGATCAAGATGTCATCAAAATAGACCACTACAAACTTCCCTATGAAAGCTCTAAGTATCTGGGTCATAATCCTCATGAAAGTACTAGGGGCATTGGACAATCCAAATGGCATAACAACCCATTCATAGGGACCATCCTTAGTTTTGAAAGCGGTTTTCCACTCATCCCCTGGTCTAATCCTAACCTGATGATAGCCGCTCTTGAGATCAATTTTAGAAAAAACCATTACACCGGCCATCATATCTAGCATGTCATCTAGTCTAGGGATGGGAAACCTATACTTGATTGTGATTTTGTTGATGGCACGACTATCAACACACATTCTCCACGTGCCATCCTTCTTTGGGGTCAGAAGTGCAGGGACTGCACAAGGGCTAAGATTCTCTCTAATGAACCCCTTTCTCAACAATTCTCCAACCTGCTTTTGCAGTTCCTTATGCTCAGATGGATTCATCCTATAATGGGGCAAGTTGGGTAAAGTAGCTCCTAGGACTAAATCTATGGAATGCTAGATATCCCTAAGAGGTGGAAGGTGGTCCGGCAGATCCTCAGGAAAAACATCCTCAAATTCTTCTAACAAAGGTTTAACTTCCTGAGGAGGCTCTGAGGGTGTAGGAGTCCTTAGTTCCTTAGCAGTCAACATCGAGATAGGTGAACCACTATGAATTTCTTGTTCTAGATCCTTAGCACTAATTAGGTTCACTCCAGTCTTCATCTCTCTAACCTCATTGGGTCCCTTAGCTACTTGTCCTTAGGAGGGACTGAATGGATAGTATTTTTCTTCCCATTAAAACTAAAGACACAGGTGTTGGATTTTTCTAAGAGGGTGGCATCATGATCATATAACCAAGGTCTTCCAAGAATTATACTGCTCACCCCCATGGACAAGACATCACACCAAATCTTCTCTTGATAGGATTGCATTTGGATTTGGACCTGACATCTAGACTGGATAGGTATAGAGGTAGAGTCTACCCAAGAAACCTTATAGGGGTTAGGGTGGGGGACTGGGGTTAGGCTTAACATTTTGATAGTGCTAGCAGAAATGGCATTCACACAGCTCCCACTATCTATGATGATTTTACATACCTTATCCCCTAGTTTAATGAAAGTCTGTAAGATGTTAGTCCTACGCCAATCTTCCTGAACTCTATTCTGGGACAGGATGCATCTCACAACCCCTAATTGTTCAGACTCTGTGGATTCCTCCTCTCCTTCATACTCATCGACCAAATTCATTCCGGCCTCATAAACTTCTTCTTCAAACTCTTCATTGGGCCTGGAATTCTCTTCTTCTCCTTCTTCTATGTAAAGGGATCTACGAGGGCACTGGCTAGAAACATGACCTACCTTATGGCACTTAAAACAAGCTATGGCTGTGCATTGGTTGGAGATATGACCGGGCTTCTGGCACTTAAAACAGATGATTCTAGAACTAGGGATTCTTTGGGTGTCAGGTGCCTTACCTTTGTCCATGGGCCTAGGGGTGGGAATACCCTGATTAGGCTTGCTAGGGGTAACTTGGCTAGGTCCATTTCTTGGGATTGGGGCACTAACCCTAGAAGGCATGGGTCCTCTTTGAAACTTCTCAGTGTTCAGTGCAATCTGATAGGATTGGTCTAGGTCAGTAACCTCTCTCAGAAACTCCCTCTTAATGTCTTCCCTAAGTCCAGCCCTAAACCTAGACAAAGTGACCTCATGGGCTTCACTCACATCACATCTCATCAGGTATTTATCAAAGGTGGTTATGTAGTCTGATACAGATCGGTTCCCTTGTTTCAAAGTCTGCCATTGGTCTAACAGATTCTGCTGGTATGAAATGGGTAGGTACTTATCTCTAAGCTTCTCTTTCATACCCTGCCAAGTGGTTATGGGCTCAACATTTCGTCTTCTAGTGGTTAGCTTAATGTTCCCCTAGTATAACCTACCTTGACGTACCAACTTCATCTTGGCAAACTTGTACTTCCTTTCCTCAGACATGGCATACCACTCAAAGTACTGGTCCTTCTCACCCTCCCAATCAGAATACACCTTAGGGTTTAAGCTACCATCAAAAGTGGGTGCATCTAATTTGATGTTCCGAATGAACCTATCATCTCTATCTTCAGGCTCTGGGTCAGGCCTCCTATGATTAGGTTCAGGATCTCTGTATAAAGGTCTTCTAGGCTCCTGGTGTGGGTGAGGTTGAGGCACATTAAAATCTGGGTCAGGAGTCCAATTCTGATGCCTAGGTTCCTCAAGTACTTGGATTCGATCCCTAAGCTGGGTAAAATTCTCATTCATATCCTAACTTAATTTGTTCATACTTTCAGTAAGAGCTCTAACCATGGCCTCTAAATCAGGTTGGGTTTGACCAGGTTGGTAGGGTACTCCATTCTGGGTGGACATGATGATGCAAGCAAATACACAAAATGAGACTCGACTGAAACGACTACGGGCTAACTAGACCTAGAGCCCAAACTAGATGCCCAATCAGAGTGGCAAGCTATCCTGTAGTAACTCGAGACTTAGCCAGGCAGGTGTAAGGAGAGTGATAGGTCCCAAAATGCCAATCCTAGACACCAATCAATGATTGGCCAGGTAGGCGGACCAGCACACAAGCCCTTCGGGATAGAATCCCTGAACCACAGTTCTAGACACTGAGTACAAAGCACACACAGAGTAACCAGACAAACTGACTCAACACTAGCCTAGACCCGACTTGTTGATGTCCCTAGCCCACTCGGGCAAATTAAGTCTAATAAATCTTAAAATTAGGCTTAGGATCGAATGAGTGGGTGGTGGTTTTGGGCTAAGGAGAGGTTATCAACTCCTCCCCTTATCTTAGATGCTCAAATGCCCTTAAGATGAATTAGGAGATGATCACTAAAAAAATTGAATTGCAGAAATATAGAAACAGAGTTGCAGAAATTTAACTCTCAGAAATTTCACGGAAATCAATAAATCACAGGAAAATTAAGTAAAATAGATTCAATTATACTGGTTCCAGAAAAATAAAAATCATACAATTTAGAGTTACCTGCAATGAAAAGCAATTATTGTAACAGGGTAGTTACAGACTGAAAACAGAGTGCTTCCCCCGTTTACAATTCCTGCTACGAAGTTGTAACCCAGCGGATCCCCTATACGCCCTAGGAACAACCCCATGGAATGGGAAGAGGAGGTTTGCACCTCGCTTCGTTCCTAGGACCGGACGTCCTGGGGAGTCTACTTCGAGCAGACAAAGTAAAAGGGAGAGACACTCAAACAAGCAAACAAGACAGAAATCCTAGACAGGGCTCTGATACCAAAAATGATGCAGAACGAAAGAAGAGATGATGCGATGCGAAAATAAATTAAGATTAATTCTTTTTCTTTTTTTTTTTCAGAAATTGGCTGACTCAAAGGAAAGCTAAACTAAATTGACAAAAACTAGGTAATAATTGAAAGCACAATTTAAAAGAAACTAGGTTATCAGAGTGGCTCAGAAGTAATGGATCGCTGGGGGTTGAAAAACTCCCAAACCTAGGGTTTCGCGCTGAACTTTCAACAGGACAGAAATAAAGAGAAGAGATGGGTTACCGACCAGATAGTTATCCTCACAGAGTTTGGTGGAAGAACTCTCTCGAGCAGATTGTTGGATCCTCGGATTCGGATATCTTCGTAATGGATCCTCCAATACTGGTTCTGTGGCTGAGTCGGCTTCTCCTGAACTCAAGATCTGGGAAAGAAGAAGAACAAGTGATGGAATCAGATTCTCAAGGAAGGATTTACCAGATTGAAGAACTTGAAAGCTGATGTTGCTGAAATCCGAATTCTCCTAAAGGTTGATCTGGCTCCCTCTGGAATTTGCTCTAAATCTGAAGTATCCGGACTAGACCCGGATGCTGGTGGTCGGCCTTGACTTGGAGAGAGTGGCCGTGGGAGGTGGGGTAGGCTAGGCTTTGGTGGATTGAGGAGAATGATGGGCGGCTAGGGTTTTGGAGTTGAAGTGGCTAACCTAGGGTTTTGGGGTTGGAGATCTAACACCTCCTCAAGGTTCCTGGGGAACCCGAATTTACTCCCTCACGGAGCTCAACACCAGGATGCAAGTGCGGAAGAGAGAAAACACAGAGTTTGCTCACATATAAATTGGATTCATTCATCAGATAACTTTCAAATTTACAAGAAGGGTTTAATTTATAGGACTTTACAAGAGAACAGGGTTTTACATCTTCCCATGTGGGTCTAATAGGGTGGATCTTCAAATTAGGTTTGTAGGATCAATTCCCACACATATGGCCGGCCAAAAGGTTCCAAAAATGTTGATTGGTGGCTTCAAAAGGAAAGTGGGTGGCGCCTCCTAGCCTTGCTCTTCAAGAAAAAATATTTTTCTTTCCATGCTCGGTCTTATTTGGAAGTATTTGGGCACCTCCTAACCTTGCTCTTCAAGAGAAATTTCCTTCCTTTCATACCTGGTTTTATTTGGAATTACTTGGGCGCCTCCTAGTCTTCCTCCCCAAGCATTGCTCCTTTCTTTTCAAAGCTTGGCTCTTATGGAAACACTTTCGCCGCCCCCTTGAATTGTGGATCCCAGATTGTCTTCTCCTCAAGTGGCGCATGAGAGAAGGGACCTGCTATCTTGTGGTGTGGGGACCAGAGCATACTGGATGGAGATGTGGCACCCCTGGGACTCAGGCGTGTGGCTGGGAGTGTGGCTGGGAGTGTGGCACCCACTTGCTTGGCCTTGGGAGAAATTGTGACACCCAGGAGAAGTCCTAGACTATTACTGAGTCAACATGACTCAACAAAATTAAATTGCAGGGACATACAGACTCAAGCTAAAATTGAGCTGATCAAGTCAACCCTTATTACAAACCAGAAAAATCTAATTCTTCGTGCAAGGTCAATCAGAGATCCAGATGGAGCCCTGAAGTCTTCTTCTGAGTCTGGTGCCCGCACCAGAAGCACTAACTCTAAGAAAGGAGGCCACCCCATCTTAATTCATCGGAGAATTAAGTGGGGCGCGCCAAGAGTCCATGCGCCATGGACTCTTCCAAATGGCGCGCCAAGAGTCCATAAGCGCATGGACTCTTGGCATTTTGGCGCGAAAAAGCAAAGGGGTGGGTGGGAGGCAAGCCTAGTATTATGGCTAGCCAATAGGGTTAGCCATAATCCCTATAAACTCAATTAGGATCTAATTAGATGCAATTAGAACCTAAATTGAACCAATCCGGAACCCTAATTCGAATCCGATTTGAATAGAAGCTAGGGTTTGCAACACCTGCTAGAGTATTATCCTGCAAAGATGATTTAATCACAATTTAAACTCTTGATCAATCCTCTTAAGTGTGTGACCCATTGGGTTCCACATCTAGCCAGCAATGGGTTTGAATACAAGTTGACCTAATTTGATTAGAATTCCTTCTAATCGATTTAGGGCAAACCAGGCTTACCCGATTTGATCAATTAGGTCTCTTCCTAATAAGTGATCTTTGAATTTGATCAACCAACAAGACAAAATTGACATCTAGCAACGTGTCATGTCTACCCTGAAGATATGAAAATTCTGGTGAAATACCAAAACTACCCTTCAGTAGAGAGTTACCGTACAATTAAATCTTTCAATCAG
Organism: Areca catechu; assembly: GCA_021397845.1. Lineage (NCBI taxonomy): Eukaryota > Viridiplantae > Streptophyta > Magnoliopsida > Arecales > Arecaceae > Areca > Areca catechu. The sequence goes on from CM038040.1 coordinate 104,676,392, forward strand.
CCTGCATCCAAAATATAACTATGGATATGGATATATGTCAAATCCAATATTATATTTATTTCTAGCTCAATCTTATATTGATGATTCAATTATCTTGATATTAGAAACCATCTCTAATATCTTTACTTTGATCAAAGATTCCCTGAATCATCATCCGATTATTTAACTAGCTGGATGCTATCTCCGCTTACTAAGAGTGATCGATTCCTTGTTGACCTACTCATTACCTTCATATCCAATTCACCATTCCCAGTATCAATCCTATGCATGACTCAGTGTCATGATTAGGATTGAACCAAAGCATGGGTTCATGTACATAAGGTACTTATGGCAGTCTCAGGTCAAAGGATTACTTGTACCACTCCCACTATGAGAACCTTCTATTGACATGTAGCTAAGACTCCATTAGATGTTCTCAAGTTGGATCATATCAGTGAACTCATTCTCCAATGAGCACCCACAACCCAGTATTAGTGTCATACACAAGTGACTGTGAGAGCAGTCACCCTCTCCAGTATACATGGGATGTGTTAGTCTTACCGGAAAACCATGATCCCCTACTCAGGGTTCCTTTGACTAGGAATATTCTAGATTAAGGTTTTAAAAATTTAGGTCTCACTGGTATGATCTCATCATAACCCTAAAATCATAGCCCAAATCTATGGAGTTCATCATATAATAATAAACACAGCGTATGATGAAAAATATTGCCTTTATTAGAATTTTTTGTCAATTACAATGGTTTGGGAGATACAACACAGATTGGCTTGTAGGGCATATCCCTTTCAATCTCCCACTTGCACTAAAGCCAATCGCCTTTAAATCTTAATCCCATATACTCGAGGTGGCGATCAAACTCTCGTTGTGGTAGAGCCTTAGTGAATGGGTCTGCTATATTGTTCTTTGTATCAACTCTATTTATGTAAACATCTTGTCTTTCTACTATTTCTCGGACGAGATGGAAGTATCTCAGAATGTGCTTGGACTTATGATGAGCTCTTGGTTCCTTAGCTTGAGCAACAGCCCCAGTGTTGTCACAGTAAAGTGGCACTGTGTTTTCAATCTCAGGAACAACACCCAACTCTATGATGAACTTCTTCATCCAGACTGCTTCCTTGGCGGCTTCACTGACAGCTATGTATTCTGCCTCTGTGGTTGAGTCAGCTACAGTCTGCTGTTTGGTACTCTTCCAACTCACTGCTCCACCATTTAGGGTAAAAACATATCCCGAAATGGATTTGCTATCATCAGGGTCTGATTGAAAACTAGAATCAGAATAAGCTTCTAGTTTAAGATCAGAACCACCATAAACTAGAAAAATATCCTTAGTCCTTCTCAGGTACTTAAGAATATTTTTAACTACTTTCCAATGATCCTCTCCTGGATCAGCCTAAAACCTACTGACAATGCCTAAAGCATATGCCACATCAGGCCTGGTACATAACATGGCATACATTATGGACCCTATTGCCGAAGCATAAGGTATAGAATTCATTCTATTTCTTTCTTCAGGTGTCTTAGGAGACATCCTTTTAGAAAGATGTATGCCTTGACTCATAGGAAGATAACCTCTTTTACTTCCATCCATGCTGAATCTTTTCAGCACTAAGTCAATGTTCCTAGATTTGGATAAACCTAGCATCATCTTAGATCTATCTCTATAGATCTTAATACCTAGTATATAGGATGCTTCTCCCAAATCTTTCATGGAAAACTGGTTTGATAGCCAAACCTTGACTGATTGCAACATTGGGATATCATTCCCAATGAGGAGTATGTCATCTACATACAGAACCAAGAAGACCATGGCATTCCTACTAGTCTTCTTATAAACATAGGGTTCATCCACATTTTTGATAAAACCAAACCTTTTAATAGTTTCATCAAAGCGGATGTTCCAACTCCTGGAAGCTTGCTTTAATCCATAAATGGATTTCTTTAGCTTGCATACTTGATTAGGTTTATTCTTTGAAATAAAACCTTCTGGCTGTGACATGTAGACTTCTTCCTCAAGGAAACCATTGAGGAATGCAGTCTTCACATCCATCTGCCAGATCTCATAATCATGGTATGCTGCTATAGCAAGTAAAATCCGGATTGATTTGAGCATGGCAACAGGTGAGAATGTTTCATCATAATCAATTCCCTGTTTTTCTGAAACCTTTTGCCACTAATCTGGCTTTATAGGTTTCAACTTGGCCATCTGCCCCAATCTTTTTCTTATAGACCCATTTGCACCCAATAGGATTAACACCCTCTGGTGCATCGACCAAAGACCATACTTGGTTTACATACATAGAGTCTATCTCGGATTCCATGGCTTCTTGCCATCTATCTGAATCAGTACTCAAGATAGCTTCCGTATAGGTCAGAGGTTCATCATTTTGAATGACTTGGGCTTCATTATTTTCAATAATAAACCCTTACCTCTCAGGTGCCCGTGGCACTCTATCAGACCTACGGGGAGGAGTTTTGTGTTCTGGTTTTGTCCTAACTATATGTTCTAATGGTTGAAAACTGTCTATCTGTATTTCTTGTACTTCTCCAAGTTCAACAGTTCTACCATTGCCCTTTTCTAAAATGAACTCTTTTTCTAGAAAAGTGGCATGCTTGCTAACAAAAATCTTTTGTTCAGTAGGATGGTAGAACAGATATCCTCTACCCTCTTTAGGATATCCTACAAATAGACATTTATCCACTCTCGGTTCCAATTATGTCCAAATTTCTTTTAACATAAGCTGGACATCCCCTTACCTTAAAATATTTAAGATATGGTTTCTTTCCACTCCAAATTTCATATGGAGTACTAACAACAGATTTAGAAGGTACCTTGTTCAGAATGTAAACAGCAGTTTCTAGGGCATGACCCTAAAAGGAAATTGATAAATTTGTGAAGCACATCATGGATCGTACCATATCTAATAAGGTTCGATTCCTCCTTTCAGCTATACCATTTAGTTGTTGTGTATAAGGAGGGGTCCATTCAGAAAGAATTCCATTAACTTTAAGATAGTCTAAAAACTTCATGGATAAGTATTCTCCTCCTCGATCAGAACGAAGAACTTTAATACTTTTCCCGGTTTGTTTTTCGACCATACTTTGATACTCCTTAAATTTATCAAAGGCTTCAGATTTATGTTTCATAAAATACACACATCCGAACCTAGATAAATCATCTGTAAAAGTGATAAAATATGAGTATCCTCCTCTGGCCTGAGTTGTCATTGGACCACATACATCAGTATGTATAAGTCCTAATAACTCAGTTGACCTTTCTCCATGTCCAGTGAATGGAGTCTTGGTCATCTTACCCATGAGACATGATTCGCAAGTTCCTAATGATTCGTACTCATAAGGATCAAGGAATTTTTCCTTGTATAGCTTGCTTATCCTAGACTCATTAACATGACCAAGTCGATGATGCCAAAGTAAAGTATCATTAAAGTCTTTTCTTTTCTTTTATTATTGATATGAAAAACACTATCATTGGAAGAAAGAGTTAAGAGCCCATTGCTAAATATGCCAGAACAAATAATTTTATTAGATAACATTATCGAGCAACCAGTGCTCGTTACATCCATTACATATCCTGTTTTAATAACAAAGGAATAGATATAATGTTCCTAATAATTTTAGGCATATAGTAACAATTTTCTAACTCCAAGATCTTCCCTGAAGGCAACTTTAAAATATAGGTCCCTACAGCTTCTGCTTGGATGATATCACCACTAGAACCGTAGAGATTGAAGTCACCTTCCTTCAATACTTTAAGCTTGTGGAGGTCCTGCAAAGATTTGCATATATGGTAACCACAAGCGGTATCCAATACCCAAGTATTTGATATAGACGAATTTAATATCAATATAGCATGTATCTCATACATACCTTTTGGTGCATCTGACGCACCAGGCTTCACAGTTGCAAGATAAGCCTTGCAATTCCTTTTCCAATGTCCCGCTTTGTCGCAAAAGGAACAGGTTGACTGTTTTGAGGCCTTCTTTCCTTTCTTATTATTATTGATGCCACCCTTAGGGTTTAGCCTCCTATTAAAACCCTTTTTGCTTGATTTCTTCTTATTGGTCTTATCAACAAGAAGTAGTGGAGCCTTTTCTTTCTTAACGTGGCTCTCTACTGTTTTTAACATATTTAACAGCTCAGGCAAGGAAGTGTTCAGTTTGTTCATGTGATAATTCAAGACAAACTGAGAAAATGACTCCGGGAGTGATTGCAGGATTAAATCCTGATTTAACTCCCCATCCATGATAAAACCTAATTGACCCAATCTGGTGATTAAGTCAATTACCTTCAGAACATGATCCTGAATGGATGTTCCCTCTGTCATCCTAGCATGGAATAACTGCTTAGATATTTCGTATCTAGCAGTTCTTCTTTGTTCTCCAAAAGCTCTTTTAAATTGAGCATTATGGATTGAGTATCCATGCTTTCATGCTGTCTCTATAACTCATTGGTCATAGAGGTCAGTATGATGCACTTGACAATGAGGGAGTCATTTTGCAACATTCTGTACGTGGCCATATCTTCCTGTGTGGCATCATCCCCTAGTGGATTAAGACTAGGGGTATCAAGAATATAAGAAAGTTTTTCTGAACTCAGCACAATCTTTAAATTTCTCAACCAATCCACATAGTTTGGACCAGTCAGTTTGTTGGTATCTAAGATACTTCATAGTGATAATGAAGATGTCATTTATCTACATTTAATAAAGAACAATATATAAGCAAACAAACATAAAATGATTTACATAATTAAATTAGGTCTTCAATTTAATTATGTCTCCCACTATTTTATCAAAAATCATAGCCCTCACTATGATAATCGAGAAGAACCCTGATCGGGTTTTCTTAGTGAGATTGAGATCCTAATAACTTATAAAAGATCTTGCAGATATCACAACAAATCTTTTACAAGCTCAAAGGTAGGAAACTCTTCCAATTATATCTCATATAATTCTCAAGAAGTAACTTGGCCTCTAGAACATTATTAGTCTTGCAGAAAACACAACAAACCATAATGTTCTTGTTAAGTCAAGACCCTTTCATTTCAATACAATCAGTACTCAAATATAATGCCCTTGCAGATAACACAACAAAGCATTATACTGAATATACTGTAAGCATATCTATGCACTAGACTAGTATTATGTTAATCACCATATTAGGTCTTGTAGATAACACAACAAACCTAATGTGGTTCATAACACAATAATGATCAAGCATGAAGGAAAGCCAATGTATAGTATTTTTAATACTAAGCATTTTAGTCAAGATTTAAATATAATCAAATCGGCCAAGGAAGTGGAAGAGATGTGGGAGTCCCCCCGTTGCATTCCTAGACACCAATAAAAATTGGCCAGGTCAGTCAACGGAACCAATTAAAAACAACAATTCACTTTACCTTCCCAGAACCACCTTTCTAGACACCGAATGATCAATTGTTCATCATGACTAGTGATGCTTATTAGTTAAATATACTATGACTAAATATAATTTTTTAAGAGGAGGGTTTTATAAAATTGCCAGCACATTCTTATAGAACATATCATAATCAAAAGAAATATGTGCTAAGTGTGTCATCATACTAGGACAACCATTTACCACATAATAGATCCACCATTATGCCAGGGCAACATTATTTCAGTATGATGACTTCAAAACTAAACATATCTCTATAATAATTAGGGTTTGAGTAAAAAACCCTAATTAGTAACACACATATAACATAAATTATCATACATGCATCCCATAAATATGCTAAGTGTTTCAGCATTCAAGGGTTTAAAACCCTAACATGCGACACTACAACAAAAACACATATAAATAATTTTCATATGTTTTAACTGTAATAAGGGTGGCTCTGATACCACTGTTGGGAATTTGGTGCACCATTGTGAAAAAATAATTTCAAAATGATGAAATTTGCACCATAAATCCTTAGCCAGGATCTCCTTATTCAGGATTAAAACATATATTAATAATGCAAACTTACATTGTTAGAATTAGGGCACCAACCTGTTAACGCTAAATCCAATTTTGATGTAGAATCAAAACTTGATGTTGAATGCCCCTTTTGAATTCACCAGGCATCCAAATGTCCACCCTCCAATGGTGATCCACAAGAAGATTGATCAAGATGCTAGCTTCTTCAAAATTCCTTCACTTGAATTCTTATCCTAGAACTCAAGAGGACTATGGCTTTAAAACTCCACGGTAGGAACTCCTTACTTCCTTTCTTTCTTCTTCCTCTCCCTTTCTTAAGACCTTGTCCTTAGAATAAAACTCTTGTCTTGAAGGAGGAGGAGGATTAAGACACTAATGTCTTAATGTAAAAGGAAATAGAAACAGAGTAGTAATTCCTTTCTTTTATCGATCGAGAGATTCTTCCTATCTCTTGTTTTAGACTTGAGTTTCAACAGAGAAGAGAACTCTGTAAGAGGGAAACTCTCTGTGTCCTAAACAAGCTAAGGAGGAATTAGTCTCCTGGAAAGAAAAGAAAAATAAAAATATCGCTGTTGTTCATTAGCCAAACACCTGAGACCTCTGTTCCTTAAATAGATTACAAAAAGATGTCTTCTCAAAAGAAGACAACTCTCCGTAAACACCATTCCATTTTTTCTCATGCCCCTTCCCTATTTTCTCATGCCCCTTCCCTCCTTCACACGCCCTTCCAGATTAAAACTCATGGCTTTTCCTAAAAGAAAAGTTATAAAATTCCAGAAGAAAGGAATCACGATGTTTCGGTCTCCGAAGAGACGTTATTTCGTGCAACCGGGAAGAGTCAACGCTTTTCGTCTTTCTTAAAAATCCATAAGCCATTGGATTTCCATCCAAGGGGGGACAAGTGAAACACTAACTCGAAGAAAGGAGGCCACCCTATCTTAATTCATCGGAGAATTAAGTGGGGCATGCCAAGAGTCCATGCACCATGGACTCTTCCAAATGGCGCGCCAAGAGTACATAAGCGCATGGACTCTTGGCATTTTGGCATGAAAAAGTAAAGGGGCGGGTGGGGAGGCTAGCCTAGTTACATGGCTAGCCAACAGTATTAGCCATAATCTCTATAAACTCAATTAGGGTCTAATTAGATCCAATTAGAACCTAAATTGAACCAATCCGGAACCCTAATTCGAATCCGATTTGAATAGAAGCTAGGGTTTGCAACACTTGCTAGAGTGTTATCGTGCAAAGATGATTTAATCATAAATTAAACTCTTGATCAATCCTCTTAAGTGTGTGACACATTGGGTTCCACATCTAGCCAGCAGTGGATTCGAATACAAGTTGACCTAATTTGATTAGAACTCTTTCTAATCGATTTAGGTCAAACAGGGCTTACCTGATTTGATCAATTAGGTCTCTTCCTAATAAGTGATCTTTGAATTTGATCAACCCACAAGACAAGATTGACGTCAAGCAACGTGTCATGTCTACCCGAAAGATATGGAAATTCTGGTGAAATACCAAAACTACCCTTCAGTAGAGAGTTACCGTACAATTAAATCTTTCAATCAGCCTGCATCCAAAAATATAACTATGGATATGGATATATGTCAAATCCAATATTATATTTATTTCTAGCTCAATCTTATATTGATGATTCAATTATCTTGATATTAGAAACCATCTCTAATATCTTTACTTTGATCAAAGATTCCCTGAATCATCATCCGATTATTTAACTAGCTGGATGCTATCTCCGATTACTAAGAGTGATCGATTCCTTGTTGACCTACTCATTACCTTCATATCCAATTCACCATTCCCAGTATCAATCCTGTGCATGACTCAGTGTCATGATTAGGATTGAACCAAAGCATGGGTTCATGTACATAAGGTACTTATGGCAGTCTCAGGTCAAAGGATTACTTGAACCACTCCCACTATGAGAACCTTCTATTGACATGTAGCTAAGACTCCATTAGATGTTCTCAAGTTGGATCATATCAGTGAACTCATTCTCCAATGAGCACCCACATCCCAGTATTAGTGTCATACACAAGTGACTGTGAGAGCAGTCACCCTCTCCAGTATACATGGGATGTGCTAGTCTTACCGGAAAACCCTGATCCCCTACTCAAGGTTCCTTTGACTAGGAATATTCTAGATTAAGGTTTTAAGTCTTTAGGTCTCACTGGTATGATCTCATCATAATCCTAAAATCATATCCCTAATCTATGGGTTCATCATATAATAATAAACAAAGCGTATGATGAAAAATTTTGCCTTTATTAGAATTTTTTGTCAATTACAATGGTTTGGGAGATACAATACAGATTGGCTTGTAGGGCATATCCCTTTCAATCTCCCACTTGCACTAAAGCCAATCACCTTTAAATCTTAATCCCATATACTCGAGGTGGCGATCAAACTCTCGCTGTGGTAGAGCCTTAGTGAATGGGTCTGCTACATTGTTCTTTGTATCAACTATATTTATGTAGACATCTTGTCTTTCTACAATTTCTCGGACGAGATGGAAGCATCTCAGAATGTGCTTGGACTTATGATGAGCTCTTGGTTCCTTAGCTTGAGCAACAGCCCCAGTGTTGTCATAGTAAAGTGGCACTGGGTTTTCAATCTCAGGAACAACACCCAACTCTATGATGAACTTCTTCATCCAGACTGCTTCTTTGGCGGCTTCACTGACAGCTATGTATTCTGCATCTGTGGTTGAGTTAGCTACAGTCTGCTGTTTGGTACTCTTCCAACTCACTGCTCCACCATTTAGGATAAAAACTTATCCCGAAATGGATTTGCTATCATCAGGGTCTGATTGAAAACTAGAATCAGAATAAGCTTCTAGTTTAAGATCAGAACCACCATAAACTAGAAAAATATCCTTAGTCCTTCTCAGGTACTTAAGAATATTTTTAACTGCTTTCCAATGATCCTCTCCTGGATCAGCCTAAAACCTACTGAAAATGCCTAAAGCATATGCCACATCAGGCCTGGTACATAACATGGCATACATTATGGACCCTATTGCCGAAGCATAAGGTATAGAATTCATTCTATTTCTTTCTTCAGGTGTCTTAGGAGACATCCTTTTAGAAAGATGTATGCCTTGACTCATAGGAAGATAACCTCTTTTACTTCCATCCATGCTGAATCTTTTTAGCACTAAGTCAATGTTCCTAGATTTGGATAAACCTAGCATCCTCTTAGATTTATCTCTATAGATCTTAATACCTAGTATATAGGATGCTTCTCCCAAATCTTTCATGGAAAACTGGTTTGATAGCCAAACCTTGACTGATTGCAACATTGGGATATCATTCCCAATGAGGAGTATGTCATCTACATACAGAACCAAGAAGACTATGGCACTCCCACTAGTCTTCTTATAAACATAGGGTTCATCCACATTTTTGATAAAACCAAACCTTTTAATAGTTTCATCAAAGCGGATGTTCCAACTCCTGGAAGCTTGCTTTAATCCATAAATGGATTTCTTTAGCTTGCATACTTGATTAGTTTTATTCTTTGAAATAAAACCTTCTGGCTGTGACATGTAGACTTCTTCCTCAAGGAAACCATTGAGGAATGCAGTCTTCACATCCATCTGCCAGATCTCATAATCATGGTATGCTGCTATAGCAAGTAAAATCCGGATTGATTTGAGCATGGCAACAGGTGAGAATGTTTCATCATAATCAATTCCCTATTTTTATCTGAAACCTTTTGCCACTAATCTAGCTTTATAGGTTTCAACTTGGCCATCTGCCCCAATCTTTTTCTTATAGACCCATTTGCACCCAATAGGATTAACACCCTCTGGTGCATCGACCAAAGACCATACTTGGTTTACATACATAGAGTCTATCTCGGATTCCATGGCTTCTTGCCATCTATCTGAATCAGTACTCAAGATAGCTTCCGTATAGGTCAGAGGTTCATCATTTTGAATGACTTGGGCTTCATTATTTTCAATAATAAACCCTTACCTCTCAGGTGCCCGTGGCACTCTATCAGACCTACGGGGAGGAGTTTTGTGTTCTGGTTCTGTCCTAACTATATGTTCTAATGGTTGAAAACTGTCTATCTGTATTTCTTGTACTTCTCCAAGTTCAACAGTTCTACCATTGCCCTTTTCTAAAATGAACTCTTTTTCTAGAAAAGTGGCATGCCTGCTGACAAAAATCTTTTGTTCAGTAGGATGGTAGAACAGATATCCTCTACCCTCTTTAGGATATCCTACAAATAGACATTTATCCACTCTCGGTTCCAACTTATGTCCAAATTTTTTTTTAACATAAGCTGGACATCCCCTTACCTTAAAATATTTAAGATATGGTTTCTTTCCACTCCAAATTTTATATGGAGTACTAACAACAGATTTAGAAGGTACCTTGTTCAGAATGTAAACAGCAGTTTCTAGGGCATGACCCTAAAGGAAATTGGTAAATTTGTGAAGCACATCATGGATCGTACCATATCTAATAAGGTTCGATTCCTCCTTTCAGCTATACCATTTAGTTGTTGTGTATAAGGAGGGGTCCATTCAGAAAGAATTCCATTAACTTTAAGATAGTCTAAAAACTTTGTGGATAAGTATTCTCCTCCTCGATCAGAACGAAGAACTTTAATACTTTTCCCGGTTTGTTTTTCGACCATACTTTGATACTCCTTAAATTTATCAAAGGCTTCAGATTTATGTTTCATAAGATACACACATCCGAACCTAGATAAATCATCTGTAAAAGTGATAAAATATGAGTATCCTCCTCTGGCCTGAGTTGTCATTGGACCACATACATCAGTATGTATAAGTCCTAATAACTCAGTTGACCTTTCTCCATGTCCAGTGAATGGAGTCTTGGTCATCTTACCCATGAGACATGATTCGCAAGTTCCTAATGATTCGTACTCATAAGGATCAAGGAATTTTTCCTTGTATAACTTGCTTATCCTAGACTCATTAACATGACCAAGTCGATGATGCCAAAGTAAAGTATCATTAAAGTCTTTTCTTTTTCTTTTATTATTGACATGAAAAACACTATCATTGGAAGAAAGGGTTAAGAGCCCATTGCTAAATATGCCAGAACAAATAATTTTATTAGATAACATTATCGAGCAACCAGTGCTCGTTACATCCATACATATCCTTGTTTTAATAACAAAGGAATAGATATAATGTTCCTAATAATTTTAGGCATATAGTAACAATTTTCTAACTCAAAGATCTTCCCTGAAGGCAACTTTAAAATATAGGTCCCTATAGCTTCTGCTTGGATGATATCACCACTAGAACCGTAGAGATTGAAGTCACCTTCCTTCTATACTTTAAGCTTGTGGAGGTCCTGCAAAGATTTGCATATATGGTAACCACAAGCGGTATCCAATACCCAAGTATTTGATATAGACGAATTTAATGTCAATATAGCATGTATCTCATACATACCTTTTGGTGCATCTGACGCACCAGGCTTCACAGTTGCAAGATAAGCCTTGCAATTCCTTTTCCAATGTCCCGCTTTGCCGCAAAAGAAACAGGTTGACTGCTTTGAGGCCTTCTTTCCTTTCTTATTCTTATTGATGCCACCCTTAGGGTTTAGCCTCCTATTAAAACCCTTTTTGCTTGATTTCTTCTTATTGGTCTTATCAACAAGAAGTAGTGGAGCCTTTTCTTTCTTAACGTGGCTCTCTACTGTTTTTAACATATTTAACAGCTCAGGCAAGGAAGTGTTCAGTTTGTTCATGTGATAATTCAAGACAAACTGAGAAAATGACTCCGGGAGTGATTGCAGTATTAAATCCTGATTTAACTCCCCATCCATGATAAAACCTAATTGACCCAATCTGGTGATCAAGTCAATTACCTTCAGAACATGATCCTGAATGGATGTTCCCTCTGTCATCCTAGCATGGAATAACTGCTTAGATATTTCGTATCTAGCAGTTCTGCTTTGTTCTCCAAATAGCTCTTTAAATTGAGCATTATGGATTGAGTATCCATGCTTTCATGCTGTCTCTGTAACTCATTGGTCATAGAGGTCAGTATGATGCACTTGACAGTGAGGGAGTCATTCTGCAACATTCTGTATGTGGCCATATCTTCCTGTGTGGCATCATCCCCTAGTGGATTAAGACTAGGGGTATCAAGAATATAAGAAAGTTTTTCTGAACTCAGCACAATCTTTAAATTTCTCAACCAGTCCGCATAGTTTGGACCAGTCAGTTTGTTTGTATCTAAGATACTTCGTAGTGATAATGAAGATGACATTTATCTACATTTAATATGAACAATATATAAGCAAACAAACATAAATGATTTACATAATTAAATTAGGTCTTCAATTTAATTATGTCTCCCACTATTTTATCAAAAATCATAGCCCTCACTATGATAATCGAGAAGAACCCTGATCGGGTTTTCTTAGTGAGATTGAGATCCTAATAACTTATAAAAGATCTTGCAGATAACACAACAAATCTTTTACAAGCTCAAAGGTAGGAAACTCTTCCAATTATATCTCATATAATTCTCAAGAAGTAACTTGGCCTCTAGAACATTATTAGTCTTGCAGAAAACACAACAAACCATAATGTTCTACTTAAGTCAAGACCCTTTCATTTCAATACAGTCAGTACTCAAATATAATGCCCTTGCAGATAACACAACAAAGCATTATACTGAATATACTGTAAGCATATCTATGCACTTGACTAGTATTATGTTAATCACCATATTAGGTCTTGCAGATAACACAACAAACCTAATGTGGTTCATAACACAATAATGATCAAGCATGAAGGAAAGCCAATGTATAGTATTTTTAACACTAAGCATTTTAGTCATGATTTAAATATAATCAAATCGGCCAAGGAAGTGGAAGAGATGTGGGAGTCCCCCCGTTGCTTTCCTAGACACCAATAAAAATTGGTCAGGTCAGTCAACGGAACCAATTAAAAACAACAATTCTCTTTACCTTCCCAGAACCACCTTTCTAGAAACCGAATGATCAATTGTTAATCATGACTAGTGATGCTTATTAGTTAAATATACTATGACTAAATATAATTTTTTTAAGAGGAGGGTTTTATAAAATTGCCAGCACATTCTTATAGAACATATCATAATCAAAAGAAATATGTGCTAAGTGTGTCATCATACTAGGACAACCATTTACCACATAATGGATCCACCATTATGCCAGGGCAACATTATTTCAGTATGATGACTTCAAAACTAAACATATCTCTATAATAATTAGGGTTTGAGTAAAAAATCCTAATTAGTGACACACATATAACATAAATTATCATACATGCATCCCATAAATATGCTAAGTGTTTCAGCATTCAAGGGTTTAAAACCCTAACATGCGACACTACAACAAAAACACATATAAATAATTTTCATATGTTTTAACTGTAATAAGGGTGGCTCTGATATCACTGTTGGGAATCTGGTGCACCATTGTGAAAAAATAATTTCAAAATGATGAAATTTGCACCATAAACCCTTAGCCAGGATCTCCTTATTCAAGATTAAAACATATATTAATAATGCAAACTTACATTGTTAGAATTAGGGCACCAACCTGTTAACGCTAAATCCAATTTTGATGTAGAATCAAAACTTGATGTTGAATGCCCCTTTTGAATACACCAGGCATCCAAATGTCCATCCTCCAATGGTGATCCACAAGAAGATTGATCAAGATGCTAGCTTCTTCAAAATTCCTTTACTTGAATTCTTATCCTAGAACTCAAGAGGACTATGGCTTTAAAACTCCACGGTAGGAACTCCTTACTTCCTTTCTTTCTTCTTCCTCTCCCTTTCTTAAGACCTTGTCCTTAGAATAAAACTCTTGTCTTGAAGGAGGAGGAGGATTTAAGACACTAATGTCTTAATGTAAAAGGAAATAGAAACAGAGTAGTAATTCCTTTCTTTTACCGATCGAGAGATTCTTCCTATCTCTTGTTTTAGACTTAAGTTTCAACAGAGAAGAGAACTCTGTAAGAGGGAAACTCTCTGTGTCCTAAACAAGCTAAGGAGGAATCAGTCTCCTGGAAAGAAAAGAAAAATAAAAATATTGCTGTTGTTCATTAGCCAAACACCTGAGACCTCTGTTCCTTAAATAGATTACAAAAAGATGTCTTCTCAAAAGAAGACAACTCTCCGTAAACACCATTCCATTTTTTCTCATGCCCCTTCCCTATTTTCTCATGCCCCCTTCCCTCCTTCTCACGCCCTTCCAGATTAAAACTCATGGCTTTTCCTAAAAGAAAAGTTGTGAAATTCCAGAAGAAAGGAATCACGATGTTTCGGTCTCCGAAGAGACGTTATTTCGTGCAACCGGGAAGAGTCAGCGCTTTCCTTCTTTCTTAAAAACCCATAAGCCATTGGATTTCCATCCAAGGGGGGACAAGTGAAGCACTAACTCTAAGAAAGGAGGCCGCCCCTTCTTAATTCATCGGAGAATAAAGTGGGGCACGCCAAGAGTCCATGCACCATGGACTCTTCCAAATGGCACGCCAAGAGTCCATAAGCGCATGGACTCTTGGCATTTTGGCATGAAAAGTAAAGGGGTGGGTGGGGAGGCTAGCCTAGTTACATGGCTAGCCAATAGGGTTAGCCATAATCCCTATAAACTCAATTAGGGTCTAATTAGATCCAATTAGAACCTAAATTGAACCAATCCGGAACCCTAATTCGAATCCGATTTGAATAGAAGCTAGGGTTTGCAACACTTGCTAGAGTGTTATCCTGCAAAGATGATTTAATCACAAATTAAACTCTTGATCAATCATCTTAAGTGTGTGACCCATTGGGTTCCACATCTAGCCAGCAGTGGGTTCGAATACAAGTTGACCTAATTTGATTAGAACTCTTTCTAATCGATTTAGGTCAAACAGGGCTTACCTGATTTGATCAATTAGGTCTCTTCCTAATAAGTGATCTTTGAATTTGATCAACCCACAAGACAAGATTGACGTCTAGCAACGTGTCATGTCTACCTGGAAGATATGGAAATTCTGGTGAAATACCAAAACTATCCTTCAATAGAGAGTTACCGTACAATTAAATCTTTCGATCAGCCTGCATCCAAAAATATAACTATGGATATGGATATATGTCAAATCCAATATTATATTTATTTCTAGCTCAATCTTATATTGATGATTCAATTATCTTGATATTAGAAACCATCTCTAATATCTTTACTTTGATCAAAGATTCCCTGAATCATCATCCGATTATTTAACTAGCTGGATGCTATCTCCTCTTACTAAGAGTGATCGATTCCTTGTTGACCTACTCATTACCTTCATATCCAATTCACCATTCCCAGTATCAATCCTGTGCATGACTCAGTGTCATGATTAGGATTGAACCAAAGCATGGGTTCATGTACATAAGGTACTTATGGCAGTCTCAGGTCAAAGGATTACTTGACCACTCCCACTATGAGAACCTTCTATTGACATGAGCTAAGACTCCATTAGATGTTCTCAAGTTGGATCATATCAGTGAACTCATTCTCCAATGAGCACCCACATCCCAGTATTAGTGTCATACACAAGTGACTATGAGAGCAGTCACCCTCTCCAGTATACATGGGATGTGCTAGTCTTACCGGAAAACCCTGATCCCCTACTCAAGGTTCCTTTGACTAGGAATATTTAGATTAAGGTTTTAAGACTTTAGGTCTCACTGGTATGATCTCATCATAATCCTAAAATCATATCCCTAATCTATGGAGTTCATCATATAATAATAAACACAGCGTATGATGAAAAATTTTGCCTTTATTAGAATTTTTTGTCAATTACAATGGTTTGGGAGATACAATACAGATTGGCTTGTAGGGCATATCCCTTTCAATCTCCCACTTGCACTAAAGCCAATCACCTTTAAATCTTAATCCCATATACTCGAGGTGGCGATCAAACTCTCGCTGTGGTAGAGCCTTAGTGAATGGGTCTGCTACATTGTTCTTTGTATCAACTATATTTATGTAGACATCTTGTCTTTCTACAATTTCTCGGACGAGATGGAAGCATCTCAGAATGTGCTTGGACTTATGATGATCTCTTGGTTCCTTAGCTTGAGCAACAGCCCTAGTGTTGTCACAGTAAAGTGGCACTGGGTTTTCAATCTCAGGAACAACACCCAACTCTGTGATGAACTTCTTCATCCAGACTGCTTCCTTGGCAGCTTCACTGACAGCTATGTATTATGCCTCTGTGGTTAAGTCAGCTACAGTCTGCTGTTTGGTACTCTTCCAACTCACTGCTCCACCATTTAGGGTAAAAACATATCCCGAAATGGATTTGCTATCATCAGGGTCCTATTGAAAACTAGAATCAGAATAAGCTTCTAGTTTAAGATCAGAACCACCATAAACTAGAAAAATATCCTTAGTCCTTCTCAGGTACTTAAGAATATTTTTAACTGCTTTCCAATGATCCTCTCCTGGATCAGCCTGAAACCTACTGACAATGCCTAAAGCATATGCCACAACAGGCCTGGTACATAACTGGCATACATTATGGACCCTATTGCCGAAGCATAAGGTATAGAATTCATTCTATTTCTTTCTTCAGGTGTCTTAGGAGACATCCTTTTAGAAAGATGTATGCCTTGACTCATAGGAAGATAACCTCTTTTACTTCCATCCATGCTGAATGTTTTTAGCACTAAGTCAATGTACCTAGATTGGGATAAACCTAGCATCCTCTTAGATCTATCTCTATAGATCTTAATACCTAGTATATAGGATGCTTCTCCTAAATCTTTCATGGAAAACTGGTTTGATAGCCAAACCTTGACTGATTGCAACATTGGGATATCATTCCCAATGAGGAGTATGTCATCTACATACAGAACCAAGAAGACTATGGCACTCCCACTAGTCTTCTTATAAACACAGGGTTCATCCACATTTTTGATAAAACCAATCCTTTTAATAGTTTCATCAAAGCAGATGTTCCAACTCCTGGAAGCTTGCTTTAATCCATAAATGGATTTCTTTAGCTTGCATACTTGATTAGATTTATTCTTTGAAATAAAACCTTCTGGCTGTGACATGTAGACTTCTTCCTCAAGAAAACCATTGAGGAATGCAGTCTTCACATCCATCTGCCAGATCTCATAATCATGGTATGCTGCTATAGCAAGTAAAATCTGGATTGATTTGAGCATGGCAACAGGTGAGAATGTTTCATCATAATCAATTCCCTGTTTTTGTCTTAAACCTTTTGCCACTAATCTGGCTTTATAGATTTCAACTTGGCCATCAGACCCAATCTTTTTCTTTAGACCCATTTGCACCCAATAGGATTAACACCCTCTGGTGCATCGACCAAAGACCATACTTGGTTTACATACATAGAGTCTATCTCGGATTCCATGGCTTCTTGCCATCTATCTGAATCAGTACTCAAGATAGCTTCCGTATAGGTCAGAGGTTCATCATTTTGAATGACTTGGGCTTCATTATTTTCAATAATAATCCCATACCTCTCAGGTGCCCATGGCACTCTATCAGACCTACGGGGAGGAGTTTTGTATTCTGGTTCTGTCCTAACTATATGTTCTAATGTTTGAAAACTGTCTATCTATATTTCTTGTACTTCTCCATGTTCAACAGTTCTACCATTTCTCTTTTCTAAAATGAACTCTTTTTCTAGAAAAGTTGCATGCCTGTGACAAAAATCTTTTGTTCAGTAGGATGGTAGAACAGATATCCTCTACCCTCTCTAGGATATCCTACAAATAGACATTTATCCGCTCTCGGTTCCAACTTATGTCCAAAATTTCTTTTAACATAAGCTGGACATCCCCATACCTTAAAATATTTAAGATATGGTTTCTTTCCACTCCAAATTTCATATGGAGTACTAACAACGGATTTAGAAGGTACCTTGTTTAGAATGTAAATAGCAGTTTCTAGGGCATGATCCCAGAAGAAAATTGGTAAATTTGTGAAGCTCATCATGGATCGTACCATATCTAATAAGGTATGATTCCTCCTTTCAGCTATACCATTTAGTTGTGGTGTATAAGGAGGGTCCATTCAGAAAGAATTCCATTAACTTTAAGATAGTCAAAAACTCCGTGGATAAGTATTCTCCTCCTCGATCAGAACGAAGAACTTTAATACTTTTCCCGGTTTGTTTTTCGACCATACTTTGATACTCCTTAAATTTATCAAAGGCTTCAGATTTATGTTTCATAAGATACACACATCCGAACCTAGATAAATCATCTGTAAAAGTGATAAAATATGAGTATCCTCCTTTGGCCTGAGTTGTCATTGGACCACATACATCAGTATGTATAAGTCCTAATAACTCAGTTGACCTTTCTCCATGTCCAGTAAATGGAGTCTTGGTCATCTTACCCATGAGACGTGATTCACAAGTTCCTAATGATTCATACTCATAAGGATCAAGGAATTTTTTCTTGTATAACTTGCTTATCCTAGACTCATTAACATGACCAAGTCGATGATACCAAAGTAAAGTATCACTAAAGTCTTTTCTTTTTCTTTTATTATTGACATGAAAAACACTATCATTGGAAGAAAGAGTTAAGAGCCCATTGCTAAATATGCCAGAACAAATAATTTTATTAGATAACATTATCGAGCAACCAGTGCTCGTTACATCCATTACATATCCTTGTTTTAATAACAAAGGAATAGATATAATGTTCCTAATAATTTTAGCATATAGTAATAATTTTCTAACTCCAAGATCTTCCCTGAAGGCAACTTCAAAATATAGGTCCCTACCGCTTCTGCTTGGATGATATCACCACTAGCACCGTAGAGATTGAAGTCACCTTCCTTCAATACTTTAAGCTTGTGGAGGTCCTGCAAAGATTTGCATATATGGTAACCACAAGCGGTATCCAATACCCAAGTATTTGATATAGATGAATTTAATGTCAATATAGCATGTATCTCATACATACCTTTTGGTGCATCTGACGTACCAGGCTTCACAGTTGCAAGGTAAGCCTTGCAATTCCTTTTCCAATGTCCCGCTTTGCCGCAAAAGAAACAGGTTGACTGTTTTGAGGCCTTCTTTCCTTTCTTATTCTTATTGATGCCACCCTTAGGGTTTAGCCTCCTATTAAAATCCTTTTTGCTTGATTTCTTCTTATTGGTCTTATCAACAAGAAGTAGTGGAGCCTTTTCTTTCTTAACGTGGCTCTCTGCTGTTTTTAACATATTTAACAGCTCAGGCAAGGAAGTGTTCAGTTTGTTCATGTGATAATTAAAGATAAACTGAGAAAATGACTCCGGGAGTGATCGCAGGTTTAAATCCTGATTTAACTCCCCATCCATGATTAAACCTAATTGACCCAATCTGGTGATTAAGTCAATTACCTTCAGAACATGATCCTGAATGGATGTTCCCTCTATCATCCTAGCATGGAATAACAGCTTAGATATTTCATATCTAGCAGTTCTGCTTTGTTCTCCGTAAAGCTCTTTTAAATTGAGCATTATGGATAGAGTATCCATGCTTTCATGTGTCTCTGTAACTCATTGGTCATAGAGGCCAGTATGATACACTTGACAGTGAGGGTGTCATTCTGCCACATTCTGTATATGGCCATATCTTCCTGTGTGGCATCATCCCCTAGTGGATTAAAACTAGGGGTATCAAGAATATAAGAAAGTTTTTCTGAACTCAGCACAATCTTTAAATTTCTCAACCAGTCCATATAGTTTGAACCAGTCAGTTTGTTGGTATCTAAGATACTTCGCAGTGATAATGAAGATGCCATTTATCTACATTTAATAAAGAACAATATATAAGCAAACAACCATGAAATGACTTACATAATTAAATTAGGTCTTCAATTTAATTATGTCTCCCACTATTTTATCAAAAATCATATCCCTCACTATGATAATCTAGAAAAACCCTGATCGGGTTTTCTTAGTGAGATTGAGATCCTAATAACTTATAAAGGATCTTGCAGATAACACAACAAATCTTTTACAAGTCAAAGGTAGGAAACTCTTCCAATTATATCTCATATAATTCTCAAGAAGTAACTTGGCCTCTAGAACATTATTAGTCTTGCAGAAAATACAACAAACCATAATGTTCTAGTTAAGTCAAGACCCTTTCATTTCAAAATAATCAGTAGTCAAATATAATGCCCTTGCAGATAACACAACAAAGCATTATACTGAATATACTGTAAGCATATCTATGCACTAGACTAGTATTATGTTAATCACCATATTAGGTCTTGCAGATAACACAACAAACCTAATGTGGTTCATAACACAATAATGATCAAGCATGAAGGAAGGCCAATATATAGTATTTTTAACACTAAGCATTTTAGTCAAGATTTAAATATAATCAAATCGGCCAGGCAAGTGGAAGAGATATGGGAGTCCCCCCGTTGCTTTCCTAGACACCAATAAAAATTGGCCAGGTCAGTCAACAGAACAAATTAAAAACAACAATTCTCTTTACCTTCCCAGATCCACCTTTCTAAACACCGAATGATCAATTGTTCATCATGACTAGTGATGCTTATTAGTTAAATATACTATGACTTAATATAATTTTTTAAGAGGAGGGTTTTATAAAATTGCCAGCACATTCTTATAGAACATATCATAATCAAAAGAAATATATGCTAAGTGTGTCATCATACTAGGACAACCATTTACCACATAATGGATCCACCATTATGCCAGGGCAACCTTATTTCAGTATGATGAATTCAAAACTAAACATATCTCTATAATAATTAGGATTTGAGTGAAAAACCCTAATTAGTGACACACATATAACATAAATTATCATACATGCATCCCATAAATATGCTAAGTGTATCAGCATTCAAGGGTTTAAAACCCTAACATGCGACACTACAACAAAAACACACATAAATAATTTTCATTTGTTTTAACTATAATAAGGGTGGCTCTGTTACCACTGTTGGGAATCCGGTGCACCATTATGAAAAAATAATTTCAAAATGATGAAATTTGCACCATAAACCCTTAGCCAGGATCTCCTTATTCAGGATTAAAACATATATTAATAATGCAAACTTACATTGTTAGAATTAGGGCACCAACCTGTTAACGCTAAATCCAATTTTGATGTAGAATCGAAACTTGATGTTGAATGCCCCTTTTGAATTCACCAGGCATCCAAATGTCCACCCTCCAATGGTGATCCACAAGAAGATTGATCAAGATGCTAGCTTCTTCAAAATTCCTTCACTTGAATTCTTATCCTAGAACTCAATAGGACTATGGCTTTAAAACTCCACGGTAGGAACTCCTTACTTCCTTTCTTTCTTCTTCCTCTCCCTTTCTTAAGACCTTGTCCTTAGAATAAAACTCTTGTCTTGAAGGAGGAGGAGGATTTAAGACACTAATGTCTTAATGTAAAAGGAAATAGAAACATAGTAGTAATTCCTTTCTTTTTCCGATCGAGAGATTCTTCCTATCTCTTGTTTTAGACTTGAGTTTCAACAGAGAAGAGAACTCTGTAAGAGGGAAACTCTCTGTGTCCTAAACAAGCTAAGGAGGAATCAGTCTCCTGGAAAGAAAAGAAAAATAAAAATATCGCTGTTGTTCATTAGCCAAACACCTGAGACCTCTGTTCCTTAAATAGATTACAAAAAGATGTCTTCTCAAAAGAAGACAACTCTCCGTAAACACCATTCCATTTTTTCTCATGCCCCTTCCCTATTTTCTCATGCCCCCTTCCCTCCTTCTCACGCCTTTCTAGATTAAAACTCATGGCTTTTCCTAAAAGAAAAGTTGTGAAATTCCAGAAGAAAGGAATCACGATGTTTCGGTCTCCGAAGAGACGTTATTTCGTGCAACCGGGAAGAGACAGCGCTTTCCTTCTTTCTTAAAAACCCATCAGCCATTGGATTTCCATCCAAGGAAGGACAAGTGAAGCACTAACTTTAAGAAAGGAGGCCGCCCCATCTTAATTCATCGGAGAATTAAGTGGGGTGTGCCAAGAGTCCATGCGCCATGGACTCTTCCAAATGGCATGCCAAAAGTCCATAAGCGCATGGACTCTTGGCATTTTGGCTTGAAAAAGCAAAGGGGCGGGTGGGGAGGCTAGCCTAGTTACATGGCTAGCCAATAGGGTTAGCCAAAATCCCTATAAACTCAATTAGGGTCTAATTAGATCCAATTAGAACCTAAATTGAACCAATCCAGAACCCTAATTCAAATCCGATTCGAATAGAAGCTAGGGTTTGCAACACCTGCTAGAGTGTTATCCTGCAAAGATGATTTAATCACAAATTAAACTCTTGATAAATCCTCTTAAATGTGTGACCCATTGGGTTCCACATCTAGCCAGCAGTGGGTTCAAATATAAGTTGACCTAATTTGATTAGAACTCTTTTTAATCGATTTAGGTCAAACCGGGCTTACCCGATTTGATCAATTAGGTCTCTTCCTAATAAGTGATCTTTGAATTTGATCAACCCACAAGACAAGATTGACGTCTAGCAATGTGTCATGTCTACCCGGAAGATATGAAAATTTTGGTGAAATACCAAAACTACCCTTCAGTAGAGAGTTACCGTACAATTAAATCTTTCGATCAGCCTGCATCCAAAAATATAACTATGGATATGGATATATGTCAAATCCAATATTATATTAATTTCTAGATCAATCTTATATTGATGATTCAACAATCTTGATATTAGAAACCATCTCTAATATCTTTACTTTGATCAAAGATTCCCTGAATCATCATCCGATTGTTTAACTAGCTGGATGCTATCTCCTCTTACTAAGAGTAATCGATTCCTTGTTGACCTACTCATTACCTTCATATCCAATTCACCATTCCCAGTATCAATCCTGTGCATGACTCAGTGTCATGATTAGGATTGAACCAAAGCATGGGTTCATGTATATAAGGTACTTATGGCAATCTCAGGTCAAAGGATTACTTGTACCACTCCCACTATGAGAACCTTCTATTGACATGTAGCTAAGACTCTATTAGATGTTCTCAAGTTGGATCATATCAGTGAACTCATTCTCCAATGAGCACCCACATCCCAGTATTAGTGTCATACACAAGTGACTGTGAGAGCAGTCACCCTCTCCAGTATACATGGGATGTGCTAGTCTTACTGGAAAACCCTGATCCCCTACTCAGGGTTCCTTTGACTAGGAATATTCTAGATTAAGGTTTTAAGACTTTAGGTCTAACTGGTATGATCTCATCATAACCCTAAAATCATAGCCCTAATCTATGGAGTTCATCATATAATAATAAACACAGCGTATGATGAAAAATATTGCCTTTATTAGAGTTTTTTGTCAATTACAATGGTTTGGAAGATACAACACAGATTGGCTTGTAGGGCATATCCCTTTCACTAAACTACCCTCAAATGTAGGTGCATCTAATCGAATGCTCCAAAGAATCCTTTCTTCCTAGTCATTCACATCAGGGGTATGGTTCTTAGGGATTGGGTCAGTAGTATTTTCCCTATGTTGGGCTCTTGGACCTAGGTAAGCAGGTTCTCTATATTGACCTCTTAGATCTTGGGGAGTGAGTTGGGCTCGAGGAATTTTGGGAATGGGCCTAGCTGTCTTAGAGCTTTGACCTAGAGGAGTGGGTCGAGGGGTTTCAGAACTTTGACCTGGGTGAATGGGCCTAGGTATTTCAGGATCTGATCTAGTCACATGGGATTCTTCAAGATTACCTAGCCTCTCTTCCACTTGGTCAAACCTTGTAGAAAGCTGAGTAAGTTGATCAGTTATTGTTCTCAAATAATTTTCTATATTAGGGTTCATGGGTGGATTGTTTTGGGTTTGAGCAGGCTGATAGGGTGTGCTTGACCAAGTTGCCATGCAATGCAATCACACAGAACTCAACACGAACTAGGATTTCCTAGACCTAGAGCTCAAGTAGAATGGGTCAGCTCAAATTACAGCCAATTCAATAATTACCCTTCCATTATCTAGGTAAGAGGTGGGTTCATGGGAGGCTTCCCCTGCACTCACAGGGTCCTAATTAAAAACCATGAAACTACTTAGGGCATTTGCTTCTGGACCTCTAGCCTTAGACACTAGGTTCAAGTGATAATCAGAGGATTGGGTGCACTAGCTTACACACAATACTTAGAACCTGACCTGTTGGTGTCCCTAGCTCACTAGAGCAAATTAAGTCTAATCAATTTTAATTAGGGCTAGGACCGATGCAAAGATGGTGATTGTGGGCTAAGGAATGGTGATGAAATCCCTCCCTTATATAAATATTAAGTGCCCATAAGATTAGCTTTAGATAATGCACACAGAAGATGAAACCCTAGATGCAATCAAACTAAAATGATTAAAAGAACATAAAAATAAAATAAATTATTATTTTATTTATTTATTATTTTTTGTATTTTTCTTTGTTTTTTAGCAAAGATATAGTTTGCAGAAAAAACCCTAAGATGCAGGAAATTAAAATATGCAAGATTTATGCAAAAAGAACCCTAAACTAGAATTGCTGAAATTCATAATAGAATGTTCTCAAGCAATATTCTGGCAAGCAAAAAATCTATAGATGGCAATAATTTCTGAAAAAAATCTAAAAAATACTTTCAATTATGATGGATCTAGAAAAAGAAAAATTAGGTAATTCTGGTTTTTTTACATATAGAAACTATTAAAAAAATAGAGTATATACTAAGATGGCTGAGATGCAGAAATTAAAATCTAAAAATGCCTATCTCTTTGTTTTCTTCTTCAAGGGTCAATTCACAGTGGCACCCCTACATTCCATGGGAAATCCTGTTTGAATGGAAGGTGAGGGTCTTGCAGCCCTACATTTTTCTATGACCGGACGATCATGGTGAAGCACCCGATCCGAGTACTTAAAGAGAACTAAGTTGGCACAAGAGAGATTAAACCCTAGTTTAACCAGATCTGATACCAGAACTGATGCGGGATAAATAAATACATAATAAAAATAGCAATTAATATTTTTTTTAGATTCTCAGATTTTAAAGGAGAGCTCAAAGAAGATAGTAAAGGAAACTAATAAGTCTATTACCTGCACAAGTAAACCTATAAAGCAATTTAAAAGCAGGACCTGGTGGTTGAGAAACCACTGAAACTAGGATTAACCTTCAACTAATCAAAAACAAAAGAGGGAGAATTGGTTTAAAGTTACCAACGAAGATCGATTCTTCAGATCTAATAGAACTCCCAAGATTGTCGCGATAGGGTTTCAAGATCTCACTTTCGGGCTCCAATCTTCCACACGATGCCAGTTCCAAGGCAAGAACACCAGATCTAGATTCTTGGTCACCGGTAAAACACTCAGCAAAAGAATTCAAGTTAGAAATCAATAATGAAAGAAAAAAAGGAAAAGAAAGGGTTCGAAGTGATGGTTGGGTCTTCTTGTCGGCTGGATAAGTAAGGCCTCATACGCCACGATGCTCCAAAGGAACAAAAGAAGGGCCTCACACCCTGTGATGCACACAGCAAAAAAAAATTTGGCAGAATTTTTATGTATTTCAATAATAATTTTCTTCAATTATAAGGGGGGCTGGTGGGGTATTTATAGACCCCCAACCAGTGAAGTAAGGGACTCAGATACAAGACTCTTGTTCCCTTTGAACTACAACTTTGGAATTTAGATCTAAGTAGCCTGGACTCCTGCTTGATGGATTGAATGGGACTCTTATCCAAGGTTGGTGCCAAGATGGAGATGGTGATGAACTTTGTTGAAGGGCCACGATTGCTTCCTTGGTTGGTCATGATGGGTGGACTCAGGAGTCTTGATAATGTAGCCTTCTGCAGGTGCATGGACTCTTCAGTTTGGATTGGAGAAGACTCAAGAGTTCTGATGAAACTCTTGAGTTCTTGAAGCTTGAGCAACTAGCAACTTGTTTGAGTGAAATGCTAGGAGTAGAAACCCTTGGACCTCCAACTCTTGAGATAAAGATATTTGGCTTGAAATTTCCTAGCAAGTGGCATCAAGGAAGAGAAGAATTTGCTTGGCCAAACTCTTCATTTGGTGTGGAATAATTTTGAGTGGAAGAGCGCCATCATGGGGAAGTCCTTCTACTTTACTTATCTCAAAATTAAGTGGTGCCAAATATTTCTTCTCATGGGCTGACCAAAGAGTTTTGTCATGTGATGATGTTGCATGTCCAAACACAAGTGATATGGCATGTGTTCTTGTCCTAAAATAAAATGTCCAAATGGTGTTGTCCCAATGACATGTGTTGATATCCATATCCTTGAAAAGGTGGTGCCAAGAAGAGGTTGTGACTTGGGCTAGCACATGGGTTGTCTTGAGTCTTCAATTGGGTGCACATGGGATGCTATCTTAGGTCCCCTCTTGTAATACAAGACTCGATGACTCAACTAATTACATTAAGTCAATGAATAACTAACCATCTGATAACTAATTGAACCAACCATACTTAATTAGGCTTTCAAAATAAAAACATAATTAAAGTTGATAAAAAGGGTTAATTAAATTGGACCACTAAGATCCCAATTGGGTAATTAGGGTTTGACTCAATTGGAATTTTGGCTCAACCTGGTAAAAAGGGTTTTATCCCAAAATAAACAAAACCTTAATTACAGTTGGTAAAATGGGTTTACCCTAACTAAACCAAAATAACATGATTTAAAATAAAATATTTACATGATAAATAGGGTTGGGTTCAGGGTTTTACTCACAGGTGATCCACAGGGATGTGGGATCAACCTGTCGACTTCTTTTGGCCCTGGTGCGCACACCAACAAGACTATAAATGAGGAATTTGGACAACCTTTGAAGAAGCTAATGCTTAATTAAACATTGAATGAGCTTGTGAGCAAGAGAGCACAAAGAACATTCAAGTCTGCCTTCAAGTATTCACTAACTCCAATCAGAAGCTTGAGGCACTTATTAAAGAAGAAGAGGAAGCCATTGAAGTGCATTAAAGATCATTTAAGAAGGCTTCTCTTGAGTTGCAACTGCAACCATCAGACAACTTGGGTTTGTCATAGTTGCTTACTTTCTTTTAACTCTTTGTGAGTTTATGGGTTATTTGTGAGCTCTGTTTAAAAACCAAGTCTGGATTGTTAGTGATCCCATTTTAAAACTAACAGTGTAAGGATTTTTGGTGAGCCCAGTCAAAACCAGTGTTAGGTTCTTGGTGATCCTGTTCAAAATAAAGTGTTGGATTTTTGGTGATCCTATTGAAAACCAAGTGTTGGGTTTTGGATTATGAGCCTGGTAAAACAATCTGACTATATTCTGATAGTGAATATAGTAATAATCCCAAGTGGTATCTTGGATAGTGGATATAGGAGCGAGGGCGCCCCGAACCACTCTAAATTTGCTGTATTTGCATTATGCTTTTTTTCTGTTTATGATTTGCTTCTGCTCTTAATTATTTGAAACACAGCACCTACCACTAAAGTAGATTTAAAAGAGCACATATCTAATTAATTTTTTAAATTCTCAATTCACCCCCCTCTTGGAAAAGCCACCTGGGCAACAGTCTCTATTTGGATAAAACTATGTGTAATAAGCTAATGTTGAAGAAAAGACTCTATAGCCTTTAGATGCAGGAAGGTAGAGATGTCATAGAACACATCCAGAAGTTTGACCAGATGGGAAATGAGTTATTAAACATTAGGATGAAATTAGAGGAGGAAGATAAATAATTGCTTTTACTATTCTCGCTACCCCCTTCCTTTGATTCATTGGTGACTACACTGATTTACGGTATGGAGACCTTGGAGTATGATGACATGGTCTCGGTGCTGTGGTCTAATGAGTAGAGGGAGAAGTTGACCAAGGAAGGTATTCCCTAGGATGGCTTGGCCATGGGAGAGAGATCTGGAAGAGGAAGGGATATATCCAAGCAAAGGGGATGTTCAAAGTCCTGGAGGAAGAGTAGGAGTAGAAAAGAAGTGTTACAAGTGCAACAAGATCGGGCACTTCAAATGAGATTGCCTGTTATGGAAGAACAAAGAGGGAGATAAAAGAGGATCTAATGCACTAAGTATGGTGGCTGATAAAAAGGCGGAGAATGACCTCTTGGTTGTATCAAATGGTCACAGGCATGGCACAGATGTATGGACACTAGACCAGCCTATTTGCATCACTATACCCCGAATCGATCTTGGTTCGTGACTTATACCAAGATTGATGAGAAAACTATGACACTCAAGGATGATCACCCATGAAAAGTCACTAGAATTAGGAGTGTTCAGGTGAGGATGTTTGATGGGATTGTGCGGACTCTCATAAATGTGAAGTATGTTCCCAAATTGAAGAAAAATTTGGTATCATTGGGCTACTTGGAGGAGACTCTATAGCCTTTAGATGCAGGAAGCCAAGAGTGGAGTTTAAAACATCTCCAAGGGAACCATGATAGTGATGAGAGGTAGGAGGTTAGAGAATAACCTCTATAGGATGGAAGGATATGTGGTGACCGGGGAGACTGATACAGCAGCTATAGTATAGGATCAGTAAGGGGCTCATCAATTATGGCACTACCACCTAGGCCACATGGGAGATTATGAGATGAAGGAGCTAAGCAAATATGGATTGATTCTAAATCTAGAGGGAGGTGTTTTAGAGGAGTGTGAGCCTTGCTAGATGGAAAAATATAGGTGAGTTTAGTTTGTCAGTAGTTTAGCCTCCATTGCAATTGTACTAGAACTAGTTCACAAGGATGTGTAGGGACCAACTCTGGTTTTTGCTTGAAATAGAGAGAGATACTTCTTGACCCTTATAGATGATTTTTCTATGAAGGATTGGATCTATTTCATAAAGGGAAAATTAGAATTTTTCTCAAGGTTCAAGGTGTGGAAAGCCAAAGTGGAGGAGCAAGGTTGGAGCATCAAGTGTCTACAATCAGATAATGGTGAAGAGTACACCAGCAAGGAGTTCAAACATTTTTGTGAAGAGTGTGGAATCAAAAGATATTTCTCAATTAGAGAAACTCCTCAGCAAAATGGGATAGCGAATGAATAAACAAGACCTTTATGGAAAAGACATGGTGTATGAGGCTACAGTAGGGCTTCCTAATGTGTTCTAGTTTGATACAGTTGATGCAGCCTATTACTTGGTGATTTGGTCTCTCACACCATGTTCGATAGTGAAATTCAAAATAAGAGATGGTCTAAAAGGAAGATTGGGCTGAGCCATCTACGAGTGTTTGGGTGCACGATATTTGTGTACATAGGTGCTAAAGGAAGATGGTGTTCTTGGAATATCCACTAGAAGTTAAGGGATACAGTTTATGGGATCCCACGAAGATGAAGGTTTTCATTAGTAGGGATATAACCTTTGATGAAAATTTAGTTCTCCAAGGTTAGGTGGCATGGAAGATATGCAGGAGCAATAGGAGGTCCAGTAGGGTAGCATTGGATAAGTTACTTTATTTTCTATTTCGCCACTTGCAGTTGCATTAGGTGGACTTGGTATTCGAGTGGACACTCCTAAAGGGTATCTTCATAGGTGGAGGGAGCTTGGATGGAATAAAGAATGGTACAGACACCAAAGGCACTAGACTTAGATAGAGGCTTCTCAACCCTCTGTGGTTATCTGATTAGTATTTTCAGTGTTTGAGTCCAATTTTATAATAAGGGTGATGCGGGACTAATTATGCATGCCAATTTTTTTTCGTATATTAGGCATTAAGTTAGGATATTCTATCCTGAATTTCAAGCCAAGATATTAAGCAAGAAATTCTATAGAAAATCTAAAGCATAGGCTTGCAGAACTAAACCCAAAAAGTGAAGAAACAGGACCGCCAAGGTTAAGAAGCCCTGGTTAGGACTAGCTCTTCTGCAATACCGCTACTAGAGGAGTCTAGGGGGTGTACCAGAAAGAGATTTGAAGATCGATCCATGAAGAGTTCACTCTTCACTCCCGGATGCGACCTAGAAAACAAAGTTATCGACCCTGTGGATTCATGATTTCAATCCGGTGGCCCGAAAGCTGGTCAGATGGAATCCTTGGATTCATAAACTTTGAGGGACCTGTAAATCACCAAACAGGGGATAGAAAAAAAAGAAGAAGAAGGATAATCACTGAAGGAAGAAGTTTGAAGAGGGTGGCCAAGGGAAGAAGAGGGCTGGCAACTTGGAGGTAGGGTGCAGGGATCACACAGAAACCCTTAGGGATCACATAGATACCCTAAATCTCACTAAAAATTCACATATAAAGTTGAGAAGAACTCAAGAAATTTTTTTCATATATTCAATAGCATTAAAACATACAAGAGGGGGTGGGGTATTTATAGATGTTCCCATGCCCTCTCCTAGTTAGGATAGGAATACAAAATTTGATAGGGAGAAGGATTACAAGGTTGCTTAGAACTAGGAGTACATAATTTGAGTAGAAATAAAATAAGATCTTCTTGTTAGAATTGGTCTTCTTTACTTTTTTGACTTGGTCAAAAACTCCCTCTTGGGATTGGACACCTAAATGGACTTGGGCTTTAACTTTAGGGCAGCAAGGGGCATTTCCAATTGGGCTTGGGCAGCCTCCAAAGAGCTTGGTGCAAGGCTTGGCGCATGGGCCTCTAGGTGGGCTGGAAACACTAGGTTGGGGTGCCTAGAATATTTCCTGGTATCTTTATGTGTGGAGCTTCATGGGATTGGACTTGCTTGGTTCTAGGAGGGCCTGGTGAAGGCTTGGCTAGTGCTCCTCCTCTTGTATAAAACAGGACTTATACTGGACTGGACTTACAGGAGTCAGTTGGATTGGTTGAAATGCTCAACTTATTACAGGACTCACTTCAACTTAAATGGACTAAGCTAAGCATAGGACTTGAACAAAACTACAGTACTCAAACTAACACAAGACCCAAAATGACATAACAAGACCAAAATAACTATAGACTCACAATGAGCTAACTTGAACGACTAAGCTCAACTGAACTGAACCTAATCCAAAACTTGACTCATAAATCCAAATGGTGTGAGTCAACTCTAAATACAGGACTCAAGTGTAACAAGTCCTGAAAAATAAAACTTAAGGCCCAAATATAGGACTTAAATGGCTAACAGAGCAAAATTATCGAACTCAAAGACAAAATTTGAATCATGGCTAAGGGATGCAAAACTAGGGATCCATAGTGAACTAGGGTTGACCTGATGTCCCCATCACCATCTTTCAAATTGACTCATGAATTCAATCAATTTGATTCATGATTACATATAAGACATGATTGATGTCTAGAAACATGTCATGCCTACCCAGAAAATAAAGAATTTGATAGAAATTATCGAAATACCTTTCAGTACAAGTTACTATGTAATTCAATCCTTCGATCTTGCTTTATCCTGAATAACTGATGGGTATGGAAAATTATCAAACCCTCACACTTTATTTATTCGAACCTCAAATCACTAATGAAGATGCGATCGATAAAAAATTAGAAATCCTTTTCTAATTTCATCCTGCTTTGACCAAAGACTTTCTGAGTCATCATTTGATATGATTACATGGGATAAACACTTTCCTTACTAAGAATGATCGATTCCTTGTTAACCTACTAATAACCTTTATATACAATTCACCATATCCATTAACATCCCATACATGATTACTGAGTCATGAATGAGTATGAACCAAAATATGGATTCATGTATATAAGATACGATGGTGGTCTCAGGTCTAAGGATTACTTACACAACTTCCACTAAAAGAATTATTTTTTAACAAGTAAGACTCCCATAAGATATTCTCATCATTGATCAATTTAGTAAACTCATACCCTGATGAGCACCCATATCCTTGTATTAGTGACCCTACACAAATGGTCATGAGACCAACCACTCTCTTCATTGAGCATACATAGGATGTGCTAGTTTTTCCGGAAACATCGATCCTCGACTCGATGATCTTATACTAGGAATATTATAAATTAAGATTTATAAGATCTCACTGTTATGAATTCCATCATAACCCTAAAATCATTAACCTAATTTATGGATTCATCATAATCTTAAAACAACAAAGTATAAGACACAGCATATGATTGTTGGAGAACCTAAGGAAAAGGGCACCATGCTTGGCACGCCCCAAGACATGCAATTTGAAACCTTTTTAAATGACACGACACAGTGGAAGATAAACCATTTATCTATTTATGTTAATCTAATTAACACAGGTTTCCTATGCAGATCTTAATGCATCTAGAGTAATGTAAATATGAAATCATCCAGGTGAAAGAAAAATACCCTAAAAGCCAATCTTTGTAAGGGCATTTTTGTAATCTTTCAATTCTTGTATGACATTATTATATTAATGAAGGCATTTTATTTCGTCATATTGCTGTGTCTTATTTAAAGATTATGATGAACCCCATAGGTTAGGAAATGGAATTAGGGTTATGATGGAGATCATAACAGTGAGACCTATGTTCCCATAAATCCTAATCTAAATGTTCCTAGTTGTTGGATCATCTATTTAGGGATCGATAAGTCAAGAAAAACTAGCTTATCCCATGTATGCTCAGTTAAGAGGGTGGTTGGTCTCATAGCCACTTATGTAGAGACACTAATACGAGGATAATGATGCTCATTATGGCATGAGTTCACAGAACTAACCCGTACTGAGACTATCTTATGGAAGTCTTACTACTTGTCAAAAGATAGTTCTCATAATAGGAGTTGTGCAACTGATATTTAGACCGGACGTCACCATGGTTCCTTATGCACACTAAGCCATGTTTTGGTTTATACTCATTCATGATATTAAGTCATGTACGGGGTGTTCTCGATATGGTGGAAGGTGTATGAAGGATATGAGTGGACCAACAAGGAATCGATCATTCCTAGTAAGAGAATTATTATCCCAAGTGATCTCTTCGATTGACGACTCAAGGAGTCTTTGATCAAAGCTTGATGAGGTTAGAAGTGGTTTCTAATCAGACATCAATAGAGTCCTCATTATCGAATTGAGATTCAAAATGACTAAGTGCTAGGGTTTGACATTTATCCATGCCCATCACTTAATCGGGATAATGGGAGATCGAAAAATTGAATTGCATGGTAACTTTCTATTGAAGGATATTTTGGTACTTTCTATCAAATTCCTCATCTTTGGGTAGGCATGACATGTTGCTAGATGTCAATCATATCTTATAGGTTTTCATGAACCAATTGGATTGGTTTCATGAGTCAAATCGATGTATAGTTTAAATTGGCAATTTAGGTCAGCTAAATTTGACCTAATTAGGTAAATCAGGTTCGATCGATTCGAATCGGCTTGAAACTAGACCTACAAGGTGCGAGGACCAGGGCTAAAAGAAATCGCTAGGTTAAACCCACATCTCTGTGGATCACTTGTTAGTAAAATTCTGAACCCAAACCCTTTTTTTTACCATGTAAATATTTATTTTAAATTCTATTATTTTGGTTTAGTCAGGGTAAACCCTTTTTACTAATTGTAAATAGGTATTTTTTTTATTTTTTAGCCTTTGGGGCCAAACCCCTTTTACCAAATTAGGGTTTGTATAAAAATTCCATTTATCGGTTGTGTCAAAACCTATTTTGGGCCAAACCCTATTTACCAGCTTAAGCCATTTTATTTAATTGGTTATGCCTTTTGATCAATTTGATCAAGTTGGGATTAGAGTTGATATTTAGTTGAGTCATGTGATTTGTTATTCATTGAGTCCTGTATTACAAGAGGGGACCCAAGACAACATCCCATATGCATCCAATTGAAGACCCATGTGACTAACACGTGTTCGACAAGCATACCGATCGTGAAAGTAATACAGGGTAGTAACCCAATGTCATCCTCTAGGATCAGAGACAATTACCAAATTATAATATCTACCTATACTGTTTGGACAATTGATTTCGAGTGAAATTACTAAAAATTATAAAAAAAATTATAAATTTAAAATTAAACATATTATCAAACTAAGGTGGCTGCAAACTTTTAGAATAAGACAAAAACTAAAATCGCTAAGGCATCAGGAATTTAACAAAATTGATGCGATAATTTCTTCTAAATATGCTAATTTGATTTGTTGGTCTTACAAGCTAGTAGGTTTTCTTAATTGATTAATGTACTTTTATTGAAATTGCACTAATCCTATCCATTTTATTAACCACGGTGGTTAAGACATGATTTAAATAATTCAAATGCATTAAATTTTTATAATCCTAATCACTGCATAGATCAGTCCTAATAATTCAGGTAGGATTTAAATCTATGAAGTTCTTTTACTTTTTAACCTAGAAATTTAATAGATAGATTAAACTCTAGATAAATTTTATTAAAAAATTCATCAATTCTCCAAATCATTACAATCACAAAAGAAATCTCAAGTAAAAAAAGAAATCAGGTTAATAATTGAAATCCACAATTACCACATCAGTTAAATCCCTAAGCCCTAAGCCTTAGCTAAAAAAATTAGTTGCACATATTTAAATTGAAAACAATATAAAGATAAAGAGAATATAAATAAAATAAACTCATGGCTAGTTAGTTTCCCCTTGTCCTTTATTGATTTTCTGCATTGATGTTCGTACAGCTTCTTGAATTTTTCTTTGCATTCCTTGGTTTTGTCTTCCTATGTTCCGCTGCTTCCCTTTGCATTCCTTTGTTTTCCTCTTTTTTTTCTTTGTTACACTCTCCTACTGTTAAAGTCCATCCCCCTTTTCTTGTTATGTCAGTCTTCCTATTTTTTTGGGCTGGGCCTTGACTTCTTCTAATGCATGTAAATTAATTTGGCAGCCTCCCTTTTGCTTCTTGGTTCGTTTTATTTCTGATACTCTCTGAGCATGCATACCTGAAATAAATAAATAATTAAGCATAAATAGTCTGCAAATGCTACTAAATTAATAACAATTAAACCAATTTTTATTCAATTAAGATCAAATATTTCTATATAAATCTCATTCATCAAATACCCCCTAACATAAACCTTTGTCGTCCCAAGCAAAGCATAAATAAAATCAACACCGATTCTAAATAAACAATCAACCTGGGTAACAACTAAAATCTTCTCCAACAATTTTTCCTTTAGGACTATGAATTCATAAGATCTCAAAACATTTACCATAAAATTGCAATTCCTTATCAAGGCACATTATAATCAAATCAACTCAAGATTACTTTTTGTCAGCTTAATACATTAATCAATACTTGTCACTCTTTTCAAGCTATTACCAACATAATAAAACTAAGACTACACCTTTCAATTGGATTAGTTTTTTTTTTTTTTAAGATGTTGGCGGTTCTCAACTATGTAATTGTTATAAACTTGCCTTTTACTGCAAAATTTTTAAAATTAACTTTTATCACAAAAAAATACATCAGTTGAGTGCTTTGCATACCCATGCATTGGTTACCATTTTATGTGAATGTCTGACATTGCCAGTGCCAAACCCCCGGTTACTAAGTCATCCCAACACAACGGAGTAGGGTGCATGGGTTAGTAATTTATTTTAGCATCTACTCTATGTGTCTTAATTTCATTATGCATAGCTATAACCTTTGGAGTAAATAACTTTCTTAACATTTGATTTAAGCTAAACAAAAATAATCTTTGATTTAGATCAATTGTAACATGCCTATCAAAGTTCATGCATTCACATAGTCTTAATTCTAAGCTCCTACTCCTATCAAGTCTTCAATTCCAAGTCACTTTAGATTCATTCAATCAGTACACGAATAGATTCCTTATTTAAAGATAGTCTAATATCTCATACACTCACTCAGTTCAAGCAATGATTCAAGTTGATTGATGAAAGATTTTTTTTTTTAAAAAGAATTTGGATCAAAACAATTTCCTATCTCAAAATTCCATTAATCTCCAATAATCCCCACCCCCAACTAAAAACCAAACATTGTCCCCAATGTTTGAAGACAATAAAGTAAGCTAGTATAGAAGAAAGGGAAAAGGATAGTTGATACTCCCCAAGTTGCAGACTCAATTGGAGATAGGTAATATGTGATCGTGCCTTTGTTTGTTTACTCCATCCTCGCATATTTTAGTTGTGCCTTTGATCACTAAACTTACATGGTAGCCAAATCTAATAAGAAAACAACTAAAATCAATAAATTGAAGTAGAAAACATAAAATAAACTAAAGCAAAAAGAAAAAAATTGTTGGGTTGCCTTCCAACCAGCACTATATTTAGAGTCTATAGCTAGATTGTCCTCTCTTCATGGGTCTCTCATCATAATGATGGCTTTAAAAGATTCCAAGCTACCACTAACATATGATTTCAGTCTCTACCCATTTACCTTGAAAGTGACACCTTTTTGATCCTTCACCTCCACTACTCCATAGGGAAAAACTTGTGTCATAGTATATGGTCAATACCATTTAGATCAAAGCTTACCTGGGAACAGCTTTAGCTGGAATTAAAGAGCAAAACCTGCTGTCCCACCTCAAACTCTTTTCTCATGATGTGTTTGTCATGCCATCACTTGGCTCATTCTTTATAGATCTTCGCATTCTTAAAGCTTGCTCTCTAAACTCAACCATCTCATTTAGTTGCAATGCTCTTTTCTCACCTATAGCAGTTAAATCAAAATTTTAGTACTTAATGGCCCAACAAGCTCTATGCTCTAACTCTACAGGCAAGTGACAAGCTTTTCCTAACACTAATCTATATGGGGACATTCCAAGTGGTGTTTTAAAAGCTATTCTATAAGCCCACTGATGGGGACATCTGGTCAACCCTAGTTTACTATGGGTCCTAGAGTTTTGAGTCCCTAGCCATGATGCAAGTTTTGTCTTTGAGTCCAATAATTTGCCTAAGTTAGCCATTTGAGTTTTGTATTTGGGCCTTGAGTTTGTTTTTCAGGCCTTGTTACACTTGAGTCTATATTTTGACCCCTGAGTCTTGTTTAGGGCCTTTCTATAGTTGAGTCCTGTAATTAGAGTATTGAGTCAAGTTTTGGATGCTTAGTGAGTCTTATGAATCCTATAATTTTTGAGTTTTATGCATTCAGTCCAATTTTGTATGTCTTATATTGAGTTCGGTCCAATTTTGTAAGAAGACTCCAGTCACTTATGTAGCCAATCAGCATAATACTACAACCACTGCATGGAATCTAGTCATCCACATAATTATGCCACTTGAAAAGCATAGAAGGATTCTTGGAGCTATCATTGAAGACCTGGATGACAAGTACATCAGCCCACCAGGAGGAGATGGACAACCGAAAGAAAATCCTAAAAGACCCAGCCCAGCACTGAAGTGGGCTGCCCAAAGCCCAAAAGCCCAAAGTTCTTCATATGGCGCCCCCCTTATGGTCACCCTCCATATGGCGCTCCCTTATGATTACCCCCTTGGACCAAGACAAAGAGAAGGAGAAGACCAAGTCAAAGAGGAGGAAAAGAGTAATCCTAGTTGGGAGAGGAAATTTGAACCTATTTGGGAGAGGACTTGTGGAAGAGTTTGCAAAGGAAAAGGAAGACTATGTAAAATCTCTTATATGCACTAACTTGTATGCCTATATAAAGGCCCCTTCCCCCGTTGTATTATTGCTGATTATTGATGAATGAATTATTCTTGAGTTTCTCAAAATTGTGTGTGAAGTTTTCTATGTGATTTAGGGTAGTTGTGTGATCCCTTAGAGTATCTGTGTGATCCCCACACCCTGCCTCCAAGCCGATAGCCTCTTCATCTTCCTAGCCGCCCCTCTTCTTCCCTTCCTTTCCTTATTCTTTCAGTTATTTAACCTTTTTCCTTCTTTTTTCTAACCCTTGAATGGTGATTTACAGGTCCCTCAGAGTTCATGAATCCGGGATTCCAATCAACAAGTTTTCGGGTCACCGGATTGAAAGTCGCGAATTCGCAGGGTCGATAGCTTTGTTTTCCAAGTCATATCCATCGAGCATAAAGTGAACTCTTCATGGATCAATCATCAAATCTCTACCAGGTACATCCCCTAGACTTATCAGGTAGCAGTATTACAGAAGAGCTAGTCCTAACCATGGCATCTTAGCCTTGGCGGTCCTATTTCTTCACTTGTAGGATCTATTTCTACATGCATCTGCTTCTAGAATTTCTATAGAATTCCCTACTTTTAATCTTGGCTTTCAATTTGGGATATAAACTCCTAATTTAATTCTTAATACATGAAAAATAATTGGCATGCATGAATAGTCCCACATCAATTTGGTATCAGAGCTTGTTTAGGCTAGTTTCTGCATCCTGTCATTCCCATACATGGTCTGTTGTTTTTCCTATTTCTACATGTAGGTAGATCAAAAAATTCTAATTTTTCTTTTGTTATATCTCAATTCTTAGTATTTTTACAAATTCTTTCATGATTTATTTCTATCAGTAAAAGTTTTTTCATGCCTATTTTATTTTGCCCTAGAAAATCTTTGCATCATATTCTGCATTAGGAGTCCAAGTTTAGGTCGAGTTCCCATCATAGAGTTACTATTTTTATCTGATGGATTTAGTAACCCTTGAGTCGTCCTCTATTTTACTGATATTTTTTTTCATTTTTCTTAATCTATAAACATAAGGAAACCTGCTTCCTAGAAACCCTAACCTAAATTCTGTTCTTTCTTACACCCAGTTAGAAACCCTAGGTTTTACATCATCATTGCATTTTTGTTTTGCATTAAATTTGGTATGAATCATCATCACATGGCATTCTATGTTCTATAAATTTTTTAGAATTTTTATATATTGAAATCCATGCTAACTTCTGCATCAAATCAAACCATAATTTCAGTTTCTGCATATCTGACTGAACTAAACCTAATCAACTACCAAACCCCTCCCAACCCAGGCCAATTTTGATTGATGACCTAACCAACTTAAATTTAAGCTGCCACTTCATAAAAGAGACAAAATTTCTTTTGTTTTCTATAGTGTTTTAGATTGCATCAGGTTTCATAGTGTGTTCATCATCTCATTAAATCAATCTTAAGGGCAATTTTACTTTCTCAGATCAGGGCAGGAGGTCATTACCTGTCCTGGGCCCAAAACAATCTCCTTGCATTCTTACCTAAACCTTATTAAAATTAATTAGACTTAATTTGTCCTAATGAGCTAGGTGACACCAACAGGTTGGGTTCGAACCGTGTGGGCCAACTAGTGCATTTAATCCTGTGGCTATTACTGAAATATGGTGTCTAAAGCTGAGGGTCCTGAGTCAAACGACCTAAGTGGTGTTGTCATTTTTAATTAGGTCCCTACGAAAGCAGGGGGGCATCCCACACTCCCACCCTCTACCTGGCCATAGGAAGGATTAGCTGCTGGGTTAAGTGTAAGTTGAGCTGACCCATTCAGTTTTGGCTCTAGGTATAGGAAACCCTAGATTGTGCTAACCTTTATCTTTTTTGCATGCTTGGCTACACCACACACTTTGCCTGCTTGTTTGATTATTTGCATTAAACTAGGAGCACAATACCAAAATTCCAAACCTCAACCCAGATAGAACCCAACCCAGAAATAGTTGAATCGAAAATCCAGTACAACCAACCCAGTTCAGCCATGGAGTCCAATATAGAAACCCTCCTTAAAGCCATGATTGAAGGATTTGACTAGGTTGACCATTGGTATGACCAATCTAATACCAAATTAATACTAAGCTTGACCAACTAATCCAATCAAGTAATCAAGCAATCCATAGTTTTGACCAAGTAGGAGACCAATTAGGAACCCTAGGCAAGACCCATAGAGTTGAACCCTTGCCCTATAGACCCCGAGAACCCATAGTCCCTAGATATGAATCCAATAGTAACCCACTATCCCTTAGTCGACATGAACCCCATAGGATTAGTACCCCTAGATATGAGCCTAGTGTTAGTCCACTTCCCCTTTATTAACCTAAACCCTTTAGGACTAGTGCCCCTAGCCAAAGATTAGATCCTAACCAGCCCATTACTATGGCTGGTAGAGAGGATAGAGGCAAGTTTGTAGAGGTTTAGAGGAGTTTCAATCCCCCGAGAGTGTGTTTTAAGTGTCATAAACCAGGTCATTTTATTAGCTAGTGTCCAGTCAGCACCCTACACCTAGGTGAGTTAGATAAAGATGAGTCTGAACCTATTGTTGAACCTAGTAATAGTCAGGAACCCCTTAGTCAACCCACCCCCACCCCAGTCATTAGTCAATATTTCTTTAGCCAACCCCCTCCTACTATCCCATTGGTTCACAAAGCTGACATTGAAGAAAAGGTATATGAAGCTAACATGAGCTTAGTAGAACAGTATGAGGAAGAAGAAGAGGAGTTACCTATAGAAGACCTATAATTAGTTGACCAGGTATATACCCAGGTAGAAGCCAACCTAGAATTTGTTGATGCAGTAGATACCCAGGTAAAAGCCAATCCAAAGTTAGTTAACCCTGACCCCACCCAAATTGAACCTATAATGGAAGACCAATTAGAGGAAGAGAACCTAGATATTACTATTAAAATCTTACCTGAGGAGCCACTAGAAGAATGCCCAATTGTAGAGTCTAGTCCTTTGATTCAAGAACCGAAAAATTCATTAAGGACTTGATCTCTTTAAATCAACACCTTCAGGATTAAGTCACTCCATTAACCCCAATTGAAGATCTCTTCCCTAAAATTAGTGACCCATCCTTCCATTATACAAACCCAGTAGATGTACATCAATCCCATAAGGTCAACCTTAATAGTCTAGGACTAATCCCTGACATCCCTTCTTACATCCTATTCTATCCAATCGACCCTGAACCCTTTTCTTACTTTCTACCCTACCAACTAACCCTGAACCCACTTCTTATTTTCTACCATTTTATGAAACTTCTCTTAATTTTGTCATTATTAGATTGAATTTTATAGAAGTTTGCATGTTGCATACATTCATTGTACATGTTAGGTTTGCATCTTACTTCTTGCATACCCTCTGGCATTTACTAGAAGTTTATTGTAAGTTTTCATGTTCATGTCAAACCAGGGTCAAACCTAGAAAAACTATAGTCTATTACGTTTAGGCCTAGAAGAGTCCAATAAAGTTTCCTCGATAGGAATGCATAGTTGAGACTGCATTTTCGTTAGGTGTTAGTACAAGTCAGATGCATCATTCACATTAAGCATTAATTTTGAATCAAACTAGCTAATTCCCGGAAAGAGAGTCAAGAGATTTAATGTAGGAGGTTCTGTTATGGTTAAGAAGCTTCATGCTCATAGAGCTGGACCCTTTCGAGTGATAGAGAAGGTAGGATCCAATGCTTATATGCTAGATCAGCCCTCGGATTTTGATATTTGCTCTACCTTCAATATTGTAAACTTGGTAGAGTATAGGGAACCGGTAGTGATTTCTAGTCAGGTTTTAAACCTACTCCATCCTTTGAGAGTGAACCTAACCCAGAATGTCCACTTTAAATTGGCTTGAGAGAGGTGAACGGATCAAGCGTATCCTAGAAAATCAAGCTGTCATGACCCGGGGTCGCTGTTATTAATGCTACTTAGTCCGTTAGCATGGTCGACCAGAATTTGATGATTCATGGATTACTTGAGAGGACTTATAGTGCTTCAACCCAGACCTCCTTGAGCGATACCAGATCCAAAGTGACCCTTGCTCGACGAAGTCGAGTTCATCCCATCTCGGAGAATTGATGGGGACATCAGGTCAACCCTAGTTTACTATGGGTCTCTGAGTTTTGAGTCCCTAGCCATGATGCCAATTTTGTCTTTGAGTCCAATAATTTGCATATGTTAGCCATTTGAGTTTTGTATTTGGAACTTGAGTTTGTTTTTCAGGCCTTGTTACACTTGAGTCTGTATTTTGACCCCTGAGTCCTGTTTAGGGCCTTTTTATAGTTGAGTCCTGTAATTAGAGTATTGAGTCAAGTTTTGGATGCTTAGTGAGTCTTATGAATCTTGTAAGTTTTGAGTTTTATGCATTCAGTCCAATTTTGTAAGTCTTATATTGAGTTCGGTCCAATTTTGTAAGAAGACTCCAGTCACTTATGTAGCCAGTCAGCATAATACTACAACCACTGCATGGAATCCAGTCATCCACATAATTGTGCCACTTGTGAAGCATAGAAGGATTCTTGGAGCTATCATTGAAGACCTGGATGACAAGTACATCAGCCCACCAGGAGGAGATGGACAACCGAAAGAAAACACTAAAAGACCCAGCCTAGCACTGAAGTGGGCCACCCAAAGCCCAAAAGCCCAAAGTTCTTCATATGGCGCCCCACCTTTTGCTCACCCTCCATGTGGCACCACCTTATGATTACTCCCCTTGGACCA
The DNA here is from genome assembly GCA_021397845.1 of Areca catechu. Lineage (NCBI taxonomy): Eukaryota > Viridiplantae > Streptophyta > Magnoliopsida > Arecales > Arecaceae > Areca > Areca catechu. The sequence continues at coordinate 104,718,574 of CM038040.1, forward strand.
AGTCAAAGAGAAGGAGAAGACCAAGACAAAGAGGAGGAGAGGAGTAATCCTAGCTGGGAGAGGGAATTTGAACCTATTTGGGAGAGGACTTGTGGAAGAGTTTGAAAGGAAAAGGAAGACCATGTAAAATCTCTTGTATGCCCTAACTTGTATACCTATATAAAGGCCCCTTCCCCCCAAGTATTATTGTTGATTATTGATGAATGAATTAATCTTGAGTTCCTCAAAATTTTGTGTGAATATTTTTATGTGATTTTGGGTATCTAAGTGATCCCTTAGGGTATCTGTGTGATCCCTGCTCCCTGCCTCCAAGTCGATAACCTCTTCAACTTCCTAGCAACCCCTCTTTCTTCCTTTCCTTCCCTCTTCTTTTAGTGATTTAACCTTTTTCCTTCTTTATTTTCTAACCCTTGAATGGAGATTTACAGGTCCTCATCGAAAAATTTGTGGTGGTCTACTTTGATGACATTCTTATCTATAGCAAGACTAAGGCAGACCATTTAACCCACCCAAGGCAAGTTTGCCAAGTCCTTAGAAAGGATAGCCTCTATGCCAATATCAAGAAGTGTGATTGATGTGGGCACTAGAATCAGGAAAAGACTCCAACCAATTCAGGTCAAGTCCGAGTCCTTGTGGTTGGAGTAGCAAAAGAGAAGTCCTGTAATTTTTCTTTTTCTTTTGAGTCCAAATAATCTTGTAGTTAATTTCGAGTCCATGTTGGGTCTGGTTTAATATCTTAGTTAACCCTGCAATTGAGAGTTGGGTCCAGTTAAATCAAGCCGAATCCATGAGTCCATGAAGCATCAAGACAAGAAGAAGCCACCTCATAAAGTGACCCCCACCTTGTGCCACATGTCAAAAGCTCCAATGGATGTCACCACCTCAACAAGTGTCCCCACTTTATGCCACATGTCAAGAGCTCCAAAGGACACCGCCACCTCATCAAGTGGTCACCACCTTGTACCACATGTCAAGCTTTGAAGGACTTTCAAGCAACAAATGCCACCATATCCTCCAACTCCCCATATTTCAAGCAACAAATGCCACCATATCCTCCAACCCCCCTTGTAATCCTCCTAATCCTATGGGTTTTCAAATTTTAAAAATGTTGTAAAGCTTCTATTTAAGCTATGGGATGCCCCATTGAAAAGGGGTTAATGAATGAAGTTGGTATTTTTTCTTCTATGTATTTTTTTTCCTATGTGTCTATGTGGTAGCTTAGCCTTTCTCTTCCTCCACGCCAACCCTAATCTTTCCTTCTTCCATTCCCAACGCCAAAGACTTCCTCTTCTTTCATAACTTCAAACTAGCTCCAGCGTACAAGGGTGAATCAAGAAGATCATCACAACGCGACCAACCTACTCCACTTCAAGCATTCCACCATGATGCCAAGATGGATCTCCTTCAATGCCTCTTCCACCCTTCTTTCTTTTCTCTAGTTGATTGCTTGTTAAGTCACTTATCTTAGGGTTTCTTTGTTGCAGGGTTCTCCGGGATTCCGGCTTCAAGAGGAAGGTTTACTTGCCATAGATCCAGAAAAAAAAAGGGGCCTTCAGTGGTATTATGTTCATGTCATCCGGGAGACCTCTTCAAGAGTGAATCTATTTTAATTGAAGGGCCAATGTCAGGTATGTCTAGTGTTGATTAAGTCTGCAATGTTAAATTAGACCTAGCTTGGCTTGCGTGGTTCTCTTCTGGTCCTATTCCTTTCTTATTCTAAGAGTCTCGATCACTAGGTTTATGTTAGATCCTTCGAGCTTCTTCACTATATCTCTTTGATAGTTTATGTTGAGTTGTTTATATGCAAATAGGGAATTGCTTGGTTAATCATTTGCTAATCTCCATTAGGGTTGCATAGTTTCATTTTACATTCTATACCATTCTTGGTATCAGAGCATGGTCGGATAATTTCCTGCATTTAGATATGTTGCATGCATACTTGTTATCTAGTTATTTTTTTAAAATCCAAGCAAGATCTAAAATTCATGCCTCCTGAGCGGGTGTACTCCAGTATACTATCATGACCCATGGGAATAATGAGCCCCTGGCCGGACGTGAATTTTTAGATTGAAGTTTGGGTAAGCCAATGCACTTGTTTGATTAGGTTCTGTTTATTGAAAATTTGCATCTGCTTACTATAATCCATCTGTAGCTCTAAAGGCAAGTCGCTAATTTCTTGTTGAAATATTTTTTTGTTCCTTTTTAAGTCAATTATCACCATATTAAATTTCATCATCAGAAAAAAAATACAAAAAAAATGAAAATTCCTACTTCAATCTTCTATCCTGCTGAAATAGTCTACAGTACATGGTATGTTATTTTTATTGATTCTCCTTATATATAGATCAAAATTTTTGATTTTTGTTTTTGCTGGGATCCTCATAATTCATATTATTTTTCAAAATTTTTTAGATTTTATTTCAGAAAGGGATATTCCCTACAAGCCAATCTATGTTGTATCTCCCAAACCATTGTAATTGACAATATTCTAATAAAGGCATTATTTTTCATGATACGCTGTGTTTTATGATGAACCCCATAGATTAGGACTATGATTTTAGGGTTATGATGAGATCATACCAGTGAGACCTAAGGTCTTAAAACCTTAATCTAAAATATTCCTAGTCAAAGAACCTTGAGTAGGGGATCAGGGTTTTTCCGGTAAGACTAGCACATCCCATGTATACTGGAGAGGGTGACTGCTCTCACAGCACTCGTGTATGACACTAATACTAGGATGTGGGTGCTCATTAGAGAATGAGTTCACTGATATGATCCAACTTGAGAACATCTAATGGAGTCTTAGCTACATGTTAATAGAAGGTTCTCATAGTGGGAGTGGTACAAGTAATCCTTTGACCTGAGACTGCCATAAGTACCTTATGTACATGAACCCATACTTTGGTTCAATCCTAATCATGACACTGAGTCATGCACAGGATTGATACTGGGAATGGTGAATTGGATATGAAGGTAATGAGTAGGTCAACAAGGAATCGATCACTCTTAGTAAGAGAAGATTGCATCTAGCTAGTTATCAATCGGATGATGATTCAGGGAATCTTTGATCAAAGTAAAGATATTAGAGATGGTTTCTAATATCAAGATAATTGAATCATCAATAAAAGATTGAGCTAGAGACATACATAATATTGGATTTGACATATATCCATATCCATAATTATATTTTGGGTGCAGGCTAATCGAAGGATTTAATTATACGGTAACTTTCTACTGAAAGGTAGTTTTGGTATTTCACCAGAATTTCATATCTTCCGGGTAGACATGACACGTTGCTAGACGTCAATCTTATCTTGTGGGTTGATCAAATTTAATGATCATTTATTAGGAAGAGTCCTAATTGATCAAAATCGGGTAAGCCCAATTTGACCTAAATCGATTAGAAAGAGTTCTAATCAAATTAGGTCAACTTGTATTCGAACCCACTGCTGGCTAGATGTGGAACCCAATGGGTCACACACTTAAGAGAATTGATCAAGGGTTTAAATTTGTAATTAAATCATCTTTGCTTGATGACACTCTAGCAGGTGTTGCAAATCCTAGCTTCTATTCGAATTAGATTCGAATTAGGGTTCCGGATTGGTTCAATTTGGGTTCTAATTGGATCTAATTAGACCCTAATTGAGGTTATATGGATTATGGCTACCCTATTGGCTAACCATGTATCTAGGCTAGCCCCCCACCCGCCCCTTAGCATTTTTATGCCAAAAATGCCAAGAGTCAATGCGCTAATGGACTCTTGGCATGCCATTTGGAAGAGTCCATGGCGCATGGACTCTTGGTACGCTCCCTAAAAAAACTCCGGTGTTTTATATGGGGCGGCTTTTCCTTCTCTCTTTTAGTGCCTCAATTGTCCCCCTTGGATTGGAATCCAAGGATTGATGTTTTTTTGAGAAAGGCAGAAAGCATTCGTTGCTTCCCGGTTGCGCGAAATAACATCTCCTCAGAGATTAAAAGTCGCGACTCCTTTCTTTTAAAAAACATCATGATTTTCCATTTAAGAAAAGCCATGGGATTTATTCGGAAGGCCGTGAGAAGGAAGGATGGGGCGTGAGAAAATGAGAATGGGCGTGAGAAGTTTTTCACGAAGAGTTGTGTGGGCGCCTCTCTGAGATCTATTTAAGGGGTCAGGAAAATCAGAACTCGGTAATTTTTATTCTTCTTCCTCTGCTAAAGACTCTTTCTCTCTTTTCTTGTTCTTGCACTGTTTCCTTTACAGAGTACACCTCTGTCGAAACTCTGCTATTGAACAAGAACAAGAGCGAAAGTCTCCGACGGTAAAGGAAAGAAGGAGTTCTGATTTTTGTTCTTTCTTTCTTACATTAAGACATTCTTGTCTTAATTTCTCCTCCAATTTAAGACAAGCCTAAATCCCCTTAGGACAAAGTCTTATCTTCAAGACAAGAGTGTCTTAGAGGGTCAAGGTCTTAGTGGAAGGAGGAGAAGAGATAAAAGAAAGGAAGGCAACCTCTTGTGTGGAAGAATTCCAGCCATAATCCGAAGAATTGAGTTCTAGGAAGAAGAACTCAATAGCAGGAGCCATTGGACAAGAAGATAGTGTTCTTGATCATTGCTCTATGTGGATCACCATCGAAGGGTGGACACTTGGAAGCCTGGTGAATTCAAATAGCCCGTTGATCTTCAAGTTTTAAGTCTTCATAAATTGAATTAGCGATTACAGGTTGGTATTCTAATTCAATTTGCATAGAAATATTTGTCTTCATACATTCTAGTCTTATTAAGGAGTTCCTGTTTTAGGATTTTTGTGCATATTAATTTCAAATTTTGAAATTACCCTTCCGCTGCGTTTCACCGAACCCTATAGTGGTATCAGAGCCACCATAATTAGGACTATAATCTATGATAGTTTGTATGTTACATCTTAGGGTTTTTAAATCCTAATATGTACTACACTTAGCATATCTTTGATTGCATATATGTTTTGATGTATGCCACTAGTTAGGGTTTTTCACTCAAACCCTAAATATTATAGAGATATGTTTAGTTTTGAAGTCATCATACTGAAATAAGGTTGCCCTGGCATAATGGTGGATCCATTATGTGGTAAATGGTTGTCCTAGTATGATGACACACTTAGCACATAATTGTTTATTTATAAGAGTGATATGTTGATTGTGATACATTCTATAAGGATGTGCTGGCAATTTATAAATCCCTCTTAAAAAATTATATTAAGTCTTAGTATATTTAACTAATAAGCATCACTAGTCATGATGTACAATTGATCATTCGGTGTCTAGAAAGGTGGTTCTGGGAAGGTAAAGAGAATTGTGGTTTTTAATTGGTTCCGTTGACTGACCTGGCCAATTTTTATTGGTGTCTAGGAAAGCAACGGGGAGACTCCCACATCTCTTCCACTTGCCTGGCTGATTTGATTAAATTTAAATCTTGACTAAAATGCTTAGTGTTAAAAATACTATATATTGGCCTTCCTTCATGCTGGATCATTATTGTGTTATGAACCACATTAGGTTTGTTGTGTTATCTGCAAGACCTAATATGGTGATTGACATATACTAGTCTAGTGCATAGATATGCTTACAGTATATTCAGTATAATGCTTTGTTGTGTTATCTGCGAGGGCATTATATTTGAGTATTGACTGTATAGAAATGAAAGGGTCTTGACTTAACTAGAACATTATGGTTTGTTGTGTTTTCTGCAAGACTAATAATGTTCTAGAGGCAAGTTACTTCTTAAGAATTATATGAGATATAATTGGAAGAGTTTCCTACCTTTGAGCTTATAAAAGATTTGTTGTATTTTCTGCAAGATCTTTTATAAGTTATTAGGATCTCAATCTCACTAAGAAAAACCGATCGGGGTTCTTCTCGATTATCATAGTGAGGGCTATGATTTTTGATAAAATAGTTGAAGACATAATTAAATTGAAGACCTAATTTAATTATGTAAGTCATTTCATGGTTGTTTGCTTTGTATTGTTCTTTATTAAATGTAGATAAATGGCATCTTCATTATCACTGTGACGTATCTTAGATACCAACAAACTGACTGTTCCAAACTATATGGACTGGTTGAGAAATTTAAAGATTGTGCTGAGTTCAGAAAAGCTTTCTTATATTCTTGATACCCCTAGTCTTAATCTACTAGGTGATAATGCCACAGAGGAAGATATGGCCACATACAAAATGGCAGAATGACTCCCTTACTGTCAAGTGTATCATACTAGCCTCTATGACCAATGAGTTACATAGACAGCATGAAAGCATGGATACTCAATCCATAATGCTTAATTTAAAAGAGCTTTATGGAGAACATAGCAGAACTGCTAGATATGAAATATCTAAGCAGTTATTCCATGCTAGGATGACAGAGGGAACATCCATTCAGATCATGTTCTGAAGGTAATTGACTTAATCACCAGATTGGGTCAATTAGGTTTTATCATGGATGGGGAGTTGAATCAGGATTTAATCCTGCAATCACCAGATTGGGTCAATTAGGTTTTATCATGTTCTGAAGGTAATTGACTTAATCACCAGATTGGGTCAATTAGGTTTTATCATGGATGGGGAGTTGAATCAGGATTTAATCCTGCAATCACTCTCAGAGTCATTTTCTCAGTTTGTCTTGAATTATCACATGAACAAACTGAACACTTCCTTGCCTGAGCTGTTAAATATGTTAAGAACGGCAAGAGCCACGTTAAGAAAGAAAAGGCTCCACTTCTTCTTGTTGATAAGACCAATAAGAAGAAATCAAGCAAAAAGGGTTTTAATAGGAGGCTAAACCCTAAGAGTGGCATCAATAAGAATAAGAAAGGAAAGAAGGCCTCCAAACAGTCGACCTATTTCTTTTGCGGCAAAGCGGGACATTGGAAAAGAATTGCAAGGCTTACCTTGCAACTGTGAAGCCTGGTGCATCAGATGCACCAAAAGGTATGTATGAGATACATGCTATATTGACATTAAATTCATCTATATCAAATACTTGGGTATTGGATACCGCTTGTGGTTACCATATATGCAAATCTTTGCAGGACCTCCACAAGCTTAAAGTATTGAAGGAAGGTGACTTCAATCTCTACGGTCCTAGTGGTGATATCATCCAAGCAGAAGCTGTAGGGACCTATATTCTGAAGTTGCCTTCAAGGAAGATCTTGGAGTTAGAAAATTATTATTATATGCCTAAGATTATTAGGAACATTATATCTATTCCCTTGTTATTAAAACAAGGATATGTAATGGATGTAACGAGCACTGGTTGCTCGATAATGTTATCTAGTGAATTTGTTTGTTCTGGCATATTTAGCAATGGGCTCTTAACTATTTCTTCCAATGATAGTGTTTTTCATGTCAATAATAAAAGAAAAAGAGAAGACTTTAATGATACTTTACTATGGCATCATCGACTTGGTCATGTTAATGAGTCTAGGATAAGCAAGTTATACAAGGAAAAATTTCTTGATCCTTATGAGTATGAATCATTAGGAACTTGCGAATCATATCTCATGGGTAAGATGACCAAGACTCCATTTACTGGACATGGAGAAAGGTCAACTAAGTTATTAGGACTTATACATAATGATGTATGTGGTCCAATGACAACTCAGGCCAGAGGTGGATACTCATATTTTATCACTTTTACAGATGATTTATCTAGGTTCGGATATGTGTATCTTATGAAACATAAATCTGAAGCCTTAGATAAATTTAAGGAGTATCAAAGTATGGTCGAAAAACAAACCGCGAAAAGTATTAAAGTTCTTCGGTCTGATCGAGAAGGAGAATACTTATCCACGAAGTTTTTAGACTATCTTAAAGTTAATGGAATTCTTTCTGAATGGACCCCTCCATATACACCACAGCTAAATGGTATAGTTGAAAGGAGGAATCGTACCTTATTAGATATGGTACGATCCATGATGTGCTTCACAAATTTATCCATTTCCTTCTGGGGTCATGCCCTAGAAACTGCTGTTTACATTATGAACAAAGAACCTTCTAAATCCGTTGTTAGTACTCCATATGAAATTTGGAGTGGAAAGAAACCGTATCTTAAATATTTTAAGGTATGGGGATGTCCAGCTTATGTTAAAAGAAATTTTGGACATAAGTTGGAACCTAGAGCGGACAAATGACTATTTGTAGGATATCCTAGAGAGGGTAGAGGATATCTGTTTTACCATCCAACTGAACAAAAGATTTTTGTTAGCAGACATGCCACTTTTCTAGAAAAAGAGTTTATTTTAGAAAAGGGCAATGGTAGAACTATTGAACTTGGAGAAGTACAAGAAACACAGATAGACAATTCTCAATCAATAGAACATATAATTAGATCAGAACCATAACACAAAACTCCTCCCCGTAGGTCTGATAGAGTGTCACGGGCACCTGAGAGGTATGGGTTTATTATTAAAAAAATGAAGCCCAAGTCATTCAAAATGATGAACCTCTGACTATACGGAAGCTATCTTGAGTACTGATTCAGATAGATGGAAAGAAGCCATGGAATCCGAGATGGACTCTTTGTATGTCAACCAAGTGTGGTCTTTGGTCGATGCACCAGAGGGTGTTAATCCTATTGGGTGCAAATGGGTCTATAAGAAAAAGATTGGGGCTGATGGCCAAGTTGAAACCTATAAAGCTAGATTAGTGGCAAAAGGTTTTAGACAAAAACAGGGAATTGATTATGATGAAACATTCTCACCTGTTGCCATGCTCAAATCAATTCAGATTTTACTTGCTATAGCAGCATACCACGATTATGAGATCTGGCAGATGGATGTGAAGACTGCATTCCTCAATGGTTTCCTTGAGGAAGAAGTCTACATGTCACAGCCAGAAGGTTTTATTTCAAAGAATAAACCTAATCAAGTATGCAAGCTAAAGAAATCCATTTATGGATTAAAGCAAGCTTCAAGGAGTTGGAACATCCGTTTTGATGAAACTATTAAAAGATTTGGTTTTATCAAAAATGTGGATGAACCCTGTGTTTATAAGAAGACTAGTGGGAGTGCCATAGTCTTCTTGGTTCTGTATGTAGATGACTACTCCTCATTGGGAATGATATCCCAATGTTACAATCAGTCAAGGTTTGGCTATCAAACAAGTTTTCCAAGAAAGATTTGGGAGAAGCATCCTATATACTAGGTATTAAGATCTATAGAGATAGGTCTAAGAGGATGCTAGGTTTATCCCAGTCTAGGTACATTAACCTAGTGCTGAAAAGATTCAGCATGGATGGAAGTAAAAGAGGTTATCTTCCTATGAGTCAAGGCATACATCTTTCTAAAAGGATGTCTCCTATGACACCTGAAGAAAGAAATAGAATGAATTCTATACCTTATGCTTCAGCAATAGGGTCCATAATGTATGCCATGTTATGTACCAGGCTTGACATGGCATATGCTTTAGGCATTGTCAGTAGGTTTCAGGCTGATCCAGGAGAGGATCATTGGAAAGCAGTTAAAAATGTTCTTATGTACCTGAGAAGGACTAAGGATATTTTCTTGGTTTATGGTGGTTCTGATCTTAAACTAGAAGCTTATTCTGATTCTAGTTTTCAATCAGACCCTGATGATAGCAAATCCATTTTGGGATATGTTTTTACCCTAAATGGTGGAGCAGTGAGTTGGAAGAGTACCAAGCAGCAGACTGTAGCTGACTCAACCACAGAGGCAGAATACATAGCTGTCAGTGAAGCCGCCAAGGAAGCAGTCTGAATGAAGAAGTTCATCACAGAGTTGGGTGTTGTTCCTGAGATTGAAAACCCAGTGCCACTTTACTGTGACAACACTGGAGCTGTTGCTCAAGCTAAGGAACCAAGAGCTCATCATAAGTCCAAGCACATTCTGAGACGCTTCCATCTCGTCCGAGAAATAGTAGAAAGACAAGATGTCTGCATAAATAGAGTTGACACAAAGAACAACGTAGCAGACCCGTTCACTAAGGCTCTACCACAGTCAGAGTTTGATCGCCACCTCGAGAGTATGGGATTAAGATTAAAAGGCGATTGGCTTTAGTGCAAGTTGGAGATTGAAAGGCATATGCCCTACAAGCTAATCTATGTTGTATCTCCCAAACCATTGTAATTGACAATATTCTAATAAAGGCATTATTTTTCATCATACGCTGTGTTTTATGATGAACCCCATAGATTAGGGATATGATTTTAGGGTTATGATGAGATCATACCAGTGAGACCTAAAGTCTTAAAACCTTAATCTAAAATATTCCTAGTCAAAGGAACCTTGAGTAGGGTATCAGGGTTTTTTCGATAAGACTAGCACATCCCATGTATACTGGAGAGGGTGACTGCTCTCACAGTCACTTGTGTATGACACTAATACTAGGATGTGGGTGCTCATTAGAGAATGAGTACACTGATATGATCCAACTTGAGAACATCTAATGGAGTCTTAGCTACATGTCAATAGAAGGTTCTCATAGTAGGAGTGGTACAGTAATCCTTTGACCTGAGACTGCCATAAGTACCTTATGTACATGAACCCATGCTTTGGTTCAATCCTAATCATGACACTGAGTCATGCACAGGATTGATACTGGGAATGGTGAATTGGATATGAAGATAATGAGTAGGTCAACAAGGAATCGATCACTCTTAGTAAGAGGAGATTGCATCTAGCTAGTTATCAATCGGATGATGATTCAGGGAATCTTTGATCAAAGTAAAGATATTAGAGATGGTTTCTAATATCAAGATAATTGAATCATCAATATAAGATTGATCTAGAAACATATATAATATTGGATTTGACATATATCCATATCCATAATTATATTTTGGGTGCAGGCTGATCGAAGGATTTAATTGTACGGTAACTTTCTACTGAAGGGTAGTTTTGGTATTTCACCAGAATTTCCATATCTTCAGGGTAGACATGACAAGTTGCTAGACGTCAATCTTGTCTTGTGGGTTGATCAAATTTAATGATCATTTATTAGGAAGAGTCCTAATTGATCAAAATCGAGTAAGCCCGATTTGACCTAAATCGATTAGAAAGAGTTCTAATCAAATTAGGTCAACTTGTATTCGAACCTACTGCTGGCTAGATGTGGAACCCAATGGGTCAGACACTTAAGAGAATTGATCAAGGGTTTAAATTTGTAATTAAATCATCTTTGCATGATGACACTTGCAGGTGCTGCAAATCCTAGCTTCTATTCGAATTAGATTCGAATTAGGGTTCCGGATTGGTTCAATTTGGATTCTAATTGGATCTAATAAGACCCTAATTGAGGTTATAGGGATCATAGCTAACCCTATTGGCTAACCATGTATCTAGGATAGCCCCCCACCCGCCCCTTAGCATTTTCACGCCAAAAACGCCAAGAGTCCATGCGCTAATGGACTTTTGGCACGCCATTTGGAAGAGTCCTTGGCACATGGACTCTTGGTACGCTCCCTAAAAAAATTCTGGTGTTTTATATGGGGTGGCTTTTCCTTCTCTCTTTTAGCTCCTCAATTGTCCCCCCTTGGATTGGAATCCAAGGGTTGATGTTTTTTTGAGAAAGGCAGAAAGCATTCGTTGCTTCCCGGTTGCGCGAAATAATATCTCTTCGGAGATTAAAAGTCGCGACTCCTTTCTTTTAAAAAACATCATCATTTTTCATTTAAAGCCGTGGGATTTATCCGGAAGGCCGTGAGAAGGAAGGATGGGGCATGAGAAAATGAGAAAGGATGTGAGAAGTTTTTCACGAAGAGTTGTGTGGGCGCCTCTCTGAGATCTATTTAAGGGATCAAGAAAATCAGAACTCGGTAATTTTTATTCTTCTTCCTCTCCTAAAGACTCTTTCTCTCTTTTCTTGTTCTTGCACTATTTCCTTTATAGAGTACACCTCTGTCGAAACTTTGCTACTGAACAAGAACAAGTGCGAAAGTCTCCAACGGTAAAGGAAAGAAGGAGTTCTGATTTTTGTTCTTTCTTTCTTACATTAAGACATTCTTGTCTTAATTTCTCCTCCAATTTAAGACAAGCCTAAATCCCCGTAGGACAAAGTCTTATCTTCAAGACAAGAGTGTCTTAGAGGGTCATGGTCTTAGTGGAAGGAGGAGAAGAGATAAAAGAAAGGAAGGCATCCTCTTGTGTGGAAGAATTCCAGCCATCATCCGAAGAATTGAGTTCTAGGAAGAAGAACTCTATAGGAGGAACCATTGGACAAGAAGATAGTGTTCTTGATCATTGCTCTGTGTGGATCACCATCGGAGGGCGGACACTTGGATGCCTGGTGAGTTCAAATAGCCTGTTGATCTTTAAGTTTTAAGTCTTCATAAATTGGAATTAGCGATTACAGGTTGGTATTCTAATTCAATTTGCATAGAAATGTTTGTCTTCATACATTCTAGTCTTATTAAGGAGTTCCTGTTTTAGGGTTTTTGTGCATATTAATTTCAATTTTTGAAATTACCCTTCCGCTGCGTTGCACCGGAACCCTACAATTTCGATTGTTAGAATTTCTAGCATTCGAAATACTCTCTGAGATTTAGTCTGAACTGAAATTCCAGCAAGAACCAATCTCAGAAAATTTTTTTGAATTTGAAGTTCAAATTTTAAATTTTAAAATTTTGAATTCTGACATTCTAGAATCTGAAACTTGAAGTTTGAAATTTAAATTTTAAAATTTAAGTTTGAATTTGAAATTGTTTGAAAACTAATCAAGTCAAAAAATTAAGTCAGCTCATAAGACAAAAAAAAAAAAAATTTTGCATTCATTTGAAAACATCTTAAGGGCATCAATATGACATGAGGGCAAGAATTCATCACTTGTCCTTAGCCCAAAACCACAACCCATCATCTCGATCCCAATCCTTAATTAAAACCAATTAGACCTAATCACCCTAGTGGGTTAGGGACACCAACGAGTCGGGTTCGGATTATGGTCAAGTTGATTGTGTCCACTAATTGGTGTGTGCTTATGGGCTTGGTGTCTAGGATTGGTGTATTAGGGCTTGTGTGTTGGCCTGCCTACCTGGACAATCATAGATTGGTGTCAAAGGTTGGCAGAACAGGGACCTCCACTCCCCTTCCCACCTACCTGGCCAAGTCACATAAGTTACTACTAGCTAGTTGGTCCTTTTAATTAGATCTCTAATTCATACTCTAGGTCTAGAAATCGTTAGCCCGAATTTGAATCTAATTGTTTGTATGACAACTAGATCAGGAACTCCTTACCACCCTTCACAAGACCAACAAAGTTCATCCATGGACACTAGAATGGAAACCCTTATGAGATCTATTATTGAGCGACTGGAACGTTTGGATGCTAGGTTTGATCAGTTCGAGGAAAGGATAGGAACCCTAGAGGAATCTAGGTTGACCCCAACTGAACCACCTTCACCTAGATTACCTTTAGTTCGCCCTAGAGCCCAACGACAGGAACATACACCTGATCCAATTCATAGAAGGCCACATCAGGATTATGCTGATCACACTCCAGAGCCATATCCTAGAAGACCTCGCCATGATACTTTTGATCAGGATGATCGGGCCTTAAGGAATATCCGTCTAGATGCACCAACCTTTGAGGGAAGCCTAGATCCTAAGGTGTACATAGACTGGGAGGCTGACATGGACCAATATTTTGACTAGTATGATATGTCTGAAGAGAAAAGATTCAAGTTTGCCAAAATCATACTAGTCCATCAGGCTAGGTTGTATTGGGGAAATGTCGAATGCATAGCTAGGCAGAGGGGAGACTTACCTATAGCGACCTGGAGAGACATGAAGAGAAAGCTTAGAGAGAAATATTTGCCTATGTCTTATCAGCAAAGGTTGTTGATCAGTGGCAGCGATTGACACAAGGAAATAATATCGTTTCTGAATACGTTGCTAAATTTGATGAGTTTGTAATGCGATGCAACATAGTCGAGTTTGAGGCAGCCACTTTATCGAGGTTTAGATTAGGATTGAATGAAGATATAAAAGGGGAATTATTTTTGAGAGAAGTCCATCATTTAGAACAGGCATACCAAGTTGCCATGGACTATGAGAGGTTTCAGAGGAGAGCTTCATTTAGGCGACCAGAGCCCACTAGGTTTAATCCTCCTATTAGTCGACCTAGTTCAGTCCCTAATATAGCCAATAGACCAAGACCCAGCTCGAATCCAACCCCTAGACCCAACCTTGCCATTCCTCCAATTCCTAGAGAAGACAAAGGAAAGAGCCCTGAAGTTCGAGGTGAGAGGGAGCGAGTCTACTATAAGTATCATAAACCCGGTCATTTCCTGAGCCAATGTCCCTCTAGAGCTTTACATATAGGGGAGGTAGAAGAAGAAGAAGAATCAGAACCCCTGGAAAATAATGAAGAGGAGGTTTATGAAGCAGGGGATTGCTTAGCTGATGAGTATGAAAGAGATGAAAAAAATGTAGACTCATTAGATGTGTTAGGAGTTTTGAGATGTATCATGACACAGACCAAAGAGCAGGAAGACTGGCGTAGGACTATCATCCTACATATATTTGTCAAAATAGGAGAAAAGGTCTGTAAGATCGTGATTGATAGTGGAAGCTGTGTCAACGCCATTTCCACTAGCATAGCCAAGAGTCTAGGATTATCCACTGAACTACATCCCAATCCATATAAGGTATCCTGGATCAATTCCACTTCTATCCCAATCAAGCAGAGATGTCAGGTCCGAATCCAACTTCAGTCCTATCAGGAATGAATTTGGTGTGATGTGCTCCCTATGGGAGTAAGTAGCATCATCCTAGGTAGGCCATGGCTGTTTGACCATGATGTGACAATTTTTGGTCGATCAAATTCCTGTGCTTTCAATTTCAATGGCAAGAAAATTGTCATTCATCCAACCCAGCCTAAGGACAACACCAAAAGAGGAGCTAGCAGCCTGAAAGAAAAAAGGACTGGATTAAATTTGATAGGTGCAAGAGAATTAGAGAAAGACATTAATGAGGGAGCACCTATTTGGATGGTAGCTGCTAAGGAAACTAAGGACCACACCCCTGTAAAATACCCGCAAGAGGTGGTCCAATTATTGAAAGAATTTGAAGACGTGTTTCTCGAGGACCTACTCGATAGTCTTCCACCTTTAAGGGACATACGGCATGCCATAGATTTAGTCCCTGGCTTGACTTTACCTAATCTACCTCATTATAGGATGAATCCAACTGAACATCAGGAGTTACAAAGGCAAGTTAGTGAACTTCTTAGAAAGGGGTTTGTTAGAGAAAGTTTAAGCCCATGTGCAGTCCCTGCCTTGTTAACCCCTAAGAAGGATGTCACCTGGAGGATGTGTGTAGACAGCCGTGCCATCAACAAGATTACTGTCAAATATAGGTTTCCAATCCCAAGTCTGGATGATATGTTAGACATGATAGCCGGATCAACGATTTTCTCCAAGATAGACTTAAAGAGTGGCTATCACCAGGTTAGGGTTAGGCCTGGAGATGAATGGAAGACCGCTTTTAAGACTAAAGATGGATTATTTGAGTGGTTAGTCATGCTGTTCGGTCTGTCGAATGCACCCAGCACCTTTATGAGAATTATGAATCAGGTGTTGATAACTTTCATCGGGAAATTTGTGGTGGTCTACTTTGATGACATTCTAATCTATAGCAAGACTAAGGCAGACCATTTAACCCACCTAAGGCAAGTTTGCCAAGTCCTTAGAAAGGATAGCCTCTATGCCTATATCAAGAAGTGTGATTTCTTAACACATAGAGTTATCTTTCTAGGATTCGTAGTCACATCTGAAGGAGTGTCCGCTGACCCTACGAAAATTAAGTCCATAGTAGAGTGGCCTGTACAAAAAAGCATCCATGATATCCATAGTTTCCACGGTTTAGCCACCTTCTATAGGAGATTCATTAGAGGGTTTAGTACGATAGTGGCTCCAATCACTGATTGTATTAGGAAGGGAACTTTTGAGTGGACTAAAGCAGCAGACAAAGCCTTCCTAACAATTAAGAAAAAAATGACACACGCACCCGTCTTGAGGTTACCCGATTTTACCAAAGTGTTCGAGGTTGCTTGTGATGCTTCTGGGGTAGGAATTGGAGGTGTCTTGAGTCAAGAGAATCACCCAGTAGCATATTTCAGTGAAAAGTTAAATGAAGCGAGACTAAGGTATTCCACCTATGATAGGGAGCTATATGCGGTAGTTCAGGCATTACGTTATTGGAGGCATTATCTTCTACCACAAGAGTTTGTCCTATTTTTTGACCACGAAGCTCTTAGGTTCCTTAGTTCTCAGAAGAAATTGAACCATAGGCACGGGAAATGGGTAGAGTTCATACAAGCTTATACGTTCGTACTGAAACTTCGTGCCGGTACTGAAAATATGGTTGCCGATGCATTGAGTCGTCGTTCCATGTTGTTGACTTCTGTGAGCACTAAGGTAGTAGGGTTTGATAGATTGAAATAGGAGTATCCTACATGCCCTGATTTTGGTAACATCTATCGATCCCTTCAACAAGGACCATCTAGTAAGCATAGTGATTACACCCTTTTAGATGGATACCTTTTCAAAGAAAATCAGTTATGTATTCCCAAGACCTCTGTTATGGAATTTCTGATCTGGGAAGTTCATGCTGGAGGCTTGTCAGGACATTTTGGTAGGAATAAGACCATCTTAGCAATAGAAGACCAATTCTTTTGGCCTGGTCTCAAAAGAAATGTGGCCCAGATTGTAGCTCAATGTCGTACCTGTGCTGTTGCAAAATAGCAAAGACAGAACACCGGTCAATACACACCCTTACCTGTCCCTGATTGTCCATGGCAGGATATCAGCATGGATTTTGTAGTAGGCCTCCCTAAGACATCTAGGAAGCATGATTCTGTCTTTGTGGTTGTCGATCGTTTCTCAAAGATGGCTTACTTCATTCCTTGTTCTCAAACTTTAGATGCTTCGAAGGTGGCCAAGCTTTTTCTCGATCAGGTCGTTAGGCTTCATGGTTTACCCAAAACCATTTTGTCCGATAGAGATGTCAAATTTACTAGCTATTTCTGGAAAACCCTCTAGCACATGTTTGGTACCAAGCTAAAATTCTCTACTTCCTATCATCCTCAAACCAATGGCCAGACAGAGGTAGTAAACCAAAGCTTAGGAAATCTGTTGAGATGTTTAGTTGGTGACAACCTGGGAAACTGGGACCTATTACTTCCTCATGCTGAATTTGCCTGCAACAGCTCAGTTAATAGGTCTATTGGAAAAAGTCCGTTCGAAGTGGTCCATGGATACAGACCTAGGAAACCTTTAGACGTAGCTCCATTACCCACACATGCACGAGTGTCTGAGTCTGCTGAGTCATATGCACAGCATAGTAGGGAATTGCATAAGGAGATTAGCTAAAAGATCCAATCGAGCAATGAACTCTATAAGCATATGACTAATTCACATAAACGATTAAAAGAATTTAATGAAGGGGACTCCGTAATGATCAAATTTAAACCTGAAAGGTTTCCGCCGGGAACTATGAAGAAACTCCATGCCTGGGGAGCCAGACCTTTCAAAATAATAAAGAAAATTAGACCTAATGCTTATGTATTAGAATTACCACCAAGTTATGGCATCAGTTCAACATTTAACATTTCAGACTTAAAAGAATACAAAGAACCTGCATTGATACCTGGTGAGTTTTTAGTCCTAATACTTCTTTTGAGAGTGAAGCCCCAAAGGAATGCCCACCACCGAGTTTTCCTGAGCGAAGGGAGAAAATTGAAAGGATCTTGGATGACCAGATCATTACTACTAGAAATAAGGGCTACCAACGTTGTCTAGTTAGATGGCAAGGATGTCCTGATTCTGAAGACTCCTGGATCACCCGAGAGGACCTACAACAAATCGATCCAGATGCATTAGAAGTTATCAGGCTAATCCTTACTCGACAGGGTCGAGTTCCTTCCACCCCGGGAGAATTGATGTGGGCACTAGAATCAGGAAAAGACTCCAACCAATTCAGGTCAAGTCCGAGTCCTTGTGGTTGGAGTAGCAAAAGAGAAGTCCTGTAATTTTTCTTTTTTTTTTGAGTCCAAATAATCTTGTAGTTAATTTCAAGTCCATGTTGGGTCTGGTTTAATATCTTAGTTAACCCTGCAATTGAGAGTTGGGTCCAGTTAAATCAAGCCCAATCCATGAGTCCATGAAGCATCAAGACAAGAAGAAGCCACCTCATCAAGTGACCCCCACCTTGTGCCACATGTCAAAAGCTCCAATGGATGTCGCCACCTCAACAAGTGGTCCCCACTTTATGCCACATGTCAAGAGCTCCAAAGGACACCGCCACCTCATCAAGTGGTCCCCACCTTGCACCACATGTCAAGCTTTGAAGGAGTTTCAAGCAACAAATGCCACCATATCCTCCAACTCCCCACATTTCAAGCAACAAATGCCACCATATCCTTCAACCCCCCTTGTAATCCTCATAATCCTATGGGTTTTCAAATCTTAAAAATGTTGTAAGGCTTCTATTTAAGCTATGGGATGCCCCATTGAAAAGGGGTTAATGAATGAAGTTGGTATTTTTTCTTCTATGTTTTTTTTTTCCTATGTGTCTATGTGGTAGCTTAGCATTTCTCTTCCTCCACGCCAACCCTAATCTTTCCTTCTTCCATTCCCAACGCCAAAGACTTCCTCTTCTTTCATAACTTCAAACTAGCTCAAGCGTACAAGGGTGAATCAAGAAGATCATCACAAGGTGACCAACCTACTCCACTTCAAGCATTCCACCATGATGCTAAGATGGATCTCCTTCAATGCCTCTTCCACCCTTCTTTCTTTTCTCTAGTTGATTGCTTGTTAAGTCACTCATCTTAGGGTTTTTTTGTTGCAGGGTTCTCCGGGATTCCGGCTTCAAGAGGAATGTTTACTTGCCATAGATCCAGAAAACAAGAGGGGCCTTCAGTGGTATTATGTTCATGTCATCCGGGAGACCTCTTCAAGAGTGAATCTATTCTAATTGAAGGGCTAATGTCAGGTATGTCTTGTGTTGATTAAGTCTACAATGTTAAATTAGACCTAGCTTGGCTTGCATGGTTCTCTTCTGGTCCTATTCCTTTCTTATTCTGAGAGTCTCGATCACTAGGTTTATGTTAGATCCTTCGAGCTTCTTCACTAGATCTCTTTGATAGTTTATGTTGAGTTGTTTATATGAAAATAGGGAATTGCTTGGTTAATCATTTGCTAATCTCCATTAGGGTTGCATAGTTTCATTTTACATTCAACACCATACAGGTCCCTGAGAGTTCACGAATCCAGGATTCCAATCAACAAGCTTTCGGGTCACCAGATTGAAAGCCATGAATCCGCAAGGTCGATAGCTTTATTTTCCAGGCCGCATCCGTCGAGCGTAGAGCGAACTCTTCATGGATCAATCTTCAAATCTCTACCAGGTACACCCCCTAGACTAATCAGGTAGAGGTATTGCAAAAGGGCTAGTCCTAACTAGGGCTTCTTAGCCTTGGCGGTCCTGTTTCTTCACTTGTAGGATCTATTTTTGCATGCATCTGCTTCTAGAATTTCTATAGAATTCCCTACTTTTAGTCTTGGATTGAAATTTGGGATATAAACTCCTAATTTAATGCTTAATACATGAAAAATAATTTGCATGAATGAATAGTCTCGCATCACCCATAGTGCATCATCAAGTTTTTCTGCCCAATCTTTTCTATGCAAACTGACGGTCTTTTCTAAAATTCATTTCAGCTCATGGTTAGACACCTTAACTTGTCTGCTAGTTTGTGGATGATAGGCTGTAGCAATTTTGTGAGTTACCCCATATTTCTTTAATAAGTCATCAATTTGTTTATTACAAAAATGGGTTCCCTCATCAGTAATCAGAGCACGTGGTACTCCAGACTTAGTAAAAATATTCTTTTTCAAAAATTTAATTATAGATTTGGCATCATTTTTCTACAAAGCTACAGCCTCTACCCATTTTGAGACATAATCAACTGCCACTAAGATGTATTCTTTTAAAAATGATTTTGGAAATGGTCCCATAAAATCTATGCCCCACACATCAAAGACTTCACACACAAGTATATTATTAAAAGGCATCTCTTTTTTTCTAGAAATATTACCTGTGCATTGATATCTATCACATGCAGTAACATACCTGTGGGCATCTCTAAACATAGTTGGCCAAGAAAACCCTGATTATAGGACCTTAATAGCTGTATGAGTTGGTCCAAAGTATCCTCCTACCTCTCTGTCATGATAGTGCTGCAAGATAGAGTACATCCCTTCCTCTGGTACACATGTCCTGATTATGCAATCTGCATATACCTTAAACAGAAAAGGTTCATCCCAAAGATAAAGTTTAGCATTAGCAAAAAATTTCTTTTTCTGTTGGTATGAAAGATCATGAGGTAATACTCCACATGCAATAAAATTTGCAAGATCAGCATACCAAGGTCGAGTACTTACCTTTTGCTCGAATAAAGGATCATCAGGAAAACACTCACCAATTTCATGTTCTTTACCATCCTCCATGGAATTTCTTTCTAGTCTTGACAGATGACTGCCACTACATTCTCTGCTCCAGATTTATTCTTTATTTCTATGTCAAACTCTTGCAGCAGCAAATTCCACCTTATCAGCCTAGGCTTAGCATCCTATTTAGTAAAAAGAAACTTCAAAGCACTATGATCAGTGTAAATAATCACTTTTGACAAAATTAGGTAAGATCTAAATTTATCAAAAGCAAACACTATAGCCAATAGTTCCTTTTCAATTGTATAATTCCTCTAAGTTGTAGTCAAGGTCCTACTGGCATAATATATTGGCTGAAATTTCTTCTCTCCTCTGTCCCAACACAGCCCCTACAGCTTCATCACTAGCATCACATATTAATTCAAAACGCTGTCCCCATTCGGGAGCAACCACTATGTGAGCATGGACCAGCTTATGTTTCAGACAATTAAAAGCAGATAAGTAGTCATCAATAAACATAAAAGGAGTATCTTTCATTAGCAAATTAGACAATGGACGTGCAATTTTTGAAAAATCTTTGATGAATCTTCTGTAAAAGCCAGCATGTCCTAAAAAACTTCTAACTGCTCTCACTGATGTCAAGGGAGGTAATTTTTCAATTATTTCCACCTTTGCTCTATCTACTTCTATCTCCTTAGAGGATATCCTGTGGCCTAAAACAATACCTTCTTGTACCATGAAATGGCACTTTTCCCAGTTCAGCACTAAATTGGTTTCTCACACCTCTACAGTACTAAATTCAAGTTATGTAAGCATGAAAGATTGTGCCCTGAAAGCCAATTGAAATATTATAATTTTGATCCCAAAATCAATGAATTGACATTTTATAAAGGCATTATTTTCATCATTTGCTGTGTCTTTTTGATTTTATGATGAACCCCATAGATTAGGGCTATGGTTCTAGGGTTATGATGAAATCATACCAGTGAGACCTAAAGCCTTAAAACCCTAATCTAAAATATTCTTGGTAGATGGGACATTGAGTTGGGGATCAATGTTTCCGGCAAGACCAGCACATCCTATATATGTTTTGTAATAAGGGTGACTGATCTCACAGTCACTTGTGTTTGACACTAATACTAGGATGTGAGTGTTCATTAGAGAATGAGTTCACTGAATTGATCCAGATTGAGAATATCTATTGGAACCTTATCTGTTTGTCAATAGATAATTCTCATAGTGGGAGTAGTGCATGTGGTCCTTTGACCTGAGACTACCATAGTACCTTATATACATGAATCCATACTTTGGTTCGCAGTCAATCATGATACTGAGTCATGCACGAGGTGATACTGGTTATGGTGGATTGTATATAGAGGTTGTGAGTAGGTCAACAAGGAATTGATCAGCCCTAGTAAGAGGGAATAGCATCCAGCTAATTTCAAATGATGGATTCAGGAAACCTTTGATCAAAGTATGAACATTAGAGTTATTTTCTAATGGTTCATTAATGAATCATCATTATAAAGATTAAGCTAGGGATGAATATGAAAATTGGATTTGACAAGAATCCATATTCATAATCATATTCGGGATGCAAGTTGATCAAAGGACTGAATTGCCCGGTAACTCACCACTGAAGGGTATTTTGGTAATTCCACCAAAATTCCACATCTTCCGGGTAGACATGATACGTTGCTAGATGTCAATCTTGTCTTGTAGGTATATGATTGAGTCATGGTAATTCAAATCAGTCAATTTGAATTAGATTCTAATTGACCGAGTCGAGCTAGTTTGGGTTGACCTAAATCGGCTTAGTTGAGATCTAACCGAATTAAGTCAAATAGCACTCGGACCTACTGCTGGCTAGGTGTGGAACCCAATGGGTCACACACAAAAGAAAATTGATGAAGGATTTAATTTGGAATTAAATCGTGTTTGCAGGATAAACACACTAGCATGTGTTGCAGACCAAATTTCTATTCGAATCAGATTCAAATTTGGTTCCGAATTGGGCTTAATTGGGTTCTAATTGAACCAGATTAAGGTCCAATTTATTTTTTAGGACATTGGGCTAACCCATGGCTGAACCCAAGTGAACTTAGTTCACTGAGACCCTCTCTCCAAGCCGCCCCCTCCCTTCTCTCACCCGCGCGCGCCAAGAAAGAAAGTCCACGCGCGTGGACTTCTCTTAAAATGCGTGAGAAGAAAAAATGTCGGAGAAATTTCTGAATAGGGGCATTTCAGATCCTTGTCTGGCGCCCTTGGATCTGGATCTGATGGCCAGAAAAAATTAAGGAAAAGATCCATCGCTTTTCGGTCGCAAATCCGTCTCCAAAAGTCGCGATTCTTCCTGAAGTTTTTCCGAGAGTCCTCCTCGTCGGAAAAATGAAAATCAAATCGGAGAATCATGATTTTGGTTGAGGGGACGCGTGAGGAATGAGGGATCGTGATCCCTGGGGTTTCAGAGGGTTGCGTTGTTTCGAGATGACACCCCTCTGAGATCTATAAATAGGTTTGGGGTTCTCGGGGGTTTTCACGTAACATAGTTTAGAGATCCAATTCCCTTTCTTCCTCTCCAGAATACTCCTTCCTCTTGTTCTTGTTGGGTATTGTTTCCCTTACAGAGGTATCCTCTGTCGAAACTCTGACCCTAAACAAGAATAAGAAGAAGGTCTTGAACGTAAAGGAAAGAAAAAGGAAAGGATCTATTCTTCTTTTCCTTCTTGAATTAAGACTTTGCCTGTCTTAATTTTTCTTCCAATTCAATTCAAGAAAAGAGATTCAAGAAAGGGAATTCTTGAAGAAAATCCAAGAAGAGGAAAGAAGGAAGAAAAAGAAATTTTCAAGAAAGAAAATTTCAGCCTAAAGGTCCAAGAATTGAATTCTTGAAAAAGAATTCAAGAAGAGGAACCAAGAAATAGAATTTGTTGTCTTCATTGTTTTTCTGTGTGGATCACCATTGGAGGGTGAACATTTGGGCACCTGGTGGAGATTCAGAGTTTGGATTTTGCGATACAGGTTAGTATCTTAATTTGAGATTAAAATCTTATATAAACATCTTATATGTTTTAATTCTTTTAAGGAGATTTTGGGTTGAAGGTTTGGTGAAGATTTCATAAAGATAAAAAATTTTTGAAATCTATGATTCCGCCTTGCCACCGAACTCTACAGTGGTATCAGAGCCTCCTTATTAAGATTAAAATATATATTCTGAGTTTTAGATGCATATTTATATAAGTAACATGAGATGTAATATATGTTTGTTATAATGTCACCAATTAGGGTTTTCACTCAAACCCTAATTGTTGTAGAGATATGCATAGAGATCTAGTCATCATACTGAAATAAGGTTGCCATGGCATAATGGTGGATCCATTATGTGGTAAATGGTTGTCCTAGTATGATGACAAACCAATCACATTTTTGTGTTAATTATGCATATATGTTTGATGTATGCCACTAATTAAGGTTTTCACTTAAACCTTAATTTGCATAGAGATATGTTTAGCCTTCTAGTCATCATACTGAAATAAGGTTGCCCTGGCATAATGGTGGATCCATTATGTGGTAAATGGTTGTCCTAGTATGATGACACACCAATCACATTTTTGTGTTAATTATGCATATATGTTTGATGTATGCCACTAATTAAGGTTTTCACTTAAACCTTAATTTGCATAAAGATATGTTTAGCCTTCTAGTCATCATACTGAAATAAGGTTGCCCTGGCATAATGGTGGATCCATTATGTGGTAAATGGTTGTCCTAGTATGATGGCACACTATGGCACATATTTGCTAGAATGTGCTTTGTTTTAATAAAGCCCTCTTTAACAACATATTAAGTTGTAGTGTCATATACCAAAAGCAAAAATAATCAATATGATTAGTTTATCATTCGGTGTCTAGGAAAAGTGGTTCATGATCGGTAAAGAGGACGTGGTTTTTAATTGGTTCCGTTGACTGACCTGGCCAATTCTTATTGGTGTCTAAGGAAAGCAACGGGGGGACTCCCACCACTCTCCCACTTACCTGGCCGGTATGATTAACTTAATTATTGATTAATATGCTCAGTGTAATATTCACTACATATGGCTTTCCTTCATGCCAAGTCATTATTATGTTATGATCCATATTAGGTTTGTTGTGTACACACAAGGCCTTTTTTTCTTTATGGTGACTAACATAATTTTTTCTTGGTACATTTGATGCTTATGGAATGATTTAATATAATACTTTGTTGTGTACACACAAGGGTATTATGATTAATATCATAACTATATAGCAATGAAGGGTCTAACTTAACTAAAATATTATAGTTTGTTGTGTACACACAAGGCTATTAATATTTTAGAGGCCAAGATAAGTTGAGAATTGTATGAATTACAATTGGAAAGAGTTTTCCTACCTTTGAACTTATATAAGATTTGTTGTGTACACACAAGGTCTTTTATAAGGAATTAGGATCTCAACCCCACTAAGAGAACTAATTAAGGTTTTCTCGATCATCACATTGAGGGTTATGATGCTTGATAAAATAGTGGGAGACATAATTAAGTTAAAGTCCTAATTTAATTATGTTTTGTCAACATTGATTGTCTGCTTATGTAATGTTGTTTGTTAATGTAGATTAAATGGCCTCTTCACTCTCACTCCGTAGCATTCTTGATGCAAATAAATTGACTGGACCAAACTATGTTGATTGGTTGAGAAACCTGAAGATAGTACTCAGCCAAGAAAGAATTTCTTATATTCTTGATACCCCAACCTTGGAACCATTAGGGGAATATGCCTCGCAAGAGGATAAGACCACATATAACACGTGGCAAAATGACTCACTTACTGTCAAGTGTATAATGCTTGCCTCTATGACCAATGAGTTACAGAGGCAACATGATAGCATGGACACAAACTCCATATTGCTCAATTTAAAAGAACTTTATGGAGAACATAGTCGAACTGCAAGATATGAAATATCTAAGCAGTTATTCCGTGCAAGGATGACAGAAGGTACATCCGTACAAGACCATGTATTAAAGGTTATTGACCTAATCACCCGATTGGGTCAATTGGGTTTTGTTATGGATGGGGAGTTGAATCAGGATTTAATCCTGCAGTCACTCCCAGAGTCATTTTCACAGTTTGTTCTTAATTATCATATGAACAAACTTAACACTTCCTTGCCTGAGCTGTTGAATATGTTAAAAACAGCGGAGAGCCATTTAAAGAAAAATAAGGCTCCACTTCTTCTTGTGGATGGTGTAAACAAGAAGAAAATAGGCAAAAAGGATTCCAAGAGGAGGTTAAACCCAAAAGGGGGCATCAAGAAAAAGAAAAGAAAGAAGGCCTCCGGACAAATGACCTGCTTTCATTGTGGCAAGCCGGGTCACTGGAAAAGAAACTGCAAGGTTTACCTTGCAAGTCTGAAGCCTGGTGCTAGTAGTGCACCAAAAGGTATGTATGAGATACATGCAATTTTGTCATTAGACTCTTCTAATTCAAACTCTTGGGTATTGGATACTGCTTGTGGTCATCATATCTGCAAATCATTCCAGGGACTACAGAACATTAGAGTTTTGAAGGAAGGCGACTTCGAGCTCTACGGTGCTGGAGGAGATTCCATCCAAGCAGAAGCTGTAGGGACTTATATGTTGAAGCTGCCTTCTGGGAAGATTTTAGAGTTAAAGAATTGTTATTTTATGCCTAGAATCATTAGAAACATCATATCTGTACCCTTGTTACTTAAACAAGGATATATTATGAATGTAATGAGCAGTGGCTGCTCAATCAGTTTTTCTAATGAAATAATATTTAATGGCATATTTTGCAATGGTCTCTTAACTTTATCTTCTGATGACAATATACTACATGTTAGTAATAAACGAAAAAGAGATGAAGTAAACAATACTTTACTTTGGCACTATCGTCTTGGACATATTAGTGAGCAGAGGATTAACAAGTTATACAAGGGAAAATTCCTTAATCCTTATGACTATGAATCATTAGGAACTTGTGAATCATGTCTCATGGGTAAAATGACCAAGACTCCATTTAGTGGACATAATGAAAGGACTACAGAGTTATTAAGACTCATACACACTGATGTATGTGGACCTATGACAACTCAGGCCAAGGGTGGATACTCATATTTCATCACATTCACTGATGATTTTTCAAGGTACGGATTTGTGTATCTAATGAAACATAAGTCCGAAGCATTTGAAAAATTTTTAGAGTATCAAAGTATGGTAGAGAAACAAACGGGGAAAAGTATTAAGATCCTTCGATCAGATAGAGGAGGAGAATACTTATCCACCGAGTTTCTTGATCACCTTAAACAAAAGGGAATCATCTCTGAATGGACTCCTCCTTACACACCACAATTAAATGGTGTTGCTGAAAGGAGAAATCGTACTTTATTAGATATGGTATGGTCCATGATGTGCTTCACAGACTTACCTGTTTCTTTCTGAGGATATGCCTTGGAAACAGCGGCTAATATTTTGAATAGAGTACCATCTAAATCTGTATCTGGTATTCCATATGAGTTATGGAGGGGAAAGAAACCCAATCTTAAGCACCTTAAGATATGGGGATGTCCAGCTTATGTCAAAAGAAATTTTGGACAAAAGCTTGATGCTAGAGCAGAAAAATGTCTTTTTGTTGGATATCCCAAAGATAGTATAGGATATCTATTCTACCACCCTACTGAACAAAAGGTTTTAGTCAGTAGGCATGCCATTTTTATGGAAAAGGAATTCATCCTACAAAAGGGCAGTGGGAGAAATATTGAACTTGAAGAAGTTCAACAAGTAGATACATCTCAACAAAATCATAACACAGTTAGTATAGAACCTGAACACACCACTCCTATCCGTAAGTCTGATAGAGTGCGACATGCACCTTAAAGGTATGGGTTCATTATTGAAAATAATGAAGCCCAAATCATTGATAATGATGAGCCTTTAACATATACGGATGCTGTCATAAGTAGTGACTCAGACAAATGGCTGGAAGCCATGAGATCCGAAATGGACTCCATATATGTCAACCAAGTCTGGACTTTGATTGATGCACCAGAGAGTGTTAACCCTATTGGATGCAAATGGGTCTATAAGAAAAAGATTGGGACAGATGGCCAAGTTGAAACTTATAAAGCCAGATTAGTGGCTAAGGGTTTCAGACAAAAACAGGGAATAGATTATGATGAAACATTTTCTCCTGTTGCCATGCTCAAATCTATTCGGATCATGCTTGCTATAGCAGCATATCATGATTATGAAATCTGGCAGATGGATGTGAAAACTGCATTCCTCAATGATTTCCTTGAGGAAGAGGTTTATATGTCACAGCCAGAAGGTTTTGTCTTGGAGACTAAACCTAATCAGGTATGTAGGCTAAAGAAATCTATTTATGGATTAAAGCAAGCATCTAGGAGTTGGAACATCCGATTTGATAAAACAGTCAAAGAATTTGACTTTATCAAAAATGAGGATGAACCTTGTGTGTACAAGAAGACTAGTGGGAGTGCCATAGTTTTCTTGGTTCTATATGTAGATGACATACTCCTCATTGGGAATGATATCCCAATGTTACAATCAGTCAAGGTATGGTTATCTAAACAGTTTTGCATGAAAGACTTGGGAGAAGCATCTTATATACTAGGCATCAAGATCTATAGAGATAGATCTAGGAGGATGCTAGGTTCATCCCAGTCTAGGTACATTGACCAAGTGCTAAAAAGATTTAGCATGGAGGAAAGTAAAAGAGGTTACTTACCTATTGGTCATGGCATACATCTTTCTAAGAAGATGTCTCCTAAGACACCTGAAGAAAGAAATAGAATGAATTTGGTACCTTATGCTTCGGCAGTAGGGTCAATTATGTATGCTATGTTATGTACTAGGCCTGATGTGGCATATGCCTTAGGTATAGCCAGCAGGTTTCAGGCTGATCCAGGAGAGGATCATTGGAAGGCTGTGAAAAATATTCTTAAGTACTTAAGAAGAACTAAGGATATTTTTCTAATATACGGAGGATCTGATCTTAAACTAGAAGCTTATTCAGATTCTAGTTTTCAATCAGATCTAGATGACAACAAATCTATATCTGGGTATGTTATTACCCTTAATGGAGGAGCTGTAAGCTAGAAAAGTTCTAAACAGAACACTGTAGCTGACTCAACAACTGAGGCAGAGTACATTGCTGTTAGTGAAGCTGCCAAGGAAGTTGTCTGGATGAAGAAGTTCATATCAGAGTTGGGCGTAGTTCCTGAGATTGAAGGTCCAGTATCACTTTACTGTGATAATACGGGGGCTGTTGCTCAAGCAAAGGAACCAAGAGCTCATCACAAATCAAAGCACATTCTGAGACGCTTCCATCTCGTTCGAGAGATTGTCGAAAGACAAGAAGTCTGCATTAAAAGGGTAGAAACGAAGAACAACGTAGCAGACCCGTTCACTAAGGCTCTATCACAGCGAGAGTTTGATCGCCACCTTGATTGTATGGGGTTAAGATTTAAAGGCGATTGGCTTTAGTGCAAGTGGGAGATTGAAAGATTGTGCCCTGAAAGCCAATTGAAATATTGTAATTTTGATCCCAAAATCAATGAATTGACATTTTATAAAGGCATTATTTTCATCATTTGCTGTGTCTTTTTGATTTCATGATGAACCCCATAGATTAGGGCTATGGTTCTAGGGCTATGATGAGATCATACCAGTGAGACCTAAAGCCTTAAAACCCTAATCTAAAATATTCCTGGTCGATGGGACATTGAGTTGGGGATCAATGTTTCCGGCAAGACCAGCACATCCTATATATGTTTTGTAATAAGGGTGACTGATCTTACAGTCACTTATGTTTGACACTAATACTAGGATGTGAGTGTTCATTAGAGAATGAGTTCACTGAATTGATCCAGATTGAGAATATCTAATGGAACCTTATCTGTTTGTCAATAGATAATTCTCATAGTGGGAGTAGTGCATGTGGTCCTTTGACCTGAGACTACCATAGTACCTTATATACATGAATCCATACTTTGGTTCGTAGTCAATCATGACACTGAGTCATGCACGAGGTGATACTGGTTATGGTGGATTATATATAGAGGTTGTGAGTAGGTCAACAAGGAATTGATCAGCCCTAGTAAGAGGGAATAGCATCCAGCTAATTTCAAATGATGGATTCAGGAAACCTTTGATCAAAGTATGAACATTAGAGTTATTTTCTAATGGTTCATTAATGAATCATCATTATAAAGATTGAGCTAGGGATGAATATGAAAATTGGATTTGACAAGAATCCATATTCATAATCATATTCGGGATGCAAGTTGATCAAAGGACTGAATTGCCCGGTAACTCACCACTGAAGGGTATTTTGGTAATTCCACCAAAATTCCATATCTTCCGGGTAGATATGATACGTTGCTAAACGTCAATCTTGTCTTGTAGGTATATGATTGAGTCATGGTAATTCAAATCAGTCAATTTGAATTAGATTCTAATTGACCGAGTCGAGCTAGTTTGGGTTGACCTAAATCGGCTTAGTTGAGATCTAACCGAATTAAGTCAAATAGCACTCGGACCTACTACTGGCTAGGTTTGGAACCCAATGGGTCACACACAAAAGAAAATTGATGAAGGATTTAATTTGGAATTAAATCATGTTTGCAGGATAAACACACTAGCATGTGTTGCAGACCAAATTTCTATTCGAATCAGATTCGAATTTGGTTCCGAATTGGGCTTAATTGGGTTCTAATTGAACCAGATTAAGATCCAATTTATTTTTTAGGACATTGGGCTAACCCATGGCTGAGCCCAAGTGAACTTAGTTCACTGAGACCCTCTCTCCAAGCCGCCCCCTCCCTTCTCTCACCCGCGCGCGCTAAGAAAGAAAGTCCACGCGCGTGGACTTCTCTTAAAACGCGTGAGAAGAAAAAATGTCGGAGAAATTTCTGAATAGGGGTGTTTCAGATCCTTGTCTGGCACCCTTGGATCTGGATCTGATGGCCAGAAAAAATTAAGGAATAGATCCATCGCTTTTCGGTCACAAATCCGTCTCCAAAAGTCGCGATTCTTCCTGAGGTTTTTCCGAGAGTCCTCCTCGTCGGAAAAATGAAAATCAAATCGGAGAATCATGATTTTTGGTTGAGGGGACGCGTGAGGAATGAGAGATCGTGATCTTTGGGGTTTCAGAGGGTTGCGTTGTTTCGAGATGACACCCCTCTAAGATCTATAAATAGGGTTGGGTTCTCGGGGGTTTTCACGTAACATAGTTCAGAGATCCAATTCCCTTTCTTCCTCTCCAGAATACTCCTTCCTCTTGTTCTTGTTGGGTATTGTTTCCCTTACAGAGGTATCCTCTGTCGAAACTCTGACCCTAAACAAGAATAAGAAGAAGGTCTTGAACGGTAAAGGAAAGAAAAAGGAAAGGATCTATTCTTCTTTTCCTTCTTGAATTAAGACTTTGCCTGTCTTAATTTTTCTTCCAATTCAATTCAAGAAAAGGGATTCAAGAAAGGGAATTCTTGAAGAAAATTCAAGAAAAGAAAAGAAGGAAGAAAAAGAAATTTTCAAGAAAGAAAATTTCAGCCTAAAGGTCCAAGAATTGAATTCTTGAAAAAGAATTCAAGAAGTGGAACCAAGAAATAGAATTTGTTGTCTTCATTGTTTTTCTGTGTGGATCACCATTGGAGGGTAAACATTTGGGCACCTGGTGGAGATTCAGAGTTTGGATTTTGCAATACAGGTTAGTATCTTAATTTGAGATTAAAATCTTATATAAACATCTTATATGTTTTAATTCTTTTAAGGAGATTTTGGGTTGAAGGTTTGGTGAAGATTTCATAAAGATAAAAAATTTTTGAAATCTATGATTCTGCCTTGCCACCGAACCCTACAAAGCATTCATCAAATGACACACCAAACATAGAAAAATCATCCATAAATATTTTTTGAAGTGTTCAATCATATCATGAAAGATGGCCATCATGCAATGTTGAAACGTTGCCGGTGCATTGCATAGCCTAAAAGGCATCCTACGATAGGCGAAGGTACCATAAGGACAAGTGAAGATAGTCTTCTCTTGATCCTCAGGTGCTACAGGGATCTGGTTATATCCTGAATATCTATCTAAGAAGTAGTAATATGCATGCCCTGCCAGTCTTTCTAATATTTGGTCAATAAAAGGTAAAGGAAAATGATCTTTCCTTGTAACATTGTTCAGCTTCCTATAATCAATGCAGACTCTCCATCCAGTTACTTTCCTAACAGGGATTAATTCATGTTTCTCATTTTGAAGCACTGTAAAACCCTCCTTTTTAAGAACTACTTGTACTGGACTAACCCAATTACTATATAAGGTGGGGTAGATAATACCTGCATCAAGAAATTTGATCACCTCTGCTTTAACTACCTCTTTCATGGCTGGGTAGAGTCTTCTTTGAGGCTGCACTGATGGTTTGAATTGCTCCTCCATGAGTATCTTGTGTGTGCATATTGTTGGGTTGATTCCATGGATATCTACTATTATCCAACAAATGGCCCTTTTGTGAGCTCTTGGCACCCTCAATAGCTTCTACTCCATCACATCTATCAAAAGAGAAGAAATAATAACAGGTAACTAAGATGGAGGTAATAAAAATGTATATTTTAAATGTGAGGGAAGCTATTTTAATTCTAATTCTAGTGGTTGGTTAATGGATGGTGTTGTGGCATCAACTCCTGGAACGGGAACCGGAGGTGGCTGGATGTGCTGGAGCGCTCCTCTCCAGGACGAACCTGCAAATAAAGTCCCCAAGGGCGCCGGTGGTGTTCCGGTGAGGGACCATCCGATGCTTAAGTTAGCAGGAAGTTGAAGGCAACATAATGGAGGAATCAAGGGATCAACAACATATGGAGAGGGAAGAGTCCTTCTACCTTCAAACGGGGTCCCCTGAGTACCTTATATAGGCACGGAACAGTCCAAAATCTGTTTGGGGAGAGGCTGAGAAAGATCGATCTGCCCCTAGGAGAATCTAGAGAGTGGCCACGTGGTGCACAGATATGGTGGCATCGTGGAAGTAGTGGAGCAAGGCTGTTGGGATAGCAGGATCCTGCAGTAACAGAAAGGTGCTTCTGGAATTCCCTAGATGTCAAGGCTCGCCTGTCAGATGTCGGCTGTGGGAAAGTCGGTTGGCTAGACTAGAGGTCAACCCTTCGAAGTAGAGCAACGGGCTAGAGCCCAGCAGGAGGTCGTTTGGACCTTAGCTCCAGTGGGTCGAACTGCTGAAGGAGAACGACGGGTTGGACCCCAGCAGGAAAGGGTCGTTCGGACCTTAGCTCCAGCGGGTTGGACCGTTGAAGGAGAACGATGGGCCCGACCCCATTAAGAAAGGGTCGTTCGGACCACATCTCCAGTGGGTCGGATCGCTGAAAGAGAATGACGAGCCAGACCCCAATAGGAGAGGGTCGTTCGAACCACTGAAGGAGAATGACGGGCCAGACTCCAGCAGGAGAGGGTCGTTCGAACCTCAGCTCCGGTGGGTCAGACTGCTGAAAGAGTACCAGTCGGAGCTCTGAAGGGGTGGCTCGGTTGGACCGCAAGAATGGGCCGTTTGCACTTGAGGGTGAGCCATCATGGTACAACACTGTCCCCCTTGACCTTGTACTTCGAGCGAGCTCGTAGGCTCGAAGAACGAGGGCATTAAATAGCAGTAAATGCACTAGTCCTTCAGATGATGGCGAATCTGATTCGGTGTGCTACGACCGGCCTCCTTTTGCTCCAATTTTTGCTCTGAGACAGGTGTCAGTTTTTGATTAGCGAAGACAAGGGAAGCAATCATTGCTGGTACGGTGCCTGGCAGCTACCCGTTTGGATTGTCGACATGATGTGGTGCACGTGGCTCCATCAGAGCGGTTAGGGAACTTTCTGGAGTGGTCCATCCGTCGTTGCTTCGACTATCACGCGGATCGCGGTCGGATATGATCCGCCGCGTCTCCTCGGATTCTCGTCCAACTCAAAAATTAAGGGGCCAGTCGTCAGATCTCGGCACGTGGGAGGATGCGTTGGGAAGCAGCCCCCATATGCCTATAAAAGGAGTGACATAGCTCCCAGAAGGAACTTGTTGCCGTGCTTGTGCTCGAAGAGAAGGTAGTCTCCTCCCTTCTTGCGCTGCTTTAGCCTCTCCCAGGGGACCAGGTTAGTCCCATCTTCCTCCCTTTCTGCAACCATTTTTAGAATGGCCTCTGGGAGTCGGGGTTCGGCTCGAGGTAATAGGGAA
Organism: Areca catechu; assembly: GCA_021397845.1. NCBI lineage: Eukaryota > Viridiplantae > Streptophyta > Magnoliopsida > Arecales > Arecaceae > Areca > Areca catechu. Next base: position 104,752,261 of record CM038040.1, read on the forward strand.
CCCGGTACTTTCAATTTTCCTTCGGCCATGACCCAAGAGAGGGTCGAAAACCAGAGGATTGCATATAACATTCCTTCCACTTTACACCTGACCGTCCCTAGCTGTGAAGGTAGAGTGAACGGGCCTTTGAACTTAGGAGCTCTCCCCGTGTACGAAGACCACCTGAAAGCCAGTCTTTGTTTCCCAATCCATAGCTTCTTTGTTCAGATTTTCAACACCTATAGAGTCACCCTCGCCCAGCTGACCCCGAATCGCATTTGAGTTCTTTGCGGCTTTGTGGTTTTGTGTCGGGAGGCTGACATCGAGCCGAGGGTATCTTTATTTTCCAATCTTTTTTTTTGAAACAGGACTTTCAAAGTCAGGAGTGGTGGATGTTCAGTCCATGCCCTGTTCAGAAGGTTCTAGGGGGGCTTCCATCCGCAATTCAGGGATGGAAGTCTCAGTACTTCTTTGTAGATAGCCTGGAGCCGTGGGGCTTTGAGGCAACCTAGAGGGTACTGAGACCGAATGCTCTGAATGTAAGGAAAGTCTCGAGACCCAATGAGGCTGACTTCCACAAATTGGATGATGAGGATCCAAAGTTTGTCGGCTTTATGCTTCACGAGGGGAGTCTTCACCAGGCCAGACTCAGCTGGCACCCGATGTTAGGTAGGATGAGAGTCGTAGAGAGAGATTAGCTTTTTTTATCCACTGTTGGCTTGGCGACCGCATCTTACTTTAACTTTGTTTGTTGACAGGCGGGAAGATGAAGCTGGATCGGGCGATCCTTTCAGCACGATCTGCACAGTGGAGGGCAGATCGGATTGCAAAGCCGACCCCATAGGAGCCGAAGAAGCAGGCGGTAGAACCGGCACCCGAGAGGTCGAAGAAATGATAGATGACAGAGCCGTCCACCATGGTGGTATCAGTCGAGTGAAGGGATGACATGCCTTTGACAGAATGCCGAAGGATGATCACGTCTGAGTGATCCTCTTCGGTCGGACAACTGGTCGCCCCGACAGAAGAGAGGCTTCCGATGCCGACCGGGGCGGACGTGGCTCCTTTGTCCCTGCCATTGCAGCTGACTACGGTGACCCCCCCGATGATCCGGGAAACTCCCACAGGGGAGGGGCCGTCAGCCATTGATGAGAGGGCCGGTGGTGCCCATGAAAAGGAGGAGCACCGAAAGTGGCATGATGCCGAGGAGGCTAAGGAGCTGCTTTAGAGGGCCGCTCCCGACAATGACGGGCGGTCAGTAAATGAGCCCGTAAGGAGTTCCCTTCGTCATCTTTTGGGGGTGAGTTTCACTTTTCCTGTCTTCACTTCGAATTCATTATTGGCGATTCTCTAACTGTGAGTGTCTGTCGGCAACTTGTCAAAGACAACCTTCTGATGGATGATTGTCTGGGCGAGCTGCTTGATCTGAAAGAGCAGTGACCCAAAGGGCCGAAGCAGCAGCGCTGGCAAGGGACACTACCTAGGAGGTGCTGATGGCCTCCAGAGAAGAGGTGCTTGGCTTGAGGGCCATAGCGGCAGAAGTGTCCACTTTGCAGGCCAAGTCCGAGGCCCAGAAAAAGTAGTTGGAGAACTTGCTGACCCAAAAGGCGATTCGGGAGGCAAGTTTAAAAAATAAGAAGAAAAAGATCAAGTCCCTAACCCATCGACTGGTGGTCAAGGATGGGCGTCTGACCGAGTACGAGGTCCGTGCACAGGGCCACCAGGCAGTGGCAGAGAGATATAAGGGCCTATTGAAGATGGCCTAGGAACTACTGAAGATGGCCGATGAGAAGGCCGTTGCAACCTACAAGGCCTTAGAGGACTTCACCGAGGAGATGAACAAAGCCGGGATGGTCGGCTTCGACTACGGATATGAAGAGTACCTGGGAAAGGTTAGTGTAGCCTTCCCAGACCTCGATCTAATGTTCCTTCAGTCATCGAAGCTGGCAGAAGAGGTGGGTTCGGATGTGGCGGATCCGATTACCCGAGCGGCCGGTGCCCTAATGGAGGCCATCATAGAAGTGGCCGGAATGGATGCCCCAGTTGGAGTCGAGGTAGAAGCAGCCGAAGGGGCCGAGGAGGTTGAAGCGGCTGCTGTCGCTGAGGGGGTCGAAGTGGCCGTAGATGTTGTAGCCCCCGAGGGTCAGACCTAGTTGTATGTAAAGGTCTGACCTTCAATCTTTGTAAAGAAACTTTTTGAAAAGCAATGAAAAATCTTTTTCTTTTTCTTTTTACATTGTCTCATATCCTTCTCTCCGAGATCTTGCTATGTATGGACCAGTCGGCAAATCTGAGTAGGTGGTCGGACCTCCGGGGTACGCATCAAATAATGACTCAAGTCAAACTGGATTTCCATAGGATTTCTGCTCTAAGTATTAGTTCGTCAGCTTTCCATACCAGGATTGATCAAAGTAGCAGTCGGATGGTAGCTCAGGTCGGAGCAACGAGCTTATGTAGTTTAACCTAAGTGTTGATCCGTCGGCTCTTCGAACCCAGAAGTAGTTGAGGCAGCAGTCGGATTTCAGCTCGGGCCAAAGCAACGAGCTTAGGAATTTAACCTAAGTGTTGGTCCGTCAGCTTTCTGAACCCAGAAGTAGTTGAGGCAGCGGTCAGATTTCAGCTCAGGATGGAGCAACAAGCTTAGGAATTTAACCTAAGTGTTGGTCCGTCGGCTCTCCAAACCCAGATGTAGTTGAGGCAGCGGTTGGATTTCAGCTCAAGCCGGAGCAACGAGCTTAGGAATTTAACCTAAGTGTTGGTCTGTCGGCTTTCTGGATTGGGCTGCCTTAAAGACTTTGCCGACCGGAGTTGGACTTTCGAAAGTTGGCTGCCCTAGAGCCTTTGCCGATCGAAGTCGGACTTTCGGAAGTGGGCTGCCCTAGAGCCTTTGTCGACCGGAGTCAGACTTTTGGAAGTGGGCTGCCTTGGAGCCTTTGTCGACCGGAGTCAGACTTTCAGAAGTGTGCTGCCCTAGAGCCTTTGCCGACCGGAGTCGGACTTTCAGAAGTGAGCTGCCCTAGAGCCTTTGCCGACTGGAGTCAAACTTTTGGAAGTGGGCTGCCTTAGAGCCTTTGCCGACCGGAGTCGAACTTTCAGAAGTGGTTCGTAGAAGAAAGGCGGACTTCATTGATAATACTTGCGGAGGTTGTCTACATTCCATAGACAGGCCATCTGTCGTCTGTCCAAAAATGCAAGTCGATAGGTGCTGGCTTGAACCACTTCAACGACCCGGTAAGGTCCTTCCCAATTCGGGGAAAGCATGCCTTGCTGGTCGGCCTCGAAATTTCGATCCTCCGCAGGACCAGGACTCCGACCCGGAATGTTCGCGCCATGACTCACGAGTTGTAATACTTTGCCATCTTTTGGTGGCATACCGCCATCTTCATACTTGCTCGAAGTCTTGTTTTTTCAAGCAAGTCCAGGTCAGCCCTTCGCCATTCGAAGTTGGCCGGTTCGGCATAGTGGTCGATCCGGAGAGATTGAAGAGAGGTCTCAACAGGGATGACAGCTTCTTTCCCATAAGTGAGGTTGAATGGGGTCTCACCGGTTGACATTTTGGCGGTCGTCCGGTATGCCCATAATACTGAGTGGAGCTCCTCCGCCCAAAGCCCCTTAGCTTCATTAAGTCGGGTCTTTAGCCCATGCAGGATTGTCCGATTGGTGACTTCAGCCTCTCTATTGCACTGAGGGTGCCCGACCAATGTGATTCGGTGAGAGATGTGATATTCATGACCAATGTCTTGAAACTTAGAGTTGTCAAACTATCTTCCATTATCAGTAATAATCGTCCGAGGAATGCCAAATCGAAAGATGATATTATTCTGGACGAAGTTCTCCACCTTGTCCTCTATTATCTGTGCTAGTGGTTCAGCCTCCACCCACTTGGTGAAGTAATCGATGGCCACAAGCAAAAATTTCCGCTATCCGAAAGCCGGGAGAAAAGGTCCCAAGATATCCATTCCCCACGATGCGAACGGCCATGGGGCGGTGATCGGAGTCAACTCACTGGTGGGCATCCTTTGAATTATGGAGTACCTGAAAGAGAACGATGTAGGTGGTTTGACATGATTCTACACTAGGCATGCAAACAGCTGCGGGAGCAGAAAGGATTTTAAAAACTTTTATTAAAATCTGCGCAGCGGAAATCTTCTCTGCCCAGAAACTAATCTAATTCTAGTTGCAAATAGGCATGTATGATGATATAAAATATTTGCAAAATATTTGAATTAAAAATTCTATTCATGCATGATTAGAAAACAATTTTTTCATACATTATTCTGGATAGAATAACTCTGGGATAAAGCTGCAATAGGCTGGAATAGCTGGAATAAAACTATTCCAGCCTTCTTCTTCCTTGGGCTGAAAACAAACTCTATTTTTGGCTTGAAAAACAGCGTCGGAACACCACCTTCCGAACCTCTGTTTGCTCCCAAATCTCAGCAGCGGCAACTTGGACAAGAGGCCTTCGATCTCCAATCGAAAGCTGCAAGAGAATGTTAGCCAAAAATTATAAAAATCCACCAAAGTCTACTACCAGATTTTCTGCAGCAGAACTGGGCAGTAGGCTTTGGCCTTTGTTTTGGAGCAGCTGGAGTGATCCCGGCTCGCATGGTTTGCTCCTAGGAGTAGAAGTATACTCCCTCTAGAGGGGAGACTCATCGGGGGCTCTCCGATCCCTCTCCAGACGCGGTGCTAGCCACTGGAAGATGATACACGGTCACAGTGGACTGCAGCAATACTTCTTTGCTACAGTGCAGGTTTGAGCACAATATAGAAGAAGGAATTAGCCCTTGTTCCTCTCTCTCACACACCCCAAAACACAGCTTCAAGTGCACTCTAAATGGGAGAATGGATCAAGCCTCAAAGTCTCTCAAATGGAAGAACACTTGGAGTGTTCTTTCTCTTCTCACTGTGAAAGAACCTGCCCTTGAAATAGGGGTCTAGCTGGGGTTTAAATAAGGCAACAATGAGGAAGAGGAAAAGGCTGGAAAACGAAGAGGTCTCGGCTGCATTACACCCATTAAACCAGGTAGTAAAATGAGAGTAAAGAAGACGGGTGGAGGGAGGAGAAAAGGCGCCCTTTGGCCTTCAACCGGTGGGACGCATGGTCTTCAATCGGTCTCTTTGTTTCTTCCAGCAATGTGTAAACGAAACCATTTACACGGTGAAATAAAATGCCGGTTCAAAAACGGTTCAAGCAAAAAAGGTTCAATCCCATTAAAAACCAGCGGTGGTTCAATCCAATTGAACAGGTCCGAGCCCAAAAAATTGGTTCAACTGGTTCACAACAAATTGGAGGCCGAAACGAACTCTGAATCAGTTCAAAACTGATTCAGAATAATCCTGGCGTAGTCCTGGTCAGCCCAGAACAATTTTCGGTTGACACAGATAAGGGCAAGATGGAGAAAAGAGTGCTCAAAAATAAATAAATACTGTGACCATAAAATCGAGACGATTCCTAATCGTAATCAGTATCCGGATTAGAGAGTAATCCTCTATGGTGAGTGACCTCATAGGTTCGAACCTAAACGGTAGCACTAGAACAATTCTAGCACCAGCACAGGAAACCATCTAGCAATGGGTCCTGGCATCCGGATAGGTCGAAGATGCGGGAGCAAACTATCGAACCTCTGGCATATGGTTACCGTATAATTCATCCCTTTGACCTCTAATGCTCAGGACGACTGAGATTGGGCTGCCAACCCAGACAGAGTCAGTCCACTACGTGTCTCAACCTCACAAGCCCAGTGACTCTTCACTAGGACTACCCCGGCCGAGGATTTGCTAAATTGAGATACTGTGGACATTCAATCCAAACTGTTTGGACAGGTCAATTCTATCTTGGTCCATCACTGCTCCACAAGTACTTGTGTGTACCCAGAAACCTTCCATCACCGAATTAAAAATCCGGGTAGTCCGGCACCAAAGCACAGGGAGTTGCTTGCAAGCTACCGTGATGATCTCAGGTCAGAGGGACACATATACCCATATCCAATCATGAGTATCCCTTTGGCAGAAAAAGGGGCTGCACGGAGTCACGTTCAATAAGATATCACATATCCCACTTGCAGATCACATAGTGTCACCACAGTCATTTGGTCAAGAGGACAACCAAATGATGTGAACAATAACAACCTATACTTGATATATTGCTGTCTAGTACAATATATCCTTTGGTTGTAAACAGGGTTTAAGGACCACTCGATACATCCTCTCTGTATCGAAGTCAGTGTAGTCCTAAGGACTTCATCACATGGAAAGAGTTCATTTCAGGGAAATATAAAATGTGATGAGCTGCCAAAAAATATATTTTATTAATTCAAAGAAAGAGTACAATGCTGAGCTCTATAGCCTACATCCCAGGTGATTGGCTTTGGGACACAATTCCCAACAGTACCTTTGACATGCGTCGCAACTTCAGACGAAGTCCGATGCGTCCTTCTGAATGGTAGGCCAGTAGTATCCCTGCCGGATAATCTTGTAAGCTAAGGATCTTCTCCCAAGGTGGTCGCCACAGATGCCTTCATGGACTTCTCGAGGGAGTAGTCAACATCTATTGGCCCCAAGCACTTTAACAGCGGCTGTGAGAATGACCGCTTGTAAAGGATGCTGTCGAGGATGACATACTTAGAGGCCATCAAGTGCACCCACTTGGCCTCCGCCGGATCTTCCAAAAGAGTTCTTTTAGCCAGGAAAGTAAGGATCAGATCCATCCAAGAAATTTCTTTTTCCACCTGGTGGACTTCGATCGGCTCTTCCACAATGCTAGGGTACCGTGGATACTCCACAAAAGTTCGGTCAGAAGTCTCGCTGGTGACCATAGCCAACCTTGACAAGGCGTCTGGTGTGGGCACCAGACTCAGAAGAAGACTTCAGAGCTCCATCTGGATCTCTGATTAACCTTGCCCAAAAAAAATTAGGGTTTTTGGTTTGTAATAAGAGTTGACTAGATCAACTCAATTTAGCTTGAGTCTACATTACCTGCATTTTATTTTGTTGAGTCATGTTGACTCAGTAGTGGACTAGGGTTTCAACCTGGGGTGTTACATTTTCTCCCAAGACCAAGCAAGTGGACACCACACTCCCAGCCACACTCCCAGCCATACGCCTGAGTCCAGGGGGCGCCATATCTACATCCAGCAGCCTTTGGTCCCCACTCCACAGATAGCAGCTTCCTTCTCTCATGCGCCAGATGAGGAGAAATCCACCAAGAGTCCACAAATCAAGGGGGCTGCCAAGACTTTCCCAAGAGAACCAAAGTAAAGATGGGAAGAAATTTTCTTGGAGAGAACTTCAAGGAGGCGCCCACTACCTGCCAAAAAAATCCAAAACAAAGATGGGAAGGACCTTGACTTAGGGAGGAAGAAAAGGAGGAGTCCAAAAGAGTTGATCAATGGAAGGAAAAAAATTCTCTTGAAGATCCATACAAGGAGGCGCCATCTACCTGCCTTTTATAACCCAAATAAAATTTTTTTGGTACTTTGGCCGACCATATGTGTATGATTTTTCCTGATTTGTAGATCCCCTCCTTTAGTCCCACATGGGAAGATGTAAAACCCTACTCCCTTGTAAAGCCTTATAAATTAAACCCCTCTTGTAAGTTTAAATCAATCAGATGAATGAAACCAAATTCTTTTGTGAGCAAAACTTTGTGTTTTCTCTCTTCCGCACTTGCATCCAGGTGTTGAGCTCCGTGAGGGAGTAAATCCGGGTTCCCTAGGAACTTTGAGGAGGTGTGAGATCTCCAAAACCCAAACCCTAGGTTAGCCACTCCACTCCCAAACCCTAGCCGCCATCACCCTTCTCTTTCCATCAAGCCCTAGTCTATTCCACTTCTCACGACCACCCTCTCCAAGTCCAGGCCGGCCACCAGCATCCAGCTCCAGTCCAGATAGTTCAGATCTACAGCAACTCTAAGAGGAAGTCAGATCGGCCTCCAAGAGAATCCTGATTTCAGCAACTTCAGCTTTCAAGTTCTTCAACCTGGTAAATCTTTTCTTGAGTATCTGAATTCCATCACTTGTTCCTCTTCTTTCCTAGATCTTGAGTCCAGGAGAAGCCGACCAAACCACAAGATCAGTATTGGAGGATCCATTGCGAAGATAGCCGACTCCGAGGATCCCACAATCTGCTCGAGATAGTTCTTCCACCAAAATCCTGAGAAGATCACTATCTGGTTAGTAAACCATCTCTCCTCTCTATTTCTGTTCTGTTGAAAGTTCAGAGAGAAACTCTAGGTCTGGGTGTTTCTCAACCCCTAGCGATCCGTTACTTCTGAACTACTCTGATAATTTAGTTTCATCTAAATTGTGCTTTCAATCCTTACCTAGTTTCCTTCAACTTAGTTTAGCTTTACTTCGAGTCAAAGCCAATTTCTGAAATATAAAAAATAATAATAATAATAATAATAATCTTAAATTTACTTTCGCATACGCTTCCTTGTTCTTTGTTCTGCATCATTTTTGGTATCAGAGCCCTGTCTAGGGTTTCTGTTTGATTGCTTGTTTAAGTCCCTCTCTTTTTACTTTGTCTGCTCGAAGTAGAATCCCCAGGACGTCCGGTCCTAGGAACGAAGCGAGGTGCAAACCTCCTCTTCCCATTCCATGGGGTGTTCCTAGGGCATGTAGGGGATCCGTTGGGTTTCAACTTCGTAGCAGAAATTGTAAACGGGGAAGTGCTCTGTTTTCAGCCCGTAATTACCCTGTTGCAGGAATTATTTCTCACTTTAGGTAACTACAAATTCAGTGATTTTTATTTTGATGGAACCAGTATAATTGAAGATAATTTGCATAATTTTCTAATGATTTATTAGTTTCCGTATGATTTATGAGAATTAAATTACTGCAACTCTGTTTTTGTGTTCTGCAATCCAATTATTTTTTTGAGTGTTCATCTCTTAATTCACCTTAAGGGCATTTGAGCATCTAAGATAAGGGGAGGAGTTGATAACCTCTCCTTAGCCCAAAACCACCACCCCTTCATTCGAACCTAAGCCTTTAATCTAAAATTGATTAGACCTAATTTGCCCCAGTGGGCTAGGGACATCAACAAGTCGGGTCAAGGCTAGTGTTGAGTCAGTTTGTCTGGTTACTCTGTGTGTGCTTTGTACTCAGTGTCTAGAATGGTGGTTCAGGGATTCCATCCCGAAGGGCTTGTGTGCTGGTCCGCCTACCTGGCCAATCGCTGATTGGTGTCTAGGATTGGCATTCAGGGACCTAACACTCCCCTTACACATGCCTGGCTGAGTCCTGAGTTACTACAGGCTAGCTTGCCACTCTGATTGGGCATCTAGTTTGGGCTCTAGGTCTAGTTAGCCCGTAGTCGTTCAGTTGAGTCTCATTTTTGTGTGTTTGCTTGCATCATGTCTACCCGGAATGGAGTGCCCTACCAACCTGGTCAAACCCAACCTGATTTAGAGGCCATGGTTAGAGCTCTTACTGAGAGTATGAACAAACTGAGTCAGGATGTGACTACCACTGTTGCCCAGTTTAAAGAACAAGTCCATGAGGATTTTGCCCAGCTTAGGGATCGAGTCCAAGTGCTAGAGGAACCTAGGCATCGGAACTGGACTTCTGACCCAGATTTTAATGTACCTCAACCTCACCCACACCAAGAGCCTAGAAGACCTTTATACCGAGATCCTGAACCTAATCATAGGAGGCCTGACCCAGAACCTGAGGATAGAGATGATAGGTTCATTCGAAACATCAAGTTAGATGCACCCACTTTTGATGGTAGCCTAAATCCTAAGGTGTATTCTGATTGGGAGGGTGAGATGGACCAGCACTTTGAGTGGTATGCCATGTCTGAGGAGAGGAAATTCAAGTTTGCCAAGATGAAATTAATACGTCAAGCTAGGTTATACTGGGGGAACATTGAGCTGACCACTAGAAGACGAAATGTAGAGCCCATAACCACTTGGCAGGGTATGAAAGAGAAACTTAGAGACAAGTACCTACCCATTTCATACCAGCAAAATCTGTTAGACCAATGGCAGACTTTGAAACAAGGGAACCGATCTATTTCAGACTACATAACCACCTTTGATGAATACCTGATGAGATGTGATGTGAGTGAAGCCCATGAGGTCACTTTGTCTAGATTTAGGGCTGGACTTAGGGAAGATATTAAGAGAGAGTTGTTTCTGAGAGAGGTTACTGACCTAGACCAAGCCTATCAGATTGCACTGAACACTGAGAAGTTTCAGAGAGGACCCATGCCATCTAGGGTTAGTGCCCCAATCCCAAGAAATGGACCTAGCCAGGTTACCCCTAGCAAGCCTAATCAGGGTATCCCCACCCCTAGGCCCATGGACAAAGGTAAGGCACCTGACACCCAGAGAACCCGTAGTATCGTCTGTTTTAAGTGCCAGAAGCCCGGTCATATCTCCACTCAGTGCACAGCCATAGCTTGTTTTAAGTGTCATAAGGTAGGTCATGTTTCTAGCCAGTGCCCTCGTAGATCCCTATATATAGAAGAGGGAGGAGAAGAGAATTCCGAGCCTAATGAGGAGTTTGAAGAAGAAGTTTATGAGGTCGGAATGAATTTGGTTGATGAGTATGAAGGAGAGGAAAAATCCACTAAATCTGACCACTTAGGGGTTGTGAGATGCATCCTGTCCCAGACTAAAGTTCAGGAAGATTGGCGTAGGACTAACATCCTACATACTTTCCTTAAACTAGGGGATAAGGTTTGTAAAATCATCATAGATAGTGGGAGCTGTGTGAATGCCATTTCTACTAGCACTGTCAAAATGTTAGGCTTAACCCCAGTCCCCCACCCCAACCCCTATAAGGTTTCTTAGGTAGACTCTACCTCTATACCCATCCAGTCTAGATGTCAGGCCCAAATCCAAATGCAATCCTATCAAGAGAAGATTTGGTGTGATGTCTTGCCCATGGGGGTGAGCAGTATAATTCTTGGAAGACCTTGGTTGTATGATCATGATGGCACCCTCTTAGGAAAATCCAACACCTGTGTCTTTAGTTTCAATGGAAAGAAAATCATAATCCATTCAGTCCCTCCTAAGGACAAGGTAGCTAAAGGAACTAGTAAGGTTAGGGAAATGAAGACTGGAGTGAACCTAATTAGTGCCAAGGATCTAGAACAAGAAATTCATAGTGGTTCACCCATTTGGATGTTGACTGCTAAGGAACTTAGGACTCCTACACCCTCAGAGCCTCCTCAGGAAGTTAAGCCTTTATTAGAAGAATTTGAGGATGTTTTTCCCGAGGATCTGCCAGACCACCTTCCACCTCTTAGGGATATTCAGCATTCCATAGATTTAGTCCCAGGAGCTACTTTACCCAACTTGCCCCATTATAGGATGAATCCATTTGAGCATAAAGAACTGCAAAAGTAGGTTGGCGAATTGTTGAGGAAGGGGTTCATTAGAGAGAGTCTTAGCCCTTGTGCAGTCCCTGCACTTCTAGCCCCGAAGAAGGATGGCACGTGGAGGATGTGTGTTGACAGTCGTGCCATCAATAAAATCATAATCAAGTATAGGTTCCCCATCCCTAGACTAGATGACATGCTTGATATGATGGCCGGTGCCATGGTTTTTTCTAAAATTGATCTCAAGAGTGGCTATCATCAGGTTAGAATTAGACCAGGGGATGAGTGGAAAACCGCCTTCAAAACTAAGGATGGTCTCTATGAATGGGTTGTTATGCCTTTTGGGTTGTCCAATGCCCCTTGTACTTTCATGAGGATTATGACCCAGGTACTTAGAGCTTTTGTAGAGAAGTTTGTAGTGGTCTATTTTGATGACATCCTGATCTATAGTAAGACCCCTGCAGATCACCTAGGCCACCTTAGACAGGTCTGTCAAGTTTTGAGGAATGATAGTCTCTACGGTAATCTCAAGAAGTGTGAATTTATGACCAGTAGGATTATCTTCCTTGGATTTTTTGTAACCCCTGACGGCGTGGCTGCCGATCCTGAAAAGATTAGGTCCATAGTAGAATGGCCAGAGCCGACCAGTGTGCATGAAGTCAGAAGTTTCCATGGCTTGGCTACCTTCTATAGGCGATTCATCAAGGGGTTTAGTACCATAGTTGCTCCTATCACAGACTGCATCAGGAAGGGAGAATTTTAGTGGACCAAAGCAGCCCATAAAGCCTTCCTAGATCTTAAGGATAGGATGACCCAGGCACCCATTTTGAGACTACCGGACTTTTCAAAGGTATTTGAGGTTGCCTGTGATGCTTCAGGAGTAGGTATAGGTGGAGTCCTAAGCCAAGAGAACCATCCCGTAGCATTCTTTAGTGAAAAACTTAACGATGCTAAGCTTAGGTATTCTACCTATGATAAGGAATTTTATGTGGTAGTGCAAGCTTTGCGTTACTGGAGACATTATTTACTACCGCAAGAATTTGTGCTATTTTCGGACCATGAGGCTCTTAGATTCTTGAATTCTCAGAAGAAGCTTAACCCTAGGCATGCTAAGTGGGTAGAGTATATTCAGTCCTATACTTTTGTTTTGAAGCATAAGGCTGGGTCTGAAAATAAGGTAGCTGATGCCCTTAGTCGTCGATCTTTGTTGTTGAATTCTATTAGGGCTGAAGTCATAGGGTTTGAGCAAATCAAAGAAGAATATGAGTCGTGTCCGGATTTCAAGACTGTATACCAGGATCTAACTCAAGAACCATCTAGTGAACATAAGGATTATTCCCTTTTAGATGGCTTTCTGTTCTTTAAGAATAGGCTTTGCATCCCTAGAACCTCTCTTAGAGAATTCATGATTTGGGAAACTCATGCTGGAGGCTTAGCTGGCCATTTCGGAAAAGATAAGACCACCCTGGCTATTGAAGACCATTTTTTTTGGCCTAGCTTAAAAAGAGATGTAGCACACATTGTGGCTAGGTGTCGGACCTGCGCTGTTGCCAAACAGCGAAAATAGAACACCGGCCTTTATACCCCACTCCCTGTCCCAGATCGTCCTTGGCAAGATGTGAGCATGGACTTTGTGTTAGGTTTGCCTAAGACCCAGAGGAGGCATGACTCTATCTGTGTTGTAGTAGACTGATTTTCTAAGATGGCCCATTTCTTGCCTTGTTCCCAAACATTTGATGCGTCTAAGGTAGCCACCCTGTTCTTTAATGAGATAGTTCGACTCCATGGCCTACCCAAGACCATTGTTTCAGATAGGGATGTTCGGTTCACCAGCTATTTCTGGAAAACCCTTTGGCATAAGTTAGGGACGAAACTTAAGTTTTCAACTGCCTATCATCCCCAGACTGACGGCCAAACCAAAGTAGTGAACCGTAGTTTAGGCAATCTGCTAAGGTGTCTTGTTGGTGAAAACATTAGGAACTGGGATTTGTACTTACCTAGAGCTGAATTTGCATATAATGACTCGGTCAATAGGTCTACGGATAAGAGTCCATTTGAAATTGTGCATGGTTACAAACCCCACACACCTCTTGACCTAGCTCCTTTACCAGTCCACACACGGGTCTCCGAGTCTGCCGAAGTTTTTGCACAGCATATAAAAGACTTGCATAAAGAAATTCAAGCCAAAATAAATTTAAGTAATGAAACTTATAAGAAATTGGCTGATTCTCAAAGGCGAGTCAAAACTTTTGACGTAGGAGACTATGTAATGATTAGGTTAAGGCCTGAACGGTTTCCTCCTGGAACCGTTAGAAAGTTACATGCTAGGGGAGCTGGACCATTTAGAATGGTAAAGAGAGTAGGATCCAATGCCTATGTGCTCGAGTTGCCTCCAGAACTAGGCATTAGCTCCACTTTCAACATTACAGACCTAGTAGAGTATAGGGAGCCAGCTGTGATTCCCAGTGAGGCTTTTGAACCTAATCCTGCTCTTGAGAGTGAACCTGACCCTGTGTGTCCACCAACTAATTGGCCTGTGAGAAAAGAGCAGATTGAAAAGATCCTGGATGATCAGGTTATCTCTACTCATAATCGAGGATACCAAAGATACCTGGTCCGCTGGCTAGGAAGGCCAGATTCTGATGACTCTTGGATCTCCCGAGAAGAGTTACAAGAGATGGACCCAGACCTCTTGGAGAGATACCAGAGCCAACTGGATCCATACTCGACAGGGTCGAGTTCCTCCCACCCTGGGCGAATTGGTGCGGGCACCAGACTCAGAAGAAGACTTCAGAGCTCCATCTGGATCTCTGATTAACCTTGCCCAAAAAAAATTAGGGTTTTTGGTTTGTAATAAGAGTTGACTAGATCAACTCAATTTAGCTTGAGTCTACATTACCTGCATTTTATTTTGTTGAGTCATGTTGACTCAGTAGTGGACTAGGGTTTCAACCTAGGGTGTTACATTTTCTCCCAAGACCAAGCAAGTGGACACCACACTCCCAGCCACACTCCCAGCCATACACCTGAGTACAGGGGGCGCCATATCTACATCCAGCAGCCTTTGATCCCCACTCCACAGATAGCAGCTTCCTTCTCTCATGCTCCAGATGAGGAGAAATCCACCAACAGTCCACAAATCAAGGGGGCGGCCAAGACTTTCCCAAGAGAACCAAAGTAAAGATGGGAAAAAATTTTCTTGGAGAGAACTTCAAGGAGGCGCCCACTACCTGCCAAAAAAATCCAAAACAAAGATGGGAAGGACCTTGACTTAGGGAGGAAGAAAAGGAGGAGTCCAAAAGAGTTGATCCATGGAAGGAAAAAAATTCTCTTTAAGATCCATACAAGGAGGCGCCATCTACCTGCCTTTTATAACCCAAATCAAATTTTTTGGTACTTTGGCCGACCATATGTGTATGATTTTTCCTGATTTGTAGATCCCCTCCTTTAGTCCCACATGGAAAGATGTAAAACCCTACTCCCTTGTAAAGCCTTATAAATTAAACCCCTCTTGTAAGTTTAAATCAATCAGATGAATGAAACCAAATTTTTTTGTGAGCAAAACTTTGTGTTTTCTCTCTTCCGCACTTGCATCCAAGTGTTGAGCTCCGTGAGGGAGTAAATCCGGGTTCCCCAGGAACTTTGAGGAGGTGTGAGATCTCCAAAACCCAAACCCTAGGTTAGCCACTCCACTCCCAAACCCTAGCCGCCATCACCCTTCTCTTTCCATCAAGCCCTAGTCTATTCCACTTCTCACGGCCACCCTCTCCAAGTCCAGGCTGGCCACCAGCATCCAGCTCCAGTCCAGATACTTCAGATCTATAGCAATTCTAAGAGGAAGTCAGATCGGCCTCCAGGAGAATCCTGATTTCAGCAACTTCAGCTTTCAAGTTCTTCAACCTGGTAAATCTTTTCTTGAGTATCTGAATTCCATCACTTGTTCCTCTTCTTTCCCAGATCTTGAGTCCAGGAGAAGCCGACCAAACCACAAGATCAGTATTGGAGGATCCATTGCGAAGATAGCCGACTCCGAGGATCCCACAATCTGCTCGAGAGAGTTCTTCCACCAAAATCCTGAGAAGATCACTGTCTGGTTAGTAAACCATCTCTCCTCTCTATTTCTGTTCTGTTGAAAGTTCAGAGCGAAACCGTAGATCTGGGAGATTCTCAACCCCCAGCGATCCGTTACTTCTGAACTACTCTGATAATTTAGTTTCATCTAAATTGTGCTTTCAATCCTTACCTAGTTTCCTTCAACTTAGTTTAGCTTTACTTTGAGTCAAAGCCAATTTCTGAAATATAAAAAAAAAAAAAAAAAAAAAGAATTAATCTTAAATTTACTTCTGCATACGCTTCCTTGTTCTTTGTTCTGAATCAGCGTCCGCTCGAGAGTTCTGCAGATGAGGTATGTGGAGGATTTCAAAAAATCAGAACCGAGAAATGAGGTTTTGTACCTTGTTTAAGTATTTTTCCAGGGTCGAATCCCTCACTTCAAACTCCCCTTTTACTTGGTTAACCACCAGTTGGGAGTCGGAGAAGACTCTGAGTCAGCCGATGCTCAGTTCGTTGGTGATTCGTAGCCACGCCAGGAGGGCTTCGTACTTCGCCTGATTATTCAATGCCTGAAATAAAAAATGTAAGGCATATTCCATGTTTTCACCATCTGGGTCAGCCAGGATTAGTCCGGCCCCACAGCCTGCAAGGTTGGATGCTCCGTCGACGTGGAGGGTCCAGGCTGGTTTGGCTTCGTAGATGGCATCAGCTTCAGGTATTTCGGCCATTTGAGGGGGTGTTTCCTATCTCCATGTACACTCTACAATGAAGTCAGCAATAACCTGGGCCTTCAAGGTGGATTATGGCTGGAAAGAGATATCAAATTTGCCTAGCCTAACAGCCCACTTGGAGAGTCGACCAGATGTATGCGGGCTCCGAAGGATCGCCTTGAGGGGTTGGTCAGTCATCACTATAATTGGATGCACCTGGAAATACGGTTGAAGGCGCTTGGCGGATGTGACCAAAGAGTATATTAACTTTTGCATCTTGGGGTACCTTATTTCGACGTCGTGGAGGACTTTGCTGACATTATAGATAGGCTTCTGCTATTCGTCCTCTCCGACTCGAACAAGGATGGCACATATCACTTCGTCTGACACCGAAAGATAGAGGCACGAAGGCTCCCCCTCCGTCGGCTTGGCCAGCAATGGAGTGTTCTTCAAGTATTCCTTCAATGCTTCGAAAGCTGACTGACATTTGTCAGTCCAAACAAAGCTTTCTGACTAGTGTAGGGCTTTGAAGAATGGCAGGGACTTCTCAACCGAACGGAAAATAAAATAGCTGAGAGAGGCGATTCGACCAGTGAGCTCTTGCACCTGCTTTTTGTTGGTTAGATGTGCTATCTCAGTGACGGCCTTTATCTTGTCAGGATTCACTTCGATTCCCCTCTATGTGACCAGAAAACCAAGGAATTTGCCAGAGGTTATCCCAAAAGTACACTTCATGGGGTTTAGCTTCATTCGATGGTGCCTGAGTGCATTAAAGGATTCCTGCAAGTCCCTGATATGGTTGGCCTTATGGAGACTCTTCACTATCATATCATCCACATAAGCCTCCATGTTTCTGCCCAGCTGACCTTCGAATACTCAGTTGATCATCCTTTGAAAAGTGGCACCAACGTTCTTCAAGCCGAAGGGCATCATTCGATAATAGTACAGACCTTTGTCGGTGACAAAGGCGGTCTTCTTCTCATCTTCCGGATGCATCTTTATTTGGTTGTAGCTGGAGAAGGCATCCATAAAGCTGAGAAGCTGGTGGTCGGCCGTGGCATCCACCAGCTTATCAATCTTGGGTACTAGAAAGTTGTCTTTCGGGCAGGCCTTGTTGAGGTTGGTGTAATCTGCACAAATCCTCCACTTCCCATTGGCTTTCTTCACCATAACCATATTCTCTAGCCACTCAGGGTAGTGGACTTCCCTGACGAAGCTAGCATCACAGAGCTTCTTCACTTCCTCATCGATGGCTTTCTTCCTCTCGGTGGTAATGCTTCTCTTCTTCTGTCGGACAGGTTGGTAGGTCGGATCAACCTTGAGCTGGTGAGTGATGACCTCCGATGGTATTCCGGGCATGTCCGATGCCGACCAATCAAAGACGTCGACGTTACTCTTAAGAAAGCCGATCAGTTCTGACTTAATATCCTCACTGAGGGAACCTCCAATCTGGAGAACTTTGATAGGATCATCCTCTCGAAGGGGAACAAACAGAATCATTTCTCCTGCCTGACCTAGGCCATCGGCCTTAGCTCTAGGGTCAAGTTGCTCCAGAGTGGGACAGCCTTCTGATTATTGGTTCATAATGGTTAGACACTGCCTGGCCATCCGACGGTCTCCCCTAATCACTCCGACCCTGCTCCTGGTCGGAAATTTTGCCAACAAATGGTAAGTGGACACGATGGCTCTGAATTTGTTGAGGGCCGGTGGGCCCAGGATGGCATTATAAGGTGTGGCACTATCTCCCCTTCCACTCCGACGGAGTTACCCCCGAAGCCTGTCAGCAGTGCGGGGGATTCCTGCAGCATGGACCTGGATACATTCATTCTCACAAAAGCATCATACAGCAATACCTCTGTTGAGCTTCCATTATCTATAAGTATTTTCCTTACATCGTAATTGGAAACTACTGCCAACAAGACTACAGGATCGTTCTCAAAAACATGAGTCTCCAGAAGATCTTCATCAGAGATGGTGATTGCATTGGAGCCCCTGGACCTTTTAGCAATATCGGTCCTGTCCTCATAGCTTCCTCCGGATCGTCGATGCAGCATGCCAACATCCCCGCCGGTCAGCCTCTGATTGGGGAGCTCCATCTCCTCTAGATGGTTTTGGGTGTTTGAGGCTTCAGCCCGGTCCTGATGGGGTTGGACATACTTCTGCAAGTATCCCCTCTGAATGAGGTCTTCGATGTTATCTTTCAGCTGCAGGCACTCTTCAGTTCTGTGCCCATGATCCTTAAGGAACCGACAGAATTTGTCTTTATTTCTTATGGTTGAAGGGCCCCTCATCGGCCAAGGCCTTTGTAGAAAGGTCTCGTTCTCAACTCCATAAGGATCTTCTCTCTTGGTAGGGACAGAGGAGAGTATGTCTCGAACCTTCGGGGGAAGTACCTCGACTTCGGACTTTGGCATTGGGCCGATCTTCGACTATCACTCGGAGGTCGGACTTCGGGAGCTTTATCGCTCCGCTTCTTGGGGGTCGGCCTTCCTTCAGCTTGATGTCGGCCGGCCGCTTGTTCTTCCACCAGGGCATACTTCTGCGTTCTAGCCAGGAGTTCACTATAGCTTATCAGATGTTTCTTGTCCAAGGAGAAGGTCAGCCTAGATGAGCGAAGCCCTCGCTTGAAGGTTGACATCTCTATAGCCTCATTTAAGTCCGGGACCTCCATGGCCGCTGAGTTGAAATGGGCCATGAAGTCCCGAAGGTTCTATCCCTCCTTTTGCAGCACGAGGAAGAGGTAGTCGATATTCTTCGGGGTCCGACTACAAGTCCTGAAATGGAAAAGGAAAAGTGATTCGAGTTGAGAAAATGAATGGATCATACCTGGCTGGATGGCGGAGAATCACATCCGGGTGATCTTCTTAACGGTGGTGGGGAAGGCAATGCAGTGGAGGGCGTCGGAGGTGCCATCAGATCAGTGGTACCATCGTAGGGGTCCACTTGTGGAATCTTGAAATGGCGGGGAATCATCTCCGCCAGAATCTCGTCCGAAAATGGTGGACGGGAGTCGTATACCTGTCCCCCTTCGGCCTTATGTCGGAGGCCAATTTTGGTAATGCGCTCTTCCATGTGCATGATCTTACAGACATAATCCCTTGGTGGTTCGGTAGCAGGCCGACTACCAATTGGGATAGTTCAGCATAGGAAGGTGAAGCTGACCTCACCCTTTTGCCATCGGCGCGGTCGCCCAACGACCACCGGGGCTCCATGACGATGCGAGAATAATGATGGGGAACCTCCGGCCGTCGGCTTCCTTCAGCGACAGTTGGAGGGTTGGTGTAGGAAATAGCTGGTAGTTGCTGATGGTTATTGGCTGCTTCCTGGAAATGTTGACTATGGCAGTAAGTGTTTTAATGCGATTCACCAAGGTTTGGAACTGCTGCAACCCCAGTGTGATGGTGGGTTCTGCGGTAGTGGTGGCGGTGGTAGCGACATCATTTTCCCTGGGAGGTTCCTCAGACCTGGGAGGGAAAAAACCTTGTCTGGCAGTGGCATTTGGGGCTCTTCCCTTAACCATTTTGTAGCCAGGACAATGGATTCCTCCTTTTAGAGAAGGGAGCCGCCCTCCTTCTAGCCCCAATCTATTGTGGCGTCAACTCTCGGACCATGGACCGGGGGTGGCTGGATGTGCTGGAGCGCTCCTCTCCCGGACGAACCTGCAACAAAGTCCCCAAGGGCGCCGGTGATGTTCTGGCAGGGGACCCCCGATGCTTAAGTTAGCAGGAGGTTGGAGGAATCAAGGGATCAACAACATATGGAGAGGGAAGAGTTCTTCTACCTTCAAACGGGGTCCCCTCAGTACCTTATATAGGCACGAAACAGTCCAAAATCCATTAGGGGAGAGGATAAGAAAGACCAATTTACCCCTAGGAGAATCTGGAGAGTGGCCATGTGGCGCGCAGATATAGTGGCATCGTGGAAGTAGTGGAGCAAGGCTGTTGGGATAGCAGGATCCCATAGTAACAGAGAGGTGCTTCTGGAACTCGCCTATCGGACGTTGGCCGTGGAAATGCTGGTCGGTTGGAGTAGAGGCCAACCCTTCGAAGTAGAGCAACGGGCCGGACCCCAGCAGGAAAAGGTCGTTCGGACCTTTGCTCCAGTGTGTCGGACGGCTGAAGGAGAACAACGAGCCAGACTCCAGCAGGAGAGGGTCGTTCGGACCGTTGAAGGAGAATGACGGGCCAGACCCCAGCAGAAGAGAGTCGTTCGGACCTCAGCTCTGGTGGGTCGGATCGCTAAAGGAGTACCAGTCAGAACTCTGAAGGGGTGGCTCAGTTAGACCGCAAGAATGGGCCGGTTTTGCTTTAGGGTAAGCCGTTAGGGTACAACAGATGGTATGAGGTAATTGATACCTCTTCTCTCTAACTCTCCAAATAGTCTCCTTTGTGTGTAAATATGTCTTCTATCCATCACTGTTGCATATGGGCTTTCTTCTTCGCTTCCTCCTTCATTACTGTGGGTTGAAATTAAGGTGTGTTGCAATTCATCTTCAGTCATCATCTTTCCAATCTTCTCTTGTACAAGGCAATCAATGCAGTCAATCTGAAAACATGATGCTACATCTTGTGGCTTTTTCATAGCCTTAAAAATATTGAATGTTACTTGCTCATTATGAATTCTTAATATCAATTTGCCTTCGTGCGCATCTATCAATGCTTTACTTGTGTTAAGAAATGGTCATCCTAGAATGATAGGTATAACATGATCTTCTTCCATATCTAGGACTAGAAAGTCAACTGGCAAGATAAATTTATCTACTTTGACCAAAACATCTTCTACTATCCCTCTAGGGTAGGTTATAGATCTATTCTGCTAACTGCAATGATACCATGGTTGACTTAGGCTCACCAAGTCCAAGTTTCTTAAATATTGTGAGTGGTATTAAATTGATGCTAGCTCCTAAATCGATTAATGCATTAAAAGTGCAACTACCAATTAAGCAAGATATATTAAAACTCCCTGGATCCTTAATCTTCTATGGTAGTTTATTCAATAGGATGGCTGAGCATTCTTCATTGAGTGCCACCATCTCACAATCTTCCAGCTTCCTTTTGTTTGATAGAATCTCCTTGAAAAACTTGGCATAGCTGGGCATTGAGAAATAACATCAATAAATGGAAGATTAATATGCAATTGTTTTAAAATTTTGAAAAATTTAGAAAATTGCTTATTCGCTTTCTGCTAATGTTGTCTCTTGGGGAAAGGCCGTCTTGGCTTATATGGAGCAACTATAGGAGCTTTTGCTGGTGTCTCATCCTTTTTATTCTTGTCCCTCTCTTCATCAACAATCTCCTCTATATCAGGCTATTTCTATTGCACTATTGGCTCCTCCAATAAGATGATGCGGAACGATGCGATATGGTGTAAGATGATCTAATTTTAGTCTAAGATGTTTTAAAGAGCAATGATCATACCAGTAAAGCAACTAAATATAATAGACTAAAAAAATTAAAGAAAGTAACTAACTACTTACTCGCAATCTGACCTGCAAGCTATAAAGAATAAGGACCCGATGGCTAGGAAACCATCTAAGATTAGGCTATTCCATGCTTCAACTACTAAATCTAATGAGAAAGGGTTAGTTGCTTACCTCAATGGAGATTCTCATGACTTGGGATAGATCGACTATTTGGTTGCTCAGATCTCGCTGTAGGATGAAGATCGGGACTCCAGATCTCAGATCTACTGTCAAATCTTGGTTCAGAAGCAAAGGATCCATCCTCTAAAATCCTTGAACACCTGGGATCTACAGAGAAGGTAGCAAACAAAACTTTAAGAATGATGTAAATTAGTTCAAAATGAAAAAAAGAAGGATTGGATGCATAGAGCTTGAAAAAGATCAGTAGCAGCTTGTCAAATCTGACAGAACCTCCACTCAAGGACCTCACCACCTTGAGCTCTCAAGAACCTCCCCGCTTTGAGCTCTTAAGGACTTCCCCGCCCTTAAAGAAAAACACTAAAGCCTAACCCAGCATTGTGGATGAAAATTTGTAGCATTTCATTTCATGAATTAATAATAATTACAATGGAGGGTATGGGTTCCTATTTTTATGGTTCTTCACCCATGAAGATATCAAAGGACTCTTTTGAATTCAAATTACATTTAAATTTAAAACACTCCTTGGCTTCTTGGCATCTTCCTTGAATTTGAATTTTAAATTGGCTCTTCATGGCTTAGCGACAACTTGAATGGATTTTATCGGAGTTGGGCGACAAAAGAGTGGGAGAGAGGAGAAGTCCTCTCTTACTCCTCTTAAGACACTCAATTGAGATGGGGCAATTTTTTTCTTCTCCCTTCTTGGCGTGAATCCCACTTTAGCATGAGTAGACTTCATATTAATTCTTTGAATTTGAAAGAAGTTTACTTAATCCTCCTTTTAATCTTGATACTTGGATAAGACTCCATGGAAATTGGACTCGTTTGAAATATAGATGTAGATAGAAGATAACTCCACTTATCTTGGACTCCATTTGAAATATGGATGAAGGGATATAACTTGATAAGGGAGAACTCTTTGATTTTTTGATGAAACTCCTTTTGAATTTGAAATCTTCTTGGATGAACTTCCCTTTAAATTTGAATTCAAATTTGAGTTGGCCGACCATTGGGGAGAAGGCAACAATTCAAGAGAAATGGCATGAAATGGGAGGAGAATCCTTCTGCTTTACTTCTCCTAATTGGCATCTTCATGGGATTTAAAATGGGTAATGAAAACTCCATTTGAATTTCAAATAGGCTATGAGAAGAGTGTTTTGATGGCACTTCCCTTGGATAAACTTGGATTTTAAATGTTGTCCTAATGTCTGGATGTCCAGATGTCTGGATGTCTGAATGTTCGAATGTCTGGTGAAAAATTTGGACAACCCTTTTTTGACCTAGAATTGATCCACCAAGGTAATGATGACCTGGGTCTTAGGTACTTATGACACCCCTTGACTTATTCAAGCACTAATTACAGGACTAAAATTGGACAATTCACCAAACAAAGCAAATTAATGCTATTTACAAGACTCTTAACCAATTGATGGACTCAATGGACTCAATTGGTAACTCAACAACCCTAATTGACCAAATTACATTCAATTTGATCAAATTACAACTCAATTTGACCTAATTACAAACTCAAAATAATTGGGACTCAAGTGTTCTTTGTGAAGAACATATGGACTTACTCATTGGTGATCCAAATTGAATTGGAAAAGGTTTGCTTCCTTTTCCTGGCTCTTGTATCCTCACCAATTCTCCCAAGGTGGGAGGAACTCGACCCCATCGAGTATGGGTCAATTCGGCTCTAGTAATGTTCTAGCAAGTCAGGGTTTAACTTTTGAAGATCCTCTATGGTGATCCAAGAATCCTCAAACTCAGGTCTCCCTTGCCAACGAACCAGATATCTTTGGTAGTTCTTATTTCTAGTAGTTATGATCTTATCATCCATGATCTGCTCAATCTTTTTTCTCCTCTCTGGTAATTTGGCTGGTGGACATTCTGGGATAGGGTCACTCTCAAATGTGGGATCAAGCTCAAATGGCTTACTAGGTATCACCATTGGTTCCTTAAACTCGACTAGATTAGATATATTGAAGGTCGGACTAATACCTAACTCAGATGGTAGTTCTAGCATATAAGCATTAGGTCCAATCTTCTTTATAATCCTATACGGTCCAGCACTACGGGCATGTAGTTTTTTCATGGTTCTGACTGGAAATTGTTCAGGTCGTAACCTGATCATAGTCCCCTTTGTTAAACTCTTTAAATCTCTTATGTAAGTTAGCCTCGTGCTCATATGATTCATTGCTCTTTTTAATTTTTCTATTGATTTCTTTATGCAATTCTTTGACATGTTGTGCAAATGACTTGGCTGATTCAGAAATGCGGGCATGCATGGGTAATGGAATCAAATCTAAAGGCTTTCGTGTCTTGTACCCATGTACAATCTCAAAAAGACTTACCACTAGACCTATTGACTGAACCATTATAGGCAAACTCAGCTATAGACAGTATTAGGTCCTAATTGCCAGTATTCTCCCCTACCAGTCATCTTAACAAGTTTCCTAGACTTCGGTTCACTAACTCGGTCTGGCCATCAGTTTGAGGGCGATAAATAGTAGAAAACTTCGGCTTAGTCCCTAACATATGCTAGAGGGTTTTCTAGAAATAACTTGTGAACCGTACATCCCTGTCATACACAATTATCTTGGGTAAACCATGTAATCTGACCACCTCATCTAGGAAAGGTTTGGCGACTCTAGAGGCATCGAATGTTTGTGAACAAGGAATGAAATGCACCATTTTGGAAAATCTGTCAACCACGACAAAGATGGAATCGTGTCACCTCATGGTTTTAGGTAAACCAAAACAAAGTCCATACTTAGATCTCGCTAAGGGCATTAGGGCACAAGTAAAGGGGTATAGAGGCTAGTGCTCTGCCTTAGCTACTTCACAACAGCACAAGTTCTACACCTAGTCCTATTTGAGCTACATTTCTCTTAAGACTTGGCCAGAAGAATTGGTCCTCCATTGCCAGAGTAGTCTTATTTATTCCAAAATATCCTGCTAAGCCTCCAGCATGGATCTCCCAAATCAGAAATTCCCTAAGGGATGTTCTAGGTATGAAAAGCTTATTTTTCTTAAAAAGATAACCATCTTGCAAAGTATAATCACTATCCAAACTAGATGGTCCTTGCTTGATTTTCTCATAGATTTTTCCAAAATCCGGACAAGACTCGTACTGCTCCTTGAGCTTGTCAAATCCAACAACCTCAGTATTGACACAATTCAACAACATTGATCGGCGACTAAGGGCATCTGCAACCTTATTTTCTAACCAGCTCGATGCTTCAACACAAAAGTATAAGACTGGAGATACTCTATCCACTTAGCATGTCATGGATTTAATTTCTTCTGAGAGTTTAGAAACCTAAGTGCCTCATGGTCAGAGTACAAAACAAAATTTTAGAGTAGTAAATAATGCTCCAATATTTCAATGCTTGTACTACCGCATAAAACTCTTTATCATAGGTTGAGTACTTGGATTTAGCATCATTTAATTTTTCACTAAAAAAGGCTACAGGATGATTCTCTTGACGATGTACTCCTCCTATGCCAACACCCGAAGCATCACAAGCAACTTCAAATACTTTAGAGAAATTAGGAAGTCTCAAGATCGGGGCTTGTGTCATTTTTTCTTTTATCTCTATGAAGGCTCTATCAGCATTCTTAGTCCACTTAAAGGCTCCCTTCCTAATGCAATCTGTATTCGGTGCCACAATAGTGCTAAATCCTTTGATAAATCTTTTATAGAAGGTGGATAATCCATAAAATCTATGGACATCGTGGATATTCCTAAGTATGGGCCACTTAATTATTGATTTGATCTTCTCAGGATTAGCTGACACTCCCTTTAGGGTCACTACAAAACCTAAAAAGACTATCCTAGTGGTGATGAAGCTACACTTCTTAAGATTGGCATACAGGTTCTCTTTCCTGAGTGTCTGACACACTAGATAAAGATGGTCTAAGTGATCCTTCCTTGTCTTTTTGTATATGAGGATATCATCAAAGTATACAATCACAAGTTTTTCTATAAAGGCTCTTAATACTTGGGTCATTATCCTCATAAAAGTGCTAGGAGCATTGGACAAGTCAAAAGGCATTACCAACCATTCGTACAAACCATCCTTAGTCTTAAAGGTTGTTTTCCATTCATCCCCAATTCTGATCTTAACTTAATGATAGCCACTTTTAAGGTCAGTCTTTGAGAAAATGGTTGATCTAGCCATCATATCTAACATATCGCCCAAACGGGGAATTGGAAACCTATATTTAACAGTGATTTTCTTGATGGCTCTACTGTCGACAAACATCCTCCAAGTGCCATCTTTCTTGGGGGTTAACAAGGCTGGAACTGCACAAGGAATAAGACTCTCCCTAATGAATCCTTTCTAAAAAAGCTCCCCTACTTGTCTTTGCATCTTTAAGTGTTTTGTAGGGTTCATCCTATAATGTGGGAGGTTTGGCAATGTAGCTCCTGGGACTAGGTCTATGGCATGTTGGATGTCCCTTAATGGTGGCAGTTCATTTGGCAAGTCTTCAGGAAACACATCCTGAAAGTCTTTCAAAAGCTCTACAACTTCCTTAGGGTGTTCAGGTTTAGGTTGTTCATGAGTCTCTTTAACCACTAAAACTCCAATGGGTACACCTCCAATGATTTCTCTTTCCATCTCCTTAGCAGTAATTAGGTTCAATCCTAGCTTCTTTCTTTCAAATTACTGGACCCCCTCTTAATGTTTTTCTTGGGTGGGGTTGAATTTGACTATCCTCTTACCTTGATAATTAAAAGAACAAGAATTTGATCTTCCAAATAGGGTAACATCATGGTCATATAACCAGGGTCTTCCCAAAATTATGCTACTACTCCCATTGGTAACACATCACACTAGACCTTCTCTTGGTATGACTGGAAATGGATTGTGACCTGACAAATCAACTTAATGGGAATTGAGGCTGCATTAATCCATGAAACCTTATAGGGGTTGGGATGGGGTGCTGTAAGTAAACCTAGACTTTTGACTGCATTGGTAGAAATGGCATTGATATAGCTCCCACTGTCTATAATGATCTTACACACTTTGTCCCGTAATTTGATGAAGGTTTGCAGGATGTTGGTCCTACGCTAATCCTCGTTGTTCCTGGTCTGAGCTAGAATACACCTAACAACTCCTACAAGTTCAGGTGACTCTATTTCCTCCTTATTACCTTCATACTCCTCTGTTAATTCAAGCTCAACTTCATATACTTCCTCTCCACACTCTTCAACTGCTTCGGTTCCTCTTCTTCTCCCATCTCACCTATGTGTAGTTCTGTACAGGGCATTTGTTAGCAAAATGGCCAACCTGATGACACCTATAACACTCTACATTCTGACTTCCTTCTCCATGTACTACAGGTGCCCTTCCTCTATTATTCATACGACCTATTGGTGCCTTTCCTCGATCATCCACTCAACCAATTGGTGCCTTTCCTCGATCATCCATTCGACCTACTGGTGTGGGTTGATTAGGCCGACTAACAGGAACTTGGCTTGACCTATTTCTACGGTTACTAAACCTATTGAGTTCAGGTCGATAGATAGGTTGTCTTCTTTGAAATCATTCACAATCTCTAGCAACCTGGTAAGCATGTTCCAAATCATGTACTTCCCTTAGAAATAGTTCCCTTCTAATATCCTCATTCAAGCATTTTCTAAACCTAGATAATGTCATAGATTCTAACTCGACTACACCATATCGCATAACAAACTCATCGAACTTGGCAATATACTTAATCACGGTCTTACTACCTTGGTTCATGTCTTGCCATTGATCCAAAAGCCTTTGTTGATATGTTAATGGCACATACTTCTCTCTCAACTTGTCCTTCATATCCCTCCATGTAACTATGGGCATGTGTCCTCTCTGAAGGGTCAATCTCTCAGTATTACCCCAATACAATCGTTCTTGTCAGACTAACATGAACTTTGCAAATTTCACCTTTTGCTCTTCCGACATTTCATACCATTCAAATATTGATCCATGTCGCTCTCCCAATCCGTATAGTCCTTAGGATCTAAGTTCCCATCGAACGTGGGTGCATCAAATTTGACACTCCTAAAGGCACTATTTTCTTCAGTTTCATCCTGAGTTGGGCATCTAGGATTTGGATTAGGAATAGGATCAAGACGTTGGGCTCTAGGAATATGAACTATAGTGGGTCTAGGTGGCGTAATGCCTAGCTAAGACACATGAGATTCCCCAAGCGTTCCCATTCTATGCTCAATTTGGCCTAGCCTACCACTCAACTACCTAAACTGTTCAGTAAAAGTATGCCTAAACTATTTAGTCAAAGTACGCATCAGGCTTTTTTGACTGAAATCTATAGATGCAGATGTACTAGCTTGAGTCTATTGATCTTGGTATGGGGTACCTGCTCTAGTGGTCATGCAGTGCAAACAATACAAATCAACCTAAGTCTAAGGTTCCTTGACCTAAGGGCCAATATAGTGCTTAGTCAAGGTAATAAACAAGATGTAGTAACTTCTCAATTGGCTAGGTAAGAGGTGGGGTGGTGGTAGGCTCCCCTCAATTTTCTAAAGTCCTAATTAAAGAACCACCAGTTCGCTTAGGGCGTTTGCCTCTGGACCTCTAGCCTTAGACACCAATTCTCAGAAGCACACATAGAAGTGACTACTACAATGGGTTAACACGTATATAAAACCCGACCTGTTGCTATCCCTAGCTTTAAGTGCTACTCAATTTTAATTAAGGCTTAGGACTATACAAATGGGGTTGGTTGTTTTGGGCTAAGGAAAGGGTCTCAATCCTTCCCTTATGTTATATTGCTTGCTCTTGAGTGTTTTTAAGAAAAATGAATGCACAATCAAGATAAGAAAAGATAATACTAGCAATTCAAAATTCAAACTTTAAAATTCAAATTTTAAGTCTAGATTTCAAATTTGGATTTTAAATTTTAAATTTTTAAATTTTAAATTTTAAATTACAGAAATTAAACTTTTATGGAATTTAAACTACATGCTAAAAATCTAAAATAAAAATATTCTTTGGCAGTAATCAGGTTTGCAGAAATTCTACAGATCAAATTAAATCTTAAGAAAATACTAAAAAATAAACCAAATGTATTGAATCTAACAAAAAAAAATCAGAATTTTCAGATCTTTCTACATGTAGAAATAATTGAAATAACAGACTATATACTGAAATAGACGGGATGCAAAAAATTAACCCTAAAGATGCATTTCTTTTCATTTTCTTCTTCGGGGTCAATTCATAAAGGCACCCCCATACACCATAAGAAATTCTATTTGAATGGGATGTGAGAGTTTTGCAGCATTACTTTTTCCTATGACCGGACGACCATGGTGAAGCACCCAATCCGAGTACTTAAAGAGAATTCAACAAGCATGAAACCCTAATCTAACCTAATACTCCGATACCAATAAGATGATGCAGAATGATGCGATACGGTATATGATGATCGAATTTTAGTCTAAGAAGTTTAAAAGAGCAATGATCATAGCAATAAAGCGAATAAACATAAAAGATTAAAGAAATTAAAAAAAAGTAACTAACACTTACCCGCAATTTGATCCGCAAGCTATAAAGAATAAGGACCAGACGGCTTGGAAACCATCTAAGATTCGGCTATTCCATGCTTCAACTACCAAATCTAATGAGAAAGGATTGGTTTCTTACCTCAATGGAGATTCTCTTTGACTCATGATAAATCGATTGTTTGGTTGCTCAGATCTCGCAGTAGGATGAAGATTAAGACTCCAGATTTCAGATCTACCATCAGATCTTGGTTCAAAAGCAATGGATCCATCCTCTAAAGTCCTTAAACACCAGGGATCTACAGAGAAGGCAGCAAACAAAACTTTAAGAGTGAAGTAAATCAGTTCAAAAAGAAAAAAAGAAGGGTTGGATGCGTAGAGCTTGAAGAAGATTGGTAGCAGCTTGTCGAATCTGGCAGAACCTCCAGTCAAGGACATCACCGCCTAGAGCTCTCAAGAACCTCCCTGCCTTGAGATCTTAAGGATCTCCCCGTCCTTAGACAAAAACACTAAAGCCTAACCCAGCTTTGTGGAAGAAAAATTGTAGCATTTCATTTCATGAATCAATAATAATTACAAGGGGGTATGGGGTGCTATTTGTAGGGTTCTTCACACATGAAGATATCATAGAACTCTTTTGAATTAAAATTACATTTAAATTTAAAACACTCCTTGTCTTCTTGGCATCTTCCATGAATTTGAAATTTAAATTGGCTCTTCATGGCTTAGTGACAACATGAATGGCTTTTATCTGAGTTGGTTGACAAAAGAGTAGGAGAGAGGAGAAGTCCTCTCTTACTCCTCTTAGAAAGTCGTGACACTCAATTGAGATGGGGCAATTTTTTTCTTCTCCCTTCTTGGCATGAATCCCACTTTGGCATGAGTAGACTTCATATTGATTCTTTGAATTTGAAAGAAGTTTACTTAATCCTCCCTTTAATCTTGATACTTGGATAAGACTCCATGGAACTTGGACTTCTTTGAAATATAGATGTAGATAGATGATAACTCCACTTATCTTTGGACTCCATTTGAAATATAGTTGAAGGGATATAGCTTGATAAGGGAGAACTTTTTGATTTTTGGATGAAACTCCTTTTGAATTTGAAATCTTATTGGATGAACTTCCCTTTAAATTTGAATTCAAATTTGAGTTGGCTAACCATTGTATAGAAGGTGACAATTCAAGAGAAATGGCATAAAATGGGAGGAGAATCCTTTTGCTTTACTTCTCCTAATTGGCATCTTCATGGGATTTAAAATGGGTGATGAAAACTCCATTTGAATTTCAAATGGGCTATGAGAAGCGAGTTTGGATGGCAATTCCCTTGGATAAACTTGGATTTTAAATGTTATCCCAATGTCTAGATGTCTGGATGTCTAGATGATCGGATGTCTGGATGTCGGATGTCCGGATGTCCAAATGTCTGGATGTCTGGATGTCCGAATGTCTAGTGGACAATCCTTTTTTGACCTAGAATTGATCCTCCAAGGTAATGATGACTTGGGTCTTAAGTACTTATGACACCCCTTGACTTATTCAAGCACTAATTACAGAACTCAAATTGGATAATTCACCAAATAAAGCAAATTAATGCTATTTATAAGACTCTTAAACCAATTGATGGACTCAATGAACTCAATTAGTAACTCAACAACCCTAATTGACCAAATTACACTCAATTTGATCAAATTACAACTCAATTTGACCTAATTACAAACTCAAAACAACTAGGACTCGAGTGTTCTTTGTGAAGAACACATGGACTTACTCATTGGTGATCCAAATTGAATTTGAAAAGGTTTGCTTCCTCTTCCTTGCTCTTGTGTCCTTACCAATCTCTCTTCCACTTTGTAGGCTAATAGCTTGCACATACTTGCTGGGATTCTTTTCTATATTGCTTGGCAAAGTTCTAGGTCCTCTGTTAGCCAACATGTCAGCTATCAGCCCAACTTGTGTCTCCAAATTTTAAAATGTTGTTTCATTTGCTTGGAATCTAGCCTTGTTTTGTTGCATGTATTTCCACATCATTCTTCCAAGCTAGGCCTCTTCTCTTCTTGAGTCAGTTGTGATGGTGGTGGTGGTGGGCGTTGCTGAAAACCAGGTCGTTGATATGGCCTCTGAGGTGGTGGTGGATTCTGAATGTTCTAGTTTTTCCAAGATAGGTTGGGGTGATTATGAAGTCCTGGATTGTATGTATTGCCCATCTGGTTGGTTTTGAAATTACTAGACACATAGTTAGCATTTTCAGGTATTGAGTTTGAAAAGTTGCGTTGTAGGCAATTGTTGTAGGTGTGAGGTCCTTCACATAGCTTGCACTCCATCACTGTAGTTGATGCCTGTGGTTGATAAATTGCCAGAGCTTCAATCTTTTTGTTCATTGCATCTAGCTGAGTTGAAAGTGTTGCCATGGCATCCACTCCAAACACACCACTAGGTCTACTGTGATTCTGTATTTCTGAATTCCAATTCACATTACTATCTGCCATATCTTCCAATAGGCTATAAGCTTCATGGCTATACTTCTTTGAAAATGAACCATCTACAGTTACATCTAAAACTGCTCTCGCAGAAGGAAGTAAGCCACGATAAAATGCATGTACTTGTTCCTATATTTTAAGACCACGGTGGGGACACTTTCTACAAAATTCTTTATACCTCTCCCATGCCTCACTAAAGCTCTCATTCTCATACTGTGAAAATATGGAGATGTCGAATCTAAGCTTTGCTATTTTGGATGGGGGAAATATTTGTTTAAGAACTTATCAGCTAAGTTATCCCAAGTAGTTATGGATTCAGTTGGAAAAGTGTTTAACCAACTTTTTGCTTTGTCTCTCAGTGAAAATGGGAATAGCCTAAGTCCAATGGCATCTTTAGAAATCTCATTATGTTTAAAAGTGTCACATAGCTCAAGAAATTGACTTAAATGCTCGTGAGGGTCATCAAAAGGCAAACCTTAAAAATGGAGCGAGTTCTGGATCATTTGGATAAAGGCAAGCTTTATCTCAAAATTGTTTGCCTAAACTGGTGGCCTCATAATGCTTGATTGTGCTCCCGTGACTCTAGGCCTGATGTACTCAAACAAAGGTCTATCTCCATGTGGATTTTGCATCTCCTCATTGGGTATGTGTGGGAGATTCTGAGAGTTATGTTCATCAATACCTTCCATGGTTATGCTGTTGATATCTACCAAATCTATCCTTAACCCTTCCAGTTGCTGTCTGAGTTCACATCATCTTTCCAGGAGCTTTCTTTCTATTTTAGGATCAATGTCTTCCAAAATGTCTGCAATTCTTCAAGACATACAAAGTTAATAACACAAAATAATTAAAGATACAACAAAATAATAAAAAAAATCCAAATCAATTAGCATATATGAATATGAATGTTGTCTGTTGCTGATCCCTGGCAACGGTGCCAAAAACTTGACAGGTGTTTGGCAAGCGTACCGGTCATGCAAGTAATAAAGGATAGTAACCCAATGTCGTCCGCTAGGATCAGAGACAATCACCCAAATTATAATATCTACCTATACTATTTGGACAACTGATTTCGAGTGAAATTATTAAAAAATTATAAAAAAACTATAAATTAAAAATTAAACATACTATCAAACTAAGGTGGCCGTAAACTTTTAGAATAAGACAAAATCCAAAATCGCTAAGGCATCTGGAATTTAACCAAATTAATGCAATAATTTCTTCTAAATATGCTAATTTGATTTGCTGGTTTTACAAGCCAGTAGGTTTTCCTAATTGATTAATGACTTTTGTTCAAATTGCACAAATCCAATCCAAAATTATTAACCACGATGGTTAAGACATGATTTAAATAATTCAGATGCATTAAATTTTTATAATCCTAATCACTACATAGATTAGTCCTAGTAATTCAGGTTGAATTTAAATCTATGAAGTTCTTTTACTTTTCAATTTAGAAATTTAATAGATCAATTAAACTCTAGATAAATTTCATTGAAAAATTCATCAAATCTCCAAAGCATTACAATCACAAAAGAAATCTCATATAAAAATAGAAATCAAATTAACCATTGAAATCCACAATCACCACATCAGTTAAATCCCTAAGCCTTAGCTAAAAAAATTAGTTGCACATATTTAAATTGAAAACAATATAAAGACAATGAGAATAAAAATCAAATAAACTCAAGGCTAGTTAGTTTCCCCATGTCCTTTATTGATTTTTTTCATTGATGTTCATACAGCTTCTTGAATTTTTTCTTTGCATTCTTTGGTTTTGTCTTCTTATGTTCCACTGCTTCCCTTTGCATTCCTTCATTTTCTTCTTTTTTTTTGTTCCGCTCTCCTTCTTTTAAAGGCCATCCCCCCTTTCTTGTTACGCCAGTATTCTTACTTTTTCGGGCTGGGCCTTGACTTCTTCTAATGCATGTAAATTAATTGGTAGCCTCCCTTTTGCTTTTGGTCCATTTTGATTCCGATACTCTCGAGCATGCATACCTGAAATAAATAAAATAATTAAGCATAAATAGGCTACAAATGCTACTAAATTAATAATAATTAAATCAAGTTTTTATATAATTAAGACCCATATATTTCTATATAAATCACATTCATCAGTGACCCCATGTGCTAGCCCAAGTCACAACCTCTTCTTGGCGCCACCTTTTCAAGGATTTAGATATCAACACATGTCATGTTTGGACATGTCTTTGGGACAACACTGCTTGGCACATCAAGCAGGACAAAACCACATGATATGTCTGAAATTTGCTTGCCATTAAGACAACACATTTGCCACATCATTTATATCTTGGTCGGCCTATGAGAGAGACTTAAATGGCACCCCTTCTTTTAATATAAGTAAGTGTGAAGGACTCTCATCCTTGGTGCCCCTCCTCTCAAATTAATTCATGCCAAAAGTTGAAAGAAAAACGGTGCAGGTGGTTTGACATGATCCTACAACTAGGCATGCAAACAGCTACGGGAGCAGAATGGATTTTAAAAACATTTTTTAAAAAATCCTCACAGCGGAAATCTGCTCCGTCCAGAACCTAACCTATTGATGTTGCATGTAACCATGTATGATGATATAAATATTTGCAAAATATTAAACAAATAAATCTATTTATGCATGATTAAAAAAATAATTTTCCATTCCTTTATTCCTCCTAGAATAACTTCGGAATAAACCTGGAATAGGCTGGAATAGCTGGAAAAAACTATTCCAGCCTTCTTCTTCCTTGGGCTGATTGAAAATTCTGTTTTGGGCTTGAAAAACATCGCCAGAATACCACCTTCCGGACCTCCGTTTGCTCCCAAATTTCAGCAGCAGCAACTTGGACAAGCACTCTTCGATTTGGCACCGATATCTGCAAGCATAACAAGCTAAAACAAATATGGAAAATTGCCAAAGTCTACTGCTGAAATTCGCTGCAGAGTCTAGACAGCACTCTTTTGCTTCACGTTTGGAGCTGCAATGGCGATCCCAGCTCGCGAGGCTTGCTCTCATGAGTAGAAGAGTACTCCCTCTAGAGGGGAGACTCATCGGGGGCTCTCCGACCCCTCTGCACATGCAGTGCTAGCTGCTGGAAGTGAGATATGGTCACTGGTAGATGGCAGCAGCACAGATTTTCTGCAGTCTGAATTTGAGCATAAGGATCAACTAGTTTTCTCTCCCTCACACACTCTTAAACCCATCCCAAAAGAGAAAACTTGATGGGAGAATGGATCAAGCCTCAAAGACCCAGATTTTAGCCTCTCAAATGGAAGAAGATGCCCAAAATTTTTCTCTCTCTCTTTATTTTTTTTTTTTTTTTTTATGCTAAAACAGGGCTCAGTTGCTGGAATTTAAAGGCAGCAAAGGAGGAAAATGAAGAGACTGGGAGTGGAAGAGGTTGCCAGATGCGTTTCTCCCCTTTAACAGCCATTTAACAGGGATTAAAATCATCCGATGGAGGGAGAAGAAGGGATGGCCAGCAGGAGAAGGTTCGATCGTTGTGGCTTCTTTTGATGCTTGGAGTTCTTTCCAGCGTTATGAATTTCTAACGTGTAAACCATTTACACGGAGAAAAGCAAAAGCCAGTTCAATTTAACCGGTTCATTCCCATTTAAACCATGTGATGGTTCAATCCAATTGAACCGGTTCAAACTCAATAAAATTGGTTCAAGGGATAAAAAGTGGTTCACAACTAATTGAAGGCCAAAATGAACTCCGAATCAGTTCAGAACTGATTCAAAAAAATCCTGGTGTAGTCCTGGTCAACCCAGAACAATTTTCGGTTGACACAGACAAGGGCAAGACAGGGAAAAAAGTGCTCAAAAAATACTGTGACCATAAAACTGAGATGATTCCCAATCATAATCGATATCCGGATCAGAGAGTAATCCTCTATGGTGAGTGACTTCATAGGTTCGAACCTAAATGATAGCACTAGAACAATTCTAGTACCAGCACAAGAAACCATCTAGCAATGGGTTCCGGCGTCTGGATAGGTCGAAGATGCGGGAGCAAACTATCGAACCTCTAGCATATGGTTACCATATAATTCATCCCTTTGACCTCTAATGCTTAGGATGACTGAGATTGGGCTGCCAACCCAGACCGAGTCAGTCGACTACGTGTCTCAACCTTGCAAGCCCAGTGACTCATCACTAGGACTACCCCGGTCGAGGATTTGCTAAATTGAGATACTGCAAGACATTCAATCCAAATTGTTTGGACAGGTCAATTCCATCTTGGTCCATCACTGCTCCACAAGTACTTGCCTATACACAGAAACCTTCCATCACCGGATTAAAAATCTGGGTAGTCCGGCACCAAAGCACAGGGAGTTGCTTGCAAGCTACCATGATGACCTCAGGTCAAAGGGACACATATACCCATATCCAATCGTGAGTATCCCTTTGGCAGAAAGGGGCTGCATAGAGTCACGTTCAATGAGATATCACATATCCCACTTGCAGATCAAATCAATGTCACCACACTCATTTGGTCAAGAGGACAACCAAACGATGTGAACTACAATAACCTATACTTGATATATTGCCATCCAGTATAATATATCCTTTGGTTGTGAACAGGGTTTAAGGACCACTCGATACATCCTCTATGTATCGAAGTCAGTGTAGTCCTAAGGACTTCATCACATGGAAAGAGTTCATTTCAGGAAAATATGTGATGAGTTGCCAAAAAATATTTTATTAATCAAAGAAAGAGTACAATACTTAGCTCAACCGCCTACAACCCAGGCGATTGGCTTTGGGACACAATTCCTAACAAAAGTATGAGAAGTCGGCCAAGCATTCCTCTCCTTCTTGTCGCCCACTTCAACAAGAGTTCCAAGGTATCCGTTCACTAAATAAAATAGGTTCAAAGGTTCTCTACCATAGCATTTCACACAAATAGGTTGGAAGCTGCTTAAGTCTCAAAAACTCAAGAGTCTCACCAAAACTCTTGAGTCTTCTTCAATCTAGACTAAGGAGTCCACTCAACTGTAGACGTCTACATTATCCAGACTCTAGAGTCCAGCAAACAAGGCCAAGTGATAGAGCATCTTGACCCTATATCAAGCTATCTCACCAATCCACCACTTGGGTACCCACTTTGGATGGAAAGCCTCAAGTTGTCACCCACATTGAAATGAGTCTAGATCATCTCAGGAAACAAGAGTCCAGGCTACCTAAAGCAGTATTCTATGAGTTATAGTCCAATGGAGAAAAAGACTAGTAGTTGTATCCCTTAAACCACTGGTTGGGGGTATATAAATACCCCTCCAATCCCCCATGTAATTAATCAATTATTATTCATCAATAAGAGTGTTATTCTATCAAAATTTTCTCCCTTTGATGTATGCATCGTGGGATGTGAGGCCCTTCCTTTGTTCTATGGAACATCGAGGGGTGTGAAGCCCTACCTATCCAACCGACCAAAAAATCCAAAAATCAACATTTCTAAACCTTCCTTTCCTTTCTTTCTTTCTTTTTTCTTTACTGCTTCTTAATTCATGATTTTCATTGTTGAGTGTCACAAATGATCAGGAGTCAAGATCAGGTGTTCTTGTCTCAGAACTAGCTTCGCACAGAAGATCGGAGCCCGGGATCGAGTTCTTGAAATCCTGTTATGAAGATCTTGAAAGTCCTATCAGATCTTATTCAGAGGAGCATTTCTTCGTTGGTAAAATCGAAACTTATTCCTTTCTCGTTATTCTTTAACTTGTTGATAGATAAATCCTAGTTTATGATTGTTTTTCAACCACTAAGTCCTGCTTTCCTAGTTAATTTGTAGGTTTACTTGTGGGTAGATAATTATAACTAGTTTCCTTCGCTGTCTCCTTCAAGTCTTCTTTTAAAATCTAAAAATATAACAAAAATATTAGTTTCTATTTCTCTATGCTAATTAGTTATTAATATCAGTAGCTTAATTTTAATTATTGTCCCATATCAGTTTTGGTATCAGAGCATGTTAAACTAGGGTTTAATCGCTCTTGTGCTGATTTAGTTTATCTTTAAGTACTCGGATCGGGTGCTTCACCATGGCCATCAGGTCATAGGAAAAAGTAGGGCTGCAAGACCCTCACCTCCCATTCAAATAGAATTTTCTATGGCATGTAGGGGTGCCACTGTGAATTAACCCTTGAAGAAGAAAACAAAGAGATAGGCATCTTTAGGGTTTATTTTTTGCATCACGTCCATCATAGTATATAGTCTGTTGTTTTGATTGTTTCTACATGTAGGTAACTCAGAATCATCTGATTCTTATTTTTCTAGATCAAGCATAATTGGTAGTTTTTTTCAGAGTTTTCTCATGAATTATTTTGGTATATATATTTTCTACTCGATGGAATACTGCTTGAGAACATATCTACCCTAAATTTTAGTACTTCTAGTTTAGGGTTCTTTTCGCATAAATCTTGCATATTTTAATTTTCTGCATCTTAGGTATTTTTCTACAAACTATATCTTATTTGAAAACAAAAGAACAAAATACAAAAAATAATAATTAATTTTATTTTTTGTTATTTTAATTATTTTAGTTTGATTGCATCTATGGTTTCATCTTGTGTGTGCATCATCAAGTAACCTAATCTTAAGGGCACTTGAGCATCTCAGATTAGGACAGGAGCTCATCACCTGTCTTGGGCCCACAACAACCTTCTTTGCATCCGAGCCTAACCCTAATTAAAACTCAATTAGACTTAATTTGCTCTGGTGAGCTAGGGACAACAACAGGTTAGGTTCCAAGTATTGTGTGTAAGCTAGTGCACCCAATCCCTTGATTATCACTTGAATCTGCTATCTAAGGCTGGAGGTCTCGAGGCAAATGCCCTAAGTGGTTTTGTGGTTTCTAATTAGGACCATGCGAGAGCAAGGGGAGCCTCCCATGACCCTACCTCTTACCTGGCCAGTGGACAGGGTAATTATTGAATTGGCTGTAATTTGAGCTGACCCATTCTAGTTGAGCTCTAGGTCTAGGAAATCCTAGTCCAAGTCATGTTCTGTGTGATTGTATTGCATGGCAACTAGGTCAGGCACACCATATCAGCCTACCCAAATTCAACCTAATCCACCCATGGACCCTAATATGGAAAATTTTATGAGGACTATAACTGATCAGCTTAGACAGCTCAAAACCAGGTTTGATCAGGTGGTAGACAGACAGGTAACCTTGAAGAATCCCATGTGACTAGATCAATCCTGAAACACCTAGACCCACTCCCCTAGGTCAAAGCTCTAAGATGCCTAGACCCATTCCCCTAATTCCACGAGCCCAACTCACTCCCCTAGATCTAAGAGGTCAATATAGAGAACTTGCTAGAGCCAAACATAGGGAAATTACTCCTAAACCAATTCCTAGGTGCCACACCCCTGATGTGAATGACCAGGAAGAATGGATTCTTAGGAGCATTCGATTAGATGCACCCACATTTGAGGGTAGTTAAGATCCTAAGATTTATAACGATTGGGTGAGTGATATGGACCAGTACTTTGAATGGTACAAAATGTCGGAGGAGAGAAAGTTCAAATTTGCTAAGCTTAGGCTAGTCTGAAAAGCTAGGTTGTACTGGAGAAATGTGGAGCGATTGAACCGACAGAGAGGTGACTTACCTATAGACACATGGCGAGCAATGAAGGTGAAGCTTATGGAGAAATACCTACAATTCTCATATGAACAAAAATTGTTAGATCGATGGTAAAAATTGACCAAATGAAATAAATCTGTGGCTGATTATATTGCCAAACTTGATGAGTTCGTTATGAGGTGTAGTGTAGTCAAATCAGAAGATGTCACCTTGTCAAGGTTTCGAGCTGGTTTACATGAAGATATTCAGAGGGAGCTATTTTTGAGAGAGGTTAGTGATTTAGATCAAGCTTACCAGATTGCAAGGGATTGTAAACGATTTCAAAGGAGACCTGTTGGTGCGGGCACCAGACTCAGAAGAAGACTTCAGAGCTCCATCTGGATCTCTGATTAACCTTGCCCGAAGAATTAGGGTTTTTGGTTTGTAATAAGAGTTGACTAGATCAACTCAATTTAGCTTGAGTCTACATTACTTGCATTTTATTTTGTTGAGTCATGTTGACTCAGTAGTGGACTAGGGTTTCAACCTGGGGTGTTACATTTTCTCCCAAGGCCTAGCAAGTGGGCGCCACACTCCCAGCCACACTCCCAGCCATACGCCTGAGTCCAGGGGGCGCCATATCTACATCCAGCAGCCTTTGGTCCCCATGCCACAGATAGCAGCTTCCCTCTCTCATGCGCCAGTTGAGGAGAAATCCACCAGGAGTCCACAAATAAAGGGGGCGGCCCAAGTCTTTTCCAAAAGAACCAAACTAAGAAAGGGAAGAAATTCTCTTGGAGAAAACTTCAAGGAGGCGCCCATTACCTGCCAAAAATATCCAAAACAAAGATGGAAAGGGCCTTGACTTAGGGAGGAAGAAAAGGAGGAGTCCAAAAGAGTTGATCCATGGAAGGAAAAAAATTCTCTTGAAGATCCAAGCAAGGAGGCGCCATCTACCTGCCTTTTATAACCCTAATCAAATTTTTTTGGTACCTTGACCGACCATATGTGTATGGATTATCCTGATTTGTAGATCCCCTCCTTTAGTCCCACATGGGAAGTTGTAAAACCCTACTCCCTTGTAAAGCCTTATAAATTAAACCCCTCTTGTAAGTTTAAATCAATCAGATGAATGAAACCAAATTTTTTTTTATGAGCAAACTTTGTGTTTTCTCTCTTCCGCACTTGCATCCAAGTGTTGAGCTCCATGAGGGAGTAAATCCGGGTTCCCCAGGAACCTTGAGGAGGTGTGAGTCTCCAAAACCCAAACCCTAGGTTAGCCACTCCACTCCCAAACCCTAGCTGCCATCACCCTTCTCTTTCCACCAAGCCCTAGCCTATCCCACCTCTCACGGCCACCCTCTCCAAGTCCAGGCCGACCACCAGCATCCAGCTCCAGTCCAGATACTTCAGATCTACAGCAATTCTAAGAGGAAGTCAGATCAGCCTCCAGGAGAATCCTGACTTCAGCAACTTCAGCTTTCAAGTTCTTCAACCTGGTAAACCTTTCTTGAGTATCTGAATTCCATCACTTGTTCTTCTTCTTTCCTAGATCTTGAGTCCAGGAGAAGCCAACCAAACCACAAGACCAGTATTGGAGGATCCATTGCGAAGATAGCCGACTCCGAGGATCCCACAATCTGCTCGAGAGAGTTCTTCCACCCAAATTATGAGAAGATCACAGTCTGGTTGGTAAACCATCTCTCCTCTCTATTTCTGTTCTGTTGAAAGTTCAGAGCGAAACCCTAGGTCTGGGAGTTTCTCAACCCCCAGCGATCCGTTACTTCTGAACTACTCTGATAATTTAGTTTCATCTAAATTGTGCTTTCAATCCTTACCTAGTTTCCTTCAACTTAGTTTAGCTTTACTTTGAGTCAAAGCCAATTTCTGAAATATATACAAAAAAAAAAAAAGAATTAATCTTAAATTTACTTCCGCATACGCTTCCTTGTTCTTTGTTCTGCATTATTTTTGGTATCAGAGCCCTGTCTAGTGTTTCTGTTTTGATTGCTTGTTTGAGTCTCTCTCTTTTTACTTTGTCTGCTCGAAGTAGACTCCCCAGGACGTCCGGTCCTAGGAATGAAGTGAGGTGCAAACCTCCTCTTTCCATTCCACGGGGTGTTCCTAGGGCGTGTAGGGGATCCATTGGGTTATAACTTCGTAGCAG
Source organism: Areca catechu (assembly GCA_021397845.1). Taxonomy (NCBI): domain Eukaryota; kingdom Viridiplantae; phylum Streptophyta; class Magnoliopsida; order Arecales; family Arecaceae; genus Areca; species Areca catechu. Next base: position 104,793,650 of record CM038040.1, read on the forward strand.
GAATTGTAAACGGGGAAGTGCTCTGTTTTCAGCCTGTAATTAACCTATTACAGGAATTATTTCTCACTGCAAGTAACTCCAAATTCAGTGACTTTTATTTTACTGAAACCAGTATAATTGAAACTAATTTGCATAATTTTCTCATGATTTATTGGTTTTCATGCAATTTCTGAGAATTAAATTTCTGTAACTCTATTTTTGTGTTCTGCCATCCATTTATTTTTGAGTGTTCATCTCTTAATTTCTCTTAAGGGCATTTGAGCATCTAAGATAAGGGGAAGAGTTGATAACCTCTCCTTAGCCCAAAACCACCACCCCTTCATTCGAACCTAAGCCTTTAATCTAAAAATTGATTTGACCTAATTTTCCCTAGTGGGCTAGGGACATCAACAAGTCGGGTCAAGGCTAGTGTTGAGTCAGTTTGTCTGGTTACTCTGTGTGTGCTTTGTACTCAGTGTCTAGAATGGTGGTTCAGGGATTCCATCCCGAAGGGCTTGTGTGCTGGTCTGCCTACCTGGCCAATCTCTGATTGGTGTCTAGGATTGGCATTCAGGGACCTAACACTCCCCTTACACCTGCCTGGCTGAGTCCTAAGTTACTACATGCTAGCTTGCCACTCTGATTGGGCACCTAGTTTGGGCTCTAGGTCTAGTTAGCCCGTAGTCGTTCAGTTGAGTCTCATTTTGTGTGCTTGATTGCATCATGTCTACCCGGAATGGAGTACCCTACCATCCTGGTTAAACCCAACCTGATTTAGAGGCCATGGTTAGAGCTCTTACTGAGAGTATGAACAAATTAAGTCAGGATATGAATGAGAATTTTGCCCAGCTTAGGGATCGAGTCCAAGTACTTGAGGAACCTAGGCATCGGAATTGGACTCCTGACCCAGATTTTAATGTGCCTCAACCTCACCCACACAAAGAGCCTAGAAGACCTTTATACCGAGATCCTGAACCTAATCATAGGAGGCCTGACCCAGAACCTGAGGATAGAGATGATAGGTTCATTCGGAACATCAAGTAAGATGCACCCACTTTTGATGGTAGTTTAAATCCTAAGGTGTATTCTGATTGGGAGGGTGAGATGGACCAGTACTTTGAGTGGTATGCTATGTCTGAGGAGAGGAAATTCAAGTTTGCCAAGATGAAATTAATACGTCAAGCTAGGTTATACTGGGGGAACATTGTGCTGACCACTAGAAGACGAAATGTAGAGCCCATAACCACTTGGCAGGGTATGAAAGAAAAGCTTAAAGACAAGTACCTACCCATTTCATACCAGCAAAATCTGTTAGACCAATGGCAGACTTTGAAACAAGGGAATCGATCTATTTCAGACTACATAACCACCTTTGATGTATACCTAATGAGATGTGATGTGAGTGAAGCCCATGAAGTCACTTTGTCTAGATTTAGGGCTGGGCTTAGGGAAGATATTAAGAGAGAGTTGTTTCTGAGAGAGGTTACTGACCTAGACCAAGCCTATCAGATTGCACTGAACACTGAGAAGTTTCAGAGAGGACCCATGCCATCTAGGGTTAGTGCCCCAATCCCAAGAAATGGACCTAGCCAGGTTACCCCTAGCAAGCCTAATCAGGGTATCCCCACCCCTAGGCCCATGGACAAAGGTAAGGCACCTGACACCCAGAGAACCCCTAGTATCGTCTGTTTTAAGTGCCAGAAGCCCGGTCATATCTCCAATCAGTGCACAGCCATAGCTTGTTTTAAGTGTCATAAGGTAGGTCATGTTTCTAGCCAGTGCCCTCGTAGATCCCTATATATAGAAGAGGGAGGAGAAGAGAATTCCAAGCCTGATGAGGAGTTTGAAGAAGAAGTTTATGAGGCCGGAATGAATTTGGTTGATGAGTATGAAGGAGAGGAAGAATCCACTGAGTCTGACCACTTAAGGGTTGTGAGATGCATCATGTCCCAGACTAAAGTTCAGGAAGACTGGCGTAGGACTAACATCCTACAGACTTTCCTTAAACTAGGGGATAAGGTTTGTAAAATCATCATAGATAGTGGGAGCTGTGTAAATGCCATTTCTACTAGCACTGTCAAAATGTTAGGCTTAACCCCAGTCCCCCACCCCAACCCCTATAAGGTTTCTTGGGTAGACTCTAACACTATACTGATGCAGAACAAAGAACAAAGAAGCGTATGCGGAAGTAAAATTAAGATTAATCTTTTTTTATTTTATTTTATTTTTTTTTATATTTCAGAAATTGGCTTAACTCAAAGTGAAGCTAAACTAAGTTGAAGGAAACTAGGTAAAGATTGAAAGCACAGTTTAGAAGAAACTAAATTTATCAGAGTGGTTCAGAAGTAACGGATCGCTGGGGATTGAGAAACTCCCAGACCTAGGGTTTCGCTCTGAACTTTCAGCATAACAGAAATAGAGAGAAGAGATGGTTTACTAACCAGACTTGTGATCTTCTCGGGGTTTGGTGGAAGAACTCTCTCGAGCAGATTGTGGGATCCTCGGAGTCGGCTATCTTCGCAATGGATCCTCTAATACTGGTTTCGTGGTTTGGTCGGCTTCTTCTGGACTCAGGATCTGGGAGAGAAGAGGAACAAAAGATGGAATTCAGAAACTCAAGAAGAGATCTTACCAGGCTGAAGAACTTGAAAGCCGAGGCTGCTGAGATCAGGATTCTCCTGGAGGCCGATCTGACTTCCTCTTAGAGTTGCTGCAGACCTGAAGTATCTGGACCGGAGTTGGATGCTGGTGGCCGGCCTGGGCTTGGAGAGGATGGCCGTGAGAAGTAGAACAGACTAGGGCTTAGTGGAAAGAGAAGGGTGATGGCGGCTAGGGTTTGGGAATTGAGTGGCTAACCTAGGGTTTAGGGTTTTGGAGATCTCTCACCTCCTCAAGGTTCCAGGGAACCCGGATTTACTCCCTCACGGAGCTCAACACTTAGAAGCAAGTGTGGAAAAGAGAAAACATAAGTTTGCTCATAAAAAAAATTTCTTTCATTCATCTATGATTTTTTTCAACTTACAAGAGGGTTTAATTTATAATGCTTTACAAGGGAGAAGGGTTTCATATTTTCCCATGTGGGACTAAAGGAGGGGATCTCCAAATTAGGGCAAATCCCTTACATATGGTCGGCCAAAATACCAAAAATTAGGATTTGGGTTATAAATGGCAGGTAGATGGCTCCACCTTGCTTGGATTTTTCAAGAAAAATTTTCTTCCTTCCCTGGATGAACTCTTTTGGACTCCTCCTTTTCTTCCTCCCTAAGTCAAGGCTCTTCCCATCTTTGTTTTAGGTTTTTTTGGCAGGTAATGGGTGCCCCTTGATATGCTCTTCCAAGAGAAATTTCTTCCCTTCTTTGCTTGGATTTTCTTGGGAAAGTCTTGGCCGCCCCCTTGATTGGTGGTCTCTTGGTGGACTTCTCCTTATCTGGCGCATGAGAGAAGGAGGTTGCCATCTATGGAGTGGGGACCAAAAGCTGCTGGATGTGGATATGGCGCCCCCTGGACTGGGAGTGTGGCTGGGAGTGTGGTGTCCACTTGCCTGGTCTTGGAAGAAAGTGTAACATCCCATTTTGAAACCCTAGTCCACTACTGAGTCAACATGACTCAACAAAATAAAATGCAGGTAATGTAGACTCAAGCTAAATTAAGTTGATCTAGTCAACTCTTATTAAAAAACCAAAAAATCCTAATTCTTCGGGCAAGGTTAATCAGAGATCCAGATGGAGCTCTGAAGTCTTCTTCTGAGTCTGGTGCCCGCACCAATTCTCCCAGGGTGGGAGGAACTCGACCCTGTCGAGTATGGATCAATTTGGCTCTGGTATCTCTCCAAGAGGTCTGGGTCCAGCTCTTGTAACTCTCCTCGGGAGATCCAAGAGTTATCAGAATCTGGCCTTCCTAGCCAGCGGACCAGGTATCTTTGGTATCCTCGATTACGAGTAGAGATAACCTGATCATCCAGGATCTTTTCAATCTGCTCTTTCCTCACAGGCCAATTTGTTGGTGGACACACAGGGTCAGGTTCACTCTCAAGAGCAGGATTAGGTTCAAAATCCTCACTGGGAATCACAGCTGGCTCCCTATACTCTACTAGGTCTGTAATCTTGAAAGTGGAGCTAATGCCTAGTTCTGGAGGCAACTCGAGCACATAGGCATTGGATCCTACTCTCTTTACCACTCTAAATGGTCCAGCTCCCCTAGCACGTAACTTTCTAACGGTTCCAGGAGGAAACCGTTCAGGCCTTAACCTAATCATTACATAGTCTCCTTCGTCAAAAGTTTTGACTCGCCTTTGAGAATCAGCCAATTTCTTATAAGTTTCGTTACTTAAATTTATTTTGGCTTGAATTTCTTTATGCAAGTCTTTTATATGCTGTGCAAAAACTTCGGCAGATTCGGAGACCCGTGTGTGGACTGGTAAAGGAGCTAGGTCAAGAGGTGTGTGGGGTTTGTAACCATGCACAATTTCGAATGGACTCTTGCCCGTAGACCTATTTACCGAGTCATTATATGCAAATTCAGCTCTAGGTAAGTACAAATCCCAGTTCCTAATGTTTTCACCAACAAGACACCTTAGCAGATTGCCTAAACTATGGTTCACTACTTCGGTTTGGCCGTCAGTCTGGGGATGATAGGCAGTTGAAAACTTAAGTTTTGTCCCTAACTTATGCCAAAGGGTTTTCCAGAAATAGCTGGTGAACCGAACATCCCTATCTGAAACAATGGTCTTGGGTAGGCCATGGAGTCGAACTATCTCATTAAAGAACAGGGTGGCTACCTTAGACGCATCAAAAGTTTGGGAACAAGGCAAGAAATGGGCCATCTTGGAAAATCGGTCCACTACAACACAGATAGAGTCATGCCTCCTCTGGGTCTTAGGCAAACCTAACACAAAGTCCATGCTCACATCTTGCCAAGGACGATCTGGGACAGGGAGTGGGGTATAAAGGCCGGTGTTCTGTTTTCGCTGTTTGGCAACAGCGCAGGTCCAACACCTAGCCACAATGTGTGCTACATCTCTTTTTAAGCTAGGCCAGAAAAAATGATCTTCAATAGCCAGGGTGGTCTTATCTTTTCCGAAATGGCCAGCTAAACCTCCAGCATGAGTTTCCCAAATCAAGAATTCCCTAAGAGAGGTTCTAGGGATGCAAAGCCTATTCTTAAATAACAGAAAGCCATCTAAAAGAGAATAATCCTTATGGTCACTAGATGGTCCTTGAGTTAGATCCTGGTATACAGTCTTGAAATCCGGACACGACCCATATTCTTCTTTGATTTGCTCAAACCCTATGACTTCAGCCCTAACAGAGTTCAACAGCAAAGATCGACGACTAAGGGCATCAGCTACCTTATTTTCAGACCCAGCCTTATGCTTCAAAACAAAAGTATAGGACTGGATATATTCTACCCACTTAGCATGCCTAGGGTTAAGCTTTTTCTGAGAATTCAAGAATCTAAGAGCCTCATGGTCCGAAAACAGCACAAATTCTTGCGGTAGTAAATAATGTCTCCAGTAACGCAAAGCTTGCACTACCGCGTAAATTTTTTTATCATAGGTAGAATACCTAAGCTTAGCATCATTAAGTTTTTCACTAAAGAATGCTACGGGATGGTTCTCTTGGCTTAGGACTCCACCTATACCTACTCCTGAAGCATCACAGGCAACCTCAAATACCTTTGAAAAGTCTGGTAGTCTCAAAATGGGTGCCTGGGTCATCCTATCCTTAAGATCTAGGAAGGCTTTATGGGCTGCTTTGGTCCACTGAAATTCTCCCTTCCTGATGCAGTCTGTGATAGGAGCAACTACAGTACTAAACCCCTTGATGAATCGCCTATAGAAGGTAGCCAAGCCATGGAAACTTCTGACTTCATGCACACTAGTCGGCTCTGGCCATTCTACTATGGACCTAATCTTTTCAGGGTCGGCAGCCACGCCGTCAGGGGTTACAACAAATCCAAGGAAGATAATCCTACTGGTCATAAATTCACACTTCTTGAAATTACCGTAGAGACTATCATTCCTCAAAACTTGACAGACTTGTCTAAGGTGGCCTAGGTGATCTACAGGGGTCTTACTATAGATCAGGATGTCATCAAAATAGACCACTACAAACTTCCCTATGAAAGCTCTAAGTACCTGGGTCATAATCCTCATGAAGGTTCTAGGGCATTGGACAACCCAAAAGGCATAACAACCCATTCATAGAGACCATCCTTAGTTTTGAAGGCTATTTTCCACTCATCCCCTGGTCTAATCCTAACCTGATGATAGCCGCTCTTGAGATCAATTTTAGAAAAAACCATTGCACCGGCCATCATATCAAGCATGTCATCTAGTCTAGGGATGGGGAACCTATACTTAATTGTGATTTTATTGATGGCACGACTGTCAACACACATCCTCCACGTGCCATCCTTCTTCGGGGTTAGAAGTGCAGGGACTGCACAAGGGCTAAGACTCTCTCTAATGAACCCCTTCCTCAACAATTCGCCAACCTATTTTTGCAGTTCTTTATGCTCCGATGGATTCATCCTATAATGGGGCAAGTTGGGTAAAGTAGCTCCTGGGACTAAATCTATGGAATGCTGAATATCCCTAAGAGGTGGAAGGTGGTCTGGCAGATCCTCGGGAAAAACATCCTCAAATTCTTTTAATAAAGGTTTAACTTCCTGAGGAGGCTCTGAGGGTGTAGGAGTCCTAAGTTCCTTAGCAGTCAACATCCAAATGGGTGAACCACTATGAATTTCTTGTTCTAAATCCTTGGCACTAATTAGGTTCACTCCAGTCTTCATCTCCCTAACCTTACTGGTTCCTTTAGCTACCTTATCCTTAGGAGGGACTGAATGGATTGTGATTTTCTTCCCATTGAAACTAAAGACACAGGTGTTGGATTTTCCTAAGAGGGTGGCATCATGATCATACAACCAAGGTCTTCCAAGAATTATACTGCTCACCCCCATAGGCAAGACATCACACCAAATCTTCTCTTGATAGGATTGCAGTTGGATTTGGACCTGACATCTAGACTGGATGGGTATATGGTGCGGGCACCAGACTCAGAAGAAGACTTCAGAGCTCCATCTGGATCTCTGATTAACCTTGCCCGAAGAATTAGGGTTTTTGGTTTGTAATAAGGGTTGACTTGATCAACTCAATTTAGCTTGAGTCTACATTACCTGCATTTTATTTTGTTGAGTCATGTTGACTCAGTAGTGGACTAGGGTTTCAACCTGGGGTGTTACATTTTCTCCCAAGGCCTAGCAAGTGGGTGCCACACTCCTAGCCACACTCCCAGCCATACGCCTGAGTCCAGGGGGTGCCATATCTACATCCAGCAGCCTTTGGTCCCCACGCCACAGATAGCAGCTTCCTTCTCTCATGCGCCAGTTGAGGAGAAATCCACCAGGAGTCCACAAATCAAGGGGGCGGCCCAAGTCTTTCCCAAAAGGACCAAACTAAGAAAGGGAAGAAATTCTCTTGGAGAAAACTTCAAGGAGGTGCCCACTACCTGCCAAAAATATCCAAAACAAAGATGGGAAGGGCCTTGACTTAGGGAGGAAGAAAAGGAGGAGTCCAAAAGAGTTGATCCATGGAAGGAAAAAATTCTCTTGAAGATCCAAGCAAGGAGGCGCCATCTACCTGCCTTTTATAACCCTAATCAAATTTTTTTTGGTACCTTGGCCGACCATATGTGTATGGATTATCCTGATTTGTAGATCCCCTCCTTTAGTCCCACATGGGAAGTTGTAAAACCCTACTCCCTTGTAAAGCCTTATAAATTAAACCCCTCTTGTAAGTTTAAATCAATCAGATGAATGAAACCAATTTTTTTTTTGTGAGCAAACTTTGTGTTTTCTCTCTTCTGCACTTGCATCCAAGTGTTGAGCTCCATGAGGGAGTAAATCCGGGTTCCCCGGGAACCTTGAGGAGGTGTGAGATCTCCAAAACCCAAACCCTAGGTTAGCCACTCCACTCCCAAACCCTAGCCGCCATCACCATTCTCTTTCCACCAAGCCCTAGCCTATCCCACCTCTCACGGCCACCCTCTCCAAGTCCAGGCCGACCACCAGCATCCAGCTCCAGTCCAGATACTTCAGATCTATAGCAATTCTAAGAGGAAGTCAGATCAGCCTCCAGGAGAATCCTGACTTCAGCAACTTCAGCTTTCAAGTTCTTCAACCTGGTAAACCTTTTCTTGAGTATCTGAATTCCATCACTTGTTCCTCTTCTTTCCCAGATCTTGAGTCCAGGAGAAGCCAACCAAACCACAAGACCAGTATTGGAGGATCCATTGCGAAGATAGCCGACTCCGAGGATCCCACAATCTGCTCGAGAGAGTTCTTCCACCTAAATTCTGAGAAGATCACTGTCTGGTTGGTAAACCATCTCTCCTCTCTATTTCTGTTCTGTTGAAAGTTCAGAGCGAAACCCTAGGTCTGGGAGTTTCTCAACCCCCAGCGATCCGTTACTTCTGAACTACTTTGATAATTTAGTTTCACTTAAATTATGCTTTCAATCCTTACCTAGTTTCCTTCAACTTAGTTTAGCTTTACTTTGAGTCAAAGCCAATTTCTGAAATATATAAAAAAAAAAATAATTAATCTTAAATTTACTTCCGCATACGCTTCCTTGTTCTTTGTTCTGCATCACCTGTTACCAATCGACCTGAGTCGAATAGGTCCAATACCTCTGGGAGTAGACCTAACCCTAGCCGATTTCAACTTAGCCAACCCAATCCTACCTCCCAACCAGCCCATAGGGATGATAAAGGAAGGGCACCTATAGTCCAAAGAGATAAGAACCAGAACACAATATGTTTTAGGTGTTGTAAAACAGGTCATTTTGCTACTGATTGCCCAGTAAGGACATATAGGTGAATGTGAAGAAGAGAATATGGAAAATATTAAAGAATTTGAGGAGGAAATTTATGAAGCTGAGGAAGACTTGGTAGAAGAGTACGAAGGTGATGAAGAGCCCATAGTGTCATCTAACCTACTAGGCATAGTTAGGAGTATTCTGACTCAAACCAAGAAGAATGAGGACTGGTGTAGAACAAATATTTTATAGACCTTCATTAAGCTAGGAGATAAAGTATGTGAAATCATTATAGATAGTGGGAGTTGTATGAATGCAATATCTACTAATGCTGTTAAGAGCTTAGGCTTACCCACAGTTCCACTTCCTAGCCCATATAAGTTATCCTGGATTGACACGACATCCTTTCCTATTAGGTTACAATGCTAGGTCCCAATCCAAATTCAATCTTACCAGGATAAAGTATGGTGTGATGTGATTCCAATGGGGGTTAGTAGTATCATACTAGGTAGATCGTGGTTATATGATCATGTTGCAACCCTCTTTGGCTAATCTAACTCATGTGCATTCAAACACCATGAAAAGAGAATTGTGATCAATTCGACCCAACCCAAAAATAATTCTAAAAGAGGGTCTAGTCATTTGAAAGAGAAAGAACCCAGATTTAACCTAATTACTGCTATGGAATTAGAACATGAAATCATTAAAGGTTCAATAGCCTAGATATTGACTGCCAAAGAAGTTCATGATGAACCCCAGAAAGAATATCCTATAGAAATTTTAGATTTCCTATAAGAATTTAAGGATTTATTTCTAGAAGACCTCCCTGACTGTTTACCTCCATTAAGGGACATACAACATGCTATAGACTTGGTCCCAGGAGCTACCTTGCTGAATTTATCTCACTATAGGATGAATCCTACCGCGCATAAGAAATTACATAGGCAAGTTGAGGATCTTCTTAAGAAAGGATTTATCAGGGAAAGTTTGAGACCATGTGCTGTTCCAGCCCTTTTGACTCCTAAAAAGGATGGCACTTGCTGCATGTGTGTTGACAGTAGAGCCATCAACAAGATTACAGTGAAGTATAGGTTTCTCATACCCCAACTCGATGACAATCTAGACATGATGGCCAGTGCTACCATATTTTCAAAGATAGACCTTAAGAGTGGCTATCATCAGGTTAGAATTAGGTCCAGGGATGAATGGAAGATTGCATTTGAGACCAAGGATGGCTTGTACGAATGGTTGGTGATGCCTTTTGGATTATTGAATGAACCTAGTACTTTTATGAGGATTATGACTCAAGTATTAAAATCATTTATTGGAAAATTTATGGTAGTATATTTTAATGATATCCTTATACATAGTAAGAATAAGAAGGATCAATTAGACCATCTTCTGCAGGTTTGTCAAGTACTTAGAGAAGATAATATTTATGCAAATTTGAAGAAATGTAGTTTTATGACTTCAAGGATTATTTTCCTAGGTTTTGTAGTAACTACTGAAGGAGTATTGGCAGACCCCGAGAAAATCAAATCCATAGTTGAGTGGCCTATTCCTAAGAATGTTCATGATGTTCGAAGTTTTCATGGATTAGCTACTTTCTATAGGAGATTTATTTGAGAGTTTAGTATGATTATTATGCCCATTATAGATTGTATGAAGAAAGGAGCATTTGACTTGTCAAAAGAAGCTAATAGGGCTTTTGAAGATATTAAGAATAAAATGACCCAAGCCCCAATTCTAAGGCTACCCGATTTTTTGAAAGTCTTCGAGGTTGCTTGTGATGCCTTAAGGGTTGGACTTGGAGGAGTCATAAGTCAAGAGAATCACCCGGATACTTTCTTTAGCGAGAAATTGAACGATGCTAAGTTAAAATATTTTACTTATGATAAGGAACTATATGCCATGGTTCAAGCACTTAGGTATTGGCAACACTATTTGCTACTGCAAGAGTTCGTACTGTATTCTGATCATGAAGCTCTTAGGTTCCTTAAGTCGCAAAAGAAGTTGAATGCTAGGCACAGAAAATGGGTTGATTATATTCAGGCCTACACTTTTGTTTTAAGATATCAATTGAGTACTGATAATAAAGTTGTGATGCGTTGAGTTAGAGATTTATGCTCTTGAATTGTGTTTGTATTAGAGTAGTCAGATTTGAGAAATTGAAGGATGAGCATGAGAACTGTGATGATTTTGGTGAAATCTATATGGTAGTTAAGCAAGGACCGACTAGTTCATATAGTAAGTACACAATTCAAGATGGGTACCTCTTTAGGGAGAGTAAGCTATGTATTCCAAACACTTCACCTAGAGACTTCTTCATTTAGGAAACACATGCTGGAAGTTTAGCTGGACATTTTGGTAGAGATAAGATAATCTTAGCACTAGAAGACCAATTCTATTAGCCGAGTCTTAAAAGGAATGTTGCTCAAGTTGTAGCTAGATGTAGAACTTGTGTTGTTGCTAAATAGAAAAAGCAGAACACTAGCTTATACACCCCTCTTCATGTACCAGATTATCCATGGCAAGATCTTAGCATGGACTTTGTTCTTGGATTAACTAAGACCTTAAGGAAAAGCGATTCTATATTTGTAGTGGTCGATAGGTTTTCAAAGATGGCACATTTCCTACTTTGTTTCCAAACCTATGATGCTTCTAAGGTAGCCAAGCTATTTCTGAATGTAGTTATAGACTTCATGGTTTACCTAGGATAATAGTTTCTGACAGAGATGTCCGATTCACCAGTTATTTCTGCAAAACACTCTAGCACTTATTAGGGACAAAACTTAAGTTTTCCACATCTTATCACCCTCAAACTAATGGCTAGATGAAAGTTGTGAACTGAAGTTTAAGAAACTTACTGAGAAGCTTAGTTGGAGAGCATACTGCCAATTAGGACCTATTATTGTCTAGAGCTGAATTTGCATATAATAGCTCAGGGAATAGGTCTACGGGAAAAAGTCCGTTTGAAATTGTTCATGTGTACAAACCTAGAAAACCTCTAGACCTCATTCCTTTACCCATGCATGAATGTATATCTGAATCTGCTAAGTCATATGCTAAACATATTCGAGAGTTGCATAAAGAGATAAGTAACAAAATTAATGAAAGCAACAAATCTTATAAACATATGGCTGATACTAAAAGAAGACTCAAGGAATACAATGAAGGAGACTTTATTATGGTTCGATTATGATCTGAACGGTTCCCACCTAGAACCATGAAAAAATTGCATGCCCGTAGTAGTGGACCATAAATAGTAATTAAGAAAATTGGACCTAATGCCTACGTTCTTGAATTGCCATCTGAACTAGGCATTAGCTCTACTTTCAATGTTTCAGACCTTATCGAGTATAGGGAGCCAACATTGATTCCTAGTGAGCCATTTGGACCTAATCCAGTCCTTGAGAGTGAACCAACCCAAGTGTGTCCACCTGCCATACCACCAGCCCAGAGAGACAATATCGAGCAGGTCTTGGATGACAAGATCATCGCAACCTGGAGCAAAGATTACCAGCGATATCTGGTTCATTGGCAAGGATGATCTGAATCTAATTATTCTTGGATTACTAGAGAGGACTCACAGAAAGTTGTCCCTGACTTACTAGAGTATTATAATAGTGGAGTTGACCTGTACTCGACAGGATTGAGTTCCTCCCACCCAGGAAGAATTGGTGCGGGCACCAGGGCTAAAAAAAATTGACAGGTTGAACCCACATCTCTATGGATCACCTATGATTTAAACCCTGAACCCAAACCCTTTTTTTTACAATGTAAATATTTATTTTAAATTCTATTATTTTGGTTTAATTAGGGTAAACCCTTTCTACCAACTATAATTAGGGTTTTTTTTATTTTTTAGCCTTTGGGGCAAAACCCCTTTTACCAAATTATGGTTTATATAAAAACCCCATTTATCGGTTGTGTAAGAACCTATTTTGGGCCAAACCCTATTTACCAGCTTAAGCCATTTTATTTTATTGGTTATGCCTTTTGGTCAATTTGATCAAGTTGGGCTTAAAGTTGGTTATTTGGTTTAGTCATCTGATTTGCTATTCATTGAGTCCATGTAATTAGTTGAGTCATTGAGTCTTGTATTACAAGAGGGGACCCAAGACAACATCCCATGTGCACCTAATTGAAGACCCATGTGACCCCATGTGCTAGCCTAAGTCACAACCTCTTCTTGGTGCCACCTTTTTAAGGATTTGGACATCAACACATGCCATGTTTGGACATGTCTTTGGGACAGCACTGCTTGGCACATCAATCAGGACAAGAGCACATGATATGTCTAAAATTTGTTTGCCATTAAGACAACATGTTTGCCACATCATTTATATCTTGGTCGGCCTATGAGAGAGACTTAATTGCCGCCCCTCCTTTTAAGATAAGTAAGTGTGTAGGACTCTCATCTTTGGTGCCCCTCCTCTCAAATTAATTCATGCCAAAAGTATGAGAAGTCGGCCAAGAATTCCACTTCTTCTTGTCACCCACTTCAAAGAGAATTCCAAGGTATCCATTCACTAAATGAAAGAGGTTCAAAGGTTCTCTACCATAGCATTTCACTCAAATAGGTTGGAAGCTGCTTAAGTCTCAAGAACTCAAGAGTCTCATCAAAACTCTTGAGTCTTCTTCAATCCAGACTGAAGAGTCCACTCACCTGTAGACGTCTACATTATCCAGAATCTAGAGTCCAACAAACAAGGCCAAGTGATGGAGCATCTTGACCCTACATCAAGCCATCTCACCAATCCACCACTTGGGTGCCCACTTTGGATGGGAAGCCTCATGTTGTCACCCACATTGAAAAGAGTCCAGATCATCTCAGCAAACAAAAGTCCAGGCTGCCTAAAGCAGGATCTAGGAGTTGTTAGTCCAAGGGAAAAAAGTCTAGTAGTTGTATCCCTTACACCACTGGTTGGGGGTCTACAAATACCTCTCCAACCCTCTTGTAATTAATCAATTATTATTCATCAATAAGAGTGTTATCTGTCAAGATTTTCTTCCTTTGCTGTGTGCATCACGGGGTGTGAGGCCCTTCCTTTGTTCTACAGAACATCGAGGGGCGGAGGCCCTACCTATCCAGCCGACCAGAAAATCCAAAAACCACCATTTCTAAACCTTCCTTTCCTTTCATTCTTTCTTTTTTCTTTGCTACTTCTTAATTCATGATTTTCATTGTTGAGTGTCACCGGTGATCAGGAGTCAAGATCAGGTATTCTTTCCTCAGAACCGCTTCGCACGGAAGATCGGAGCCCAGGATCGAGTTCTTGAAACCCTATCATGAAGATTTTGAAAGTCCTGTCAGATTCGATTTGGAGGAGCATTTCTTTGTTGGTAAAATCAAAACATATTCCTTTCTTATTATTCTTTGACTCATTGGTAGATAAATTCTAGTTTATGGTGGTTTTTCAACCATGAAGTCCTACTTTCCTAGTTAATTTGAAGGTTTACTTGCGGGTAGATAATTATAACTAGTTTCCTTCGCTATCTCCTTCAGGTGTTCTTTTAAAATATAAAAATAAACAAAAAAATTAGTTTCTATTTTTCTCTACTAATTACTTATTAATATCAGTAGTTTAATTTTAATTATTATCTCGCAACACTATTGATGGCTAGATATGGAACCCAAAGGGTCACGCACATTAGGGAGTTGACCAAGCAAGTCATTCATAATTTAATTAGGGTCATGGGATCCTAATTGTTTAGCTAGATTGCACACTAGCATGTATAGGCTAAACCAATTCCTAACCTAAGTCGATATGGGTCCAGTTGCTTGCTAATTTGATTAACCAATTTAAGAGAGACTTAAATTGGGATATGTCTTAATTAAGACAGCCTTTGTTAGATTTTATCTAACTTTATTTGGACATTTGATGCCACTTGGACTAGAGTCCATGTCGGTTGGGATACTTGGGCGAAAGTTTGCATGCACCAAGGAGGAAGGGGGCGTAGAAAGGACCAAGAGTCCATCTGTAGATGAATCACTCTGGCTAATTCATGTGGACCACTCTTGGAACATATCCCCATAACTCATAGGATTAGTTGACCGGTCAAAACATTGTTTGAATTAGCATGGAGATTACGGGAAGGAACCATGTGCATGAATGGACGCGACCCTTCATTTGGAATGCAGTCTGAGGCAGAGTTGATGCGGGACAAAGATCGGGGATGGATCGTTGGCGAGCGTAGAAGGCACCAGGGATTAGGGTTTGCAAGGAAGAAGAAAGAAGAGGGTGCAGGATTTAGAAAAATTCTGGGGTTCACACAGATTTTCCAAGAAGAACAAGCACATAGAAAAGGGGCTCACATAGATGCCCTAGGGATTACACAGATACCCTGAAAAGAAGGAGAAGGGATCATACAGATACCCTGGGCTCACACAGATGCCCAAATCAGGGATCACATAGAAACCCTGGGAAGAAGGAGAAGGGATCACATAGATACCCTGGGATCACACAGATCCTTCACATAGAACAATAAAAATTTTATTGATCCATCCTTCATCAAAAAAATACAAGAGGGGGTAGGGTATTTATAGATTCACCCCAGGGTACATAACTTGAGAGCTAAAAAACCTTGACTTGTGGGCCAAGAAATCCTGATGGACTTGATCAACAGTAGGCCTATCTCAGACTGGAGCTCTCTCTTGCAGGCTTGGCGGCATGAAGGGCCCAGGTGCATGAAGTCCAGCTCTACTTGATGGGCCTGGTGAATCTCTAGGTCTGCTTACTCTCCTCTTGGATCTTGACATGAATGAAACTTACAGGACTCGATTAGACTCGACTGGACTGAAAATAACTGGACCTGACAAAGTGGACTCAACTGGACTCAATTGTCTCACTGTATTAGAGGACTAATGAACTCAAGTAAAATAAAATAAAATAAACTTTTGGTCCCCATCATTCTCCTGGAGTGGGGAGAACTCGACTCCGTCGAGTCAGACTCAGCATGATTTGATGGAATCGAAACTAATCAAATCAAAGCAGGTGAGGTTCTTCATTTTTTTTCTACCTTTCTTTCTTTCTTTCTTTCTTTCTTTTCTGAATTTTTTTTTATCTTTTTTTCTCTGATTTTTTCTTTTTTTCTTTTTTATTTCTGTACTAAAAATAGTGTAGCTTTGGAAGTCATGTGATGCTGAGATCCGTGCTATTCCAGAAAGCATGCTATTCTAGGAAGCGTGCACTGAAGTCGACAATAGTGAAGGCAATTGCCTTCATGATCATGCGGTTCTTCTCTGGGTGCTTTGACGGGCAAGCAAAGCCAAGGGAAAGTCCCAGATGTGGAGGTCCGATGGGCTTTGCCGGTGACGGGACTGTGGACAAGGACGGCGGAAGACTGGATCTCCGACGGGCTATGGTAGTGCTTGGCAGCAGAGAGCAAGATGGTGAGCGGAGGACACGGACGAGCTGGGGGAGGAGTGAAGGCGGAGAACGGGTGTCGGAGGGCATCGTCATGGCCGGATCTGAGAACCGGGAGCTTGGCGATGATTGGCAATGGCAGAGACAGAGTGCTGCTCTATTTCGGTGGTTGTCGGCATCTGTGAAAGGGGCTAGGTGGATTCGACATTGGTGCTGTGGTTCGGAGGGCTTCTCCACGGTGGCCGTTGACATCGGGTGGATCTGCGACACGGGCATGTGATAGCGAGTGTGTGGCAACCGTGGGTAGTGATCGGGCTTCACGATGGACACGTCACTCTGGTTGCCTGGGGTAGTGCCAGTCGGTGGGAGGAACTTGGCCTTGACATTGTCGATCATTTCCGGGGACTCGACCTCGAGGGTGATGGTATTGCCGGTGAGGGTCTTCACAAAGATCTGCATCTTGGCAGTGGCTCTCCGGTGGTGGAGGTTGGCTGTCGCTTACATTATGGTCTGGGCACCGGAGGGAGGGGGTTGGGGGTTAGGGCATCGGCTACTGGCGGTGAGCAGGAACAGGACATCGACCAGCAAGGGATGGGAGACTTCATGCGATGGAGGCTAAGGAGGGGTTCGGGCATGAACTTCTGGATTGGCGACGGTGGAGGCGTGCTTCTTGGCTGATGGCAGCAGGGGAGAGGGGCTCAGGTGTAGGCCGTTAACGGGCCTCAACGGTTAACCGAGGTTTGAGAAGTCTTGCACAGGAAGATCTGGACACGAGGAAGGATTTGGAGCCGGGAGTAAAAAAGCAAAACCCTAATCCTCTAGCTCTGATACCACTTGATGCGGGATAGAGATCATGGATGGAACGCTGGTGAGCATAGAAATAACCAGGGATTAGGGTTTTCAAGGAAGAAGAAAGAAGAAGGAGCAGGGTTTAGAAAAATACTGGGATTCACACAGATTCCCCAAGAAGAACAAGCATACAGCAAAGGGGCTTACACAAATTCCCTAGGGATCACACATATACCTTGAAAAGAAGGAGAAGGGATCACACAAATACCCTAGGCTCACATAGATGCCCAAATCAGTGATCACACAGAAACACTGGGAAGAAGGAGAAGGGATCACACAGATACCCTGTGATCACACAGATCCTTCACACAGAACAATAGAAATTTTATTCATCCATCCTTCATCAAAAAAATACAAGACAGGGTGGGGTATTTATAGATTCACCCCAGGGTACATAACTTGAGGGCTAAAAAACCTTTACTTGTGGGCCAAGAAACCCTGATGGACTTGATCAACAGTGGGCCTGTCTCGGACTGGAGCTCTCTCTTGCAGGCTTGGCGGCATGAAGGGCCCAGGTGCATGAAGTCCAGCTCTACTTGAGGGGCTTGGTGAATCTCCAGGTCTGCTTACTCTCCTCTTGGATATTGACATGAATAAAACTTACAGGACTCGATTAGACTCGACTGGACTGAAAATAACTAGACCTGACAAAGTGGACTCAACTGGACTCAGTTGTCTCACTTTATTACAGGACTAATGAACTCAAGTACAATAAAATAAAATAAACTTTTGGTCCCCATCAAAAGTCCTTCTACTATCAAGACTCTTCATATTTTCTGATGTTTGGGAATTGAAGAGGCACCTCTTGGCTTCTTAGAGATTGATACTTACCAGGTGGTAAGTGGGAATTAATCCTGGAAAATGAAAGGATGTAGATGTGAGCCTTGGTGCATGAACATACTTATCAGATAAGATATTTTAAACCGGATCACTTCTCTTAGGTCTTGAAAAATTATATCTGATAAGATAGTGACTGGGCATATGACACGCCCCTCTTGAGTCTATAAATAGTGGGTGGTATACTAAGTTTCATATCAGATTTCTATCGGAAGATTTGCTGAGTGTCTCTCTCCCTCCCTCCTCCTTAAGACAAAACTTGTCTTTTTAAGACAAGGTTTATTTTTCCTACTTGGACAAGTCTTAGGTTTTAAGACATAAGCCTAGTGTGTCCTACAGGAGGGATATCCTAGATCCAAGAGTGGATTTGGATAGTACTCTGAGTGCCCTATAGGAGGGTAGGGTGTCCTACAAAGGAGAAAGTCCAGAAGGCTATTAAAAAGAGTCATAGTCAAGCAAGCAACTGTTACAGGAGTTCTTCCTTGGGTCACTTCCTCTGTGGATCACCGTTAGAGGGCTTGCACTTGTGAGCCTAGTGAAAAGGAGTGGAAAACAGCATTCCAGGTATTCTTTATAACCCTTATTAGTGACTTATTAAATGTACATGAATAAGGGGATCTTGGGATTAGGGTTTCAAGCCAATTAGGGTTTTCATGTGTAAATTTTTGAAATATAGTGTACATTTATGCTATAAGTCCCGAAAGAAACCCATCACCAAGTATTGTATGAAATACATAACCATTCTAGGAATCATACAATCATGCAACAGATTATAATGTGTCAAACATATAATCTAAAGCCATACCTCAGTGATGATCACTTTGGATTGCAGCAATCTATGGGATGATTTATGGGTCTACTTGTAAGGAATAAGATCGTGCTCTGTGAGCGATGCATGCGCACCACCTTTATGGGTGGTTCACACCATGTAGCATAGTTTCTTCTCCTTCCTTCGAGGTGCTTGCCTCTTCAGAAACACTGATGGCAACAGTGACTCTTTCTTCAACTCATTGAAGAGTGCAGACTCCTTCAACTTCTTGAAGGGCTGTTGCTGTAGTGGTGCTGGAACGAAGATCCTTAAGAACCCTTTCCCAATGCCCTGTCCCAATCCTTCAACATAAGGTATACACACAGGAATCCCAAAACCCAAGCTCACTCTATCCAGGAGATCAAATCTCGCAATCTCTCAAGGATCAAGCAAGATCTCTATCTCAAAAATTTTCTGGGTAGAGTATCAACCTTGATCCAAATCTGGAGTATGGAATGTTGAACGTGAACCATTCACCTTCTTCAGCCCTACTTTTATAATAGCAGCCCTCAAAGCAATTAAGAGGACACAAGAGAGATTAATGAGTAGTTTGGGGTCTCTTAAGATTCCAAGGAGATTATGAAGTCCTTTGGAATTCAGCAACATCAACAATAACTATTAAAACAATTAAGAGGATACAAGAGAGATTAATGAGTAGCTTGGGGTCTCTTGAGATTCCAGGGAGGTAAATAGAATAATTCCGCTTCCAGTGACCTGGCTTCTTACAGAAGAAGCAATTTGCTTTACTCTTATTAGCCTTTATCCTCTTAGTCTAACTAGGCTGAGCACTTTGCACCTTTTTATTCTTTGTCTTCTTCTTCCCTTTCCTGAAGGGACGACGTCCTGCTCTAGAACCTCCCACCAGATTCACTAACCCCTTGTTGAGGTTGTGGTCTCTCTCATAGGTCTGTAGCAACCCTAACATCTCATGATAGTTTACTGCAGGCCTATTCATTCTGAAATTGTCAAGAAAGACCTAGTAGAAAGGGGACAGAATTCAGTATCGCATCCTTGACGAGCTACTCATGCAAAGGACATCCGAGTTTGCCCAAATGCTCAAATAACTCAATCATGTACATTACATGATCAGTCACTGAAGCTCCATCATGCATACGCGTGTTGTAGATGGTGGAAGAGATCCAATATCTCTCTGTATCATCTGGAGTGCCAAAAGATTCCTTCAATTTTTAAAGAATCTCATCTGGCTGGGCCTCCTCGAACTTGCGACTGAACTCATCATTCATCGTAGCCAACATTATGCAATGCACCGTGGTGCGGTCATAGATCCACCTCTAGTAAGTTTCCCTAATAGCGCCACGAGCATTGGGGGCTGGGATCTCAGGTGTCGGATCCGTTATCACATAGAGGATCCACTCATGCTCCAGGATTATCTTGAGTTTTTGATACCAGCTTTCGAAGTTGGGTCTAGATAGTTTGTCATTATCCAATAATGACCGGAGTGACAAAGTGCTCGACATTATCTAAAAAAGGAGAACAAGACCTATTAGTATATGAATTATTTTAAAAATCCTAAAGACATGGATTTTAGTCTAAATGTTTCTTCCACTATTTTATTTAGATTGGTAGCCTCTATACTCCAATTCGAAGAATAACATTTATCCTTTAGCTAGTATTAGGATCAAATAAACTACATATGAGCCTGACTTTGGCTATCCAACCCAAATGCATCTAAAGGTAGGTACAATATCAATTGCTTCTCCAAGCAATTTCTAGTATTCATTTTGCCCCAAGGATCCTCACGATCGGCTTTTGGGCCTCCTATTGAAGGTCCTGGTTAGGTCCAATCATTAACATGATCAAATTCAATGCTTCTAACTAACCCATGATCAAGCCCGACTTTAGCCGGCCCACCTGACCATGTATTAAGATAGTCGCATTGAGCCATCATATGTTGAATGGCAATCCCACTTCCCTGATGACCATCCATTCTTTGGAACTGCCGATGATCACCCAACTTATGGACTCATTGCCAATCCAACTTAATGAAAGGCTAAGACTTAGGCTATCACATAACTTAATCTTTTTATGGACCTAATAATTTAAAGGATTTTAATTTTGTGACATTTGAAATGAAGACATGGACCTTGATCAAGAAAACTCCCACCATACACTTAAAGGGTTTCTAGATCAATTTGGTCCATGGGCACCTATAAACTAGTCAGACCGATTAACCTTAGTTAACATGGATCAACTCAAATCAATAAATAATCTAATCAAATCTGATTCACCATATTTGCCAGGTAAGCCTCTTGCCTTAGAGACCAACCATGAGTTGACAAGGTAAGAGTTTGCCCCAATGAACCTTGATCACACTATCAAACTTACCGTAGACACTAAGTGGTTTACCAGACTCAATCAGACTAACCTAAAGACCCAGGCTCACGACGAAGCCATGAATCATGTCCATTTAGATGTATGAACTGATCTAATTAACTATTAGAGAGATCTATAGAAGAGAGACCTAATATTACTTTTGATTAGTCTTTTCTCTATTTAATCCATTCATCTAAACCAAGGTCTAACACATTTAAGGACCCAATTCTAGCTAACCCAATCAACTCATGGTTTATCAATCATGACTTAGGATTAGAATCATATCCTAAATCTTAAAAATATACAACTTAATTCCTAATTAAGTGTATCACATCAGTTGAAACATTTTCAAAGTCAAGTGAAATAATTTCACAAAAATTTGAAGCTTAAAATTACGGTTTGATAATTTTCTGGTCGAGTCAGCTCTTCTGCTCCAGTCAGCTCTTCCAGGATGCACGTTTCTGGTCGAGTTAGCTCTTCTGCTCGAGTTAGCTCTTCTAGAACACATACTTCTAGTCGAGTCAGCTCTTCTGCTCAAGTTAGTTATTCCAAAACATAGATTTCTGGTCAAGTCAGCTCTTCAGCTCTTCCAAAACATAGATTTCTTGTCAAGTCAGGTCATCTAGAACATAGATTTCTAGACGAGGCAGCTCTTCTGCTTAAGTCAGCTCTTCTAGAACACAGCAACATCAAATTTCAGTCATTTTCACTTGAACTTTTCAAAGTTTTAGATCAAACATCTTTTAGATCTCATCTAAACATAGTTATGATCTGTTAACCATAGATTAAAACAATTTTAATCCATCAAATTCCTTCAATTTCTTCTTCATAAGGTCGTGATGCAGTGGCACCCCTACACGTCATAGGAGAACCCCTTGGAATGGGAAGAGATGGTCTTTAAACCATGCTTCTCTTTTATGACCGAACGGCCATGGCGAATCCACCTTAATCCAAGTACTTTGTGAAGCAAATAATATGATTTCATATAAAACATATTAAACTAGATATGCATCCATCCTGGCTCTGATACCACTATTGGAGAACCTAAGGAAAAGGGCATCATGCTCGGCATGCCCCAAGACATGCAATTCAAAACCTTTTTAAATGAAATGACACAGCAGATGAAGACCAACCATTTATCTACGTATGTTAATATAATTAACACAGGTTCCCTATGCAAATCTTGATGCATCTAGAGTAATGTAAATATAAAATCATCTAGGCATTGTATGAAATACATAACCATTCTAGGAATCATAAAATCATGCTGCAGATTATAATGTATCAAACACATAATCTAAAAGCCATACCTTAGTGACGATCACTTGAGACTACAGCAATCTATGGGAAGAGCTCCGGGTCTACCTACAAGGACCAAGATCGTACTCTACGAGCGATGCATGTGCACCGCCTCTACGGGTGGTTCACACCATGTAGCGTGGTTTCTTCTCCTTCCTTCGAGGTGCTAGCCTCACCAGAAATACTGATGGAAGAAGCGACTCTTTCCTCAACTCCTTGAAGATGTGCAGACTCCTTCAACTCCATGAAGGGCTATTACTGTAGTGGTGCTGGAACGAGGATTCTTGAGAACCCTTTCCCAATGCTTTGTCAAAAACCTTCAACAGAAGGTATACACATAGGAATCCCAAAACCCAAGCTCACTCTATCCCGGAGATCAAATCTTGCAATCTCTCCTGGATCAAGCAAGATCTTTATCTTAAAAATTTTTGGGCAGAGTCTCAACCTTGATCCAAATTTGGAGTGTGGAATGTTGAACATGAACCATTCACCTTCTTCAGCCCTGCTTTTATAATAGCAGCCCTCAAAACAATTAAGAGGACACAAGAGAGATTAATGTGCAGTTTGGGGTCTCTTAAGATTTCAGGGAGGTTATGAAGTCCTTTGGAATTCAACAATAGAAACTATTAAAACTCGAAATGCCCAGCATTAAATCCCATAACCATTATAGCATTTAATGAAGCATTCTCGAATTTTAACAGTCCATCAGACAAGTCGACTCGACCATTGGAGTCGACTCGACTCAAGTCGACTCATCTAGATGAGTCCGCTCGAACACAGGTTTGACAACACCTTGTTAAACAAGTTCGGAATGATTTTCAATTATTCGCATGCCAGCAAAGTAAGAAGAAACCCTCGATGTGTGATGCCATAGGTTTAAACACTAAACCGGTAGCATGGAAACATTTTCAATACCAGCCAAAGTCACCATCTAGCAGTGACACCCGATGTTTGGATAAGTTGAAGGTTGCAGAACAATATGAACCTATCGAATATGGAATATCAATGAACTTATTTTTTTAATATTCTAATGCTCTAGATTGCTTAGGGTTAAACTGCCCAACCCTAATTAGATGTTCTCAATATGCCTTAAATAAAGAATCTATATAACACCTTACAAGGAATGCCCTGGCCAAGGTCTTTCTCAATTGAGGCATATTAAGCATTCAATCCAAACCATTTGGAGAGATCAATCATATCTTGATCCTACTACCGCTATACAAGTACTTGATTGTTCTCAGCAACCTTCCATCACCAGATTAGAAATCCGGGTAGTCCAGCACCTAAGCACAGTGAGTTGCTTACAAGCTACTATAGTGATCTCAAGTCAGAGGAATAATTCATGTCCATATTCTAATACAAGACTCCTCTTCGGTAGAAAGAGAATCTCACATGAGAGTCACATTCAGTGAAGTGTCAAACACAACACCTGATGTCATACCAACATCTCCATGCTACTTGGTTAAGAGGACAACCAATAGATATGATATCAATGATCTATTCTCGATACACCATCATCCTAAAATAATGTATCATTTGGTCGCAAACTAGTTTATGAATTATACGACGCATCCTCTCTACATCGCATACAAGGTAGCTCAAAGGATATCATCATACAAGAGTTCAATTAGGAAAATAACATGTGATGAACAACCAGAATAAACCTTTTATTCAATTCAATAATTCATATACATATACATGAGTCCCACAACCATCTACAGCCTAGATGATTGGCTTTGAAATATAATTCCCAACAATGATGAAATAAAATGCCTTTTATTAATATCATACTTGAGTTGGTAAGATTTTACTGATAAGTCCCTATTTCATAAAAAATATGATTGACTTTTAGAACACTTATTCTTTCAGTTACTGGGTACAGTCAAGTACTTGTTAAGTCAATGGTGAGTTAAGATGAAATTAAGCACTACAAGATATTAGAGACAATGCTCTACTATGTTTCAATATAATAAGACCTTGGCCAGGAAAATTCTTGTGAAGAGTCACAGGATTTAGCAGGTTAAGATATATTTGGATGCATTATTCCAAGTTGATAGTTGACTCTGAAATCATTCTAAGCATTAAGGTCAAAGAGTTGAATTATACATAAACCATATGCCCAAATTCTTGAATGTTGCTTTGTGAACATTCGACCAATCCAGACATCGAGCACCATTGCTAGATGGTTGTATTAATTAGTTCAGGAATTAGTTCCTGCACTACAGGCTTAGTATTTAAACCTATGGGATAATACATAATAAATGTTTCTGACTGATCATGATGGCTGACTAATGAATAAAAATCGTTCAATGATAAAATTATAAATATGATGAACAATAAACCCTATATAAATTTTATAAATTAATAATTAAGTAACTATTAATTAATTATAAGAGAATTAATTAATAATTAGATTATTAATTAACTCAATTTAATTGAGTGAATAAGTTTAGGTCAAGTCTAATTGAATTAGGTTCAATTAGAATTTACCCGATTAAGTTATTTGATGACCTATTCACTAAGTATATCTAATTATGGTTAGATTCAGGCTTGGGCCCAGTTTGTTTTAGATTTAATTAGAATTTAAATAAGACAAATTAGAATCTAATTGGATTGAGTCCAAGTTAGTTAAATTAGTTATAACTAAATTAATTTTGGTTCATAACTAATTTTGGTTAAAGCTTAGTCAAACCCTTATTTAGCCCAAGTATGTTTCCTATTGGATTTCTCCATACCAATTATTGGAATACATTCATGAAAAATTCATTCCAAACATGTTTTCACAAACTCCCTCCTTTCTTATCTAATTTGGATTAATTAAGGATGAGTTTTAAATTTAAATGAGAGGAGTTTAACTGGGAATCAAAGTCTTTATTTTATCCTAACTCAACTTAGTCTTAAACTCTCAAAAACTTATCTATTTTTATCACCGATTTTTTAATGAATTTTCCATGAAGAAAACCATTTCTTTTCATCCTCCCTCATTCTCATTTAAATTAGGATTGGTTTAAATTAAATTTGAATTGATTTAAATTTAATTGGAGGAGTTCTTTTAGGAATAGAACACCCAGTCCTATTCAAATAGTATTACATTATTCTAATCTATCCCTCCTCTAATCAATGAGATTTTACTTTAAATTTTTGTCATATATATATATCATTAAGATAGTAATTTCCACAAAAAATCTAAAGTGAAATTACAATGAAAATAAGAGGAATGGGACATGAATTTTGGATGGGTGTGAGAGACCTTCTTGGGTGCTAGGGTTAAAGGAAGAAGAAAAAGAAGAAAAAAATATTAAAAGGGGTTTCTTAATTTTGGTTTCCTTTCTCTTAGATCTAGACCCATTGATGCAGGATGACTCTAAGATTGCTAATCATGCAAGAAAAATAGTAAACTAATTTTTTTATGATTTTTATAATTTAGGTTTGTAGGCTAAATTCTCAAATAAAAGTAAGAACTAGCAAGAAGAATAGCAATGCATAGAATCATCATGATCGCAAAGAACTCATGCAAGATAATAAGTAGCCAAGACCCGGAGTTGAGAAACTCTAGGTTTATGATAGCTTATCTTATCAAATCAAAAATTAAAAGAAGGGAAGGATGTTATCAATCAGTGATTTGAAGAAATTCCGATGAAGAGGTCACACAACACTCTGATTGGAGTCTGGATGATGAAGCTCGGTTCCCCTGATTAGATGGCTGATTTGGGCAATCCCGGAGGTAAGGAAAGCCTCCTCTAGGGAGGTAAAACACCTCGAGGATCCTCCAAAATGTCAAGGGTCCATCAAAATAGCAAGTAAGAAAGAGAAAGGAAACAAGGTTTAGAAGGAATCAAGTTAGGGATTAGAAGCTGGGCAGTTTGAAGCTTATTGAAGATCTCCCTGTTTGGCGGCTTAGGGCACTCTTTCTTGGACGTGTGAAGGCTTGGATGGCAGTGAGTTAGGGCATGGAAGGATGCTAGGGTAGCAAGGAATTCGGCCAAGTACAAGAATATAAACCAAAGAACTCAAAAAAGTAATACACAACTTCGCAAGCTCAAATAAATTTACCAGGATTTTGATATCATGAATAAAATTTGATTAAAAGAGGGAAAGGGGTGGCACATTTATAGAGTTCCCATGCCCTCTCCTAACTAGGGTTACACATAGGTTAACAAGCCTTTTCCTAGTTAGATTACATGTCCTTTCCTAGCTAGGTAAGAATTACAAAGCTTAAAAGAACTAGGAATCCTAACTAGGTTAGACTAGTCTTCTCCTTCACACTTAAGGACACCTCCATTTGAGCTTTGACTTGGTCAACCCTTCAAGGATGCCTAGGGGGGCATGTTGGGCTTCTAGGGGCAGCAAGGGGCTAGCCCAAAGGAGCTTGGCGCATGGGCTTCGGCCTCCTGGAAGCTGGGGTGGCCTGGTAGCAAGAATATTTCATAGAATCTTGCTTCTTTAGGGCTTGGGCTTGGTGCCTGAGCTTGATTTTCTTGGGCTGGGATGTAGGTGGACCTCTAGAATCATGGATGCCCTAGTTTACAAATATTCACTGGCATCTGAAGAGGAATTTGGGCATCTAGAAGATTTCTGGAAAGAATCAGTGTTTCTGGAAGTATCTTGGATCATGGGTTGTCACACAAAATCCAATGGACTAATGTAGTGGCCTCTGACTCCTGGATGTGGCTTGGTGGAACTCCAAAATAGGGTAACCTCCTTTCTTACACAAAAATTGGGCTCATACTTGACTCATAACTGATGTACAGGACTTAAAACTGGACTAAGTTGAGGGTTGAGACAAATCAACAACCTTAACTAATTTCAGGAGTCAGTCTTAATTGATTACAAAATTTTCAAAATTTGACACTTGACTAATTAAACCATATGGGATCCAGTGATCTGTGTCTCATCTTGATGTCACCACCAATTCTCCCGAGGTGGGAGGAACTCGACCCCATCGAGTGTGGATCAATTTGGCTCAAGGAGGGTCTGGGTTGAGGTGCTACAGATCCGCACCAGTGTTCCACAAGTCCTCAGATTCTAGCTGACCTTGCCACCGGACCAAGTATCACTGACAGTCTCTATCCTAGGTACCGATAGCTTGATCTCTCAGAGCTCTCTCAATCTTTACCTCACCAAAAGGCCAAATTATATGTAGTCACTCTGGGGTGGGTTCTCTCTCAAAAAAATGGGAGTGGCTCAAGGGGCTCACTGGGTATCACTGCTGGTTCCCTAGACTTTACAAAGTCTAAGATGATGAAAGTGGAGCTAATACCCAAATCAGGTAATATCTCAGGCACATAGGCATTGGGTCCACTATGATTCATTATTTTGGATGGGCCAGTTTTGCGAGCAGAAAATTCCTTTACAGTCACATATTCCTTTGCATAAAAATCTTTATCTTTCCTTTGAGAATTAGCCAAGTTGTCATTTAGTTCATTACCTAGGTTCAGCTTTTGACTAATTTCTATATGCGTATGCTGCGCAAAGGTAAGTGCAGGTGCAGATAGATGATTCAAGGTTGTAAATTTATTGGACTCAAAAATAATACCAAAAGACTTGACTAGACCTTCTTATCAAAGTAAATTTTATTGAACTCTATGGGACAAAACCTAATAGACTATAGACTTTCTACATTTGACCCTAGCATGGCATGCACAAGAAAATTTACTATGGACTTCTAGCAAATGCCATAGGGTTTTCCAGAAGTAAAATGCAAACATGACATGCTCAATGAATGAATGTAAGATGCAAACTCCTATAAAATGTAACCTAAGAATAAAAATGGAAGAAGTTTCATGAAATGGTAGAAAATAAGAGGTGGGTTTAGGGTTAGTCTGGAAAGATGAGAAATAAGGAGATGGTTCAGGGTTAATCAGAAAAAGTAGAATACTAGAAGGGGTTTCAAGGATGAGTCATAGACTAATGAGATTGACCTTATGGGTTTGAGGTAGTCCTACAGGGTTTGTAGTATGGAAGAGTGGGTCACTAATCTCAAGGAAGAGGTCATTAATGGGGACTACAGGATGGGATTCTTCTTGAGGATACTGATAAGCCGAATCCTTAATAAAGTCTTCGGGTTCAAGAAATTTAGGACTGGGCTCTAAACTTGGGCTTTCATCTAGTGGCTCCTCAAGTAAAACTCTAATAGCAGTATCAGGGTTCTCTTCGTCTAACTGCTCTTCCACTACAAGTTCAGCTTGGGTGCGGTCAGGTTCAACTAATGTTGGGTGTCTTCTATGTGGGTATGGTCATGGTTAACTGATTCTAGGGTAGCTTCTATAGGGAACTCCTCTTCTTCCTCCTCATACTCGTTCACTAGGCTCTCATCAGCTTCATATATTTCCTCTTCAAGGTCATCCTGGTGGACCAATGGGGTGGTAAGAGGGGTTGACTAAGAAAAAATGGACCAATTCTAGGCTCACAGCTAGGGGTATTAATCCTATAGAGTTCAAGTAGACTAAGGGAAAGCTGATTGGCACTAGGGTGATTCCTATGGTCTACGGGTTCCTGGGATCTATAGGGTAAGGGTTTAGCTCTATGGGTCTTGCCTAGGGTTTCTAACAAATCTCCTACTTGGTCAAAACTATGGATTTCTTGATTACTTGATTGGATTAGTTGGTTAAGCTTATGGTTCAATTGGTTTTGGGCTTGGGTTAATCGGGTTATTTGGTCATGGGTTTGGTCAAGCTTAGTATTGGATTGGTCAAACCTACGGTCTATTTGGGCAAGCTGGGCTTGGGTTTGGATATTGGCTTGGTTCATTTGGTCCTGTTTGAGGTTCATCTGGTTCATCTGTGTATTCACTTGGTTCATCTGTTCACTCATGGCTCTTATAAGGGCTTCTAGATTGGGTTCCATGGTTGAGCTAGGTTGGGGTCTAAACTTCTGGTATTAGGTTCCTCATCTAGTGGTCATGCAACAAATAATCAATCAAAATGGAATGGTGTAGCCAAGCATGCAAAAAGAAAAAAGGCTAGTACAATCTAGGGTTTCATAGACCTAGAGCCAAAACTGGGTGGGTAAGCTCAACTTACACCTAACCCAGTAGCTAATCCTTCCACTAGCCAAGTAGGGGGTGGGAGTGTGGGAGGCCCCCCTGCTTTCGCAGGGACTCAATTAAAAACCACAACATGACTTAGGTCATTTGACTCAGGACCCTCAACCTTAGACACAAGATTTCAGTAATAGCCACAGGATTAAATATACTAGTTGGCCCACACAGCTAAGACCCAGCCTGATGGTGTCACCTAGCCCTCTACGACAAATTAAGTCAAATCAATTTTAATTAAGGCTTGGGTGGAAATGCTGGGTGGTTGTTTTGGGCCCAAGATAGGTTATGACCTCCTGCCCTGATGTTATATTGATTACCTTTAAGATTAGATTAAAAGATGATGAACATTCAATGGTCCTGATGCAATCTAATACAATTAGAAAAAAAAATAATTTTTAATTAATTTATGAGATGTCAAGTTAAGTTTAAGTTTACTAGGGTTAGCAAACAAAGTTTGGCTTAGGATTGACGGGTTTGGAAGTTGATTAGGTTTGAGTTAGTCAAGTGCAAAATCAACAGAAATCAAGGACTTAGGTTTTCAGATGATGAAAAATTTGATATAGTTACCGATACATAAAAAAATCAAAAAACTTCTATAACAAAGGATGGATGGTGATAATGATATCTACCAAATTTCATATAGAACAAAAATCATATGATGATGCAAATCCTAGGGTTTTTGGACTGCTACAAAAATTTTCAGGACTCTGTTAGGGTTTCTAATATGCTAAATTTTAATGATTTAGAATTTCTATAAAATTAATTAAAAAGTTTGATAAAATAGAGGACATGACAGAGAACAATTCAACCAAATTTCACAGAAAAATAAAATTCCTAGATGGTAGAAATCATATGCAAAATAGACACCTAATTTAGTGGACAGGATGCAGAATTTAGGATTTGTGAATGCAAAGAAGATAAAAACTATCGTAAACCTGCTCTGATACAAAACTAATGCAGGACGACTATAAGATTGCTAATCATACAGGAAAAATAGTAAACTAATTTTTTTGTGATTTTTATAATTTCGGTTTGTAGGCTAAATTCCCAAGTAAAAGTAAGAACTAGCAAGAAGAATAGCAATGCAAAGAATCACCATGATCGCAAAGAACACATGCAAGATAATAAGTAGCCAGGACCCGAGAGTTGAGAAACTCCTATTGTAGGATAGCTTATCTTCATCAAATTAGAAATTAAAAGAAGGAAAGGATGTTACCAATCAGTGATTTGAAGAACTTCTGATGAAGAGATCACACAGCACTCTAATTGGAGTCAGAATGATGAATCTCGATTCTCCTGATTAGATAGCTGATTTGGGCAGTCCCGGAGGTAAGGAAAGCCTCCTCTAGGGAGGTGAAACACCTTGAGGATCCTGCAAAATGTCAAGGGTCAATCAAAACAGCAAGTAAAAAAGAAAAAGTAAACTAGGTTTAGAAGGAATCAGGTTAGGGATTAGAAGCTAGGATGTCTGAAGCTTGTTGAAGATCTCCCTGCTTAGCAGCCTAGGGCAATTTTTCTTGGATGTGTGAAGCCTTGGATGGTAGTAAGTTAGGGCATGGAAGGATGCTAGGGCAGAAAGGAATTCAGCCAAGCACAAGAACACAAACCAAAGAACTCAAAAAAGTAACACACAAGCTCGTAAGCTCAAATAAATTTACCAGGGTTTTGATATCATGAATAAAAGTTGATTACAAGATGAGGAGGGGTGGGGTATTTATAGAGTTCCCATGCCCTCTCTTAACTAGGGTTACACATAGGTTAACAAGCTTTTTCCTAGTTAGATTACATGTCCTTTCCTAGCTAGGTTAGAATTACAAAGCTTAAAAGAACTAGGAATCCTAACTAGGTTAGACTGTTCTTCTCCTTCTCACTTAAGGACACCTCCCTTTGAGCTTTAACTTGTTCAACCCTTCAAGGATGCCTACGGGGCATGTTGGGCTTCTAGAGGCAACAAGGGGTTGGCCCACTGGGGCTTGGTGCATTGGCTTGGGCCTCTTGGAAGCTGGGGTGGCCTAGTAGCCTGGTAGTAGGAATATTCCATGGAATCTTGCTTCTTTAGGGCTTGGACTTGTTGCGTGAGCTTGATTTCCTTGGGCTTGGATGTAGGTGGACCTCTGGAATCATGGATGCCCTAGTTTAGGAATATTCTCTGGCTTCTGGGAAGGAATCTGTGCATCTAGAGGACATATGGAAAGAATCAAGGTTTCTGGAAGCATCTTGGATCCTAGGTTGTCACACAAAATCCAATGGGCTGATGTAGTGACCTCTGACTCCTTGATGTGGCCTAGTGGAACTCCAAAATAGAGTAACCTCCTCTCTTGTGCAAAAATTGGGCTCATACTGGACTCATAACTGATGTACAGGACTCAAAACTGGACTAAGTTGAGGATTGAGACAAATCAACTAACCTCAAATTATTACAGAACTCAATCTTAATTGATTACAAAATTTTCAAAAATTTGATACATGACTAATTAAACCATAAGGGATCCAGTGATCTATGTCTGATCTTTGTGTCACCACCACCTATTCATCATCTTCTTGGATTTCTTGGGAGGCTCAAGAAAGTACAAGAAATATTTTATTTTTAGCCATTCAGTGGCCTTCATATAGATCTAGCAATCCAAGAGGTTGATCGTGTCAAAGCTTCATGTGGATGATTTGTAGAGGTTGGACATCCTATGCAGCTATAAAGCAATATGGAGAGCCCATACCACTTGCCATCAGAAGCAGTGATCATCGACCCATGATAAGGTATGAAATTTGATTTTATATTATTTATAGATTACATCTACTGCATGCATTGGATAGATAGATGCATGCTAATTTTATCTTCTACTACATATCATGTTATGATCCTACTTAGAATTTATTAAAATTATTTTAAATATATATATATTATTTAAAATAATTTTAAAATATATATTCTTCTGCTATGAATTATTAAAAAATCTATGTATGAAATCCTAGGCTTTTTTTCCAACATAAAGATCTAGAGAAATAAATCTAAGAGGATGCTTGGCTTATCCCAAACCTAGTATACTGACTAAGTATTGAAAAGGCTCAACATAGAGAGAAGTAAAAGGGGTTACTGGTCCATGAGTCAAGGTATACATCTCTGTTGCCCAGTAAGCAATCCAAGAGGGGGGATAAATTGGGTTTCTAAAAATAATTGCAAGTGTATGAACCAATTCAATAAACAATTTAAGTGTAATGAGATGCAAGAGTAATGCACTCTTAAAGAGTATGCAGCAAAAATTTAAATGCAAAAAATGTAAGAGCAAAAGAGAGACAAACAATCACAAACACAATCCAAGTATAGTGGTTCGGTGCTTTTCAATGCACCTAAATCCACTCCCCAAGGTCCAATTAAAAATTCATTAAAATCTCTACTGATTATAGCCAATTAGTTTTTCGGGCTCACTAATCAAAATCCCTTTTGGTTTTTACAAGGCTCACCAAATGAAACCTCTTGGTTTACTAAGGCTAACCAATAACCTCCTTGGCTTTCAACTAGGCTTACCAAAAATCTTCTTGGTTTTCAAAGGCTAACCAATAACCTCCTTGGTTCTCAAAAGCTAACCAAAAACCTCCTTGGTTTTTTAATAGGCTAACCAAAATCCTTTACAAGAAAGATAGAGTCAAAGTAAAGCAACAAGAAAAGCTTTCTTAATAAAAGTAGATATCTCTTTGAAGCTTGAAGGAATTGCTTGTCTTGAACTTGATGAAGCCTCAATCAATGCTTAAGGGTGTTGGACTTGAATGCTCTTGAAGGCTTTGAATGTTTTGAGACTTCTTCTTGCTTGAAGGTAGTTTCTCTTAATGAATATTAATGAATACTCTTGCTTTCACTCTTTTTGTTATTCTCTTTTCATTTTCTTATGTTTTAATTTGATTTGAATCACTTAAATACCATCCCAAGGCCTCAAATCAGTTTATGATCATTAGACATGAAAAGCTAGCCATTGGAAGCCAAGAGGGCCGAGTTCTGCATTTGAAAAACTAGCCGTTACTGTTCTCAGAACTCCAAGTGTCAACACTTCAAGCTATGAGTTGACACTTAGGGTTGATACTTAAGTTCCATTAGTCAACACCTAGTTCAAAATTCTTCATTGAGGCCCTCTGGAAATCTCAAGTGAGTCGACACTTCTTCAGGTGAGTCGACACTTGAGTCGACACTTGATATCCATGAGTCGACACCTCAGGCAAGTCTTCGATTTCAACAAGTTCTGTAAGAAATTTTTCTCAGGTGATGAGTCAATCCTTGAGTTGATACATGAGTCGACACTTCAATCGTGCCATCTAAAACTTTTTCTGCATGCTGGCTTGAGTTGACACTTGCACTGTCATGATTCGACAATTGATTAGAGAGTTGACACTTACTGAGAATTCTTCAAAAAAAATACTGAAGCTCTGCTGAAGCCTCTTTGTGCTGAACTCTTTATGTCCTTTCAAGAAATCTTCAAGTACTTAAGTCCATTTTAACTGATCTTTCATTCAAAGAAGGGGCTCCTTCATCATTTGACAGGCATTCCATTTTTGTTGAATTGAAGAGTACCTTTTTCAATTTAACACACTTTAAGGAATAGTTAATACTCAACTTATACTTAAGCATTTTATTTATCATCAAAATCAATAACGGAGTCAACAATCTTCCCCTTTTTGATGATGACAAAACGTTTAAGTATAATTCTTATAATAAGATTTTAAAAGAATTTTCAATTGATTTAAAGCTTATTGCCATTTGCATTAGAGTAAAAGAAAGATAGACATTTAAGACTAAATGTATATCAAAGTTATGAGAAATATGAGAGCTAAAAATTTTATGAAACAAGATAGTTCAAATACGAATTAGAGATTAAACATGCTTCAAGAAAAGGAAATTCAGCATATAACATATAGAGAATGTAATTAAAAAGGAATCTTTAAAAAAATAGATTGAAGAGTATAGATACTCCCCCTCAAAAGATGATTCGAAAAATTGACTTTCAAAGATCTTTCATAATCGAAAAGCTGAATTTAAAGTCTTTGTAAGAAAATTTATCAAAGGATTGTTTTCCCTCACTCATTGCTCTTTTCTTTTTACTCTCATTTTTCTCTAACAACCACAAACTGATTTTCATTTTATTCTCAGACTTATCTCTTTTATCTTCTTCACTCAAACTTATCTCTTACATATTTATCTCCCCCTTTATCTTTTACTTATCTCTCCCCCTTTTTGTCATCATTAAAAAAAAAAAGAGAGGAAGGAAGGGAATGAAGGAAAAATAACAAAAATAAAACATTTCAAACATGTCAATCATTCATTCACAATAGATAATATCCAAAAATAAAATATTGAAGTGAAGTTTCATTCATTCATGAGAATTTACATTTCATACAAGAACAAGTTTGATACAATAAAATGAAATAACCAGAAAATGCATACAAGAGTGCTGAAATATAAACTATCTAAACATAAAGACTGTCCTAAGTAGATTCCTCATCATCTAAGGATCTAATCTCGATCAGTTCGGTATCACTAAAAGAACGAGATTGAGGCCACATAGGTTAAAGATTAGATAGTCAAGTCCTAGTTGGTCTCAATACATCATGACAACCTCGTCCTTTGTATCTAAAATAGGCTCTACCTCTAGCTGGTGCAGAAGAGGTAGAAGCTACATCAGTAGCAAGAGATGAACGGATCAGAGTGGCTATATCAAAAATAGTAGGAAGGAGAGTATGGTCAATGATAGGACCAGAGTCAAGTCAATGGAAACCAGGGATATAAAATCCTAGTTCCCAGATAAGGGAAGATGTATGCAATAGGGGAGAATGAATGATAGGTGTATCAGAAGCTGAAGGTATGACAGGAGTAGGTGCAGGAATGGAAGTATGATCATCAGGTTTGGATAAAAAAGTGGGTAAAATAGGAGTCTGGAAAGATGAATTGATGGATCAAGAATGGAACTCCTAGAAAGGTCAACTGCAGTCTCCGGTACTGGCTCTATCATCAGATCTGCAATGTCAAACTCTCTAAAGTCAAACTGATCAACTATCTCATCAACATCTATATCAAGTCCTGGAGCAGGTGGTGCTGGAGCTGAATCACTGGAGGAGAAGGAGTTGGTGCCCTGCCTGAAGAAGGTCTACCCAAGGCAGACAAAATGGCAAAGATTCCATCACTTAGTCCTCTATGGCTCTCCCTCAACTCTATATGAATCCTGTCGACTCGCTGATGAATGATCATCACCTCAGTCTCAATAAGAGCGATCCTATCCTTCAGACTCTTTAAAACTTTAGGGATATCTATCTATCCTGGCTCAGGTTGAGGAGCTCTGGCTATGCTGAAGGCTCAATTATTGTCTCAAATGTCTCTCTATGAACCTTAGATGGCCCTGCCTATCCATAAAAGATGCACTCCTCCTCCACTATATCCTCATCTCTGTCAATGGCCTGACTAGATATGCATCGTCTCCACTGGCCTCTAACAAGCTAATACCCCATCTGGTGCAATGATCTCATATCATAGACATCAGTGTGCAGTAGCTGCCAGTAGGGCTCATCATCCATGACTACTCTATAAGCTCTGAATAGTAGTGTCAAACCCATCCCATAGGGTAGACACAATCTCTAGCTGATCGATGCCTCAGTCAATTGATGTACCATAAGTACTGGGAGGCATATTGGCATGTGCTATAGTAGGGCAACCATCATTAAAAACCTCACTCTGTGATGAAGTCAAAATGGCTGGTCTTTGGTAGAAGAATCCGGGCTACTATATGATGCAGCAACCTCATCTCAGGCCTCAGCCTCGAAACTACTATAGCGGCTCCCTCAGGTAAATTATCTATCTTGAAAATACAACGAAGACCACTGACTCTGTCCACTAAGCTGTCCACAACAAATCCTTTCATGGGTATGTCCCATACTCTGCTCAGAATCTCTGTGGATACTGGGACATCTCTACCTTGAACCTGAGCAATCCATCCATCTCTCCCTCGGGTGAGTGAACCATAGAACTCTCGAATCAAACCCGAATAGAATCTCACTATCAAGGAGCAAAATGGTGCCAGTCCTGCATCCCTGAGCCACTGGCCTATCCTAAACTACTACTGATCAATGAAGTCAAAGTCCACATGACATCCCCCAATGATGGTCTTCAATCCCATCCGACTGGCTACAGGAAAGAGAGGTCTAACAAGAACATCAGGTGCATCGACTACTCTGACCTCATGCCTTGCTTTGGTTCTCCTTTCTTCTTCTTGATTGGATGGTCTTGGACACCGAACAACTTGCTTCCTAGGCCCCATTTCAAAGATACAAATTGGAAATGCAAGAGGAAAAGAAACCTAGGGTTTTTACAATGCAAAATCAATGAAAATAGGGTGAGGAACGGTAGAAACCAAACACAAACCATCCCAAATGAAGATTCAAGCAATTTGGAGTTGAAATATGGAGGGAAGAAGTTGTTGGAATATAATTAGGGATGAGTCGACTCGATTTGGAAGGAAAAAGATGAAGAAAATACTTTGTTTTCTTGTTTTCATCTCGGTCTGTCACCGTTCAAGTGTCGACTCACAACATAGAGTCAAGTGTCAATACTTCTAGGTGTCAACACTTCTAGGTGTCGACACTTCGACTTAAAACCAAATAAAATAGAAAAAAGAGCATTGATCAAAATGAATAGAATTTCAATGGAGTTCAGAAGAATTAAGCATGAATAATATGTAATTTTGATCAAACAAGAGTTCAAGATGTAAAGAGATGGAAGTTTTCAAACAAAAGAGTTGATGACCCCAAGTTCTCTTCTAATCACACTAAACTAATCTTCTTCGAGAGGCTTAGTCAATATGTCAGCTAGTTATATTTCAGTACTAACAAATTCAAGCATGATATCATTATTTTCAACATGATTTCTAATAAAATGATGCCTAATTTTAATATGCTTACTTCTAGAGTGCTGAACAGGATTTTTAGTTAAATTTATAGACTAGTATTATCATATCTTATGGATGTCTTAATTAGTTTGATTCCAAAATCTTTAAGTTATTGCTTAATCTACAAGATTTGAGCACAACAACTTCCTGCTGCAATATACTCAGCCTCAACTATGGATAGTGCAACTGAAGTTTGTTTCTTGCTAAACCAGGAGATTAAGATAATTTCAAGAAATTGGTAAGTTCCACTAGTACTTTTTCTATCAAGTTTACATCCAGCAAAATCAGTATCAGAATATTCAATTAAATCAATAGATGAATCTCTAGATTACCATAAACCAATATCAATTATACCAGATAAGTATTTAAGTATGCGCTTAATAGCTAACAGATGAGATTCTTTAGGATTAGACTGATATCTAGCACACATATAGACACTAAACATGATATCTGGTCTACTAGCAGTCAAATATAATAAGGAGCCAATCATTCCTCTATATAATTTTTGATCAATAGATTTACCATGTTCATCTTTATCAAGTTTACAAGAGGGGATCAAAGGGGTACCTATTGACTTGGTAGTCTCCATCCCAAACTTCTTTAAGATTTTTCTTGTATACTTAGCTTGGTTGATAAAGATTCTATCCTTAGTTTGCTTGATTTAGAGTCCGAGAAAAAAATTGAGTTGTCCCACCATGCCCATTTTGAACTCTCCCTGCATAATCTTGGCAAACTCTTGACAAAGGATTTCATTAGTAGCACCGAATATAATATCATTAACATAAATTATACTACTAATAAATCATCATTTTTCTTCTTTAGAAATAAAGTAGTGTCAACATGGCCTCTAGAGAAATCATTTTCAATCAAAAACTTGCTGAGTCTTTTATATTATGCTCGAGGTGCTTGCTTTAAACCATAAAGTGCTTTGTGTAGTTTAAAAATATGATCAGGATGTGCATGATTTTCATAACCTGGTGGTTGTTCAACAAATACTTCTTCTGCTATATAACCATTCAGAAAAGCACTTTTAACATCTATTTAAAAAAAATTAAAGTTCATAAAATATGCAAATGCTAAAAGTAATCTAGTGGCTTCAAGTCTAGCAACAAGTGTAAAGGTTTCATTAAAATCAATGCCTTCCTCTTGATTGTAACCTTTAACAACCAGCCTAGCCTTGTTCCTAGTAACAATACCATTTTCAACCAATTTATTCCTAAATACCCATTTTGTGTCACTAATTGAAATATTAGATGGTCTTTCTATTAGAGTCCAAACATTGTTTCTTTCAAACTAATTTAATTCTTCTTGCATCACATTAATCCAATTAGAGTCTCTTTCAGCATCTTCAAACATTTTGGTTCAACATGAGAAACAAAAGCAATATAATCACATTCATTTCTAATTAAAGATCTTGTTCTTATCCCTTTTGAGGGATCACCTAGAATTAACTCCTTAGGATGTCCATGAGCATACCTCCACTCCTTGGTAGATCTTGATGCTTTGGTGTGGATTGTATGGCTTCTTCTCTTTCATTTTTGTCTTGATCTTCTTCACTTTGTTGAGAAGGTCGATCATCCAATGTCAGCTTCTTTAACTTTTCAGCACCTACACATGCATTAGAAGTATCCTCTTTTCTAGAGGATTTGTTAGCAGATTCTTCAAAGACTACATGTATAGACTCCTCTACTACTAAGGTTCTCTTATTAAAAACTCTTTATACCTTGCTTGATGTAGAGTATCCTAAGAAGATACATTCATCAGACTTAGCATCAAATTTTTTCAAATTATCTTTACCATTATTCATGATAAAACTTTTACCACCAAAAACATGAAAATTTTTTAAAGTTGGTTTTCATTGTTTCCAAAGCTCATATGAAGTTTTCTTTAAAATATGATGAATTAAAACATGATTTAAATATAACAAGCGATGTTAACTGCTTCAGCTTAAAAATATCTTGGCAAATCATTTCTACAAAGCATAGTACGTGCCATTTCTTCTAAAATATGATTTTTTCTTTCTACAATCCCATTTTGTTGAGATGTCCTAGGTGCAGAAAAATTATACTTAATTCTTTTTTCAATACAAAAATTTTCAAAATCCTGATTTTCAAATTCAGAACCATGATCACTATGAATGCAAATTATTGATGTAATTTTTCATTTGAAACTTTTCGGTAAAACTTCATGAATGCTGAAAATAATTTGTCTTTGTAAGCAAGAAGTCAAACCCATGTATACCATGAAAAACCATCCTCTATAACTAATCCATATCTCTTACCTCCTAGGCTAGATGTCCTAGTTGGTCCAAAGAGATCCATATGGAGAAGTTCAAATGGCCTAGGAGTTATAACAAAACTTTTAGTTTTAAAAGATGCTTTTACTTGTTTTCCAAATTGGCATGCTTTACAAACTTTATCCTTTTCAAAACTAATTTTTGGCAAATTTCTTACTAAATCCTTTTTTCAAAGATTTGATAATAAATACATACTAGCATGACCTAATCTACGATGCCAAAGCCAACTAATCTTACCAATAGTGGAATTCATTGCAACTAGGCATTCTCCATTATGCAAAGATAGATTATCGAAATCTACAAGATAAATATTACCATGCCTTTTTCCAATGAATCTCATTCCATTTTTATCAGGACTAGCAATCATGCAATAAGACGATTCAAAAATAACTTGAAAACCCTTATCACAAAATTGACTAATACTTAAAAGATTATGCTTTAAACCCTCAACTAAAAGAACATCATTAATCCAAGTAGAAGGGGAAATATGAACCTTATCAATACCAATGACTTTTCCTTTATCATTACCACCAAAGGTTCCACTCCCTCCATTTATTGCCTTAAGAGAGATGAATTGCTTCACATATCCTGTCATGTGTCTTGAGCAACCACTATCGAGATACCATAATCTTTTGCTTTCATTGGTTGCAAGACACACCAGCAAAACAAATTAAGTTTTGTTTTTAGGTATCCAAGCCAACTTGGATCCTTTAGGGTTAGTATTAAAAGTGGTTCCTTTTGGAATCCAAATCTTTCTAAAATCATTATTTTTTCTTAAATTATATTGAAAAGCTTTATGACCTACACTTTTGTAAAAAAAGCATGTGATACTAAATGATGCATGTACAAAGAAATTTTTAAGATACTTTTATTATTTTTGAGGATTATAACCTAATCTGGCTTTATTAAAAATAGCTCTTCAATTATTTAAAAGAAGATTTAATTTTTCAGAACTATATGTGAACTTTTCAACAAAAGGTTTTATCTTTTCAAGCTCATCTTTATATTACTTATTTTGTATTTCAAGATCTTTACCTTTTTTTCTAAAGTTTATTATTTGAAACAATAGTTTTAGATCTTTTTAAAACTTCATTTTCCATAGATAAAGCATTGTTTTTCTTTTCTAAAACATCAATTTTATTTTTCAAATCATTAACTTCGTTTAAAAGAGTAGTGTTTTCATATGAAAAAGAGTTTGCATGCTTTTTCATTTTTCTATTTTTAGAAATCATTAATTTACAATCATGCATTAGTTCATCAAATAAAGTTCTCAATTCATCAAAAGTAAAATCTATTTCTAGATCAGAATTTACCTTTTCTTGTTCTTATAGTGCCATGAAACATAGATTGGTAACTTCAATTGATTTTTCATCTGTATTGGAGTCCTCGCTATCATTCCAAGTTGTCATCATTGCCTTCTTTCTAAGATTTTTTCTTGATTTTTTAGGTGAGGGCAGTCAAACTTGTAATGTTCGGCTTCTTGCATTCGAAGCATGTTGGTACCTCCTTCTCCTTGTCCTTTTCTTTCTCCTTTTCTTTTCCCTTTTCTTTGCTTGGTTGAAACTTTTTCTTGTAAGGAAATTTTCTTCTTTCATAAATCTTCTAAATTTTCTAGCTAGAAGAGCTTCCTCACTCTCATCTTCTTCTTCTTCTTTTGATTTTTAGTTAAGGATACTTTTTGTGTTGTAGACATGAAAGCTATCCCCTTTTTCTTTTTATCCAAATTCATAGATTTTTGTTTCAAATTTAGCTCATAAGTCATGAGCGATCCTACTAGCTACTCCAAAGGTAGTTTGTCAACATCTTTGGCTTCTTATATGGCGGTCATCTTTGGATCTCAGGATATTGGAAGAGACCTGAGAATTTTATTCACAATATCAGCATTAGACATAACTTTACCAAAGCTTCTCATGCCATTTACAATGTTTATGAATCTAGTGTACATGTCAATGATAGAATCATTTGGTTCCATGTGGAATATCTCATAAGTGTGCACTAACATGTTACTTTAGTGTTCTTCACTTGATCAGCACCCTCATGTATAACTTCAGGTATGTCTCATATTTCTTTAGCTGATGTGCATGCAGAAATCCTATTGAATTCACTAGGACCCAATGCATAGTATAGGAGATTTATTGTTTTCACATTAATCTTGGATTACTTAATATCATTTTCATCCCATTCCTCTTCAAGCTTTGGGATGGAAACACCATTAACCACAACCAAAGGAATATATGGACCTTTATTAACAACTTTCCATAAATTATAATATATAGAATGCATGTAAATTCTCATTCTAGTTTTTTAATAAGTATAATTAGTTCCATTAAAGAATAGAGGTCTATTTGAGGCTTGTCCCTCAACTACACTAGTACCAAGGGGGGTTGCCATGGATCTTTACTCAATGCAGTTAGACCTATAAACTGAGAACGTTGCTCTGATACCACTTGTTTCCCAATAAGCAATCCAAGAGGAGGATGAATTAGGTTTCTAAAAAATAATTGTATGTGTGTGAACCAATTCAATAAATAATTTAAGTGCAATGAGATGCAAGAGTAATGTGTCTTTAAAGAGTATGCAGCAAAAATTTAAATGCAATAAATGTAAGAGCAAGAGAGAGACATACAATCACAAACACAATATAAGTATAATGGTTCAGTGTTTTCCAATGCACCTACATCCACTCTCAAAGGTCTACTTGAAAATTCACAATAATCTCCACCGATTATAGCTGATTAGTTTTCCGGACTCAATAATCAAAACACCTTTTGGTTTTTACAAGGCTCACCAAAAGAAAGCTCTTGGTTTTTTAAGGCTAACCAATAATCTCCTTGGTTTTCAAAGTCTAACCAAAAACTTTCTTGGTTTTCAAAGGCTAACCAAAAACCTCCTTGGTTTTTTAATAAGCTAACCAAAAACCTTTACAAGAAAGATAGAGTTAAAGTAAAGCAACAAGAAAAGCTTTCTTAATAAAAGCAGATATCTCTTTGAAGCTAGGAGGAATTGCTTATCTTGAACTTGATGAAGCCTCAATCAATGCTGAAGGGTGTTGGACTTGAATGCTCTTGAAGACTTTGAATGCTTTGAGACTTCTTCTTGCTTGAAGGTAGTTGCTCTTAATGAATATCAATGAATGCTCTTTCTTTCTCTTTTTGTTATTCTCTTTTCATTCTCTTATGTTTTAATTGGATTTTAATCACTTAAATGCCATCCCAAGGCCTCAAAGTTAGTTTATGACCGCTAGACATGAAAAACTAGCCATTAGGAGCCAAGAGGGCTGAGTTCTGTATTTGAAAAACTAGCCATTACTATTTCCAGAATTCCAAGTATCGACACTTCAAGCTGTGAGTTGGCACATAGGGTCGACACTTAAGTTCCATGAGTTGACACCTAGTTCAAAATTTTTTATTAAGGCTCTCTAAAAATCTCAAGTGAGTCGACACTTCCTCAAGTGAGTCGACACTTGATATCTATGAGTCGACACCTTAGGCAAGTCTTCAATTTTACCAAGTTCTGTAAGAAATTTTTCTCAAGCGATGAGACGATCCTTGAGTCGACACATGCATCGACACTTGTAGGCCATGAGTCGACACTTCTGTCATGCCATCTAAAATTTTTTCTGCATGCCAGCTTGAGTTGATACTTGCACTGCCATGAGTTGACACTTGATCAATGAGTTAACACTTTGAGTCAACACTTACTGAGAATTTTTCAAAAAAAATATTGAAGCTCTGCTGAAGCCTTTTTATGCTGAAATCTTTATATCCTTTCAAGAAATCTTCAAGTACTTAAGTCCATTTTTAACTGATCTTTCATTCAAAGAAGAGGCTTCTTCATCATTGACAAGAATTCCATTTTTGTTGAATTGAAGAGTACCTTTTTCTATTTAACACACTTCAAGGAACAGTTATTACTCAACTTAT
The DNA here is from genome assembly GCA_021397845.1 of Areca catechu. Classification (NCBI taxonomy): domain Eukaryota; kingdom Viridiplantae; phylum Streptophyta; class Magnoliopsida; order Arecales; family Arecaceae; genus Areca; species Areca catechu. The sequence continues at coordinate 104,837,118 of CM038040.1, forward strand.
ACTTAAGTATTTTGTTTATCATCAAAATCAATAACGGAGTCAACAATCTCTCTAAGAAAATTTCTCCTAAGATACCTGAAAAGAGAAAAATGATGAGTAAGATTCCTTGTGCTTCAATTATGGGATCAATCATGTATGCCATGTTGTGTACTAGGCCTAATGTTGCTTACGCCTTAGGCATAATGAGTAGGTTTCAATCCAATCCAAGAGAAGATCATTGAAAAGCTATGAAAAATATTTTTAAATATAAAAAAATGACTAAAGATATTTTTCTTATATATGGAGGATCAGATTTAAAACTAGAAGGCTATCTTGACTCTTGGTTTGAATCAAATCTAGATCATAGTAAATCATATCAGGATATGTATTTACTTTATATGATGGTGCAGTGAGTTGAAAAAGTTCCAAGCAACAAACTATAGTGATTCAATTACTGAGGTAGAGCATTGCTACTAGTGAAGCAATCTAGGTGAAGAAATTTATCTCAAATTGGATATAGTTCCTATGATACAATAATTAGTGGCACTATATTATGACAACACTAGAGCTGTTGCACAAGCTAAGAAACTAAGGTCTCATTAAAAGTCCAAACACATCCTAAGGCACTTCCATCTTATTTGTGAAATCATTGAAAGACAAGATACGGTTATAAAATGAGAAGATAGAAAAAACAACATAAATGACCCATTCAGTAAGGCTCTTCCTCAACAGCAATTTGATCGCCATTTAGATTATATAGGAATTAAATATAAGGGTGATTATTTTTAGTACAAGTGAGAGATTGAAAGAATAGTGCTGTACAAGTCAATCATATTTTATACATGATAGAAATATTACTATATTTTTTTCCAACTCATGTATGACATTTATTAATAAAAGAGGCATTTTTGATTCATCATATGCTATGGTTTATATTATTTGTCTTAAGATGGTGTTGAACCCCATAGATTAGGGCAATGGATTTAGGGTTATGATGAGTTTATAATAATGAGGCCTAAAATTTTACAATCATAGTCTAAAATATTCCTAGTTGTAGAATTATCGAGTTAGGGATCGATGTTTCCAGTAAGACTAGCACATCCTATATATGCTCGATGGAGAGGGTGGTTGATCTCACGACTACTTATCTAGGGACACTAATACAAGGATGTGGATGCTCATCAAGGAATGAGTCCACTGAAGTGATCCGCTATGAGAACATCTTATAGAGTCTTACTTTTATCAAAAGATGGTTCTCTAAGTGAAAGTTGTGCAAGTGATCCTTATATCTAAGATCACCATGGAACCTTGTGCACATGAATCCATATTTTGGTTCATATTCATTCAAGACTAAGTCATATACAAGATGTTCATGCATATGGAGGATTGTGTATGAAGGTTATGAGTAGATCAATATGGAATCGGTCACTCCTATTAAGAGGAGAATTTATCCTTTGTTATTTTATCATATGATGACTCAAGGAATCTTTAATCAAAGCAGATGAATTAGAAATGATTTCTAATCTTTTATTGATCCAGTCTTCATTATTGGATTGAGATATGAATGAATATAGTATTAAGGTTTTTCAAATTTTCATACCTATCACCTATTTAGGATAAAGGATGATCGAAGGATTGAATTGCATGGTAATTTATCACTAAAAGGTATTTTAGTAATTTTATCAAATTATTCATCTTTTTGGTAGGAATGATATGATGTTAGATGTCAATCATGTCTTTTAGATTTTCATGAATTAAAATGATTAATTCATGAGTTAATTACAAAGAAGGTCTAAATTGACAATTAGGGTTGACATGGTTTTGACCTAATTCGATTACTCGGATTCTAATTGAATTAGATTGACATAAACCTAGAACTGCTATAAGCTAGATGTAGATCCCAAAGGATCATACATGCTAAGGAATTGATCAAGGTAATCAAATATAATTTTATTTGGATCTTAGGATCCTCATTGGCTTGCTAATTAACATACTAGCATATGTTGCTAGCCTAACTCCTAATCTTATTTGATTATGTTTGTTTGCTTGCTATTTGGGTTAACCAATTTAAGTAGGATTTAAATTAGATTAAGCCTCTAAGTTTCAACCTTTTTTAGACTCTTAAACATCATTATCCATACCATATTGCAAGAGTCCCAAGGGCATGGGACTCTTGAATGGTGCTAGAGAAGATTGGTGCAATATGGCATGCAGAAGGACCAAGAGTCCTTCTGCAAATGAATCACTTTTTCTAGATAAAGTTTATCTTCTCTCTTCTCTATTTCATGCCCCCTTTGGATCAGGTTTGACTGGTCAAAAGAATTAATTTGGGTGCTAATTGTGATTAGGCAATGAAAGTATCATTGCATGAATATATGGCACACATGAGAGGGACTTAGAGTCCTTCTGTTTGTCAATCACTTTTTATCCGATAAACCTATTTAAATGTCATGACACTTGGGGTGGTTGACTAGGTCCATGCCAATTTAATTTGCACTAATTATCGGATTAGGCCAGAAGACATCTCTTTGTGCATGTTTTTCTAAAATGCCATATCTATACGATGTTTCATCATACTTTTCACCCACCGGACTTCTTCTACTTTAAGGGACTTATCTGATACGTTGTATATCAAATAAGTGGTGAGGAATGGGTATGATTGGTTCCTCCTCTTAACCTCTAAATAGGTCTTAGTGATAAACACTGAAGCATCCAACAATTGTCTGAATAGTTCTCTTCCTTCCCTTGTTAAGACAAGTCTTCAAAATTAAGACAACTCTAGCATTTTAAGACAAACTTAGAAAAAAAATTAGTAAGGATAAAAGGATCTTAAGAGAGGAATTAGAAAGGTCTAGAGGTATCCTTCAATCGGAGAAAGGTCCTAGCAAGGCTAAAAGCCTACCGAGAGGAGAAAGGCTATTGGGAGGAGAAATTTGGCAAGCAAACTAGTAGTGCTTCTTTGATCCGGTTCCTATATGGATCACCTTTAAAGGGCATGCACTTGTATAGCTATGGAAATACTATGATATAGCATTATAAGTATTCCTCTAAATCCTTTATATTTTGTCATAATTAATTAATATAGTCAAGGAGTCCTAAGTCTTAGGTGACTAGGGTTTCAATATTGAAAATTTTTTGAAATCCATACTTGTATTATGCAATCATAACCCAACATATAGCTAGATTGATGGCCATGGAAGATTGCCCCTCAGCCCTCTTTTGCTCATACTAATGCACACAGGCAAGACCATGCCTTAGCTCTTTTGATCAAATTGGCAACCAATGCCACCTCTTCTCCAGCTTGGTTTCAATTTGCTAGAAAACAAAGAGTAGTGTGGATCAGATGGAAGGGAGAAGCTAGGTCACAAAGATGGGGTCCATGTTGCAAAAGCCAGTAATAGCGGTCATGCCAAAGCCAAGGGAGAAAAGGCATGAAAAAATAACTTTCAACAGAAGTCTGAATAGTAATGATTGATTACCCCCTATAACACTACTGGCAATCCAAAATAGTCACCAAGGTAACTTCAATCTATTTGCTGACCTCCTGGATAACCCTTTATGGCAAGCCAATCAGGCCTCTTAAGGCTAACCCAAGCATGTAGGCCAAGGCATTCGAGCCAACTAGGATGATCAACCCCCCTAAGCCAGCACATCCTTAGTTATCTTAAGGTTAATTGATGCTCATGCCAACACCTAGACAACCTAACAAGTCTGATCACTTCTCATAGCCATCATAACATCTTGGCATTTAAGAGTACTTACTTGAGTGGCAACCCATGCTACCATTAGAAAAGCATGGTGGAACATCATAGAAAGATAGAGGCTCCATAAACAAGGAAGGGATGTCTCCTGTAAATAAAAAGCCCTTGGCTGCCCAACTGATAGGCCTTGTCATTTCTCACTAGATCTGCTAGGATTTTTATCATTCCAAGAATACCCCCAGTTCTTCACCTATAAAAAGGGGCTCTATTCAAGCCCCCAAGGTATGCACTCTCTCCACCTATGCTCCTTAATGTTGTTGGCCTGATCGTTGACTTGAGTATTGCAGTGCCTTCATTGGGGCCACCCATAATGGAACTTTTTTATAGGTACTGCCTCTTAGAGCCCAGCTAGCATCATCTACTCAAGCACTAGTTTCCAGCATCCCAGTGCTTAACCATTTTCAGTACAAATAAATTGAGTTATGGACCAAATTAAGAAATTGATTAAAATCTAACCAAGAGTTGAATTAGATTAAAATTTCTCTAGATCAAACTCAATAGTTGTAGCTTGATTAAGTCCATATTATTATTTTTTTCTAAATAAACTAATTACGGCTTAGTGGTCAAGGCCGAGTATTTTAGTTAAACAATTATAATTAATAAACTAATTAGTACTTAAGATAGGTTTCGATCATGGCCTTTAATTGGGGTCATTCTCTTATTGGCCAACTACATTGTTGTCTAAGGAAAGAGAGGCAGAAACATACCGCCAATCTTACTTACCTGGCCAATTTGGTTGATCAAGTTTTGAAAAGTCCCTAAGTGATTCAAGTTAACCCATGCCATTAAGGTAAATTAGTATGATTAATTTAGGTGCCCTTAGACCAGCTAGTTACAAAGCCTCTTTAAAGACTTGTTGAAGTCAATAGAAGAATTTTTTGATTGTCGGTTCATTTCTTCTCTTATTTTTGTTGGGATCCATACAGAGCACGGTGGAAGATCATGTTTCAAAATTTTTATTATTGAAACCTTGATCGGCCGGAACCCTAAACCCTAGGACCACTTGATCATGACAACCAATAAATCCAAACTTTAGGGTTATAGAGGGATACCTGGAATGCTATATTCCCTAATTTTCATGAGGCACACAAGTGTATGCCCTCCAGAGGTTATCCACATAGGAACTGGACCAAAAAAGCACTCCTATGAAGCTAGCTTTTTGACTGGGACTCTTCCGGTAGCCTTTCAGACTTTCTCCCTTTGCTGGAATCATTTCCCTCCTGTAGGGCACTCAAAGATAACTATGACTCCTCTTGCAGATCTTGAATACCCCTTCTATTTTTTTCCCTAGGCTATTGTCCTAATTAGACTAGCCTTATCTTAAAATAACAAACTTTGTCTTAAAAGGACAAACCTTGTCTTAAAAAGGAGGAAGAAAAATAGTAGGTAGTATTCTTCTAATGGAAAACTCTATTACTCTGGCATTAGAATATGATGCCTTTTGTAAAGAGAGATGGGGTGCCTGATATATCTTTCTTTCAGCCATTTGATAAGACCCTTCAAGCAGAAGGAGTCTTATTAGGATGAGAGGTCATACCATGATATACTTGATCATGCACCAAGAGATAAATTAATGTCTCTTCATTTTTCTTTCCTTTTTCTCCATCTTCCACATGGCATTAACCAGTTATAGAAAGGCTAAGGGACATGAAATCTAAAAGAAGGTGTCTGAGAAATATAGGTGCCTTCGACTAGAAGGACTCCTGGTTTCAAATTAGTGCCATAATGAAGTGACGCAACTCTTCGATTTGTGCCAACTCCTTCCATGCCATTTTCCAATTATTTAACAGGTCAAGCCCCTTCCAAAAGGGTGTAGAGATAAGGGAGAAAGTCTTAAATATTATCTAGAATTTGTGATTGACAAGCAGAAGGACTCTTGGTCCTTCTATGCACATTTATTTTGGCACACATCTATCTTGGTGCCAAGATTCCAATCCAAGTTGGACTCTTCCACAATTCCAAGATAAGGCCCAAATAAATCCAGATAAAATTAGAAAAATGCTATCCTAATTAGGAAATAATCCAATTTAAGTCCCATTTAAATTGGTTAGACCAAATAGCATGCTAATAAACCCAATCCAATTGGGTTAGGAGTTGGGCTAGCCAACATATGCTAGTATGTCAATTAGCTAGCCAATTAGGATCCTTTGACCCTAATAAAAATATAGTTGACTTTCTTGGCTAATTCTCTAATGTGTGTGATCCTTTAAGTTCCACATCTAGCCAATAATTGGTCTAGGTCCAAGCCATTTTGATCTTATTAGATCAAATTGAGTTGACTTAAGTTGCCAATTCGAACCAGCTTCCAAATTGACTCAAGAGTCCAATCGAATTGATTCATGATAACCTGCAAGACATAATTAACATCTAACAACATGTCATGCCTACCTAGAAGATGAGGAATTTGATAGAAATTATGAAAATGCCCTTTAATGGAAAGTTACCATGCAATTCAATCCTTTGATCTCCCTTTATCCCGATTAAGTGATGGGCATGGATAAATGTCAAACCCTAGCACTTAATTTTTTCGAATCTCAATTTGATAATGAAGACTCGATCGATGAAAGATTAAAAATCCTATCTAATGTCATCATGCTTTGATCAAAGACTTCCTGAGTCATCATTCGAAGAGATTACATGTGATAACTTCTTCCCTTACTAGGAATGATCGATTCCTTGTTGACCTACTCATTACCTTCATACACAATCCACCATATCCTGGTTGAATCTAACTAAGACTTTTAGTGGAGATACCACACACCTTTTGAATAGCTTGGGACAAAATTATAACTAGAAATTATTTGGAGAAACAATCAATTAAGAACCTACCTATAGATGCACAAGGGTTGTCCAAAGGCTCTGTCTTGACCCACTTGGTGAAGTAGTCAATGGTGATGATCAGAAACTTCTTCTATCTAGTGGCTGGTGGAAAAGGTTAAGGATGTCTTTTCCCCACTGAGCGAAAGGCCATTAAGAACTTAGAGAGTTGACAGGTACTACTGGCTAGTGCTGGATGTTGGCATTCCTCTAGCAATGATCATAGCATCGCATGTACTTGAGAGCATCCTTGAAGATACTTGGCCAGTAATATCCTTGCCTCAAGATCTTGTAGGCCAAGGTGTGGCCTCCTACATGGTTGTCGTAGATTCCTTCATGAACCTTCCAAAAGGTGAAGTCTGCTTCTAAGGGGCAAAGGTAGGGGAGTGGCATTGAGTAGGCTTGCTTACAAAGCTTCTCATCGAGTACCATGAACAAGGTGGATTGATACTTGAGCTTTCTCACCTTAGCCTTGTCCTCCGGTAGCATCCTTTCCTATAGGTAATGAATCAAGGGGACTATCTAGTAGAGTTCACTATCTGCTTGTAGGACTAGGACTAGATCTTCTCCAAGGCTAGGGCTCTCGAGGTTCTCCAAGTAGGTGGTCTTTAAAATATCCACATAACTGGAGGTCGATAGCCTTGATAACAAGTCTTCCTAGGCATTTTCTATCCTAGGGATTTGCATAATCTCAAAGGAGAGAAAGGATGAAGCGATCTCTTTTACCTATTTGAGATATTTCTCCATGGTGGGGGCTCTGGTGTCGAACTCTCCTCAGACTTACCTAACTATTAGTTGGGAGTCACTGAAGACTCTGAGATTCTGTAATCCTAGCTCATAGGTGAGCCTCAATACCTCAAGAAGAGCTTCATACTCTACCTTGTTATTGGAGGCCTTGAAGTTGAAGCATAGTGCCGACTTGGCAATGACTCTTTTTGGGCTTGCTAGGTATGTGCACCCCTTCCCTTCTCTCTTTTTTCTGATTTCATGAATTTGAACATGCTCCTAATACACCTTCTTAGACCTAAGATCCTGATTTTCTTTTTTCTTTGATTGATCTAGCATGTGGGTAGAATGCTAATTGATATAGGATAACCCTAACCTAATCTAGGCTAGTTTCGGGAATCAAAACCATAAAAAAATCCAAAAATACTTGCTTGCTTTAATCTGATTTTCTTCATGTTCATCCCTTGCATATCATCCTGCATCACATTAGAATCATGTCCCTCATTAATTTAGGTATCAGAGCAGGATTAGGGCATGTTCTTGCATCATAGTCTAGATTTCTGCATGTTGTTTTCTGCATAACTAGTCAAAATATAGGGCTGTTTATGCATCAAAAGATTTTATTTTTCTTATATTTTCATGTCATTGGGTCTCTGTCTTGTCCTCTATTTTTTTCTATTTTTGTGAAATTTTCAGATTTAAAACAGTCCAGAAAAAACCATAATTCAAACCCTGACTGTAGTCTAAAATTTCTGCACCTCTGAAATCTGCATCAGGAGTCCACACCTTGATCTGTTTCACCATTTAGGTATTTTATTTTTCTTTGAGATTTTTGCATCACATCATCTCTGTTGAGTCCTCTATTTTACTAATATTTTTCTTATATTTTACAGAACCAAAAATTACAAAAAGAAACAAAATCCTAGGAACCCTAACCGGAAATCTGTCTTATCTGTACCTAGTTAGAAACCCTAGGTTTTTCATTATCATACCATTTTTGTTTTGCATATAATTTGGAAGAAAGCATCCTCACATGTATTTATCTTTTTTGTAACTTTTTTAGAATTTTGATGCATTGAAATCCATGATAACTTGTGCATCAAAGCAAACCCTAATTTCATTTTCTGTGATTTCTTCATACTTGACTTAATCTAACCTAATCAACTACCAAACCCCTCCCAACCCAAGCCAAATTTTGTTTGATAACTTAACCAACATAAATTTAATTTTCCACCTCATAAAAAGACAAAAAAAATTATTTTCTATTTTATTTTTAGACTGTATCGGTTCATCGAATGTGCATCATATCATTGAACTAATCTTAAGGACACTCTCTCTATCTTATATCAGGACATGATTTCATTACCTGTCCTGGGCCCAAAACAACAACCCTCATATGCACCCAAGCCTTAATTAAAATTAACTAGCACCTAATAGTTTTAGGGACACCAATAGGTCGGGACCGAGTCTAGTGAGGGAACTAGTGCACCAAACCCATCACCTAATACTGAAAACTAGTGTCTAAGGCTAGAGGTCTAGTGGCAAATGCCCTAAGTGGACTGGTGGTTTTTAATTAGGATCCTGTCACAGGCAGGGCGAGCCTCCCACCACCCCACCTCTTACCTAGCCAGTGGAAGGATTAGGTGTTGTGTTCAGTGTAAGTTGAGTTAACTTAATAGGTTTTGGCTTCTGGTGTAGTAAATTGATGTGGGACAGATGGGCATAGGATCGTTGGCGAGCTGAGAAGTCACCAAAATTAGGGTATCATATTTTATTTTGGATTTTTTTTCTAGGGATGGTGAAGGAACAATGGAGATGGAAGGTAGAAAAATTAGACACTCTAGGACTGGGCACTTACATTCACGAAGAGACCTCTCACCTCTAGGGCATCTCACCCGTCCCACTACATGTAGTCTGGGGCATTCCACCCATCTCACTACATGTGAAGCCTAGGGCATCCCACCCAAATCGCTACCTAGGGCTGTAAAGAAAAATCTCTAAGACCATAGAGGGGACTCAATGGGAAAAGAGATAATTAGGGCCTCACACCCCTCGACGCCCGAAGGCGAAAGAAAGACAGGCCTCTCACCCTCCCTATGCGAGGCGATCAAAAGAAACACTTTTTTCTAAAAACTCATCTTATTGACCAAACTATTTTTTTGCAAAGGACTGAAGGTGGTATTTATAGACTTTTCCATCCCTCATTTGAATTTGAATACAAGATAATAAGATAGGGATGATTCAAATTCAAATATAAGATAGGGTAAGATCAGCCCATCCATATCTCAATCCTAACCAACCAAATCTTAATTCAAATTTCAAATAAAAGATAAAATCCCAAACTAATTTATTCTGGTAAGCTTCGAGATTCGTGTAGCTCCAGGATTCATGCTTGCTCTGGGATCCATGCTGGCGATATTCCCATCATTCCCTTGAGGTGGAGAGAACTCGACACCATCGAGTCAAGCTCAGATCCAGCTAGCCATAAGGCCTTTTTTTTATTCTTTTTTTATACTGTTCTTTTTTCATTTTTTCTCTTTTCTATTTTATTTCTGGCCTACACTTAAAGTCAGCAATGGGAAGCCGGCTTTTTCCTGAGAAGCGTGCAGAAGGAACCTGCTTTCACGTTCGTGCCATGGGCTTTTTTTCTTTGACGAGCATGCGAAAAACCAAACAGGGGTTCCGATCCTTGGAGGGGATATCGCCAGCTCGGATCCTGGAGCAAGCATGAAACTTGGGGCTGCACGAATCTCAAAGCATATCCAGAATAAATTAGTTTGGGATTTTATCTTTGGTTTAAAATTTAAATGAGGATTTGGTTGGTTAGGATTGAGATATTGATGGGCTTATCTTATCCTATCTTGTATTTGAATTTGAATCATCCCTATCTTGTTATCTTGTATTCAAATTCAAATGAGGGATGGAAAAGTTTATAAATACCACCCTCGGTCCTTTGTAAAAAAATAGTTTGGTCAATAAGATGAGTTTCTTAGAAAAGAGTGTTTCTTTTTTTCATTCACCCCGCATGGGGAGGGTGAGAGGCCTACCTTTCCTTTGCCTTTAGGCATCGAGGGGTGTGAGATCCTAGTTATCCCCTTTCCTGTCGAGTCCCCTCTATGATCTTAGGGATTTTCTTTTATGGCCCCAGGTAGCGATTTGGGTGGGATGCCCTAGGCTCCGCATGTGGTGAGATGGGTGGGATGCCCTAGGCTATATATAGTGGGATGGGTGAGATGCCCTAGAGTGAGAGGTCTCTCCGTGAATGTAAGTCCCCAGTCCTAGAGTGTCCAATTTTCCTAACTTCCATCTCCATTGTTCCTTCACCATCCCTAAAAAAAAATCCAAAAAAAATATGATACCCTAATTTTGGTGACTTTTCAACTCGCCAACGATCCTATGCCCATCTGTCCCATATCAATTTTTGGTATCAGAACCCAGATTGATTTGGGTATTTTTTTTTCCTTCCCCAAGCATTCCAGATTCATTCGCTTCACACCGATGCCGAGAGATTTTGCCACCGCCTAGATCTCCCACTCCATTAACCCCATCTCATCCCTTCTCCTACATCGCACGTCTCCTGTTGCTCAAGTACCTCGACCATCGCTTCAACAAGTTCGAGGGAGGGGTCCCCACGGCTCTCTTCGACAAGGATCTTGATGCCGTCTTCATCAACCACAACCGCTTTACCTTTGACATCCCATACAACTTCGGCAACTCCCACATCTTCATCATCGTCCTCGCCAACTACCACTTCCGGGGATGCATCTTGGCTAGTATGGGGAACATGTCCAAGACCCTCAACGAGATCATCCTCCTAAACAATGGCCTGCGATCTTGCCTCCCTCCCAAGATCGGCCTCCTCAAGGAGCGCACCATTCTTGATGTCAACTTCAACAAGCTCGTCGGCCCCCTACCAGACTCGATTGGATGGATGCTCAGTCTTAAGCAGCTGGATGTCACCCACGACCTCCTCTCTGGTGAGATCCTGATGTCGATTTGCACCTTGCCACACCTTCAGAACTTCACCTTCTCTTACAACTTCTTCACCGGAGAGCCACTAGTGTGCCTCAAGGTGCCATCCTTCAACGATTTATCCTCTCCACCCATGAAGTCTCCACAACTCATGAAGACTGCTCTCTTCCCTCTGCCCAGAGTCACCCATAGCCAAGTCAACCTCTACTGCCTCGCTCGACTCCTTGCTACCATGATGCCCGTAGTCTGCTCGGTCATCTTCACCATTATCGCTCACCAAACTTCCCTCCTCCGAAGATGTCCCCAATTCTATCGACACCTCCACCGATCCCGCCTCCATGAACGGCTTAGCCCAACAGGCCCACTCCATGGGCCTCAGCATGGACCGCACCATCATGAGCGGCTTCAGCCCTGACACCATCTATGCCATCCTCTCCGTCATCTCCAACCCTTCTTCCACCAAGCACACCTTCCATCTCAACAGTGACCAGACCTTCATCTGCTACTCCTCGTTGCCGCTCTACCTCACCCAATCCAACATCTCGTAGCTCACTGCCCATAATTTCTTTGACATCATCTGTATCATGTTCTTCCCAGACCCCGGCTATGAATTAGTTCTCCACCTGCTACCCGGCATCCGGCGATGCCTTCTTTTCTTGACTCTCTCCTACCGATTCCTCACCTCCACCACCGAACGTCATCCCCTCCCATGGCCGTGCTTCCCTCTCATCGAGCCACCATCATCTTCACTATCGCACTGCCCAAGACTGAGCGATGCCATCTCCGCCCCGTGCCGCCGACTTCCTCCCTACTGCCTTGCCAGATCCACCATCGTGCCGCCACCAGTCACCAGGACAGGGCCGCGCCACCATGTCTCCATGCCGTCGCCACCAGTCCAACTCCATCGCCGGAGGAGAGCCCGCTAGATCTGCCCCTCCAAGGACCGGAACCCTTGTTCTGGTTTTCTGCACGCCCATCAAAGCAAAGAAGCTCGTGGCATGAACGTGAAAGTAGGGTCCTTCTGCATGCTTCTCAGGGCAAAGCCAGCTTCCCGTTGCCAATATTAAGTGCAAACCAGAAATAAAAAAAAATAAAAATAAAGAAAAAAGAATAGTAAAAAAAATTCTGTAAACAAAACTGGCCTGCTGAAAATTCTGTATGTGTTGTTGAACTGAAATTATAATCACTTACAAACCCAATCCCAAGCCATTTTGTTTGGTCATTAATCAACTAAAATTCAAACTTGTCACTTCATAAAACACAAAAAGCAATTGCATTCATTTTAAACTATTTAAGGGCGTCAATATAATAGGATAAGGGAAGGAGGTCATTACCTTTTCTTAGCCCAAAAACAACCAACCCCATGTTGCATCGAACCCAAACCTTTTTTTTAAAAACTGAGTAGCAACCCCTAATTAGAATTAGGGACACCAACAGTCAAGCTCAATTAGTGTGTTGAGACTAGTGTAAATCATTGCTTCATCTACTCCTGGAAAGTGGTGTCTAAGGCTATGGGTCTAAAGGCAAACGCCTTAAGAGAATTTGTGGTTCTTTAATTGGGTCCTCGCAAAAGTGTGGGGGCCTCCTACAATCCCACCTCTTACCTGGCCATTTAAAAGGGTATTTATAGTATTGGTCTATGCTATGTCAATTCATACTAATTGGACTTTTAGGACTAGCAAACCTTAGATCAAATTTTGTATTGAATGACTACTAGATCAAGAACTCCCTATCAACATTTATTTGACCATCCCAATTCTTCCATGGATCCCAATCTAGAAACCTTGATGAGAACTATGACTGAGCAGTTCAAGCAATTAAACACTAGGTTTGATCAAATGGAAGAGAGGATAGGAACCCTTGAAGAGACCCGTTTGACCCCTACTAAGCCACAATCACCCAGATTGCCACCTGTCCATCCTAGAGTCCAATGCCAGGAATTTACTCCTAACCCACATCCAAGGAGAGTTCACCATGATTATGTTGACCAGGATGAGAGAGCCCTTAGAAACATTCATCTTAATGCACCCACATTTGATGAAAACTTGGATCCTAAGGTGTATATAGACTGGGAGGGTGATATGGACCAATATTTTGATTGGTATGAAATGTCAAAAGATAGAAAAATTGGACACTCTAGGACTGGGGACTTACATTCATGGAGAGACCTCTCACCTTTAGGGCATCTCACCTATCCCACTACATGTAGCCTAGGGCATCCCACCCATCACACTACATGCAGAGCCTAGGGCATCCCACCCAAATCGCTACCTAGAGCCGTAAAGAAAAATCCGTGAGACCATAGAGGGGACTCGATGGGAAAGGTGATAACTAGGGCCTCTCACCCTCCCCGTGCAGGGCGAACAAAAAGAAACACTCTTTTCTAAAATCTCATCTTATTGACCAAACTATTTTTTTACAAAGGACTAAGGATAGTATTTATATACTTTTCCATCCCTCATTCGAATTTGAATACAACATAACAAGATAAGGATGATTCAAATTCAAATATAAGATAGGATAAGATAAGCCCATCCATATCTCAATCCTAACCAACCAATCCTAATTCAAATTTCAAACAAAAGATAAAATCCCAAACTAATTTATTCTGGATATGCTCTGAGATTTGTGCATCTCCAGGATTCGTGCTTGCTTCGAGATCCATGTTGGTGATATCCCCATCACAAACCCTAGCACGTGTTACCCTTGTGCACTTGACTGCTTCATATCTCCTTATTTGTTGATTGCATGACCCCGAGATTAGGAGTCTAACCCTACCAGTAGTCTCACCCCCCCATACCTAGTGTGACCATGGAGCCCAACCCTAGGAGAACCCGATACTCTAACCCACAACCTTAGGAGAACCCAATACTCTGACACATACTGAGAACCCAACCCTAGGAGAACCCCGTACCATGACCCATACTGGGAGCCCAACCCTAGGAGAACCCTATACCACGACCCATACTTGGAGCCGAACTCTAGGAGAGCCCTACACCATGACCCAATCTGGGAGTACAATTATAGGAGACCCAATTATGAGTTCATAGACCAGGAATAGAGAACCAATAGAATCTTCAGGCCAGAAGCACCAACCTTTAATGGCACCCTAGATTCCAAGGTCTACATAGATTGGGAAGGAGACATGGAATATATTTTGAATGGTATGACTTGAGTGATCAAAGGAAGTGTGAATTTTCCAAACTCAGGTTAATTGATCATGCTAGGTTATACTGGGAAAACGTAGAGTGCCTGATCAGACAACAATACAAAGCTCTCATAGATACCTGGATGACCATGAAGCTAAAACTTAAAGAAAAATATGTTTCCTTATACTTGAAAGATTGTGCCCTGAAAGCCAATTGAAATATTATATTTCGATCACAAAATTAATGAATTGACATTATTATAATAAAGGCATTATTTTCATCATACGCTGTGTCTTTATGATTATATGATGAACCCCATAGATTAGGGCTATGGTTCTAGGGTTATGATGAGATCATACCAGTGAGACCTAAAGCCTTAAAACTCTAATCTAAAATATTCCTGGTCGATGGGACATTGAGTTGGGGATCAATGTTTCCGGCAAGGCCAGCACATCCTATATATGCTTTGTGATGAGCGTGACTGATCTCACAGTCACTTGTGTTTGACACTAATACTAGGATGTGAGTGTTCATTAGAGAATGAGTTCACTGAATTGATCCAGATTGAGAATATCTAATGGAACCTTATCATTTGTCAATAGATAATTCTCATAGTGGGAGTAGTGCATGTGGTCCTTTGACCTGAGACTACCATGGTACCTTATATATATGAATCCATACTTTGGATCGCAATCAATCATGACACTGAGTCATGCACGAGGTGATACTGGATATGGTGGATTGTATATGGAGGTTGTGAGTAGGTCAACAAGGAATTGATCAGCCCTAGTAAGAGAGAATTGCATCCAGCTAATTCCGATTAAATGATGGATTCAGGAAATCTTTGATCAAAGTATGAACATTAGAGTTAATTTCTAATGAATAAATCATCATTATAAAGATTGAGCTAGGGATGAATATGAAATTGGATTTGACAAGTATCCATATTCATAATCATATTCGGGATGCAAGTTGATCAAAGGACTAAATTGCCCGATAACTCACCACTGAAGGGTATTTTGGTAATTCCACCAAAATTCCACATCTTTCGGGTAGACATGATACGTTGCTAGACGTCAATCTTGTCTTGTAGGTATATGATTGAATTATGGTAATTCAAATCAGTTAATTAGAATTAGATTCTAATTGACCGAGTCGAGCTAGTTTGAGTTGACCTAAATCGGCTTAGTTGAGATCTAACCGAATTAAGTCAAATAGCACTCGGACCTACTGCTGGCTAGGTGTGCAACCTAATGGGTCACACACAAAAGAAAATTGATGAAGGATTTAATTTGGAATATAATCATGTTTGCTGGATAAACACACTAGCATGTGTTGCAGACCAAATTTCTATTCGTATCAGATTCGAATTTGGTTCCGAATTAGGCTTAATTGGGTTTTAATTGAACTAGATTAAGGTCTAATTTAATTTTTTGGATATTGGGCTAACCCATGGCTGAACCAAAGTGAATCAAGTGCACTGAGACCCTCTCTCCAAGCCGCCCACTTCTTTCCTCACCCGCGCGCGCCAAGAAGAAGAGTCCACGTGCGTGTGGACTCCTCTTCACGTGCGTGGGAAGAAAATTCCATCGAAAAAAAAAAAGACAGGGGGGGGGGTGATTTGGATGTTTATCTGAAGCCCTTGGATTTAGATTTGATGGCCAGAAAAATTAAGGAGAAAGATCCGTCACTTTTCGGTCGCAAATCCGTCTCCAAATGTCGCAATTCTTCCTGAAGTTTTTCCGAGAATCCTCCTCATCAAAAAAATAAAAATTAAATCAGAGAATAATGATTTTGGTTGAGGGGACGCGTGAGGAATGAGGGATCATGATTCCTGGGGTTTCAGAGGGTTGCGTTGTTTTGAGAAGACACCCCTCTGAAATCTATAAAAGGGTTTGGGTTCTCGGGGGTTTTCTGACAGATAATAAAAGAAGAAATATACAGAGATCATATTCCTCTCCTCCTCTCCAGAATACTCCTTCCCTTTATGCTTGTTGGGTATTGTTTCCCTTACAGAGATAATCTCTGTCGAAACTCTGACCCTAAACAAGATTAAGAGGAAGGTCTTGAACGGTAAAGGAAAGGAAAAGGAAGGGTTTGTTCTTCTTCTTTTCTTCCTAGAATTAAGACTTTATTTGTCTTAATTTCTTCTTCCAATTCAATTCAAGAAAAGGAATTCAAGAAAGGGAATTCAAGAAAAGAATTCAAGAAGAGGAAAGAAGGAAGAAAAGAAATTTTCAAGAAGGAAAATTTCAGCCCAAAAGTCCAAGAATTGAATTCTTGAAAAAGAATTCAAGAAGAGGAGCCAAGAACAAGAAATTGTTGTCTTCTTCATTTTCTGTGTGGATCACCATTGGAGGGTGAACATATGGTCACCTGGTGGAGATTTGAAGTTTGGATTTTAGCAATACAGGTTAGTATTTTAATATGACTTTAAATCTTATATATACATGTTATATGTTTTAATTCTTTTAAGGAGATCTTGGGTTAAGGGTTTGGTGAAGATTTTATAAAAAATTTGAAATCTATGTTTCTGCCTTACCATCGAACCCTACAGTGGTATCAGAGCCTCCTTATTAAGATTAAACTATATATGCTGATTTTTAGATGCATACGTATATAATTAACATATGATATTGTATATGTTTGATGTAATGTCACCAATTAGGGTTTTCACTCAACCCTAATTGTTGTAGAGATATGTTTAGCCTTCTAGTCATCATACTGAAATAAGGTTGCCCTGGCATAATGGTGGATCCATTATGTGGTAAATGGTTGTCCTAGTATGATGGCACACTATGGCATATATTTGCTAGGTTATATAAAGAATGTGCTTTGTTTTAATAAAGCCCTCTTTAAAAACATATTAAGTTGTAGTGTCATATACCAAAAGCAAAATAATCAATATGATTAGTTTATCATTCGGTGTCTAGGAAAAGTGGTTCATGATCGGTAAAGATGACGTGGTTTTTAATTGGTTTCGTTGACTGACCTGGCCAATTCTTATTGGTGTCTAAGGAAAGCAACTGGGGGACTCCCACCACTCTCCCACTTACCTGGCCGATAAGATTAACTTAATTATTAATTGAAATGCTTAGTGTAATATTCACTACATGTGGCCTTCCTTCATGCCAAGTCATTATTATGTTATGATCCATATTAGGTTTGTTGTGTACACACAAGGCCTTTTATGGTCACTAACATAATTTTGGCTTGGTACATTTGATGTTTATGGCATGATTTAATATAATACATTGTTGTGTACACACAAAGGTATTATAATTAATATCATGACTATATAGCAATGAAGGGTCTAACTTAACTAAAATATTATAGTTTGTTGTGTACACACAAGACTATTAATATTTTAGAGGCCAAGATAAGTTGAGAATTGTATGAGTTACAATTGGAAAGAGTTTTCCTACCTTTGAACTTATATAAGGTTTGTTGTGTACATACAAGGTCTTTTGTAAGGAATTAGGATCTCAACCCCACTAAGAGAACCAATTAGGGTTTTCTCGATCATCACATGGAGGGTTATGATGCTTGATAAAATAGTGGGAGACATAATTAAGTTAAAGTCCTAATTTAATTATGTTTTGTCAACATTGGTTGTTTGCTTATGTAATGTTCTTTGTTAATGTAGATTAAATGGCCTCTTCACTCTCACTCCATAACATTCTTGATGCAAATAAATTGACTGGACCAAACTATCTTGATTGGTTGAGAAACCTGAAGATAGTACTCAGCCAAGAAAGAATTTCTTATATTCTTGATACCCCAACCTTGGAACCATTAAGGGAAGATGCCTCGCAAGAGGATAAGACCACATATAACTTGTGGAAAAATGACTCACTTACTGTCAAGTGTATAATGCTTGCTGTTACAGCCGTGACAGTGACGTGGCCAGGCTCAGATACCGCCGAATGCGATCGAGCCACGTGGAGGTTTCTCCGGCCGAGTCAGCGCCACGTCTTCAAGACCAGGTTCGGCAAGACTACAGCGCCCGGCAATTTTCTAAGGCAAACTGCCCTCGCCGAGGTCGAGCTCGGATCGGAGTTCCTCTACCACCTCGATGGCACCCAAGCCAGGAGGGGTCCGCCTAAGTGAGGTCGGCCAAAGCCAGGAGACCTCCTGCCACCTCGCCAGGTGTCCACCCAGGAGGGGTCCGCCTGGGCCGAGGTCGGCCGACCCTTCGCCCTTCGCCAGGTGGCCCACCGGAGACGGGCCCACCTCGACCAAGGGCAGGCGACCTCCTGCCACCTCGCCAGGTGTCCACCCAGGAGGGGTCCACCTAGGCCGAGGTCGGCTGGTCCTTCGCCCCTTGCCAGGTGGCCTCCCGGAGACGGGTCCACCTCGGCCGAGGCCAGGTGACCTCCTGCCACCTCGCTAGGTGTCCACCCAGGAGGGGTCCACCTAGGCCGAGGTCAGCTGGTCCTTCGCTCTTCGCCAGGTGGCCCCCGGAGACGGGTCCACCTCGGCCGAGGCCAGGCGACCTCCTGCCACCTCACCAGGTGTCCACCCAGGAGAGGTCCACCTAGGCCGAGGTCGGCTGGTCCTTCGCCCATTTGCCAGGTGGCCTCCCGGAGACGGGCCCACCTCGGCCGAGGCCAGGCGACCTCCTGCCACCTCGCCAGGTGTCCACCCAGGAGGGGTCCACCTAGGTCGAGATCGGCTGGTCCTTCGCTCTTCGCCAGGTGGCCCCCGGAGATGGGTCCTCCTCGGCCGAGGCCAGGCGACCTCCTGCCACCTCGCCAGGTGTCCACCCAGGAGGGGTCCACCTAGGCCGAGGTCGGCTGGTCCTTCGCTCTTCGCTAGGTGGCCCCCGGAGATGGGTCCACCTCGGCCGAGGCCAGGCGACCTCCTGCCACCTCGCCAGGTGTCCACCCAGGAGGGGTCCACCTAGGCCGAGGTCGGCTGGTCCTTCGCTCTTCGCCAGGTGGCCCCCGGAGACGGGTCCACCTCGGCCAAGGTCAGGCTGCCCGTACGGAGAAGGGCTCAGGGAAGAGGCGCGGGCCCCGAGGCCATCTCTCGGGCCATACGAATCCCAGACGGTGCCCCGTACGGAGGTCGGCGGCACGCGGAACATCACTTGCATCGGCCCGATAAGTTCCACAGCCGAGGGGCACGATTCTGACAGAACAGGCCCTATAGATGGATGGCGCCTATGCTCGGGAAAGAGAGCGCTCTCGCTGGGCCCGAGGCCTGACCGGCCGCCTTACCAGCGTCGCCCTCCCTTTTTCTCTTCTGTCTTTGCCTTTTCCCTGCTGGGCTCGGCGGACGAGGTCGGAAAGCCGCCTGGCCCCCCTTCACCGAAAAGGGAAAAGAGAAGTGGATGGGGGAGAGGAGTCTCCCAGGAGGAAAAGACAAGCGCACGACGAAAGGAGATAAAGAGGGAGGAATCTGGGGATGACAAGGTAAGCAAACAAGCCTGGGGACAAAGGTGAAGCAGCGGCAAAAGGCCTCGCTCCGGAGAGTGAAAACCAGAGATCCCGAGAGGGGATCACTGGGCGTGAGCTCGGCAAGGAGGCCCGGCCGAGATTCTGGTCCCCAGAGCGTCTCTCTTACCAGTAAACTCTCTAAGTCTGGAACCCTTTCGGGGGTTCGTCTGGAGAGTCTGTTCCTTCTCGTCGTCTACTGACTTGACCGTTGGAGTTCCCTCACCGGGATCCCCGGCCAGGGTCTTCTAACCCCTATTTTGCAGGTTAGCCGCAGCCAGGGAGGCTCCTTCGCCAGGCGGTCAGGAGGGATTGGCGGATCCGTGGCACGGGCGTGACGACGGGAGCGGCAATAGATTGGTGCGCCAGGTAGGGGGGCAGGATACCAAACCCGAGCGGGGGCCAGCTTTCTGCAGGTGTCGCGCTCTCTGACTAAGGGTGGTCACTCGTGGCCGCGAGGCGTCCACCAGCCACGTGGGGGAGGTTCACTCCCCTCCAGGGGCCCGCAGCCCGGAGAGGGAGCTTCCAGCTCCCCCTCCTCTTCCACCACAGTCTACCCCAACGGACGGATCCCTTGCGGCTGTCATCCAGCAGCTGCAGACCTTGACCTCGGCGGTCCGGCAGCTTCAGCATCAGCAGCGGTCCCTGGCCATGCAGCTGCAGCCAGGGACCCCCGCGGTCCGAGCCGCGGGGCAGCGTGGGAGCCTGCACTCCATCCAGGGCAGGCCATCCCATCCGAGGGCCGTCTCCAACCCCCGGGGGAGCCACCAAGCTCCCGCAAAAAGAAAATACTCCGGTTCGGAGGATCGCGAGAGTCGATTCCCGGCCGACGAGACCGAAACGGTGCATCGCAGCAAGCGATGCCGAGGCCTGACTTCGCGCCGAGATCGATCGGCGCCCCCTTCACCAGCAGCCTCGGTGGAAGACTCCACCGATGAAGCCATCAGGCGCCAGGCCGAGAGGCGCCTGGAGGAGCATGAGCGCAAGCTGGCGGAGTTCGCCCACCGATTTGCCGACCTGCAGAACTCATCGGCAGACCCGGCGGGCTACGACTCCCGCTCCCCTTTCTCTGAAGAAATCCAGGCGGAACCGATCCCGAAATGGTTCCGCATGCCGCAGGTGGATCCCTACGACGAGACCACCGACCCCCTGGACCATTTGGAGAGCTATAAAGCTCTCATGAGGGTCCAGGGTGCCACCGACGCTCTTCTGTGCATTGCCTTCCCGGCAACCCTCCGGAAGGCCGCTCGAGTCTGGTTCACCCGCCTCGAGCCCAGATCCATTTGCTTCTTCCATCAGCTGGAAGGAAGGTTCGTGGCACATTTCGACGCTTGTCGAAAGGTGCCGAGAGAGGTGGACAGCCTCTTCTCCATCCGCTAGCAGGACCAGGAGCTGCTCCGGGACTACATCACCCGGTTCAAAACCGTAGCTCTGGAGATCTACAGCTTGGACGAGCCCGTCGCCATGCTGGCTTTGAAGCACGGGCTCAAGATGTCCCGCCTGACCTACTCCCTGGACAAGAAGCCGCCCAGGACGTACTCCGAGCTCCTCCTCCGCGCCCACAAGTACATCCGAGCGGAGGAGGCTGACCGCACCCGTCGAGAGTTGGATGGGAAGACTCCGAAGAGGCCACCCCGAGAGAAACCCCGGGAGTTCGGAAGCCCGGGCCATCTAGCGACCCTCACCCGAATCCAAGGCTGAGGGGCGAGGCCACTCCCGAGCGGAGGTACACCCCTCTCCTCGCACCTCGGACGAAGATCCTCATGGAAATCGAGGGCGAGCGCTACCTCCGCCGACCTCCTCCTTAGAACCCGAGAGCCGTCCGGGACAAATCGAAGTACTGCCAGTTCCACCACGAGCACGGGCATGACACAGAGGAGTGTCGCCACCTGAAGCGGGAGATCGAGGAGCTGATTAGGAGGGGTTACCTCAGGAAGTTCGTCAAGAACGAGGCCCCCTCTGAAGGACAGCCGCTCGCGACCTTACCGCCGTCCCTGCGATCGACAACCGCCCAACGGAGAAGCCCGTGGGCATGATCTCGCACGGGTTGGTCGAGCGATGAAGAGAGCCCGGGAAGTCGGGAACCCGGAGAATGTAATCCCCCCCAAGGGGGGGGAGGCTAATGATAATGTAAACAACGATGCCGTGGTGGTCGAGATGACCATCGCGAAGCATCCTGTACATCGAATCATGGTGGATAGTGGAAGCTCGGCTGATGTACTTTTTTACGATGCTTTCTCTCGGATGAACTTGTCCCCCGATCAGCTGAAACCGGTGCATACCCCGCTGGTAGGTTTTACGGGGGACTCCATGGGGGTCGAGGGGGAGATCACTCTCCCGGTCACTGCCGGATCCCCACCCCGACAGGCGACCGTCCTAATAACATTTACCGTCATCAGGCTCCCCTCGCCTTACAATGCCATTCTCGGGCATCCCGGGCTCAACCGACTGGACGCCACAATCTCCACGAGAAGGCTGTTGGTACAGTTCCCCACACCTTCCGGGCTCGGGGAGATGAAGGGGACGACCCAGCCAGTCCCGCTCTGCCTTCAGACGGTCCCGAGTGCCAGGGGTGCGGAGCTCGCCCATGATATCGATGACTTCGATCTGAGAGAGAAGGAACCCAGGGGAGGGCCCGTAGAGCGCCTGCTGACTTTTCCCCTCGGTTCGGATCCCCTGAAGACGGTGCAAGTCGGGGCCCAGCTCCCGAAGAAGAACGGACCCGCCTGCTGGAGTTCCTCCGCGCGAACGCTGACGTGTTCGCCTGGTCAGCAGCTGACATGCCGGGCATCCCGCCCGAGGTCATCGTGCACAGGCTAAACGTGGACCCAAGTTGCTGCCCGGTCCGCCAGAAGAAGAGGAGCTTCGCCTTGGAAAGGCAGAAGGTGATCAACGAGGAAGTGGAGAAGCTCCTCGCTACCGGTTTTGTGCGGGAGGTCCAGTACCCCAGCTGGCTGGCAAACGTGGTCATGGTAAGAAAGAGTAGTGGTAAGTGGAGGATCTGTGTGGATTACACTGACCTCAACCGAGCTTGCCCAAAGGACAGCTTCCCTCTTCCAAAGATCGACCAGCTGGTCGACACCACCTCGGGGCATCGCCTCCTATCATTCATGGACGCCTTCTCCGGATACAACCAGACCCGAATGAGCCCGGAGGATGAAGAGCACACCGCCTTCATAACTGACCGCGGAACTTTTTGCTTCAGGATGATGCCACTTGGCCTTAAGAACGTGGGGGCAACGTACCAGCACCTGGTCAATAGAATTTTCAAAGACCAGATCGGCTGCAACATGCAGGTGTACGTGGACGACATGCTGGTAATGAGCAAACCCGAGTCGGACCACGTGGCTGACTTGGCGGAGACGTTCGGCAACCTCCGACGCCATCAGATGAAGCTGAACCCATCGAAGTGCGCCTTTGGCGTCTCCGCCGGGAAATTCCTAGGATTTATGGTGACCCAAAGAGGAATCGAGGCCAACCCGGAGAAGGTCCAGGCCATCCGGGATATGGAGCAGCCCGCCTCCAAGAAGCAAGTGCAGCAACTAACCGGTCGAGTTACGGCCCTCAGCCGTTTTATCTCCAGGTCGGCGGACCGCTGCCATCCCTTCTTCAAGGTACTGAGGAAGATGAATGACTTTGCTTGGATCGAGGAATGCCAGCAGGCCTTCGAGGAGCTGAAGAAGACCCTCGCATCGCCACCGTTGCTGTCCAGGCCCGAGGAGGGAGAGGAGCTTATCCTCTACCTAGCGGTTACCCTGGAAGCCGTCAGCTCAGTCTTGGTTCGAAACGACGGCCAGGGGGCCTAGCGACCGGTGTACTATACCAGCAAACTTCTCCGTGACGCGGAGCTCAGGTATTCTCGACCCGAGAAACTCGTTTTTGCGCTAATAGTGTCTGCCCAGCATCTCAGACCTTATTTCCAAGCGCACCCCATCGCTGTCCTGACGGATCAACCGCTGAAAGCAGTGCTCAGCCAACCTGATACCTCGGGATGATTAGCAAAGTGGGCACTGAACTCAGCGAGTTCGACATTACGTACAGGCCGAGGTCGGCCATGAAGGCACAGGTGCTAGCCGACTTCTTGGTCGAATGTGCAGGCTTGGGCAAGGAGCCCGAGGAAGGCCCCTCAGGCCGGTCGATGGAGATAGGCACCGACGAGCCCGGAGAGGACGCCTGCATCCTCCATGTAGACGGAGCCTCAAACTCCGGCGGGAGTGGGGCTGGGCTCATCCTTGCCAACGGCAACATGGTCGTCGCCGAATGCGCACTCCGTTTCCAATTCCCCGTGACAAATAACCAGGCGGAGTACGAAGCACTTCTTGCCGGACTGAGAGTCTCCCGCGAGCTGGGCGTAACCAACCTCAAGGCTTTCACTGATTCCCAGCTCGTGGCGGGGCAAGTGTCCGGGGAGTACATCGCGCACGACCCCCAAATGGCGAGATACTTGGAGCTCGTCAAGGCGGGCGCGTCCAGATTCCGGTGCTTCAACATCTTCCATATCCCCCGCGGGGAGAACGCCCGTGCAGATGCTCTCTCTCGACTAGCGACCCTGCCGGACTCGATGCTGGGACGCGCTCATGTGGAGCGTCTGGAGTTCCCAAGCCTCGAGGCGCTGGTGGAGGTCCATCAGGTCAGCCATGAACCCAGCTGGATAGACAAGTACGCCGCATACATCACCAGTGGCGCCCTGCCGGAGGACCGTGACGTGACTCGCCTCATTAGGAAGAAGGCCGTGCGATTCATCCTGATGGACGGGCAGTTGTATCGAAGATCCTACTCCTACCCCCTCCTCAAGTGCGTAGGACCCACAGAAGCCAAGCTTGTGCTCCACGAGATTCACGAAGGCATCTGCGGGAACCACGTGGGGGGCAGGGCATTGGCGTACAAGGCCCTCCATCAGGGCTACTTCTGGGAGACGATGAAAGAAGACGCCGCCGACTTCGTGAAGAAGTGCGACCGGTGCCAGCGTCACGCCACGGTGCAACGGCAGCCCTCCAACCCAATCTCCCAGCTCTCAGCCCCCTGGCCGTTCGCCCAGTGGGGGATGGACCTCCTGGGCCCATTCCCGCCGGCGTCTGGACAGCGGAAGTTCTTGATAGTGGCCATCGATTACTTCACGAAGTGGGTCGAGGCCGAACCCTTGGCGAGGATCACCGAAGCAAACGTCGCCAAGTTCTTCTGGAAGTCCATCGTCTACCGCTTCGACCTCCCCCACACCGTGGTCACTGACAACGGGCGCCAGTTCGACTGCCGGGAGTTCGAAGAATTCTGCAGTGACCTCGGCATCAAGCATCGCTTTACCTCGGTGGTGCACCCCCAGACCAATGGGGAGGCCGAAGTCGCGAACAGGACCATTCTTCAGGGCCTCCGCACGTAGCTGGACCAGGACAAGGGCAGGTGGGCCAACGAGCTCCCCAGCATCCTCTGGGCATACCACACCACCCCGAGGACGGCTACCGACGAAACCCCGTTCAACCTCGTCTTCGGAGCCGAGGCAGTCATCCCGATCGAGCTCAGCCTACCCACACTGTGTGTGGAGCAATATGATGAGATAGAAAACCCAGCCAGGATGATGCTCAACCTTGACCTTCTCGAGGAAATGAGGGACAAAGCCCAAATTCGAATGGTGGCGTATAGGCAACGCGTGGCCAGGTATTACAACTCCCGAGTGCGACCGAAGGATTTCCATCCCGGAGACTTGGTCCTCCGGCGCGCTGAATCTTTCCAGCCACGGGAATGCGGCAAGCTCTCACCCAACTGGGAAGGCCCATATCAGGTGGCAGAGGCCCTCCCTCATGGCGCATACTACTTGGAGGAATTGGGAGGTGCCAGGTTCCCCCGGACGGGGAACGCCTCGAACCTGAGGATGTACTATCTGTAATGTAAGGTTCCCTGCTCCTGTAATAAAGTTCTCCCACTTCAAACACTCCCTTCTCACTTCGACAAGAAAGCCTACGGCATCGGGTTCAGTCCGGAGATCCTGGGCTTCGGCCTGGAAGGTGGCGCAGAACCCAGTTCGCCCACGAAAGCCCGGAGAACAGCTCAGCAAGCCGTGCAAGGCTTGAGAAAGCCTGCGGCATCGAGCTCAGTCCAGAGATCCTGGGCTTCGGCCTGGAAGGTGGCGCGGAACCCAGTTCGCCCACGAAAGCCCGGAGAACAGCTCAGCAAGCCGTGCAAGGCTTGAGAAAGCCTGCGGCATCGAGCTCAGTCCGGAGATCCTGGGCTTCGGCCTGGAAGGTGGCGCGGAACCTAGTTCACCCACGCAAGCCGGAGAACAGCTCGGCAAGCCGCGCAAGGCTTGAGAAAGCCTGCGGCATCGAGCTCAGTCCGGAGATCCTGAGCTTCGGCCTGGAAGGTGGCGCGGAACCCAGTTCGCCCACGAAAGCCCGGAGAACAGCTCGGCAAGCCGCGCAAGGCTTGAGAAAGCCTGCGGCATCAAGCTCAGTCCGGAGATCCTGGGATTGGCCTGGATGGCGGTGCAGAAACCATGTCGCCTACACAAGTATGAAGGCGATCCCAAAGACGGGCCGCTTAAGGCCTACTCTGCCGCCACGCGATCCGGGAGGCCCCAACCTTCGATTTGAGTAATGGAAGGACCAGGCCTGCGATCGTTTCAGCATTCCATACCAACATCTCAAAAAAAAAAAAAAAAAAAAAAGGGAAAAAGAGGAGAACTCGAGGTTTTGTCAAACTAAAGCTTTCATTAATACAAGTGGCCAGTACAAGCTGGGAGCCCCGACAGCCCGGGAGTCCCCAAAGAAGAAAAAGAAAAAGGAAAAAACAAGACTACGATGATGAAAGCAGGTAAGAAGTCGCCGGGCTCAGTGTGGTGCAGGGTCGGAGCCCTCTACCGGGGGCGTAGGCGCTGCATCCTCGACTTCGGCGGCGGCCGGCTCTTGGGGCTGCTCCAGAGCCACAGCTTCGCTAGTCGACGGCGCCGCAGGAGTTGCGTCGGCCGCACCGGAGGCCCTGCTCTCGACTCCTTGCCTCCTGCCTCCGATCACCACCTCGCTAAGATCGAGCTCGGGGAAGAAGGCCCCCACCTTCTCCCGGCACATCCGGAACCCCTTCAGGAAGGAGTCCACGGTGGCCTCCTGGACCTCCGACGTGTACTCGTCGGAAGCCCGGAATTTCGGGACGGCCTCCTGCGCCTCCCGCTTCGCGGCCTCCAGGAGTCCGTTAACGTACGCACTCCGGTCCTTCGCCGTGCTCGCATCTCGCCGGGCCTCCTCCAACTGGCACTCCAGCCACTGGGAGTGGGCCTGCAGGCGAGCCTTCTCCGCCGCGTCCTCCTCTGTGCGGCGCTGGTAGGAGATCCTCTCCTCCGACAAGGAGGCCTCCAGCTCCTTGTTCCGCCCCTCGGAACGTGCCAGGTCGTACTGGAGGGCTTGGTTGTTGGCTCGCAGCTCGACCCCCTTCTCCATGAGGTCTTTGGCGTCGGCCGCGAGCTTGCCGAGCTTCAACTCCTTCTCGGTGTCCCTTTTAGCATTCCCTACGAGGAAGTTCCTCAGTAGGAGAACGTCATTCCCGATCTGCACCAACGAAAACAAACCAGGTCAGGAGAAAAGAAGTCAGATCTTGAAAGAACAGAAAGGAAGGAGCTCGGGCTTACCGTGTAGAGCTGCGGGAGAATCCCGAGCAATGCATCTGCGTAGTACCGGCCGCCCCGGGCTCGGCGGTCCCGGGCGGTGGAGGCGTACTCCATGATCTTTTCCACGAGCCCTTTGTCGCGGATGACCGAGTCCCGGTGGGTGATCACCGGTGCCGGAGCTGTCAGGCCGGCTCCTGCGCCGGTCACCCCCTCAGCTGATTCCGCGGTCGACGGGCCGGCGGTGGCCACCGGCTGCGCTGTCGAGGCAACGGCGACGACGGGACCGGCGCTGGACGGAGCTGCAGGCGGTGGAGCCCTCTCAGTGGCGATGCCACCAGGTCGCGCAACCGAGGCATCGGCGGCCCCGCCCTGAGGCAACCTGGGCAGGGGAGCGGCGGCCATCGGGCTGGGCACGGTCGCCATCATGACCTCCTGGCTCGCCTCCATGCGAGCCCTCTTCGCCGCGGGCTCATCCACCTCGACGACATCTCTCCGGGCTGCGCCCTCCAAAGGCTCTCCAGTGAGAACTTCATCCCTGCAATACAAAGGAATAGAAAGTCAGCCGGCTCAGTCATGAAGAAAAAGGCGGCAGGAGTCAAAGTAGGGCCGAGTCTCACCCGTCTCGCGGATGGGACTGATCCCGGCCTCAAAAAGATTCTACTCCGAAAGCAGAACCTCGAGTGCCGGGACCACGTCGCTCAGGAGCTGGGAGTAGGCCTCCTGGTCCGCCGACTCAACCCGAGAGTTCCGGTTCGGAGACCGGTCCGGTTCGCTCCAGGCCCAGTCAATGTCTTCACTGAGGCGAAGAAAAACCGGCTCTTCCAGCCCTTGACCGAGGAAGGGAGGTCGAACCGGAGACACCTGGGCCGGGGCGAAATGTACCACCAGCCGTCATCGGTGGATCACTTCTTCAGGGTGAACATGGCCCTGAAGAGGGAGAAACGGGCAATGAACCCGTGGAAGTGACAAAAGACAATGAAAGAGAAGATGACCCGGATGGCGTTGGGAGCCAACTGGGCCGGGACAAGCCAGAAATTGCTGAGAAAAGAAAGAAAGAAGGATGCAGAGGAAACCGAAGACCCCCGAGGAGGAAGTCTTCGTAAAAGGCTATGCGGCCGGGGCCACTCATGGTGACGCGGTACCCGGACCGCGGAATAGACAAGCGGATTGACCCCGGGATACCATAGGCATCCCGGAGCAGAGAAAGATCGCCTTCGTCATGGTGGAAGCATGACCGGAGGGACCGGCGGGAAGAAGAGGTGGAGCAGGAAGAGAACGGAGGGGCACGGCAGGAGCAACCGGAGGAGACCGGATCCCCCTAGGGATGCCAATGGTGACACCCCCCGGTTGCAGACGCCGGCGGATCTCCTCCGGGATCGTCTCCTCATTTGAGGAGGAGGAAGATGGAGTCCTCGGTCGGGATGGACCAACCTCGTCCGGGTTGGAAGAGACATGGCGACGGCGCGCCATGGAAAAGAGAAGGACAGAGGATCAAAGAGAAAAGAAAAAGAAAGAGAAGGAGGGGAGCCGGAGAAGATGAAGGCACTCACCGAAAATACGCCAGACGAGCACAGGGCAACAGGAGTTAGCCTGCAGCAAACCGCCCACGAAGCAAGGGGAAAGGCCTCGTTCTGGAAAGTCCCCTCCCTTTCAAACTCAGCGGACAGCGGCCGTACCCGTCATTCCACCTCGGGCCACTGGACGATCGCCACGTGGGCGCGCGCCCGACACCGATGCCTCGTTAGCAGAGCAACGGCCTCTGCCTCGAAGCGACGCATTTATTGCGGGCAAGTGGGCGACGCGTGGCCGCTCCCCATAGGTTTTCAGCCGCATCGAGCCATGGCGACGAGGATCGTGGCAATTATGATGCAAGATCTTCGCCTCCCCACGTCATGTCCGCATTTAATCCCGACGTTCCGTTCTACGACGCGCCGATGGAACGGCGGGCTGGGGGGCAACTGTTACAGCCGTGACAGTGACGTGGCCAGGCTCAGATACCGTCGAATGCGATCGAGCCACGTGGAGGTTTCTCCGGCCGAGTCAGTGCCACGTCTTCAAGACCAGGTTCGGCAAGACTACAGCGCCCGGCAATTTTCTAAGGCAAACTGCCCTCGCCGAGGTCGAGCTCGGATCGGAGTTCCTCTACCACCTCGATGGCGCCCAAGCCCGGAGGGGTCCACCTAAGTGAGGTCGGCCAAAGCCAGGAGACCTCCTGCCACCTCGCCAGGTGTCCACCCAGGAGGGGTCTGCCTGGGCCGAGGTCGGCCGACCCTTCGCCCTTCGCCAGGTGGCCCCCGGAGACGGGCCCACCTCGGTCGAGGGCAGGCGACCTCCTGCCACCTCGGCAGGTGTCCACCCAGGAGGGGTCCACCTAGGCCGAGGTCGGCTGGTCCTTCGCCCCTTTGCCAGGTGGACTCCCGGAGACGGGTCCACCTCGGCCGAGGCCAGGCGACCTCCTGCCACCTCGCCAGGTGTCCACCCAGGAGGGGTCCACCTAGGCCGAGGTCGGCTGGTCCTTCGCTCTTCGCTAGGTGGCCCCCGGAGACGGGTCCACCTCGACCGAGGCCAGGCGACCTCCTGCCACCTCGCCAGGTGTCCACCCAGGAGGGATCCACCTAGGCCGAGGTCGGCTGGTCCTTCGCCCCTTTGCCAGGTGGCCTCCCGGAGATGGGCCCACCTCGGCCGAGGCCAGGCGACCTCCTGCCACCTCGCCAGGTGTCCACCCAGGAGGGGTCCACCTAGGCCGAGGTCGGCTGGTCCTTCGCTCTTCGCCAGGTGGCCCCGGAGACGGGTCCACCTCGGCCGAGGCTAGGCGACCTCCTGCCACCTCGCCAGGTGTCCACCCAGGAGGGGTCCACCTAGGCCGAGGTCGGCTGGTCCTTCGCTCTTCGCCAGGTGGCCCCCGGAGACGGGTCCACCTCGGTCGAGGCCAGGCGACCTCCTGCCACCTCGCCAGGTGTCCACCCAGGAGGGGTCCACCTAGGCCGAGGTCGGCTGGTCCTTCGCTCTTCTCCAGGTGGCCCCCGGAGACGGGTCCACCTCAGCCGAGGTCGGGCCGCCCGTACGGAGAAGGTCTCATGGAAGAGGCACGGGCCCCGAGGCCATCCCTCGGGCCGTACGAATCCCAGACGGTGCCCCGTACGGGAGACGGCAGCACGCGGAACATCACTTGCATCGGCCCGACAAGTTCCACAGTCGAGGGGCACGATTCTGACAGAACAAGCCCTATAGATGGATGGCGCCCACGCTCTGGAAAGAGAGCGCTCTCGCTGGGCCCGAGGCCTGACCGGCCGCCTTACCAGCACCGCCCTCCCTTTTTCTCTTCTGTCTTTGCCTTTTCCCTGCTGGGCTCGGCGGACGAGTTCGGAAAGCCGCCTGGCTCCCCTTCATCGAAAAGGGAAAAGAGAAGAGGACGGGGGAGGGGAGTCTCCCAGGAGGAAAAGACAAGCGCACGACGAAAGGAGATAAAGAGGGAGGAATCTGGGGACGACAAGGTAAGCAAACAAGCCTGGGGACAAAGGAGAAGCAGCGGCAAAAGGCCTCACTCCGGAGAGTGAAAACCAGAGATCCCGAGAGGGGATCACTGGGCGTGAGCTCGGCAAGGAGGCCCGGCCGAGATTCTGGTCCCCAGAGCGTCTCTCTCACCAGTAAACTCTCTAAGTCTGGAACCCTTTCGAGGGTCCGTTTGGAGAGTCTTTTCCTTCTCGTCGTCTACTGACTTGACCATCGGAGTTCCCTCGCCGGGATCCCCGGCCAGGGTCTTCTAACCCCTTTTTTGCAGGTTAGCCGTAGCCAGGGAGGCTCCTTCGCCAGGCGGTCAGGAGGGATCGACGAATCTGTGGCACGGGTGCGACAACGGGAGCGGCAACACTTGCCTCTATGACCAATGAGTTACAGAGGCAACATGAAAGCATGGACACAAACTCCATATTGCTCAATCTAAAAGAACTTTATGAAGAACATAGTCGAACTGCAAGATATAAAATATCTAAGCAGTTATTCCGTGCAAGGATGACAGAAGGTACATCCGTACAAGACCATGTATTAAAGTTATTGACCTAATCACCCAATTGGGTCAATTGGGTTTTGTTATGGATGGGGAGTTGAATCAGGATTTAATCCTGTAGTCACTCCCAGAGTCATTTTCACAGTTTGTTCTTAATTATCATATGAACAAACTTAACACTTCCTTGCCTGAGCTGTTGAATATGTTAAAAACAGCAGAGAGCCATTTAAAGAAAAATAAGGCTCCACTTCTTCTTGTGGATGGTGTAAATAAGATGAAAATAGGCAAAAAGGGTTCCAAGAGGAGGTTGAACCCAAAAGGGGGCATCAAGAAAAAGAAAGGAAAGAAGACCTTCGGACAAATGACCTGCTTTCATTGTGGCAAGCCGGGTCACTGGAAAAGAAACTGCAAGGTTTACCTTGCAAGTGTGAAGCCTGGTGCGAGTGACGCACCAAAAGGTATGTATGAGATACATGCAATTTTGTCATTAGACTCTTCTAATTCAAACTCTTGGGTATTGGATACTGCTTGTGGTCATCATATCTGCAAATCATTGCAGGGACTACAGAACATTAGAATTTTGAAGGAAGGCGACTTCGAGCTCTACGGTGCTAGAGGAGATTCCATCTAAGCAGAAGCTGTAGGGACTTATATATTGAAGCTGCCTTCTGGGAAGATTTTAGAGTTAAAAAATTATTATTTTATGCCTAGAATCATTAGAAACATCATATCTGTACCCTTGTTACTTAAACAAGGATATATTATGAATGTAATGAGCAGTGGCTGCTCAATCAGTTTTTCTAAAGAAATAATATTTAATGGCATATTTTGCAATGGTCTCTTAACTCTATCTTCTGATGACAATATACTACATGTTAGTAATAAACGAAAAAGAGATGAAGTAAACTGGTGCGGACACTAGAGGCACCAGAATAAGGCAGAGGCTTCTCAACCCTCTGTGGATCACTTAGTTAATATTTGAGTCCCTGTAATAAAGCTTAGTCCAGCTACATTTGAGTCCTGTAATTAGTCCAACTCTTATTGAGCTAGTTCAGTCCAATGCTAGCCAGCTCATGTTGAGCTAATTTCAATTTTTGAGTCCTGTCCAATCAGATTGAAGACTCAAGACCACATCATACAAGTGAAGAACAAGTTCAACCTAATTGAAGACATAAAAGTTAAGCCCAAGTCCAACCCAGCTTGAAGACTTGAAGAGTCCAGGAAGAGAAGACAAAATCAAGAACAAATTCAAAACCCTGGACCAGCCGGAAGGAATTTGGGCCAGCCCAGGCCCAGATAGAATTTAGGGCGCCCCTCCCTAGGGTCACCTCCCCTCTTGGTCGGCCACTTATGGTCACCACCTTGGCCGACCAAGAGAAGGACAAGAGGGGAGTATTTTGAGTTAAAGTTTTCTACCTATTACCTTGTATTCCAATTAGAGTTTGAAAGGGAAAAGGAGTCCTATATAAAGTTTAAAGTGCCCTTACTTGGAGCCCAAGGTTAAGGGTCTATTTAAGGGACCCTAGCCTCTTGTATGAAACCTAATTTTTGATGAATGAAAACCTTGAGTTCTTCTATTGAGTTGTGTGATACCCTGCTGTGTGCATAAAGGGGTTTGCGAGAGTTTTTCTTCCCAGTGCTGCAATCATCTTTCTGCTACCAACAAGCATCTCAGATCCCTGGATGCCCACTCCAAAAGAAGCCTTTCCTTGCTATTTTTCCTTTATTTTCTTATTCATTTTTGAGTTTTCTAACCCCTGATAGGTCGTTTACAGGTCCCCGAGTTCCTACGAATCCAACGACTCCAGCCAAGCCTCAATCGGATCACCGAGCAGAAAGCCGGGTATCCACGGGTCTTTGGCTCGGTTTTCCAGGCAGCATCCATCGAGGAACGAGAGACCCTTTAGCTGCGATCTTCACAGAGGTTGTCAGGTACACCCCCAC
The DNA here is from genome assembly GCA_021397845.1 of Areca catechu. NCBI lineage: Eukaryota > Viridiplantae > Streptophyta > Magnoliopsida > Arecales > Arecaceae > Areca > Areca catechu. The sequence continues at coordinate 104,870,501 of CM038040.1, forward strand.
TACCTCCAGTAGTTTTATTGTAGGAGAACTTGCCCTAACCGAGGCTTCTCAGCCCCGGCGATCCTTCTTTTCTACTTTTCTAGGTCCTAATCTGCATGATGATCTTCTAAAATTCATATAAGATTCTCTACAACTTATTTTAATCTGAGATTTGGGAATTAATCACTCAACCCCACATATAAAACATACAAAAAAATTGCATGCATATTAGTCCCCCATCATTTGGTATCAGAGCCTAGATTAGGGCTTGTTTTCTGTAATTTTTAGTCTATATATTCTCTATTATTTTAATTATTTCTCCCTCATACAAACTCTAAAAATTCTGAAATTTATTTTTGTGGATTTATCATAATTCACAGTAATTTACAGAATTTTTTCATATTTTATTTCGGACTGTGAAGTTTCTGCAAGCCGAAATACAACCTGCAAAGTTTTGGCTCTATTTTTTTTCAGCAAGACAAGTTTGGAAGTTTTAGGGTTTTATTTGGCATTTTTGCATATCTTTTAATTTTAGTATATTTCTAGCATATTAGGCCATGATTTGGAAGTTTTCTTCTATTTAAGAAAATACCAAAAAAAAAAAATACATATTCTCCAAAGATACCAAAAACATCTAAACCCTAATTTGCATCCTCATCTACCTGCCATCATTGCATAATTTACTTTTAAGGGCACTCTTGCTATATCAGATAAGGGGAGGAGTTGATAACCTCTCCTTAGCCCAAAACCACATCCCTTGCATTCGGTCCCAAGCCTTAACCTAAAATTAATTAGACTTAATTTGCCCTAGTGGGCTAGGGACACAAACTGGTCGGGTCCGGGCTAGTGTTAGATCACTGTGTCAAGTTAACCTGTGTGTGCCTTGTGCTCAGTGTCTAGAATGGTGGTTTAGGGATTCAATCCTGAAGGGCTTGTGTGCTGGTCCGCCTACCTGGCCAATCTCTGATTGGTGTCTAGGATTGGCAATCAGGGACCTAACACTTCCCTTACACCTGCCTGGCTGAGTACAGGATTACTATAGGCTAGTTTGCCACCCTGATTGAGCATCTAGTTTGGACTCTAGGTCTAGTCAGCTATAGTCGGTCTGATCGAGTCTTGCATGAGCACTAGGTCAGGAGTTTCATATCACCCACATCCTTCACAAATGTATGAACCCATGAAAAATTTATAAGCCCAAATAAAAGCCCTAGCTGATCAAATGGCCCAGATGGCTACCCAGATAACTACCCAGATGACCCAGTTAACTCAGTCTGGTATTCAAACCAATGATAGAATTGACCATCTTGCCAGCAGGTTTGATCAGTTAGAAGTCCTGGTAGGGACCCCAGGAAAAACCCATGGATCACAGTCTGAGCCAGATCCTAATTCCCCTCAACCTAGGAGGACCCCAAACCCTAATCCATACCCTGCGGTCAAACCTAGGAGAGCCACTCATCCTGACCCATACTATAGCCCTCAGCCTAGGAGGACCCCAGACCCTGACCCATACCAAGAGGTCGAACCTAGGAGAGCCCCTCAACTTGACCCATACTACAATCCTGAGCCCAGGAGGACCCCAAACCCTGATCCATATCTTGAGGTTGAAACTAGAAGAGGCTATCATCCGGACACAATCCCTTAAGTTCGTCATAGAAGGCCTAATCAGGATTTTGTAGACCAGGAGGACCGATCCTATAGACATGTCAAGCTTGATGCTCCAACTTTTGATGGTTGTCTAGATCCTAAGGTCTATATAGATTGGGAGGGAGAGATGGATCAATATTTTGAATGGTATGATATGACAGAGGAGCGTAAATTTAGGTTTGCTAAGCTTAAGTTGATTCGGGAAGCCAGGTTACATTGGGCTAGTGTTGAGTGAACCCTTAATCTAGGAGGGCGTGATCCTATAACCACCTGGTGGGCCATGAAGGGTAAGCTTAAGACAAGATACGTTCCAGCTTCATATCGTAGTGGGTTACTAGATCAATGGCAACGATTTAATCAGGGTAACAAGAGCATAGATGAGTACATTGCAAAATTTGATGAGTATTTCATGTGATATGATTTGAGTATTCACATCAGCTTCATACACTTCCTCTTCATTATCTTCCTTGTAAACCAATGGGGTGGTAGGAGGGGGTTGGCTAAGGGAAAATTGACTAGTGTTTAGGGTAGCAAGGGTGGGTCAACTAAGGGAAAGTGAACTAATACTGGGCTCATATCAGAAGTACTAATCCTATGGGGTTTAGGTTTACTAGGGGTTATGGGTCCCTTGGGCTCATAGGATATGGGTTCAGACCTATGGGTTATGGGTTCAGAGGATCTGGGTGCATAGGATCTGGATTCATAGGATCTGGCTATCTTGTAGGCTTTTTCAAGATTACTGACTTTCCTCAAAAATAGATATCTCTGGATGCCAACACGAAGTCCAGCCCTAAACCTAGATAGGGTCACTGATTCAGACTCGTCTATGCAACACCTTATGGCACACTCATCAAACTTGGCTATATATTCTGACACGAACCTACTTCCTTGACTTAATCTCTCTGCCATTGGTCTAGGAGTCTCTGTTGGTAGGATGGGGGAACATATTTCTCCCTAAGTTTCAGCTTCATGGCCATCCAGGTATCTATAAGAGCTTTGTTTCGTTCTTTGATTAGGTGCTCTACATTTCTCCAGTATAACCTAGCTTGGTTGGTTAACCTTTGTTTGGCAAATTTACACTTCATATCCTCGGTCATCTCATACCATTCAAAATTTTGTTCCATGTCTCCTTCCCAATCTATGTAGGTCTTAGGATCTAGGGTACCATCGAACGTGGGTGCTTCTAGCCTGATGTTCCTAGTGGCTCTCTCATCCTGGTCTATGGACTCATAATTGGGTCTCCTATGATTGGACTCCCAGATTGGGTCATGATGTGGGGGTCTCTTAGTGTTGGGCTCCAAGTATGGGTTAGGATATGGGGCTCTCCTAGGGTTAAGCTCCAAGTATGGGTCAGGGTATTGGACTCTCCTAGGGTTGGGCTCCAAGTATGGGTCAAGGTGTTGGACTCTCCTAGGGTTGGGCTCAGGACGGGTCCTATGGGTTGTTTGGTAATTTGATTGGGTCAGTTGGTCGAACTTGTGGTTCATTTGATTCATTTGGGTAGTCAATTGGGCAAACTGGTCATTCATGGTCTTCATGAAAGTTTCAAGGGAAGATTCCATGGTTGAACTGGGTTGAGGTTAGGAATGATGGTAATGGGTTCCTGATATGGTTGTCATGCACTCAATCAAACACAGGATTGTGATGCAGTCAACCACACAAGGGTTAACACGTTCTAGAGTTTGCTAGACCTAGAGCCAAAATCAGGTGAGTTAACTCAACTTTCCCCCAACTCAACACTTAATCATTCCACTGGCCAAGTAAGAGGTGGGGTGGTGGGAGACTCCCCATACTTGTCATACAGTCCTAATTAAAAACCACTAGTCCACTTAGGGCATTTGCCTCTGGACCTCTAGCCTTAGACATCAGTTTCCAGTAATAAGTGGAGGGTTTAGTGCACTAGTTCCCTCACTAGACTCTAACCCGACCTGTTGGGGTCCCTAAATTAATTTGGTTGCTAGTTAATTTTAATTAGGGTTTGGGTATGTATGCAAGGTGGTTGTTTTGGGTGCAGGACAGGTGACGAAATTCTGCCCTAATCTGACAGAGAAAATTGCCCTTAAGATTAGGTTAGATGCAGATGATGCACAATCAATGAAACCCTAATACAATCTAATAACAGAAAATAGAGAATAACATTTTTTTTTTGTCTTTTTTATGAGGTGGCAAACTTAGTTCCAAGTGGGTTAGGTGAGCAATGAAAATTGGCTTGGGTTGGGTGGTTTGGATGGGTGATTTGGTTTAACCTAACTAAGCATGCAGAAAATTTCAACTGTGTATACTTGCAGTTCTCATGCAGATTTACCTAGGTTTTCAGATCAGAAAAATTAAACTAAAACTATGGAAAAATAGAGGACTAATCAGACAATACTGGATGGAAATATCAAGAAAAAAACAATAAGGTTATGATGGAAAATAAACCCTAGGTTTAGACTACTAGCAGGTTTCAGCAAACCGGCTTCTTGTTAGGGTGTGGTTTTATGCAGAATTTACCTTGTTTTCAGATCTGTGAAAATTCTACAAAAATTATAAAAAATAAAGATTAAACAGAGATTAATCACTATAAAAATAAGACAAAAACATCAAGTTTAAGATGGAAAACCGGACTTATATTTGGATTGCTAGTGCAGAAAATAGTCTACAGAATTTTTGTTAAGGTTTGTTTTGAGGCGAATTTTCCCTATTTTTCAAATCAGAGAAAAGACAAAAAATTACATAAAAATAGAGGGCAAAAAATAGATCAAATGATGTGAAAATCAGAATAAAACAGTAAGAAATTAATGGGGATATAGACCTAAATTTGGACTCCTAATGTAGAAAATAGCATGCAGAAAATCTAAACTATGATGCAAGAACATGCCCTAATCCTGCTTTGATATCAAAATTGATGAGGCACGGGATTCTAACATGATGCAGGATGATATGCAAGGGATGAAGATGAAGAAAATCATATTAAAGCAAACAAATATTTTTAGAGTTTCTTTTTTTATGGTTTGATTCCCGAAACTAGGCAAGACCAGGTTAGGGTTATCCTAGAACAATTAGTATCCTACCCACATGCTAGAACTATCAAAGAGACAAAAAAAATAAAGGATCCTAGGACTAAGAAGGCCTATTAGGTGCATGCTCTACTACAACAAAACAGAAAAAGTGAGAAGGGAATGGTTCTAAATTCCTAGCAATGACTTTCTTGTTGCCGGGGAAGAGATCGCTCTACTCAAATCGGTGCTTGGGTGATCGAGTCGCTTTCCCGCAAATCCATTGGCTTTTGATCATATCGATTCGGAGGCAAAAAAGACATCATCCGGAGGGCGTGGCACTGGAGGGATCCTACAAACATCAAAGGTTAGGCTCACAGATAATAAGAAAAATATGTAATTAGAAGAAAGAAGAATAGAGGGATGGATGGGATCTCCGGGGTGGCTGGCGGCCAGTTGAAGAAGGAGGATGCCTAGCTTGTAGGAAGTTGGGGCATCCAAGGCTTCAGCTAGGATGGATGTTAGCTAGGGTTTAGTGGTAGAGGGAAGAAAGATAGAGTCTAGGGTTTGCTCATGAGACACAAGAACATGGGTCTCACACCCACTCCAATCTAGAGGAAACAATTAACAAAATTTCACTCTAATTTATTTCATGAAAAGAGATGATTACAAGAGGGGGAGGGGGTGGGTATTTATAGGCTCACCTAGGGCCCTTTTCTTGTCAAAGTAGGATTACAAGTTTGTATGGGATAAGGAGTACAAGGTTTGAGTGGAATTAGGAGACTAAAGTCCTGGTAGAACTTGAATATTGAACTCCCTGTAGAACTTGTACATTGACTCCTCTTAGGCTTGGGCTGCTTGACTCCTTGCTGGGCTGGGATGAAATCCTCTTGGACTGGGTCAAAGGCCTTGGGCATCTTGGACTGGGTCAAAGCTTGGGCGCCAACTGTAGTGGGCCTGGGAGGGGCGCTAACTTCTTGTGGGCTTGGACTAGGGCGCCCTCCCTCTTGGGCCTAGGAGTTGGGGTGGCATGAAACGGGCCTGGGGTGTCATGACTGTGGAACAGGGGCCTAGGCTAGGGTGGCTTGAGTGGAGGCTTAGTTGGATGCATGAAGCCTCATTGATTGGGGCCTAGTGACTCTCCTGATCTGGTGATCCTCCTCTTAAACTTGGCTTGAATGAAAACCAAAATTTACAAGACTCATGTGACTAGACTGAAACTCATAGGACTCTTAACTTCGTGAACCCAATCAGCTCACCTTATTACAGGACTCAAAAATTAGACTTCATTACAGGACCAATGTACCCTGATGGATTCAACTTACAAGTGATTGATTACCCAACACGTAAATTTGAAATTGGAACCTTGAAATCCTGGTCTGCTCCTAATGTTCCTACTTCAGGAAGTCTACTAAAGCATGGGCCTTAATGGAGGGGTGAGGTTGATAATGAATGTCAAACTCACCTAGCTTCATGCCCACTTGGTGGTCCTCATGAACTTTTCGATCTTCTATAGAATCTAGTATAGATGCTAATCGGACAAGACTGTGATGGGATGTGCTTGGAAGCAGGGATGGAGTCACCTCATCAAGGTCAAGAAGGTGAAGGTGACCTTCTCCACCCTTGAATATTGAGTCTCTGTATCCTTGAGGATCCGACTGATGTAATAGACTAGCTTCTACACTCCATCCTCCTCTTGGATAAGCATAGAACTCATGGCTAAAGGGGAGATAGCTATGTAAAGGTAAAGCATTTCCTCCATGACCAGTGTTGTGAGCAGTGGCATGGTGGCGAGGTAGGCCCTGAGCTGCTCGAAGGAGGCCTGGTACTCCTCCATCCACTAGAAGTCCTTGCTCTATCTTAAGGCCTTGAAGAAGGGCAAGCACTTGTCACTGGACCTTGCCATGAATCGGCTTAGCATGGTAACCTACCCGACAAGATGCTGAACCTATTAGACTTGTATGCCTTAGAAGCCAAGTTCGCTAACACACTATAAATTTTAGAATATCAATTATACTTAATCAAATTTTTATTAGTAAAATTAGATATTTTTTCATTCATATTTATGTGTCTATGAATCATCCATGAAGTTAATAGACAATGAGACATCTTCTCGAGTGCTGAGAAATTGAGACTTGTATCATTATAGATTAACACTTAAATGCTCTTGATCATTAAACCATCATGGGGATGGTGATCAATCTATCAAGATTGGTACACAGATCACTTTCATTTCAGGTAGACAAGTCTCAAGTCTATAGTGTAGGGATACTAGAGTGAGAGTGCAAGTGGTTATTAAAGAATAATGGCACTGAGCATGATCAAAGAATGAGAAGTTACATGGATGTCTACCCACTCATTAGTGACTTCTTAAGCTATAGTTATATAAGTAGTTCCTAGACCTGTAGTATCTTAGTCACTCACTATGAGGTTGCAGTAATTTGACAAGCACATAAACATGGTCTCAAGCTATATGGAGCCTTGTAGTATATGTTGGCTGCATTAGATTTATTGTAGGAGTTTGGAGTGTTCTTATAGGAGATCTATCGACCTCGATAGAAGAGGAATAGTCCTATACAATCTAAGAGGCTAAGTTCTTAAGTTTGTGGCCACAGCATATAATAATGGAAAGAAATTTCCATGAAAATCATGATTAGGCTCGAGTCGACTAAGTCTAGCATATGACAGAATCAAATGGTTTGACAAGGATCCATGACCTGCATCCTATCAGGATTTTCAATGGAGAAACTTGATCACGTGAGAACTACACCTAAGAGTTCATCTTTCTATTCTATTGAATTCTACTACAAACTACTATGTGTCACTAGTGGATTGTAGGAACTCACTTGGATCATTTTCGGTTCAATAATCTATTTTAGGGTTGAGCTAGAAAAGTTTCGATCTATCAAAAAGGCTTTTGATGATACTATGATAGAGACCATAGTATGTCTCGTAACTAGACAAAATGGAACCTAAGGGGACACATATAATAGGGGATTGACCTGATCAAGTCTTGAATCAAATTTAATAACTACTAATTCTGTAAAGGTTTCAAATTTAGTAGCTTTTGGTACCTACTAATTTTGGCACCTACCAATTTTGACACCTATCGATGCGAGATGAGAGATGCAAAACTAATTATATTAATCCTAAAGTTTTTTTATTATGAGTAATTATCAATTAGTTTAAGCAAATCTTAGATTAAAGAACTCAAAGAATCTAGATGAAATCAACTAGGCAACTAGAATGAATCCCATGATATATATTCACAAGAACTAATTAAGAAAACAGGATATGATGATTAAGAAATCACTCAAACTAGGATTAATGTTTTCAAGGATCAGAATTAAAGAGTTGAGGAGTGGTTTCGCTTACCAACGAAGATTTGAAGCATTCTTGATGTAGATCGATTTCAGCGCTCAAGGAATCGCGGCAGAACTTCAAGATTATCGATCTTCGGGTTTTGATCTTCAATGCAGTTAGTTCCTGATACGGGATATATAAATAAGTAAATAAAATAGCATTTAATATTTATTATATTTTTAGATTTTAAAGGAAGACTCAAAGGAGATAGTAAAAGAAACTAATCAGGTCAATTACCTACACAAATAAACCTATAAAGCAATTAAAAAGCAGTACCTGGTGGTTGAGAAACCATCGAAACTAGGATTCATTTTTCAACAATTCAAAAAATAATAAGAAGAGAATAAGCTCAGTTATACCAACAAAGATTGCTCTCTTAATGTAGACCTAGCAAGACTCTCAAGATTGTAGCAACAGGGATTCAAGATCTTGCTTCTGGGCTCCGATCTTCTGCACGATGCCGATTATGAGTCAAGAACACCAGATCTAGATTCTTGGTCACTTGCAAAACACTCAGCAAAGGAATCTTGGGTTAAAAAGCAATAAGAAAGGGAAAGAAAGAAAAAAGGGTTAGAGGTAGTGGATGGATCTTCTTGTCGGCTGGATAAGTAAGGCCTCACACCCCGCGATGCACATAGCAAAGGAAGAAAAATTTGGCAGAATTTCTTTGTATTTCAATAATAATTGCATAAATTACAAGGGGGGTTGACGGGGTATTTATAGACCCATAACCAGTGTTGTAAGGGATACAGACTAGACTTGTGCTCCCTTGGAATACAACTCCTAGAGTCCTACTTCTAGGTGTCTTGGACTCTTGCTTGTCGGGCTAATCTAGACTTCTGTATGTGAGTGGACTCTTCAGTTTGGATTGAAAAATACTTAAGAGTTTTGGTGAGACTCTTAAGTCCTAGGAGCTTAAGCAGCTTCCAACCTGTTTTATCAAAACTCTTGAAGTAAGAAAACCTTCCAACTTTTTCCACTTTAGATGACATGGAACTCCTTGAATATTGGCATTGGAATGCTTGGCCAACTTCTTGGAATGTTGAGCATGGAATACTGAGATGGGGTGCCAACTTGGAAGAATCCTTCTTAAATACTCATCTTAAAATAAGTTGGCATGAAGGAATGGAGTGGGAGGGTGCCAATTTGGAGATCTCCTTCTACTTTACTCCTCTTAAAAAAATAAGAGGCGCGAACTCCTTCTTAAGTGGCCAACCAAAATGAAATGGCATGTGTTGTCATGTGATGATGTCCAAATAAAATAACATGGCATATATTTTGTCTCAAAATGACATGTTCAAATAAGACATGTGTTGATGTTCCCTGGTGATGTGGCAATAATGTCCAAAATTTTGCAAAGATGGTGCCATAAACAAATTAACTTGGCCTAGCACATGGCTTGTCTTGGGCTAGCACATGGAGTTACATGGCTTGTCTTGATTTAGATGCACATGGGTCATGTTTGAATCACATGGGTCTTCAATAGGATCCCCCCTTGTATTACAGGACTAAATAACTAATTATTACAGGACTCAAAACCAAATGACTAAAGCCCTACTTGATCAATTGGAATCCAATTTGATCAAAAGGCAAGACATGTAAATAATTGATGCAACTTGGTAAAAGGGGTTTAGCCCCAAAGGCCAAAAATAAAACCCTAATTATAGTTGGTAAAAAGGGCTAACCCTAATTAAACCAAAATAACATGGATTAAAATAAAATATTTACATGGTAAAATGGGTTAGGTCTAGGGTTTTATTCATAGGTAATCCATTGGGACGTGGGTTCAACCTGTCGATATTTTCGGGCCCTGGTGTCCACACCAATTCTTTCCAGGTGGGAGAAACTCGACCTTGTCGAGTAGGGATTAATATCGCTATGATAGCGCTCTAGCAAGTCTGGGTCAACTCACAGCATGTCCTCTCTGGTGATCCAAGAATCATCAGACTAAGGTTGCCCTTGCCAACGAATCAGATATCACTGGTAATCCTTGCCTCGGGTAGCAATGATCTTGTCATCCATGATTTGCTCAATCTTGTCTCTCCGGGCTGGTGGTATGGCAGGTGGACACACTTGGGTTGGTTCACTCTCAAAGACTGGATTAGGCCCAAATAGCTCACTAGGAATCAACGTTGGCTCTCTATACTCAATAAGGTCTGAAATATTAAAAGTAGAACTAATGCCTAGTTCAGGTGGTAACTCAAGCATGTAGGCATTAGGTCCTATTTTCTTAATTACTTTGTATGGTCCACTACTACGGGTATGTATCAACGATTCAGGTCATAGTCTAACCATGATAAAGTCTCCTTTATTGTATTTCTTTGAGTCTTTTTCTCTTTTTCTCTTTTTCCCCTTTTTTTTATTTTTTATTTTTTTTAATGACATTCATGTAAACCCTAAACTATAACTGAGTTTGATCCTTGGTTGGTGGGTGACATGCAGATGAAAATGGTGCATGGACTCCTTCTAAATGCCATAGGGTTTTCCAGAAGTAAGTGGCAAACCTAATATTTTCAAATGATGTATGCAACTTGCAAACATCTATAAAATGCAAACTAATAGTCCTAGAAATGTTGGAAGCTTCAAGAAAAGGTAGAAAATAAGAAGTGGATCCAAGGTTAGACTAGAAATAAGAAGGGGTTTCAGGGAATAGTCCTAGACTAATGGGGTTGACCTTAAAGTTTAGACACTGAATTACATCTACAGGGACTAAAAGGTCTACTTGATGGAAAAATGGGTCACTAATCTCAGGGAAGAGATCTTCAATGGGAACTACAGGGGTGAAGTCTTCATGAGGGTATTGGACTAAATAAGTCAAGTCCTTACTAATGTTTTTTGGTTCTTGAGTTTTAGGACTAAGCTCTACAATTTGGTTTTCTTCTAAAGTCTCCTCAAGTAAAGTTGTAGTAGCAAGATCATGGTTCTCTTTCTCTAAGTGTTCTTCCACTATATCTTTAATCTGGATATTTTCTGGGTTAACTAATCCTAGGTTTGCTTCAGTCTGGGTATGGTCAAGGTCAGCTAATTCTAGGTCAGCCATATGTATCTCTTCTTCTTCCTCATACTCATCCACTAAGTTCACCTCAGCTTCATGCACTTCTTCCTCAATGGCATCTTGGTAGACTAATGAAGTAGTAAGAGTAGGTCGGTTAAGGGGCAACTGGCTGGCTCTATGGTTTTGACTAGGTGCACTAAACTTAGTTGGTTCAAGTTGACATTAAAGTGGAAGTGGACTAATACTAGGCTCATATCTAGGGCTACTAAGCCTATGGGGTTTAGGCTGACTAAGGAAAACCTGAATAGCACTAGGTTGCTACCTAGGGGTTATAGGTTTTTTGGGCTCATAGGACATGGGCACAAATCTATGGATCTTGGATATGGGTTCACAGGAGCTGGGTTCATGGGATTTGGGTAAGTACTTTTCTCTAAGTTTAAATTTCATGTCATTTTAGGTAGTTATGGGTATGTCTCTTCTTCGTCTGATTATTCTTTTAACATTATCCCAGTAAATTCTAGCCTGAAGTACTAACTTGTGTTTAGTAATCTTAAACTTTCTTTATCAGATACTAGTTCCCTTTTAAAATACAGATCCATACGTTCTTCCCAAACCAGGTAGTCTTCAAGATCAAGATCACCACCAAATGTAGGTGCTGCTAACCTAAAGTTCCTAGTGGCTCTCTTATCCTGGTCTATGAAATCATAATTGGGTGTTCTATGGTTAGTCTCCTAGATTGGGTCTAGGTGTGGGGCTCTCCTATGGTTGGGTTCTAGGAACGGGTCAAGGTGTGTTTCAAGTTTAGGTTCAAGATGGGTCTTACGGGTTTTCTCTAGGTTATCTAATCGGTCATCTACTCAGTCGAACTTATTATTTGTCAGGGCAAACTGATCATTCATGAATCTCATAAAGGTTTCAAAGTTGTACTCCATGATCAGGCTAGGTTGAGTTTGGGCTAATGATATGGTGTTCCAAATCTAGTAGACATGCCATGCACACATACAAGACTCAGACTAGGGTTTCCTAGACCTAGAGCTCAAACAGAATGAGTCGACTGAATCATAGTTAAGACAACAATTATGCTGTCCACTATCCAGGTAAGAGGTGGGGTCGTGGGAGGCTCCCCCTGCTCTCGCAGGGTCCTAATTAAAAACAACGAAACTGCTTAGGGCGTTTGCCTTTGGACCTCTAGCCTAGACACCAGCTTCAAGACACAAATGCTGAATTGAGTGTAACTAGTTTTTCCAAAAAGGTTGAACCTGACCTGTTGGTGTCCCTAGCTCACTAGAGAAAATTAAGTCTAATCAATTTTAATTAAGGTTAGGTTCGGATGCAATAGGTAGTTGCTGTGGGCTCAAGACAGGTGATGAAATCCTGCCCCGATCTAAATGTTCAAGTGCCCTTAAGATTAGGGTACTTGATGATGCGCATACAAGATGAAACCCTAATATGCAAATAAGCAAAAATAGAAGAAAGTAAAAATTAATTAATTTCTTTTTTTAAAAAAAATAAGGATATATTCTATAGATAAGTACCTAATATGCAAGAAATATTAAAATATACAAAAATTTTTTATCAAAAGAACCCTAAACTATTCTCAGGTAGTATTTCAGTAGGAAAAAAATCTATAAATTAAAATAATTCATTAGAAAATTCTGGAAAATACATTCAATTTTATTGAATCCAGCAAACCAAAAATCAAATTTTTATGAGTTACCTGCAGATAGAAACAATTAAAATAATAGACTATGTACTAAGATGGCCGAGACGTAGAAATTAAAACCTAAAGATGCATATCTCTTTGCTTTCTTTTTCAAGGGTCAATTCACAGCGACACCCCTACATGCCATAGGAAATCCTGTTTGAATGGGTTATGAGGGTCTTGTAGCCCTTCTTTTTTCTATGACCGAATGGCCATGGTGAAGCACCCGATCCGAGTACTTAAAGAAAACTAAGTCGGCACAAGAGAGATTAAACCCTAGTTTAACATGCTCTGACACCAAAACTGATGCAGGACAAATAAATAAATAAATAAAATAGTAATTAACATTTTTTATATTTTTAGATTTTAAAGGAAGATTCAAAGGAGAAAGTAAAAGAAACTAATCAAGTAAATTACTCGCACAAGTAAACCTATAAAGCAATTAAAAAGTAGGACCTTGTAGTTGAGAAACCACCAAAACTAGGATTTATTTTTCAATAATTCAGAAAATAATGATAAGAGAATAAGCTCAGTTGTATCAATGAAGATCGTTCTCTTGATGTAGACCTGGCAAGACTCTCAAGATCGTTGCAACAGGGTTTCAAGATCTTGCTTTCGGGCTTCGATCTTTAGCATGATGCCAGTTTTGAGGTAATAACACCAGATCTAGATTCTTGGTCACTTGCAAAACACTCAGCAAAGGAATCTTGGGTTAAAAAGCAATAAGAAAGGGAAAGAAAGAAAAGAAGGGTTAGAGGTAGTGGATGGATCTTCTTGTCGGCTGGATAAGTAGGGCCTCACACCCCGCAATGCTCCAAAGGAATAAAGGAAGGGCCTCCACCTCGCAATGCACATAGCAAAGGAAGAAAAATTTGGCAGAATTTCTTTGTATTTCAATAATAATTGCATAAATTACAAGGGGGGTTGATGTGGTATTCATAGACCCAAAACCAGTGTTGTAAGGGACACTGCTCCCTTGGAATATAACTCCCAGAGTCCTACTTCTAGGTATCTTGGACTCTTTCTTGTTGGGCTAATCTAGACTTCTGTATGTGAGTGGATTCTTCAGTTTGGATTGAAGAAGACTCAAGAGTTTTGGCGAGACTCTTGAGTCTTAGGAACTTAAGCAGCTTCCAACCAGTTTTATCTAAACTCTTAAAGTAAGAAAACCTTCCAACCATCTCCACTTTAGATGATATGGAACTCCTTAAATATTGGCGTTGGAATGCTTGGCCGACTTCTTGGAATGTTGAGCATGGAATATTGAGATGGGGCGCCAACATGGAAGAATCCTTCTTAAATACTCATCTTAAAATAAATTGGATTAAAGAATGGAGTGGGAGGGCACCAATTTGGAGATCTCATTCTACTTTACTCCTCTTAAAAAAATAAGAGGTGCTAACTCCTTACATGGCCGACCAAAATGAAATGGCATGTGTTGTCATGTGATGATGTCCAAATAAAGTGACATGGCATATATTTTGTCTCAAAATGACATTTTCAAATAAGACATGTTGATGTCCCTGGTGATGAGGCAATGATGTCTAAAAATTTTGCAAAGATGGTGCCATAAACAAATTGACTTGGCCTAGCACATGGCTTGTCTTGGGCTAGAACATGGAGTAACATTGCTTGTCTTGATTTGGGTACACATGGGTCTTGATTTGAATCACATGGGTCTTCAATTGGGGCCCCCTTGTATTATAGGACTCGATAACGAATTATTACAGTACTCGAAACCAAATAACTAAAGCCCTACTTAATCAATTGGAACCCAATTTGATCAAAAGGCAAGACATGTAAATAAGTGATTCAACTTGGTAAATGGGGTTTGGCCCCAAAGGCCAAAAAAATAAAACCTTAATTATAGTTGGTAAAAAGGGCTAACCCTAGCTAAACCAAAATAACAGAAATTAAAATAAAATATTTACATGGTAAAAGGGGTTGGGTCCAGGGTTTTATTCACAAGTGATCCACTGGAATGTGGGTTCAACTTGTTGATATTTTCGAGCCCTGGTGTCCACACCAGTTCCAAGGCAAAGAAACCTTCAATTCAGATCTTCATCACCTGGAATTAGTCAAAGAACAAAAGTTAGATGGCATGGATGGTGGAAAAGATTGGAAGAGAGGAAGATAAGAAGGAAGGGTGGTGATTTAGGGTTTCTTGGATGGATGGTGGATAACTAGGCCTCATGCCTACGGACCTCACGTCCGCTCCCTCTTGAAGTTTGATGCTCTTACAGCAATGAATTGAAGAGAAAAATCTCCACTTTATTTCATGAAAAACTAACTGAATTACAAGGGGCGTTAAGGGTGGTATTTATAGACCCTCATGAGCTACAAGCTAGAAAAGTGAGGGTTACAACTTCTTGAGTTCTTGTTGGAAGGGAAAAAATCTCCTTGGAATAGGATTCCCTTGGGCGTCAACCTCCTCTTGAATCCTCTTTGGGTGACATAGCCTTTTGGCATTTGAATCTTCTTGGCTTCATCCTCTTGGGCGACAAGTCTTGTGACAAGGTGGGCAATAAAGACCCCTTGCTTCCTTGAAATGGATTCTTGATGATGGGAAGCCAAGATGAGTCTTTAGTTGGATATCCATGATAGATTCTTTAATTTGAATAATAAGGAACTCTTGAATTCGTAGAACTTCTTGAATTCTTGATTTCTTGGATTCTTGAAACATGAAACCTCTTGAACTTGGCTTCTTGATGGGCATCCAAATTGATTCCTTGTGACCGACAATGGGATGTGACACGATGACGTGGCAAGATGTGATGTGGCATAACATGATGACAAGGCAAGTTGGGCATCCAAGATGATGTGGCAAAGTGGGGTGTCCAAGATGTTATGGTGTATGAAATGTGTCCCTTCTTGGCTTGCATTCTTGATTGGAGCTTGATCAAGATATTAATGAACCCCCGAACTAATTACAAGACTCAATTGATACTAACTAAGCCCAACTTGATCAAATTGAATCCAATTTGACCAAATTACTATGGCACAAAAAAACAAAACAAAAATTAAAATTGACTAGGCTTGTATAAACATGACTCAATTATGGTTTAGGTCTTATTCACAGGCTTAGGCTTGTACAGGACTCAATTGAAATTGGGGTTTAGGGCTTATTCATAGGTGATCCACAAGGAGCTGGGATTAACCTGTCATTTTTTTCTAGCCCTAGTGTCCCCACCAATTCTCTCGGAGTGGGAGGAACTCGACCCTGTCGAGTATGGGTCAACTCAGCTCTGGTAATGCTCTAGCAAGTATGGGTTAATCTTTTGTAAATCTTCTCGAGTGATCCAAGAATCTTCAGATTTAGGTCATCCTTGACAACGAACCAGATAACATTGATAATCCTTACTCCAAGTAGCAATAATCTTTTCATCCAAAATCTGCTCAATCCTGTCTCTCTGTTTTGGTATTTTGGCTGGTGGACACTCTGGGATAGGTTCACTCTCAAGGATGGGATCTGGCCCAAAAGGCTCACTAGCTATCGTCGTTGGTTCCTTATACTCTACAAGGTCTGAAATATTAAAAGTTGAACTAATACCTAATTTAGGTGGAAACTCAAGTACATAGGCATTAGGTCCAATTTTCTTAATTATTTTATATGGCCCTGCACTATGAGCATGTAATTTCTTCATGGTTCTAGGTGGGAACCGTTTAGGTCGAAGCTTGATCATGACAAAGTCCCCTTCATCAAAATCTTTGAGTCTTTTTCATGAATCATCCATAAGTTTTTATGATTCATTGCTCTCATTAATTTTCTTACTTATTTTCTTACGCTATTCTCTAAAGGCTTTCCAGTGGACCTGCATTCATGCATGGGTAAAGGAATAAGGTCTAAAGGCTTTCTTGGCTTATACCCATTGACAATTTCAAACGGGCTTTTTCCAGTGGACCTGTTAACTGAACTATTGTATGCAAACTCAGCTTTAGGCAGTAATAGGTCCCAATTTATAGTATTCTCACCAACTAGACATCTAAGCAAGTTTCCTAAACTTCAATTCACGACTTCAGTCTGACCATCGGTTTGAGGGTGATAAGTAGTAAAAAATTTGAGTTTAGTCCCTAACATGTGCCAGAGAGTTTTCTAAAAACAACTGGTGAATCGTACATCTCTATCAAATACTATGGTTCTAGGTAAACCATGTATTATAACTACATTTAAAAAATGCTTAGAGGCATCATAGATTTGAGAACAGGGTAGGAAGTATGCCATCTTTGAGAACCTATCGACCTCAACAAAAATAGAATCATGTCTCCTCATGGTCTTAGGTAATCCAAGAACAAAATCCATGCTAAGATCTTGCCAAAGATAATTTGGTACAGGAAGAGGGGTGTATAGGCCATTGATTTGCTTTTGCTGCTTAGCAACAGCATAAGTTTGACATCTAGCCATAATTGGGGCAACATTCCTCTTAAGATTTGGCCAATAAAATTGGTCCTCAACCGCTAAAATGTCTTATTTCTATCGAAATGTCTAGCTAAACCTCCTGCATGTGTTTCCCAAATTAGGAAGTCTCTAAGGGAAGTATTAGGAATACATAGCTTACTTTTCTTAAATAGGTAACTATCTTGAAGAGTATATTCACTAAACGAACTAGACGGTCCTTGTTTTACTTATTTGTAAATCTCACTAAAGTTGGGAAAATTCTCATATTCTTCCTTTAGCTTTTCAAATCCTATGACTTTAGACTAACACAATTCAAAAGCATAAAGCATTGACTAAGCATGTTGGCAACCCGGTTATCAGTACTTGATCAGTGTTTCATAAAAAAAGTATAGGCTTGGATATATTCTACACATTTACCATACCTAGGATTTAATTTCTTTTATGAGTTAAGGAATTGAAGTGCTTCATGATCTGAGTATAGAACAAACTCATAAGGTAGCAAATAGTGTTTCAATACCTTATGGCTTGGACTACCGCATATAATATCTTATCATAAGTTGAATATTTCAATCTAACATCATTCAACTTCTTGCTAAAAAAGGCTACCAGATGATATTTCTAACTCAAGACTCCTCCAATTCCTACTCCTGAGACATCACAAGCAACATTAAAAACATTTGAAAAGTCAGGTAACCTCATAATTGGGGCTTGGGTCATCTTGTCCTTGATTTTTAGGAAGGCTCTATTGGCGTTCTTGGTCCACTCAAAGGTTTCCTTCCTAAGGCAATCAGTAATGGGTGTGACAATTATACTAAACCCTCAAATAAATCTTCTATAGAAGGTGGCTAATCTATGGAAACTACAAACATCGTGTATGTTTTTGGCTATGGGCCACTCAACTATAGACTTGATCTTCTCAGGATCAACAAACACTCCTTCAACAGTTACTACAAAACCTAGAAAAATGATTCTTGGGGTTAACAAACTACATTTCTTCAATTTAGCATAAAGATTATCCTCCCTAAGGGCTTGACACACTTGTCGAAGATGGTCTAAGTGATCCTTCTTAGTTTTACTATATATGAGGATATCATTAAAGTATACCACTATAAATTTTATAATAAAAACTTTTAGAACTTGAGTCATGATCCTCATAAAGGTACTAGGAGCATTGGACAAACCAAAAGGCATCACTAACCATTCATATAGGCCATCCTTTGTCTTAAAAGTGGTTTTCCATTCATCCCCGGATCTAATCCTAACCTAATGATAGCCGCTCTTTAGGTCAATCTTTGAAAAGATGGTAGCACCAGCAATCATATCTAGCATATCATCAAGACGGGGTATAGGAAATCGATATTTCACTGTGATCTTGTTGATGGCTCAACAACACGCATCCTCTAAGTGCTATCTTTCTAGGAGTCAAAAGGGCTGGAATGGTACATGGACTCAAGCTTTTCCTAATAAATTCTTTTTTGAGAAGATCCTCTACTTGCCTTTGTGACTCTAAATGTTCAGTAGGGTTCATCCTACAATGTGGTAAATTTGGCAAGGTAGCTCCTGCAACTAAATCTATAGCAAGTTGTATGTCCCTTAATGGTGGTAACCGATCAGGGAGGTCTTTAGGAAACACATCCTTAAACTCCTTTAAAAGCTCTAAAATTTCTTAAGGGTATTCCTTCTGGGGTTGGTCTCGAACTTCCTTAGCGGTCAAAATCCAAACTGGTGAACCCTCAATAATCTCGTGCTCTAATTCCTTGGCAGTGATTAGGTTTAATTTTGGTTCTTTCTCCCTCAAATTACTAGACCCTCTTTTGATGTTGTCCTTAGGTGGGGTCGAATTGATGACAATCCTCTTTCCATGGTGGTTAAACGAACATGAGTTGGTTCAACCAAAAAGGGTAGCATCATGGTCATACAACCAGGGTCTACCTAAAATAATATTGCTAACCCCTATTGGAATAATTTCACACCAGACTTTCTCTTGGTAGGATTGAATTTGGATTGGGACCTGGCATCGTAACCTAATGGGAATAGATGTTGCATCGATCCAAGATACCTTATAGGGGCTGGGATATAGTACTATGGATAAGCCTAAGTTCTTAACGGCATTTGTAAAATGGCATTAACACAGCTCCCACTATCTATAATAATCTTGCAAACTTTATCCCCTAGTTTACTGAAGGTTTGTAGGATATTAGTCCTACACTAGTCCTCATTGTTCTTGGTTTGAGTCAAAATACATCTGACTACTCCTAGATGGTCAGATGACTCTATGGGTTCCTCATCTCCTTCATATTCATCTACCAAATTTTTCTTAGCCTCATATACTTCTTCTTCACACTCTTCAATATTTTTTGGATTCTCTTCCTGTTGACCCCATAAGTTATTTTGATGATAACCAAATATTGGAGCATGCATTTATTTTACTAACAACTCTTCAAATGTGTTACAAGTTTTTGTAGGATGATTCTAATGCTCAATTACAACTCCTACATCCTTAGTTTTTGAAATGAGTTGTGTTGTAAGTGATTCATGTAAAGAAGAACCCAAAGAAAAGGTTAAGTAAAAATCATGAAAATGGGTTACTTCTAGATATGTTTCAAGCTTAAAATTTATTAGAAATATGGTTAGAAGAGTTTGAAGGCATCTTGAGACTTTGAAGACTTGCTGGATGATTTCTAGAGAGAAATTGATAATTCACTGAAGAATTCATCCAAGCTGACTCGAAGAGAAGAGAGCCGACTCTAGCACATAGCACGCATGAAGATTTCTAGCACGCAGATATTCGAGCCAACTCTAAAGGACCCAAGGTGACTCATCAGAGTGCCATTTATTGAATCAGACAAGAGAGCCGACCCAAAGGAAGTCCGAGCTAACTCTATCATTCAGTCAGACATCCGAGTTAATCCTTCAGAAATTCGAGCCAACTCCTCTAGAGTACAAAAAAAGAGTTCTTAGTGAACAGTCAACCGAGCTGACTCTAATGAGAAAGAGCTGACTCTTCCAAATTGGATTTCTGAATGGTTGTGAATCTGAGCCAACTCGAAGTAAGGCGAGCCGACTCTTCCAAAGTAAGGAATCAAGCTAGTAAAAAACCTAGCTGACTCAATTGAAGAGAGTCAACTGGACCAGAACTACTCTATAGATCCAAGCCGACTTGAGTAGATCCAAGCCGACTCGAAGATTGATTTCAGGGCTAGTCCCATAACTTGGAATTTGAATCCAAAAGGTGCTCCAATGATCAAATGTCACATCCTAACAATCTACAATGACTAAAATCATCTGAGAAGAGTACAAGACAATATATTTAAGGGATTTGAACTACTTTAAAAAAAAGAATGAATGAATATTTAATGCTTACTTGAGCTTGTGAGCAAGATAGCACTGAAGATCATTTAAGATAGTCTTCATGTCTTCACCAACTCACATATGAAGCTTGAAGCATTTATTGAAGAAGTTGAAGAAGCCAACCAAGTGCATTGAAGTGCAATCAATTGGGCTTCTCTTAAGCTACATCGGCAACCATTCAACAAAATTTGTTGGTCATTCTGCTGCTTTCTCTTTGCAATTCTTTTTGAATTGTTAGGTTATTAGTGAGCCCGGTTTAAAAACCAAATAGGTTCTTGTTTAGCCTGTGTTAAAACCAAGTGTTGGGTTCTTGGTGATCCTATAAAGACCAAGTGTTGGGTTCTTGGTGATCCTGTTAAAACCAAGGATTGGGTTTCTTTGGTGAGCCCGGTTTAAAAACCAAAGTGTAGAGGTTTGGATTGTGAGCCTTTTAAAATAATCCAACTATATTCTAGTAAGGGATATAGTGAAAATCCCAAGTGATATTCTTGGATAGTAAATATAGGAGTTGGGTTGCTCTGAACCACTATAAAATTTCATGTGTTTGTGTTATGCATTCCTTTTATATCTTGCTTCTGCTATTAATTAGTTCAATCACAGCACTTAATACTTTAAGAGATTTTCAAAGAGCACATAATTGCTTAAACTTTTTAAATTCCCAATTCACCCCCCTCTTGGGAAAGCCACCTGGGCAATACTAACTCAAGCCCTCCTATATGTAAGGCTCGTGTGGGGCACTAAGCAGCATAATGGCCAACTTTATGATACCTAAAACATGGTGCAATTTGGTTCCTATCCTTTTGGACTTTGGGTGTCTTACCTTTGTCATCCTTACGAGCTGATCGGGTGGGAAGGTTGGGTCGGCTATTTGAAAATCAGCTCATACTAGGTCTTCTTCCAGGGGTACTAAACCTACTAGGCTTGGGTCGACGGGTATTGGATCCTCTATGAAATCTCTCGCAATCCCTAGTAATCTAGTAGGCTTGCTCTAAATCATGAACTTCTCTCAGGAACAATTCTCTCTGGATATCCTCATGTAGGCCTGTTCTAAACCTAGATAGGGTGACAGCTTCTGACTCAACTACACTACACCTCATAACAAATTCATCGAATTTAACTATATATACAAACACAGATTTGTTGCCTTGAGTCAACTTTTGCCACTGATCTAGCATTTTTTGCTCATAGCACAAAGGTAGGTATTTCTCCCTAAGTTCAATCTTCATAGCTATCCATGTGACTATGGACAAATTGTTGCCCAGTAAGCAACCCAAGAGGGGGGCTGAATTGGGTCTCTAAAAATTATTTGATGTAATGCAAGAATGTGTGATCCAATCTAACAATTAAACCAAGTACTAAGAATGCAAATGAAGTGCTCTTAAGTAAATGTGCAGCGAAAATATAAAGAAATAAAAGTAAGAGCAAATAGAAGAGACAAGCAATCACAAACACAAAAAAGTATAGTGGTTCGGTGCTGTCCAATGCACCTACATCCACTTCCCAAGATCCTCTTAGGAATTCATTATAATCTCAACTGATTACAGTCGATTAGTTTTCTGGGCTCACTAATCAAAACCCGACTTGTTTCACAAGGCTCATAAGTCAAAACCTCACTTGGTTTTACGGGCTAACCAAGAACATTAATGGTTTTAAGACTCACCACCAACCTCTCTTGGTTTTGCGAGCTAACGAAGAACCTAATTGGTTTTCAAAGGCTCACCAATAACCTCCCTTGGTTTTGCAATAGGCTAACCAAGAACCCTTACAACAAATTTAGTTTTGAAGTAAAGAAATAATAAAAGCTTTCTAATAAAAAGCGGGTATCTCTTTGAAGCTCGTTGTTGTGATGATTTCAACTTGATGAAGCCTCTTTGATTTGCTCAAGAATGATTGATCTTTAATGATCTTGAAGGCTCTTGAATGCTTGAAGGCTTCTTCTTGTATGAAAGTGGTTGAACTTAATGAATAGGTGTGAATGCTCTTCTTTTCTTCTCTCTTGGCTATTCTTTTTTCATTCCTTTTTGTTTTGATTTGATTTCAATCATATAAATACCTTTCCAAGGCCTCAAATCTGGTTTCTAGCCATTAGACATGAAAAACTAGTCGTTGGGAGCCAAGAGGGATGAGTTATGTGTTTGAAAAACTAGCCATTACTGTTTCCAGAACTCCATGTGTTGATACTTCAGGCTATGAGTCGACACTTCAGGTCGGCACTTGAACTTCTTGAGTCGACACCTAGTTCAAATATCTTCAATGTAGCTTTCTAAAAATCTCAGATGTGTTGACACTTCTTTAGGTGAGTCGACACTGTAAGTCACCACTTCACATACATGTGTCAACACCTCACCAGATCTTCATCTCTACCAAGTTCTATGACTCAAAAATCTCAGGCGATGAGCTGATCCATGTGTCAACACTTTGAGTCGACATTTCAAGTCCATGTGTTGACAATTCAGCTGTGCCATCTGAAACTTTCTTTGCATACTGACTTGAGTCGACACTTCACTATCATGTGTCAATACTTGGTGTCTTGTGTCGACACTTTGAGTCCACACTTAACTGAGATCTTCACATAAATAGCTGAACTTGTGCTGAATCAAGTTTGTGTTGAACTCTAGTATTCATTCAAGCAATACTCCACTATCGAAGTCTTCTTTGAGTAGATCTTTCATATAAAATTTAGACTTCTTCAATCAAATAACATTTATCAAATTGATGAGCACCTTTTTCTATAAAAATACACTTTAAAGAAATTATTAGTACTCAACTTATACTTAAGCATTTTGCTTATTTTCAAAATCAATAACGGAGTCAACAATCTCCCCTTTTTAATGATGACAAAACCTTTAAGTATAAATTGCATAAAAAGCTTTCAAAAGAATTTTTTAAGGTGCGAAGAGCTAATTGCAATGGGTGTATCAAAGCAATTGCAATATAGAAAGGATGTATTAGAGCAAGAGTATTATAATGGCTAAGAGTATCAGAGCTTGGAATATATAAGATATAAATTCATGTATCGTGATACTCTAAAAGAAAACAAGCTTAGGAGAGACAAAATCAGCAATAAACTAAACTCCCCCGGAATAGATGATAATTTGTAAACATCTTTTTAAACATCTAAAGAAAAGAATTGTCATGAAATTCAATTCAAAATAGATTTTCAATACAAAGGGAGTATTGCTCCCCCTTCTTAATGAATTTGTAAAGAATTTTCAATTCAAGCTCAAAAAATTCTTGAAAGAATTTTTAAACACAAATTTTCAAGCACAATTATACTATTACTCTTATTACTCCCCCGCACATTTATACTTTAGTCTTATTAATCCCCCTTTTTGTTATCATTAAAAAGGAAGAAAGAGAATAAACAAGTTATTCATGATAAAATATTGAATTACAAAGACAATGAAGACAATAAAGTAATGCATTTAACCATTCATTCATAAACAAAGATAATAAAATACTGTAGGAAAGTAATGCATTTCATTCATTTAAAGTCATAATCATGAAGTACAATATAATATTTCATTCAAAGCTAGAATTTAGTACATAAAGAGAACATCAAAACATACAAAAAGTGCAGAAAAGCAAACTATCTAAACATAGAAAGTATCCTAATCTTTATCCTCTGAAGATCCGATCTCAATTGGTCCTGTATCAGTGAAAGCACGAGCTTGAGGCCACTTTGATCTGAGATCACAAAGATGGCTCATGGTCGGTCGTGAAGGAGTACAACGACCACATCCTCTGCATCGAACATATGTCCTACCTCTAGCTGAAGTAGAAGAGGTAGAGGCTATGTCATCAGCAGGAATAGAGCAGATCAGAGTGACAGTCTCTACAACTGTCGGATATGGTGTATGATCAAAAGATGGAACATAATCAAGATAATGAAAGACAAGTGTGTAAAAACCTAGCTCTCGAATAAGAGAGGATGTATGTAGGGTAGGTGTATCAAATGTGGGTGTGTCAAAAACTGGTGTATCAGCTGATGAAATGAATAGCGTATCAACGATAGGCGTATCAGCTGAAGAAACAGGAGGTGTATCGATAATCGGTGAGTCAATAATAGGAATATCAATAATGGGGGTATCAATGATAGGTGAGTCAACAACAGGTGAATGAATAGGTGTAGGAACATGATCATCAGATCTCAATGGTGGAGTAGATAGAACAGGAGTCTGAGTGGGTGAACTGGAAGGGTCTTGAATGGGACTCCTAGGCAAGTCTACTACCACCTCTACCACTAGCTCTGACATCAAGTCTGGAAAGTCAAATCCATCAGAGTCTACTCCTTATCATCATCACCATCACTATCATCCATAATTGGTGTTGGAGCAGGTGGAGCTAGAGCAGAATCTGGAACACTGCTAGAATAAGTTTTGGACATTGCAGTCAAGAAAGTGGAGATGCCATCACTCAAACATCTATGGCTCTCTCTGGTCTTCACAATGAAGCAGTCAAGTCGCTGTCTAACAATCAAGATATTTGTCTCTATGCGACTGACTCTGTCCATCAAACTCACTGAAACTCCTGGAGCATTCGATTGAACTAGCTGAGGCTGAGATGTAGACTCAGACTGAGAAGCAGACTCTAGCTGCACTACTGGCTCAGGCTGACTCTTTGGAAGAGGTGCCTCTGTAGGTCCTGCCTCGTTGGAAAGTATACGCTCCCTCTCTGCAACATCATCATCTCTATTATCAGCTTGTCCTGATACTCTACATCTCCACTGGCCTCTAAATAGCTGATATCCCATTCGATGTAGTGACCTGATGTCATAGACATCAGTATGTAGGAGCATCTAGAAGGGCTCATCCTCAAAAGTCACACCATACTCCCTGAATAGCAGAGTCAACCCCACCCGTAGGGCAAGCAGAGTCTCTG
The DNA here is from genome assembly GCA_021397845.1 of Areca catechu. Classification (NCBI taxonomy): domain Eukaryota; kingdom Viridiplantae; phylum Streptophyta; class Magnoliopsida; order Arecales; family Arecaceae; genus Areca; species Areca catechu. Next base: position 104,895,790 of record CM038040.1, read on the forward strand.
ACTCATCAAAGCCTCCGTCATCTGATGTATCATGAGCATCGGAAGGCAGACAGGTGTGTGTTGAACCAATGAGACCATCACAAGCAACTCTCTCTCAGTGATATAATCAAAATGTCCGATCTTTGGTAGAAGAATCCAGGCGATGATGTGATGCAGAAGTCTCATCTCGGCAGACAAATGGGATGCAGGCACAGTGGCTCCCTCAAGCAAAATATCTGACTCAAATATGCACTGAAGTCCACTCACTCTATCAATCAGACTATCAACTACTGAACCAGTCATAAGAATATCCCATACCCTACTCAATATCTCTAAAGTCACGGAGATATCCTTACCTCTGACCTGAGCTATCCAGCCATCACTCTCACAGGCTAATGATCCATAGAACTCTCGTATGAGCATTGGGTAGAATCTTTCAGATAATGAACAAATGAAACTAGACCAACATCTCTAATCCACTATCCAATCCTAAAGTGCTGGTGGTCGACAAAACTGAAATCCACATGGCATCCTCCGACAACCGTCTTCGAGCTTATTCGACTAGAAGCTAGAAAAAGTAGCTGAACAGGTGGATCTGGAGCTCTAGCTTCATGTCTGGTTTCGTCCTTCTCTCTTCTTCCTGGGTATATGGCCGAGGGCGACAAACAACCTACTTCCAGGGTCCCATTCTTCTAAATCACCGATTGAACACTAAAAGGAGGGAACTAGGGTTTCAATGGCCAAAACAAATAATCCAAGGAGGAAAAGTAGCAAAACCGAACCAAGGAATGCTTAGAACGGGAATTTGAGAGGGTTTTTGGCGAGATTTGGAGGGAAACGATGGTTGGGACTATTCTAGGGCAAGTGTCGGCACAAATTAGAGAGGAAAGTGCCAAAGAAAATTATCGAATCCATCTGTCGACACATAAAGGTGTCGACACAATGACTTAAAAATGAAAAAAAAAGAAAATGTTGGTCAGATTAAAATCACTAGAAATTCAATGAAATTAAGGATATTAATATGATTGATGATGTCAAAATTTGGTCTTTTATGGGTCAAAGAGAGGAAAATTTCTAATCAAAAGAATTAATGATCTCGAGTTCTCTTTTAATCATACTGAATCAATCTTCTTGGAGAGGCTTAGTTAAAATATCAACTAATTATAATTCAGTACAAATAAATTCAAGCACAACATCATTATTTTTAACATGATCTCTAAAAAGATGATGCCTAATTTCAATATGTTTACTCTAGAATGTTGAACAGAATTTTTAGTCAAGCAAATAATACTGGTATTATCACATTTTATAGGTGTACTAGTCAATTTGATTCCAAAATCTTCAAGTTGTTGCTTAATCCACAAGATTTGAGCACAACAACTTCCTACTACAATATACTTAGCTTCAGCTGTGTATAATGCAATTGAAGTTTGTTTCTTGCTAAACCAAGAGACTAAATTAACTCTAAGAAATTGTCAAGTTCCATTAGTACTTTTTCTATCTAATTTACAACCAGCAAAATCAGTATCAAAATATCCAATTAATTCAAAAGATGAATCTTTAGAATACCATTAGCCAATATTAATTGTACCAGATAGATATCTAATAATACACTTAATAGCTAACAGATGTGATTCCTTATGTTCAGACTGATATCTAGTACACATGCATATACTGAACATTATATCTGGTCTACTTGTAGTTAAGTACAATAAAGAGCCAATCATACCTCTATATAATTTTTGATCTACAGATTTACCATGCTCAACTTTATCAAGTTTACAAGAGGGGCTTATAGGTGTGCCTATTGACTTAGAAGTCTCCATCCCAAACTTCTTTATAATTTTTCTTGTGTACTTAGCTTGGTTGATGAAGATTCCATTTTTAGTTTGCTTGATTTGGAGTCTGAGAAAGAAATTGAGTTCTCCCATCATGCTCATCTCAAACTCACCCTACATTAGCTTAGAAAACTCTTGACAAAGAATTTCACTAGTAGCACCGAAAATGATATCATCAACATAGATTTGCACTACTAATAAATCATCATTTTTCTTCTTTAGAAACAAATTTTTATCAACATGGCCTCTAGAGAATTCATTTTCAATCAAAAATTTGCTCAGTCTTTCATACAATGCTCGGGGTACTTGCTTTAAACCATAAAATGCTTTGTACAATTTAAAAACATAATCAGGATGTGTATGATTTTCAAATCTAGGTGGTTGTTCAAAAAAAAAATTTTGTCATAAAACCATTCAAAAAAGGACTTTTAACATACATTTGAAAGAGTTTGAAATTCATAAGACAAGTAAATGCTAACAGTAGTCTAAGTGCCTCAAGTCTAGCAACAGGAGCAAAGTTTCATCAAAATCAATTCCTTCCTCCTGATTATAGCATTTGGCAACTAGCCTAGCTTTATTTCTAACAACAATTCCAATTTCATCTAACTTATTCCTAAACACCCATTTAGTGCCAATAATTGAAACATTAGATGGTCTTTATATTAAAGTCCAAACATTATTTCTATCAAACTGAATTAATTCATCTTTCATAGCATTTATCCAGTTAGGGTCTTTTTCAGCATCTTCAAAATATTTAGGCTCTACTTGAGAAACAAATGCTATATAATCACATTCATTTCTAATTGAGGCTCGAGTTCTTACCCCTTTAGCTGGATCACCTAGGATTAATTCTTTAGGATGTCCATGTGCATACCTCCACTCCTTCGGTAGATCATGGTGCTTTGGAGTGCCTTCTCCTTTTTCATCTTTATCTTGATTTTCTTCACTTGGCTGAGAGGGTTGATCATTCAATGTCAGCTTTTGAAGTTTATCAGCACCTCCACATGCATCAGAAGTATCCTCTTTTCTGGAGGATTTGTTAGCAGATTCGTCAAAAATAACATATATAGACTCCTCTACAACTAAGTTTCTTTTGTTAAAAACTCTATTTGCCCTTCTTGATGTAAAGTATCCTAAAAAGATACCTCCATCAGACTTGGCATCAAATTTTCTAAGATTGACTTTGCCATTATTTAAGATAAAACATTGACAACCAGAAACTCAAAAATATTTTAAAGTTGGTTTTCTTTGATTCCAAAGTTTATAAGGAGTTTTCTTCAAAATAGGATGGATTAAAACACCATTTAAAATATAACATGCAATATTAATAGCTTCAGCCCAAAAATATCTTGGTAAATCCTTTTCACAAAGTATAGTGCATGCTATTTTTCTAAAGTACAATTTTTTCTTTCTACTATTCTATTCTGATGAGGTATCCTAGGTGCAGAAAAATTGTGTTCTATACCTTTTTCATTACAAAAACTTTCAAAATCTTGATTTTCAAATTCAGATCCATGATCACTTCGAATGCAAATAACTGAAACATCTTTTTTATCCGAAACTTTTCGGTAAAACTTTACAAATGCAGAAAATGATTCATCTTTATTGCAAGAAAGAAAATCCAAGTAAATCTTGAAAAATCATCCACTATAACCAATCCATATCTCTTGCCTCCTAGACTGGATATTCTAGTTGGTCCAAAGAAATCCATATAAAGTAGTTCTAGTAGCCTACTAGTAGTAACAAAACCTTTAGATTTGAAAGAAGTTTTAACTTGTTTTCCAAATTGACATGCTTGGCAAACTCTATCTTTTTTAAAACAAAGTTCTTGCAAATCTCTTACTAAATTCTTTTTGCAAAGTTTTGAAAGTAAATACATACTAGCATGACCTAGTCTTCTATGCCAAAGCCAACTAGTCTCATCTTTAGTAGAATTCATTGCAAACATGGCATTTTTCATTAGGCAAAGATAGATCATCTAAATCTACCAAATAAATATTACCATACCTTTTTCTAATGAATTGTACTCCATTTTTATCCAGACTAGCAATCATGCAATAAGATGATTTAAAAATAACTTAAAAATCTTTATCATAAAATTGACTAATACTTAAAAGATTATACTTTAAACCTTCAACTAAAAGTACATTACTAATACAAGTAGAAGGAGTAATGTGAACCTTACCAATACCAATAATTTTTTCTTTACCATTATCCCCGAAGGTCACACTCCCTCTATTTATTGCTTTAAGAGAGGTGAATTGCTTCACATCTCCCGTCATGTGCCTTGAGCAACCACTATCAAGATACCAAAGTCTTTTAGTCTCTTTGGTTGCAAGACACACATGCAATACAAATCAAGCTTTGTTTTTAGGTATCCAAGCCAACTTGGGTCCTTTAGGGTTAGAACTTAAAATGGTTCCTTTTGAAACCCAAACTTTTTCATAAGAATTAATTTTTCTCATATTACATTGAAAAGATTTATGGCCTTATTTTTTGCATGAGAAACATGTTATGCTAGATGATGCAAGTACAAAAAAGTCTTTGAAATACTTTTGTTATCTTTGGGGTCTATAACATAATCCTGCTTTATTAAAAATAGCTCTTTGACTGTTTAAAAGAAGGTTTAGTTTTTCTGAACTATAGATAAACTTTTCAACAAAATGTTTCATTTTATCAAACTCTTTTTTGTACTTTTCATTTTCCAATTCTAAATCCTTATTTTTCTTTAAAAGATCACCATTTAAAATGATAGTTTAGGGTCCTTTTAAAACATCATTTTCCATTGTTAAAGCATTGGTTTTCTTTTTTAAAACATCTAGTTTAGTTTTCAAATCACTAACTTCATTTAAAAGATAATTATTTTCATGAGAAAAACTATTAGCATGCTTTTTCAACTTCCTATTTTCAGTTAAAATCAATTTGTAATCATGTATAAGTTCATCAAAAGCATTTCTTAATTCATCAAAAGTAAAATCTATTTCTGTATCAGAATTTACATCTTCTTGCTCTTGATGTGCCATGAGATAGATTGGCAATTTCAGCTTATTCTTCTTCTAAGCTGGAGTCCTCACTATTACTCCAGGTGGCCATCATTGTCTTTTCTCTTAGCTTCTTCCTTGACTTCTTTAGGAAAGGGCAATCAAATTTATAGTGTCCCGGCTTCTTACACTCGAAGCATATAACTATCTCCTTCTTCTTCTCCTTTTCCTTTTCGTTTTCTTTATCGTTTTCTTTCTCTTTTTCTTTTCCCTTCTCTTTAGTTGATTGGAACTTCTTCTTGTAAGGGAACTTTCTTCTTTTCATGAACCTTCTAATTTTTCTTTCAAGAAGTCCTTCTTCACTTTCATCTTCTTCTTCTTCTTCGGATCATCAATTAAGGATTTTTCTTGTATGGTAGATTTGAATGCAATCCCCTTTTTCTTCTTATCCATATCTATAGACTTTTTCTTTAAATTCAGCTCAAAGTCATGAGCGATCCTACAAGCTACTCCAATGGTAGCTTGTCAACATCTTTAGCTTCTTGAATGGCATTCACCTTCGGATCCCATGATGTTGGAAGTGACCTAAGGATTTTGTTGACAAGATCAGCATTAGATATTATTTTTCCTAAACTTCTCATTTCATTTACTATATTTCTAAATCTAGTGTACATGTTAGTGATAGACTCATTAGGTTCCAATTGGAACATTTCATAAGTGTGCACTAGCATGTTCACCTTAATATTCTTCACTTGATTGGTACCCTCATGTGTAACTTCAAGTGTATCCCATATTTTCTTGGTGGATGTGCAAGTAGATATCCTATTGAATTCACTAGGATCTAATGCACAATAAAGGAGATTCATTGCTTTCGCATTGATCTCGAATTGTTTAATATCATTTTCATCCCAATCCTCTTCGAGCTTTGGGATGGAAACACCATTAACCACAATCGAAGGAATATATGGACCTTTATCAACTACTTTCCACAAGTTATAATCAATAGAATTCATGTATATTCTCATTCTAGTTTTTCAATAAGTATAATTTGATCCATTGAAAAATGGAGGTCTGTTTAAGGCTTATCCCTCAACTACACTAGTACCAATAGGGACTGCCATAGATCTTTACTCAAGGCGGTTAGACCTATAAACTAAGAACAAAGCTCTGATACCACTTGTTTCCCAGTAGCAACCCAAGAGCGGGGGTGAATTGGGTCCCTAAAAATTATTTGATGTAATGCAAGAATGTGTGATCCAATCTAATATAAAACTAAGTACTAAAAATGCAAATGAAATGCTCTTAAGTAAATGTGCAGTGAAAATATAAAGCAATAAAAGTAAGAGCAAATAGAAGAGACAAGCAATCACAAATACAAAGAAGTATAGTGGTTCGGTGCTATCCAATGCACCTACATCCACTCCACAAGGTTTCCCTAGGAAATTCACTATAATCTCAATCGATTACAGTTGACTAGTTTTTTGGACTCACTAATCAAAACTCGACTTGTTTTCACAAGGATCACAAGTCAAAACCTTACTTGGTTTTACGGGCTAACGAAGAACCTAAATGGTTTTAAGGCTCACCACCAACCTTCCTTGGTTTTGTGGGCTAACAAAGAACCTAATTTATTTTCAAAGGCTCACCAATAACCTCCCTTGATTTTGTAATATGCTAAACATGAACCCTTACAATAAATATAGTTTTGAAGTAGAGGAACAATAAAAGCTTTTTAATAAAAAGCGGATATCTCTTTGAAGCTCGTTGTTGTGATACTTTTAACTTGATGAAGCCTCTTTGACTTGCTTAAGAATGATTGATCTTTAATGAACTTGAAGGCTCTTGAATGCTTGAAGGCTTCTTCTTGCTTGAAAGTGGTTGAACTTAATGAATAGGAGTGAATGCTCTTCTTTTCTTCTCTCTTGGCTGTTCCTTTTTGATTTCTTTTTGTTTTGATTTGATTTCAATCATATAAATACCTATCCAAGGCCTCAAATCTGGTTTTTAGCAATTAGACATGAAAAACTAGTGGTTGGGAGCCAAGAGGGATGAGTTTTGCATTTGAAAAACTAGCCGTTACTATTCTCAGAACTCCATGTGTCGACACTTTAGGCTGTGAGTCGACACTTCAGGTCTACACTTGAGTTTCTTGAGTCGACACCTAGTTCAAATATCTTCAATATAGTTTTCTAGAAATCTTAGATGTATCAACACTTCTTCAGGTGAGTCGACACTGTGAGTCGTCACTTCGCATCCATGTATCGATACTTCACCAAATCTTCATCTCTAGCAAGTTCTGTGATCCAAAAATCTTAGGCGATGAGCTAATCCATGTGTCGACACTTCAAGTCCATATGTTGACACTTCAGCCATGCCATCTGAAACTTTCTTTGCATACCAGCTTTAGTCGATACTTCACTGTCATGTGTCGACACTTGGTGTCATGTGTCGATACTTTGAGTCGACACTTCAATGAGATCTTCATATAAATAGCTGAACTTGTGCTGAATCAAGTCTATGTCGAACTCTAGCATTCATTCAAGCAATACTCCACTATCGAAGTCTTCTTTGAGCAGACCTTTCACATAAAATTTGGACTTCTTCAATCAAATAACATTTGTCAAATTGATGAGCACCTTTTTCTATAAAAACATACTTCAAAGAAATCATTAGTACTCAACTTGTACTTAAGCATTTTGTTTATCATTAAAATCAATAACGGAGTCAACAAAATCTTCTCTTTATTGATTAAGTCGTTCCACATTTCTCCAATACAATGTAGCCTGTCGGACTAACCTAAATTTAGCAAACTTAAATTTTCTCTCTTCTGACATCTTATACCATTCAAAGTAATGGTCCATGTCACTCTCCCAATTAGTATATACCTTAGGATCTAAACTTCCATCAAAGGTGGGTGCATCAAATCATATATTTTTAAGGATTCTTTCTTCCTGATCATTAACATCTTGGTTTTGGCATGTAGGATTAGGTTCAGGAGTGGGTTCCGTATGTTGGGCTCACGGACCTAGGGGAGTGGGTCTAGGTGTTTCAGGCTCTGAATGGGTCACATGGGATTCTTCAAGGTTACCCAATCTCTCTCCCACTTGATCAAACCTAGTATGAGTTGCCTAAATTGTTCAGTCATAGATTTCATTAAAGCCTCAATATTAGGGTCCATGGTGGGATTGGGCTAGGTTTGGGAATGCTGATATGGAGTTCCTGATCTAGTGGCCATGTAATGCAATCCTAGTTTCTAGGGCTCCTAGACCTAGAGCTCAAGTAGAATGAGTCAACTCAAATTATAGCTAATTCAACAATTACCCTATCCACTGGCCAGGTAAGAGAGGGGTTGTGAGAGGCTATCCCTGCTCTCGCAGGGTCCTAATTAAAAACCACAAGTCTGCTTAGGACATTTGCCTCTAGACCTCTAGCCTTAGATACCATATTCAAGAGATAACCGAAGGATTGGGTGTACAAGTTTTCTCACAATACTTAGAGCCCTACCTTGTGGGTGTCCCTAAGCTACTTTAGGTTTCTAATTGATTTTAGCTAGGATTGGGTTCGAATACAGGGTGGTTGTTTTAGGCCAAGGAAAGGTGATGAAATCCTTCCCTTATCTGACAGAGTAAAAGTGCCCTTAAGTTGATTTCAATTATGATGCATGTACATGAAACCCTAATGCACAAAATTAAGATCAGAAAATTACATAAAATAAAATAATTTTTTAATAAAGAAAATGGAATATTTAATATTGATTAATATCAGTAATTAAATGCACAAAAGATTAGGGTTTGAAGGTTTTATGGTAAACTAAATTTCATCCCTATGTTAGTATTGCAGAAATTTCATCAATGTAAATTTTTTTTTAGGGTTTTCTTTTGCAGATTTTTTTCTGTTTTTTCAGATCTGAAAAATTCTAGAAAAATTGCAGAACTTAAGAGGACTAAATATGTGATGGATGGATGCAAAAATAAACAAAAAACAGCAAGGTTTTGATAAGATTTCAGTCCTAGGTTTAGACTAGTATGTAAATTTCAGCATGCAGAAATTTCAAGAACTAGCAATTAAACCCTAGTTTAACTTGCTCTGATACCAAAAGATGATGTGGGATGAGAGATGCAAAACTAATTCTATTAATCCTAAAGTTTTTTTATTATGAGCAATGATCAATTAGTTTCAGCAAATATTAGATTAAAGGACTCAAAGAATCTAGATGAAATCAACTAGGAAACTAGAACGAATCTCGCAATGTAGATTCACAAGAACTAATTAAGAAAATAGGATCTGATGATTAGGAAATCACCCAAACTAGGATTAATGCTTTCAAGGATCAGTTGTAAAGAGTTGAGGAGTGGTTTTGCTTACCAATGAAGATTTGAAGCACTCTTGATGTAGATCGATTTCGGCACTCAAGGATTTGCAGCAGAACTTCAAAATTATCGATCTTTGGGTTCCGATCTTCAACACGCTTGGTTCCAAGTCAAAGAAACCTTCACTTCAGATCTTGATCATCTGGAATCAGTCAAATAACAAAAGTTAGATAGCATGGAAGGTGGAAAAGATTGGAAGAAAGGAAGATGAGAAGGAAGGGTGGCGATTTAGGGTTTCTTGGATGGATAGTGGATAACTAGGCCTCACGCCTAAGGACCTCATGTCTGCTCCCTCTCGGAGTTCGATGCTCTCGCAACAAAGGATTGAAGAGAAAAATCTCAACTTTATTTCATGAAAAACTAAATGAATTACAAGGGGCGTTGAGGGTGGTATTATAGACCCTCATGTGCTACAAGCTAGAAAAGTGAGGCTTACAACTTCTTGAGTTCTTATTGAAAGGGCAAAAATCTCCTTGGAATTGGCTTCCATTGGGCGTCAACCTCCACTTGAATCCTCTTTAGGTGACATAGCTTCTTGGCATTTGAATCTTCTTGGCTTCATCCTCTTGGGCGACAAGTCTTGTGACAAGGTGGGCGATAAAGACCCCTTGCTTCCTTGAAATGGATTCTAGATGATGGGCAGCCAAGATGAGTCTTTAGTTGGATATCCATGATAGATTCTTGAATTTGTATAATAAGGAACTCTTGAATTTGTAGAACTTCTTGAATTCTTGATTTCTTGGCTTCTTGAATTCTTGGATTCTTGAAACATGAAACCTCTTGAACTTGGCTTCTTGATGGGCATCCAAATTGATTCCTTGTGGCCGACCATGGCATGTGACATGGCATGTGACATGATGATGTGGCAAGATGTGGCGTGGCATAATGTGATGACATGGCAAGTTGGGCATCCAAGATGATGTGGCAAGGTGGGGCATCCAAGATGTTATGGTACATGAAATGGGTCCCTTCTTGGCTTACATTCTTGATTTGAGCTTGATCAAGATATTAATGAACCCACTAACTAATTACAAGACTCAATTGAAATTAACTAAGCCCAACTTGATCAAATTGAACCCAATTTGACCAAATTACTAAGGTATAACAAGATAAAACAAAAATTAAAATTGACTAGGCTTGTATATACAGGACTCAATTGGGGTTTAGGACTTATTCACATGTCTAGGCTTGTACAAGACTCAATTGAAATTGGGGTTTAAGGCTTATTCACAGGTGATCCACAAGGAGCTGGGATTAACCTGTCATTTTTTTCTAGCCCTGGGTCCGCACCACCTATTACTTTTGGCACCAAGAATAAAATTGAAAAATTTATAATTTAATTTAATTTAATTAGGTTTGATCTAATTGGATTTAAGAATCCTAGTTGGACTAGCATTCCAGAATCCAAGTTGGACTATGATTGATAGCCTTTTCAAATTCAATTCGAATCATGTTCGAATTTGATTTGATTTGATCCAAATTTGAGTCTAATTAAATAGGATACCTAACATAATTGGATTAGGCATAAAACTCTCTCAAAATTTTATGGAAATCATGTTTTGTACCATGAAAAATCAGATTTGTGTGATAGGGCACTAGGAATTGATGTCCTTCTCAACATGGTCTCTATCTCTTCATCTAGTTAAGTTTTATCCTTATCTAGAATTCCTTTTGAGTTTATTTCAGATAAGGAGGAGTCTTATTTGATAGAGGTTTCCATGAGATAGAGTCTCTTCTCTAAGGGGTGTAAGATCTGAATTACAAGCGACAAAATTTTGAGAAAGAAAAAAAATAGTGCACTATTGAGTCTCCTTACTGCTAACCATTTTCTCAACACATAATTTTATTTCGTTCACCCATATCTGATGTAAGTTTAATATGATTCAAATTGTATGTGGGCTTATCTGATAAGGCATGAAAACTTGGGGTTTTGGTTGTGTGACACATAAGAAAAACAAAAGAAAAGGTCAGAAGTGATTCTTTCTTGAAGTATGATCATGCTGCACATGTTCTTCTTTATATCCTTTTCCACCTTTTTTAGATGTTATTCCATGCCTTACACTCCCACATCTAAGAATTAAGAGAGAGGTTTTAAGGAGAAGAAAGTGTTTTCTTCACCCTTGGTGTCCAACAAGTCATCCCATCCAATTGTGTAAGGAGTTTGGGTGAAGGCTCCAAGGGCTACATCCTTATCCTTCAAGATCATCAAGGAGTTTCAGATTCAAGCAAGAGAAGAGGCCTACAAGAAGCTAGTACTCTAGAGGCCCCAAGGAGTCGATCAGTATCATACCCATAAGGATACCAACAAAGGCTGGATGCTTGTGCTGCTCTGATTGCAACCCCAAACATCTGCCGATCCAAGCCAAATTAAGAAGAATAAGGATAGCAATCAAGGTAAGTTGATCGATTTTCTTCTCTAATGTTTATTTTATTTTAGATCTAATTTTATGAGATTGAATTTCAATCAGCATGTTAGATGTTTCCTTAGGTGTTTTAAAATTAATTTTGAATTAATTTGCATGCTATTATGAAATTATTTCATAAATCACTTCTATTAGGGTTTTATAAATTTTGTTTTTTAGCATGCCTGCATCATAATTTCCTTCAATGGTATCAGAGTCTAAGCTAACCTAACTTGCTTGATTAGATTCAGATCTAAGTCCTTTTCAGATCTGAAAGTTAGGATCGGGTTTGATTAAATCATGCTAATATAAGGCTATCCTACTATAGGGTTAATCTCCTATAGTGCAAAGGTTATCTTAGCACATGTTTAACTTATTTTAAAAAGAATTTTTAAAATAAAAAATCCATAACTTTAGATCTAATTTTATGTTGCATGAGATGTATCATATTCTTATTTAGATCTGAAATAAATCAATTAGGTTTGCATCAGAGTGAATGATAAGGTTGTCCTGCTATAGTATTAACCCCCCATAGTTCAAAGGTTGTCCTACTACAATATGAACCAGTTTTTAAAAAATACTTTCAAAATATTTTGATCAAATTTTAGATCTAATTTACAAATAAAATATGTACTTATTTCATGTTATAGATATGAAATTAATTACATGAGATGGAGATTAATTGGTTTGATCTAAAATAGTATGTATGAGATGCATGAACTAGGGTTTAAATCTGAAAATCAATTCTTGATCATAAATCATTAATTTCATGAACTTAAATATAATCTAAATATTATTTTTATATTTTGAATTTTTATTCATGGATGTGGGTGTGGGTAGAACAATTAGATCTAACGATTAGACAACAACTTAGGTTTTGATTAGATTAGGCTAAAGCCCTGTTTTAATTTTGAGCAATTGATCGAACCCAATCGATAGTTGATTAAGGTTGGATCAAAGGGGCTCTTAATTAATCTTAGTTGTGGTTTAGTCACATTGATTCGCACTTGATGTGAATTGATCAATTCAAGACCTAATTTGGCTCAATGGTCCTAGCCCAAGTTGCTAGGCTAACTTGTTCGATTCTTATAAATTAATTTGTATCTAAGACAAGTCTAGATCATGGTTATTAATTGGGGCTAACTCTTACCAGGCCAACTCTATTTGGTGTTTAAGGAAAGAGGTTAAATGGTGAAACCCTTCTATTGATCTTACGTAATTAGCCAATTTGGTTATTAAGTTTTGAATTAAGTTGCCTATTGATTTGAGTTCACCCATGCCACCTAGGTTTGTTAGACATGAGATGTGCTAACATGAACTACGTTAGTCAGATATAAGATGAGCTAATCCAAACTAAGCTAGTCAAATATGAGTTATGCTAACCCAAACCTGGTGAATCAGACATAAGATATGTTAATCTAATCTAGCTTAGTCAGACATGAGTTGTACTGACCTAAATAGGGTTAATCAGATATAGGATGTGCTGACAAATTTAGAAGAGACCTAAACCCAAAATGTCCTCATAAATATTAAGTCCATAGGTCTTCCACTATTGTAAAGATGTAGGCATCTCTCGAGTGTTGATTGTTCTTGGCTGGGTACAATGGTTCAGTAGCATCGAAGGGTGCAACCACTCTATTAAACATGAAATGTTGTAGGATGAAGATAGGGTTGGATCCAATAACTATTAGGTGAAGGATCCAATGATGGCTTCACTTTCATGTTGAACGGTGGTTTGGACTTAACTAAAGAGTGTGGGCAATAACTATTTGAGCCCACATGACTTAGAGACCTAATCACTCTAACATGCTTAAGATGCAATGGACAAGAGATGTCCACTCATTGGTTTGCATGTTATCAATAACTATTAGGTAATGTGCATGTAGATTAGTGAGACCGCAGTACCAACTAAGAACCCTGCCATGTAGCATTTTCCTCATCTCCACTAAGAAGTGTGAGAGATCAAGAAAATAATGGGAGTTCTTATTTATTTCCTAAAGTTCTTAAAATAAATAGTTGATTCAGTACAGACATCTAACTAGAATCTTTTCTCTCTTAGATTATAATGTCAGCTCCAATTTTCTTAGCCCAAAACTTTGAATCTAACCTTGACTGAATCCAATCATAATGGCTGGCCTAAAGTTTTAGGGTATGTCTTAGAACAGGAAATAGAAGGGACCTTGAAGTGGTCAAGGGATCCTATATACTTGGAGAACCTAAAGAAAAGGGTTGACACACCTTTTGAAGGTATGTCAGAGATGCTTCTTGCTGAAATGAACATAACTCTTTCTCCTACTTCTAGTTAGATCAAAGACTCTGGTTCTAGTGTACATTTGTGCACTTTAATATAGGATCTAGTAGGATGTAAAAGGTTGAGAGAAGGTGAAGTGATCCTTGAGATTGGCAATGGTGCAAAAGTTATGACTATTACTATTAAAACCTACCCTCTTCGATTACTGATAGAGTATTATTTAATGCTTAGAGACTATTACTATATACATCTTGCAAGCAAAAGTTTAATTTCTGTATTGCATTAGCACAGGAAAAATATAGTTTTAATTTCAATAAGGACCACTACTCCAATTATTTGAAAAATAATTTGGTTGCACGTTGGTTTATGATTGATAGTCTCTACCATTTACATGCAAATTATGCTGATGAGTCAGTTAATATAAACAAGCAATAAGTGAGTGCTGTAGGTCAGAAGAGACCTCGAGATGACTTGAACCACAAGTACTTATGGCACCTTAGACTTGGTCATATTAGTGAGGACAGGATAAACAAACTGGAGAAGGATGGTATCCTTCACTCATTAAATTTAAATTTATTTCTAGTGTATGAATCCTGCCTTCAAGGCAAAATGGCCAAGTTATACTTTGTAGGACATGGGGAGAGGGCCACAAAGGTACTTGCCCTGGTATACATGATGTGTTTGGGCTATTTAATATGCAAGCCAAGGATGGTTTTCAATACTTCATTATTTTTACTGATGATTACTCACAGTACAAATATATGTTTCTCATAAGACATAAGTTTGAAATATTTAAAAAGTTCAAAGAACTCAAACATGAAGTAGAGAAGCAAATAGAAAAATCTTTTAAGCTTTTTCGATCAGATCGGGAGGGGAATACCTTAATGGGATATATCTAGGTTATTTCAAGAATAATGGCATAGTCTCATAGTGGACTCTACCTGGTATGTCTTAGCTCATTGGAGTATCAGAAAAGAGAAATAGGACCCTATTGGATATGGTCTAGTCTATGATTAGCTTCACTGATTTACCCTTATATCTTCGAAGACACACCCTATTGCCTGTAGCTTACATTTTGAATAAGGTTCCCTCTAAATCCATTCTTACCACACCATACACAGCATGATAAGAAACTAAGTCTTGGTCACATCAAGATTTGGGGATGTCTAGCTCATGTCAAAATATAGCAGGTGAACAAATTAGAGGCTAGCTCTACTAGAGCCTGTTTCACAGGGTATCGTAAAGAATAAATAGGATACTATTTTTTCTTTCTAGAGAATCACAATGTGTTTGTGAGTCGAAATGCCATATTATTGGAAAAATAATTTATTCAAGATGGTAGCAATGAAAGGCAAATTGAGCTAAAAGAGAAGGTCTCTATCAATAGCTAATTATAGAACCTATTAAACCTATTCTAGCTATGCCAATTAATATAGCTCCACCTCCTCCACCTTATAGATCTAGCAAAATTTCTGTCCTCCGGAAAGGTACTTTGGTATACTTACAAAGTATGTAGAGAAAATGTTCCTCATTTGAGACATAAATCAAATAGTCGATCTAAACACCTATGATGAGGCAAAGTCAAACATTGACTCTGGAAAATAGTTGAGTGCTATGAAGTAAAAAACTGACTCGATGCACTCGAACCAAGTCTAGATCTTAGTAGATCCACTAGAGGGTATTGTACCCATTAGGTATAAATGGATCTACAAAAGGAAGATAGGTACAAATGGTAAGGTAGAGACCTATAAAGCAAGGCTAGTGGCCAGGGGGTATCGTCAGTGCGAAGGCATTGACTATCATCATACCTTTTCACCTGTAGCTATGTTCAAATTCATCTGCACATTGCTTGCCATTACATCATTTCTTGATTATGAAATTTGGCAAATGGATATGAAAACAATGTTCCTTAATAGATATCTTAAGAATGATATCTATTTAGAGCAGCCCTTGGGTTTCAATTCTGGTGATGAAGATCACAAAGTCTGCAAGCTATATAGATTCATTTATGAGCTCAAGCAAGCTTCTCAGAGTTGGAACACTCATTTCAATGATGCAATCAAATTATTTGATTTCATCAAAAATGATGAGGAGCCTTGTATGTACAAAAGGTCAGTAGGATGGCCATGACATCCCTAAAATTGTATATGGATGACATCCTCCTCATTAGAAATGATATTTCCATGCTGACTTTGGTCAAGAGTTGGTTATACAAGAAATTCTCTATGAAAGACCTAGAAAAGGCATCATACATTAAGGGAATAAAGGTCTATAGAGATAGATCAAATAGAATGCTTGGCCTATCATAGAAAATATATATAGAGAAAGTGCTGAAAAGGTTCAGTGATGCGGGATGCAATCATGCAAGGGATAAACATAAGGAAACTATAGATCTATAGAGCAATGATTTCAAATTTTTATGAGGTTTTTTTTATTCCTGTTAAGAGTAAGAGTAAACTAAGATGGATTATGCAAAGATTCAAGTATCTACCCATAGAATAGGAATCAACTAAATAATAGAGAAAATAGGATCCTAGGGTTAAGAAACCACTACTTATGACATGATCTTCTTCAATAAAACAAAATTGGAGAAGGGTTGGGTTTGCATACCTAGCAATGATTATTTTCTTCTTGAAGATTAGATCACACAGCTCTCAGGATTGGTGCCTAGAAGAAGAAGTCGATTACCCATGGATGCTCCAACTTTTCTTCAAATAGTTTCGGAGGCAAGGAGGACTTCTTCTAAGGATCGTAGCACTTGAGAGATCCTATAGACATCAAGGATTAGGGACTCAGAAAGTCGAGAAAATAGGAATTAGGAAGTTGGAAGTAGAGAAGAGGCAGGAGAAGGGGTTGAGGATGCTTGGCATGGAGAGGGGCTTGGCAGCTTGGAGAAGTTGTTGGCAGCATGGTGAGGATAAAGACACCTGGTTGCTTAAGGATGGCGGCTAGGGCGAGGGTTTGGATACTTGGAACTAGTGTTGGGCCTCTCACCCTCTCCCTCATGGAGTGTCAATGCTCAAAGTACAAGAAAATTAGAAGAAGAAGACTCTTTTTCATTCATTCAATTCTATCATTATTTTATAAGAGGGAGGAGGGGTATTTATAATTCACCTAGACCTCTTAGACTCCTACTCAAAGTTAAACTGTATACATGGAACAAGAGAGAAAAGTGGGGCACCACAAAATTTCCTTCTTTGTTGGTTATACATGGAAATAAGGAGAGAATGATGAGGGATGAACTCGATGTACCCTAGATTATTTGGAAAAGGGGAACACCTAAACAAACTAGGACCGTGGGAGGGATAAGAAGCCTTCTGGGACTAAAGGAAAAACTGAAACTAAAATCCTAAAAAGCTGATCTCTTTTGTTTTCAATTTTTTTGGTGGAGGAACAATGGGATGGAGGATAGAAGAAATGGACACTCTAGGACTGGGACTCACCTTCATAGAGAGACGTCGCACCTCTAGGGCATCTCACCCACCCCACTACATGTAATCTAAGACGTCCCACCCATCTCACTACATGCGGAGCCTAGGGTGTCCCACCCAAATCGCTACTTGAGGACATAAAGAAAAACCCCTAAGACCTAGAGGGAGACTTGATAGGAAAGGGGATAACTAGGGCCTCGCGCCCCTCAACGCTCGCATGGAGCGAAGGAAGTGGGGTCTTATACCCCTCGACACCCGCAGGTGAAGAAAGATGGGCCTCAGCCTAGAACCAAGACCAGTGGCTAAACCAAAATTATTATCAATCAATCATTACAAGAGGGGAGGGGGCCTTTATATAGAAAAAACAAAACCCCTCAATTACTTAGCCTACAAGCAAACCTAAAATGGAAAATAAATTACAACAAAATCTGTGCTACATCAAAATTTGTGCTGATTTACTCTGAGAAGCATGTTGGCTTGATGAAGTGCTCTGAAAAGTGTGCTACTTTGAAAACTGAGATGCTCTAGAAACCGTACAGAATCAACTCACAATCATGCACAGAGGGAGGAACGATCTCTGCTAAGCACCGGCGGTCGGGAAGCAAGCGACGAACGGGGCCGGCGGACGGCAAGCGACGGACGGTGGGCGGCGGGCTGCAGGTGGGGTGGCGGCACAGGAGTGGCATGGCATGCACAGGGCATGCCATTTTGGCTTCCCACAGCCTTGGGGCCCCGGGCGCTGGCAAGGACCTCCAGTGGCCAGCGAGCACCGGCGGGCGACGGGATGGCGGCAGGCGAGCAGCGGGCAGGTGGTGGAGCGGCGACACAGAGCGGTGGCACAGCACGCATGGGCGTGCTTTTTCGTCTTCCCATGGGCATGGGGCCCCGGGCACCGACGAGGACGTCCGATGGCCGGGCATGTGCCGATGGACAGCGGCGGGCGGCCGGTAGCAGGCCGCCACGGCAGGCGGTAGCGGCGATAGTGGGCGATGGTTGGTCTTCCCACGGTCGTTCCTTCATCTTCTCTCGGGCATGGGCGACGACGACCGTTTTCCGACGAGAGCGGGGCCAGCAGGCGGGCCGGCGGGGGCGGCTAGGGGTTAGGCAGCCTAGATCTAGGGGGGCGGGGCGTTGGGCTAGGGTTTGGGAATTTTAGAAAAATCTTGGGACAAAGATGGAGGAAGACAGAATAAGGTAGGGATAAAGCTAGGATAAGTTGGGGATAAATCTGGAATAGTGGGGATAGGTGGAATAGCTAGAATAGGAGAATTAAAAAAATACGAGAAAAATAAGAGAAAATGGAAAAAATATCCAGACTTGCCCTGGATCCCCATCATTCTCCTCGACCGCGAAGAACTCAACTCCGTCAGTTCGAAAATGGAGCATACACTATTCCACAACTCGCTTTCATACCAAATTGATGAGGGACGAACTCGATATACCCTAGATTATTTGGAAAAGGGGAACACCTGAACAAACTAGGACCGTGGGAGGGCTAAGAAGCCTCCTGGGACTAGGGCGAAACTGAAACTAAAATCCTAAAATAGCTGATCTCTTTTGTTTTCAATTTTCTTGGTGGAGGAATAATGGGATGGAGGATAGAAAAAATGGACACTCTAGGATTGGGGACTCACCTTCATGGAGAGACGTCGCACCTCTAGGGTATCTCACCCACCCCACTACATGTAATCTAGGGTATCCCACCAATCTTACTACATGTAGAGCCTAGGGCTTCCCACCCAAATCGCTACCTGGGGCCGTAAAGAAAAATCCCTAAGACCTAGAGGGGGACTCGACGGGAAAGGGGATAATTAGGGCCTCGCATGGAGTGAAGGAAGTGGGGTCTTACACCCCTCAACACCCGCAGGTGAAGGAAAGACGGACCTCAGCTCAGAACCAGGACCAGTGGCTAAACCAAAAATTCTTATCAATCAATCATTACAAGAGGGGAGGGGGCCTTTATATAGAAAAAACAAAACCCCTCAATTACTTAGCCTACAAGCAAACCTAAAATACAAAATAAATTACATCAAAATCTGTGCTATATCAAAATTGGTGTTGATCTACTATGAGAAGCATGTTGGCTTGATGAAATGCTCTGAAAAGTGTGCTACTTTGAAAACTGAGCTTCTCCAGAAACTATGCGGAATCAACTCATGGTCATGCACAGAGGGAGGAATGATCTCCACCAAGCACTGGCGGATGGTGAGCGGCGGACGGGACGGCGGGTGGCGGGCTACAGGCGGGGTGGCAGCACAGGAGTGGCATGGCATGCACAGGGCATGCCGTTTTGGCTTCCCACGGTCGTGGGGCCCCGGGCGCCGCGAGGACCTCCGGCAGCCAGTGAGCACCGGTGGGCGACGGGCAGGCAGCGGAGCGGCGGGCAGGTAGCAGAGCGGCGACATGGCACACACAGGCATGCGTTTCGTCTTCCCACAAGTGTGGGGCCCCGAGCACCAGTGAGGACCTCCGGCGATCGGGCATTGGCCGACGGACGATCGGTAGGCAATCGGTAGTAGGCCGCGGCGGCAGGCGACAGCAGGTGCCGTGGTTGATGGTTGGTCTTCCCACGACCGTCCCTTCGTCTTCCCATGGGCATGGGCGACGGACGACCGGTTTTCTTGTGAGAGCAAGGCGGTGAGCACCGGCTGGCGGGCCGACGGGGCGGCCGGGTAGCCCGATTTGGGGGGGGCGGGGGGTGGGCTTGGGTTTGGGAATTTTAAAAAAATCATGGGAGAAAGATAAGGAAGATGGAATAAGGTAAGGATAAAATGGGGATAAGTTGGGGATAAATCAAGAATAGTGGGGATAGGTGGAATAGCGGGAATAGGAGAATTTAAAAAATGCGAGAAAAATAAAAGAAAATGGAAAAAATATCTGGACCTACACTGGATCCCCATCAGAGAAGAAAATCAAGGGTGCCTACATGCTTTCTTCCTTTGCTTGGGGCAATTTGCATGAAAGAAGGAGGGGGTTGTTTGGGTGCCACTTATCTTCTATTTTTGCTTGGAGTAGTTGCATGAAACAGGGAGAGGGACCACTTCAATGCTTGGGCACTCTGGACCTGCCCTGGACCCCCATCAGAGAAGAAAATCAAGGGCACCAACATGCTTTCTTCATTTGCTTCGGGCAGTTTGCATGAAAGAAGGAGGGGGTTGCTTAGGTGCCACTTATCTTCCATTTTTGCTTGGAGTGGTTGCATGAAACAGAGAGAGGGTCCACTTCAATGCTTGGGCACCACTCTTCTTCCTATTTTGGCTTGGAGTGGTTGCATGAAACAATGGGGCACTAATTTGATTCCATGTTTGCTTGGGTTGCTTGAGTGGGGTCTAGAGGAGGTGGCTCATGAAGTCCTCTTCTTCAATGGGGACCAGTGGTGGTGGTGCATTAAGTTTGTCTTTAGTGGGGACCAGTGGTTTTCCTCTTGGACTTGACTTGAATGAAGAAAAATTACATGACTCAAAATGGACCTAATTGACTGGACTCAGATGGACTCAACTTTATCAAATGGACTCAATTGACATAGCTTTATTACAGGACTCAATTGACTCAGGACTAATGGACTCAAATGCCTAGGCAATCCATAATGAGCTCTGACTTGGGTGCAGTCTCTTTCTGATCCTGGTACCCGTACCAATTCTCTCAGGATAGGAGGAACTCAACGCTGTTGAGCAAGGGTTAATCTGGCTTCAATACTACTCTAACAGGTCTGGATCGAGGTGGTGCAGATTCTCTCGAGTGATCCATGAATCTTCAAATTCTGGTCGACTTACCAACGAACCAGACAATGTTGGTAGCCTTTGTTTCGGGTAGTAATAGCTTGGTCATCCAGGATATGCTCAATCCTTTCTCTTTTCTAGATAAATTTATTGGTGGACACATAGGTATGGGTTCACTCTCAAGAATAGGGTCAGGTCCAAAAGGCTCACTGGGTATCATTGCTTGGCTCCTTATACTCAACTAGGTCTGAATGTTGAAGGTTGAGCTAATGGCAAATTTGGGTGGTAACTCGAGTACATAAGCATTAGGTCCAACTTTCTTTATCACTTTGAAGGGTCCAGCTCCATGGGCATGTAACTTCTTCACGGTCCCTGAAGAAACCACTCAGGCCTAAGCCTAATCATCACATAATCTCCCTTAGCAAACTCTTTGACTCTTTTTCGGAATTAGCCATGTTTTTATAAGTATCATTGCTCAATTAATCTTATTGCTAATTTCCTTATGCAGATCTCTAACATGCTATGCAAATGATTTAGCTAACTCAGAGACTCATGCATGTACGGGCAAAGGGATTAGGTCTATGTGTTTCTTAGGCTTATAACCATAGATAATTTCAAATGGACTCTTGCCTGTTGACCTATTAACTGAACTGTTATAGGCAAATTTGGCTCTAGGTAACAAAAGGTCTCAATTTCCAGTGTTTTCACCTACAGGACATGTCAACAAGTTTCCAAGGCTTTGGTTCACTACTTCAGTCTAGCCATCGGTTTGAGGATGGTAGGAGGTAGAAAATTTAAGCTTGATTCCTAACATATGCCAAAGGATCTTCCAAAAGTAACTCGTGAATCAACATCCCTATCAGATACAATGGTTTTTGGTAGGCCATGTAATCTAACCACTTCATCCAATAAAAGTTTGGCCACCTTGGAGGCATCAAAGGTTTGGAAACAGGGTATGAAATGAGCCATCTTGGAAAATCTATCGACCACAACATAGATTGAATCATGTCTCCTCTGGGTCTTGGGCAATCCTAACACCAAATCAATACTAAGGTCTTGCTAAGGACAATCAGGCATAGGTAATGGGGTGTAAAGGCCAATGTTTTGCTTTTGCTTTTTGGCAACATCATAAGTTTGACATCTGGCCACAATCTGAGTGATGTTCCTTTTAAGACTTGGCCAATAGAAATGGTCTACAACTGCTATAATGATCTTGTTCCTACCAAAATGACCAGCAAGACCTCTTGCATGGGTTTCCCAAACTAGAAATTCTCTAAGGGAAGTCTTGGGAATACACAACTTGTTATCCTTAAAGAGGTAACCATCCTGACAGGTATACTCACTATGTGAACTAGACATCCCTTGTTTTAAAAATTGATAGATTGCACTAAAGTTGGGATAGGTCTCAAATTCCTCTTTTAGTTTGTTAAATCCTATGACTTCAGTTCTAATAGAATTCAAGTGCATGGATCGACGACTAAGGGCATCAGCAACCTTATTTTCAGTACCAGCACAGTGTTTCAGAACAAAGGTGTAAGCTTGAATGAACTATACCCACTTACCATGCCTAGGATTTAGTTTCTTCTAGGAATTAAGGAATCGGAGTGCTTCATGATCAGAGTATAAAACAAACTCTGTGGTTGTAGGTAATGTCTCTAATATCTCAGGGCTTGAACTACAGCATAAAATTTTTTATCATAAGTCGAGTACCTAAGATTTACCTCATTCAGTTTCTCACTGAAGAAGGTTATGGGATGATTTTCTTGACTTAGGACTCTTAAACCAATTCTAGAAGCATCACAAGCAACCTCAAAAACCTTTGAAAATTCAGGTAACCTCAAAATGGGTGCTTGGGTCATCTTTTTCTTAATGTCTAGGAAGGCTTTATCTATAGCTTTAGTCCACTCAAAGGCTCCCTTCCTAATGCAATTAGTGATGAGTGCAACAATTGAGCTAAATCCTTGAATAAATCATCTATAAAAGGTAGCAAGGACATGGAAGCTACATACGTCATGTACAGTAGTAGGTACTAGCCACTTAACTATGGACTTAACCTTCTTCAGATCAGCTGATACTCCTTCGGGGGTCACTACAAATCCTAGGAAGATGACTCTATGGGTCAAGAACTCACATTTCATCAAATTGGCATAAAGGCTATCTTTCCTAAAGGCTTAACAGACTTGTTGAATATGGCTTAGGTGGTCTTTCTTAGTCCTACTGTCGATCAAAGTATCAACAAAATAAACCACAACAAATTTTCAAATAAACACTCTTAGGACTTGGGTCATGATCTTCATGAAGGTAGTAGGAGCATTGGACAATCCAAAATGCATCACTACCCACTCATAGAAACCATCATTAGTCTTAAAAGCTATTTTCCACTCATCCTCAAGTCTAATCCTAACTTGGTGATAACCATTCTTAAGGTCAATTTAGAGAAAATAGTTGCTCCGACCTTCATATCTTGCATGTCATCCAAACGAGGAATGGGAAAATGATACTTAACTACTATTTTGTTAATGGCTCGACTATCAACACACATCCTCCAAGTGCCATCTTTCTTGGGAGCTAAAGGATAGGTACTGCACATGGACTCAAGCTTTCCCTAATAAATCCCTTCTTGAAAAGTTCTCCAACTAGTTTTTGTAATTCTAAGTGCTCAATGGGATTCATCCTATAATATGAGAGGTTCAGCAAAGTAGCTCCGGAACTAGATCTATGACATGTTGTACATCCCTTAAAGGTGGTAGGTGGTCAGGAAGATCTTCGGGAAATACATCTTGAAATTCATTCAAAAACTCCATAACTTCTTGAGGGTTCTCCTCCTAGGGGTGGTCACGAACTTTTCTAGTGGTCAAAATCCAAACTGGTGAACCCTCAGTGATCTCACACTCCAGTTCTTTAGCATTGATCAGATTTAACCCTAGTTTCTTCTCTTTCAGGTTACTAGATCTCCTTTTTGTGTTATCCATAGGTGGAGTTGGGTTTATCACAAACTTCTTCCCATGGTGGTTAAAGGAACAGGAGTTGGATCGACCATACAGGGTAGCATCATGGTCATATGCCAAGGTTGTCCTAAGATGATACTGCTAACTTCCATAGGAAGGACATCACACCACACCTTTTCATGATAGGATTGTAGTTGGATCATCACTTGGCATATAAGTTTAATGGGGATGGAAGTTGAGTCTTGAAAGTTAAAAGGAAACATTTGCAGGTGCCTACCCTAAGCATGCAACATCAGGGAGCAGGTAAGTATTTAAAACAATTTTAAAATGCACAGCGGAAAACATGCTCCACGCAGGATCTAACACAATTGGAAGCATGTACAGACTAAAACATGTTATAATATGGGCATGTAATGTTTATAAAATATTTTAAATCCATAGATCTTCGCATGCATGAATTTTAAAACTAAACCCATACCTTATTCCTGCCTGGAATAGCCTCGGTATAAAATTGGAATTGCTGGGATAACAGGAATAAATTTATTCCTGTTGTCTTCCACTTCCAGCACGTTAACAGGTTGCTGTCCTTTCAACCAAAAACTGCTGCAGAACAGAGGAAAATCTGGCAATGTTTGATCTTCCTTCCAACACCAAAATGTAGGGAACAAGATGGTTGATCTTCCTTCAAAGGGGAGAAGACAATTCAAGGTTTTGGTCCGCTTCATTTCAGCCAAAAACAGCACCAGAAATTCAGCAACCTGAAAATCTGCAACCTGAAAACAGAGCACAAGAATAGCAAGAAAAAAAGGTCGATCCGGCTTCCAAGTGCTCGGTTGAACACTCTCAAGAGGGGAACACGCCAGGGGCTAGCTCTGATCCGTCTCTCGGGCGATGCTAGTCGCCGGAAGACATGGAACGGGGAGGGAAGAAGGGAGGAAACAGAATTTCAGAACTTGTTTTTCAGCAAAACAGAGTTCATCTTCCTTCAAATTTGAGCACTAGAAAACAGAGATTAATGGGTTGATCTCTCTTCCCTTCACTCACCAAAACCCAGCCCTCAATATCAACGGTGGAAAGGGGAGGAATTTCTGCAAGGAATGAAGAACTCTCACAGCATAAAACCTCTCACACGGTGACATCTTTCTGCAACAGAAAAAAGGGAGTGCTGAAGAGTTTAAAAGGCAGCAGGGAGAAGATACAACAGAGAGGAGGGAGGCCAAAGGACGTCGGTGGCTTAATCACCAATTAACCAGTCATTAGGACTAATAAAATGGGTTTAAGGTAATCGGGTGGAAGGGAGACGAGAAGACGCGAACAGCGTCCGATGCTTGGAATTCGCCCAGCGTGAATATGACAGTGTAAATCGGTCAATTGAAGAAACAACGTCCAAATAAATTTTGGGTTCAAAAGAAAACCGATCCAAGGTAATTAAACCAGATTGGTTCAATCCCAAAATTACGGTTCAATCTAATTGAAACGGTCCAAGCCCAATTAAATTTGGTTCAATTGGTTCACAACCAATTGGAGGCCGAATTTAGCTCCGAATCAGTTCAAAATTGATTCAGAAAAATCCTGGCGCAGGCCTGGTCAGCCCAGAACAATTTTCGGTTGACCCAAACAAGGGCAAGACAGGGAAAAGAGTGCTCAAAAATATCGTAACCATAAAACCGAGATGATTCCCAATCGTAATCGGTATCCGGATCAGAGAGTTATCCTCTGTGGCGTGTGACCTCATAGGTTCGAACCTAAACGGTAGCACTGGAACAATTCCAGTACTAGCACAGGAAACCATCTAGCAATGGGTCCCGATGTCCGGATAGGTCGAAGATGCGGGAGCATATTATCAAACCTCTGGCATATGGTTACTGTATAATTCATCCCTTTGACCTCTAATGCTCACGATGACTGATATTGGGCTGCCAACCTAGACTGAGTCAGTCGACAACGTGTCTCAATCTTGCAAGCCCAGTGACTCTTCAATAGGGCTACCCTGGCCGAGGATTTGCTAAATTGAGATACTGCGAGACATTCAATCCAAACTGTTCGGACAGGTCAATTCCATCTTGGTCCATCACTGTTCCACAAGTACTTGCCTGTACCCAGAAACCTTCGTCATCGGATTAAAAATCCGGGTAGTCCGGTACCAAAGCACAGGGAGTTGCTTGCAAGCTACCGTGATGACCTCAGGTCAGAGGGACACATATACCCATATCCTATCGTGAGTATCCCTTTGGCATAAAGGGGTTTCACAGAGTCACGTTCAATGAGATATCATATATCCCACTTGCAGATCACATCAGTGTCACCACACTCATTTGGTCAAGAGGACAACCAAATGATGTGAACTGCAACAACCTATACTTGATATATTGCCGTCCAGTACAATATATCCTTTGATTGTAAGCAGGGTTTAAGGACCAGTCGATACATCCTCTCTGTATCGAAAACAGTGTAGCCCCAAGGACTTCATCACATGGAAAGAGTTCATTACAGGAAAATTCAATATGTGATGAGTTGCCAAAAAGATAAATTTATTAATTTATAAAATGAATACAATATCCAGCACAACCGCCTACAACCCAGGCGATTGGCTTTGGGACACAATTCCCAACAACTCCCACTTGTACTAAAGCCAATTAGAGGAGTATCTTATACCCATTTTCCATTTACAATAGTCGAACTCTTTGATTCCAAGGGCTTTAGTGAAGGGGTCGGCCAGATTTTCTTTTCATCGATCTTCAGAAGATTGATGTCGCCTCGCTCCACGATTTCTCGTACGAGGTGGTAGCGCCGCAAAACGTGCTTGGTGCGGTGATGAGCTTTAGGCTCCTTAGCTTGAGCAATGGCTCCAGTGCTGTCACAGTACAACGGAACAGGACCATCTAGGGAAGGTGCCACCCCTAGCTCTCCAAGGAACTTCCGCAACCACACAGCTTCCTTTGCTGCATCTGATGCTGCAATATATTCTGCTTCGCATACCGAGTCTGCAACAGTTGCTTGCTTGGAACTTTTCCAACAGATCGCTCCTCCGTTCAGTGTAAATACAAATCCTGACACACTCTTGCTATCATCTCTATCTGACTAGAAACTGGAGTCAGTGTACCCCACAAGTTTCAAGTCAGGTTCTCCATAAATCAGCCATTGATCTTTAGTATTTCTTAAATACTTAAGTATGGTCTTAACCACCTTCCAATGCGCCTCACCTGGGTCAGACTGGTATCTACTCACTACTCCTAGTGAGTATGCCACGTCTGGTCTAGTACAAGTCATAGCATACGTGATAGAGCCTACTGCAGAAGCATAAGGTACTCTACTCATGCGCTCTCTTTCCTCAGGAGTTGTCGTAAAATCCTTCTTGGAAAGAGTAATTCCAGAACCTATCGGAAGATAGCCTTTCTTGGAATTTTCCATGCTGAACCGTTTCAGCACGGTATCTATGTACGTAGACTGGGACAGTCCCAAAAGCTTCTTAGATCTATCTCTATAAATCTTCTTACCTAGTATGTAAGAAGCTTCACCCAAGTCCTTCATGGAGAACTGAGATGATAACCAGACCTTTATTCCTTGTAATGCTGCGACATCATTCCCGATTAAGAGAATGTCGTCAACATACAGTACTAGGAATACAATCACAGAACCATTAACTCATTTATAGATGCACGGTTCTTCTCCATTCTTAACGAAGCTGTACGATTTGATACACCTATCAAACCGTAAGTTCCAACTTCGAGATGCTTGCTTGAGTCCATAGATGGATCTCTGCAACTTGCATACTTTTGATTCATCTGTGGATGTGAACCCTTCAGGCTGTATCATATACACCTCTTCTTCCAGCTCCCCATTTAGGAAAGCGGTTCGGACATCCATCTGCCAAATCTCGTAATCAAAATATGCTGCCAAAGCAAGCATGATCCGAATAGACTTGAGCATTGCCACAGGGGAGAATGTCTCGTCATAATCGATACCATATCGCTGACGATACCCCTTGGCAACCAGACAGGCTTTATAGGTTTCTACCTTCCCATCTGTGCCCCTTTTCTTCTTGAAGATCCATTTACACCCGATGGGTTTTATTCCTTCAGGTGGATCAACCAATGTCCAAACATTGTTGATTTCCATGGACTCCATTTCGGATCGCATGGCTCCAAGCCATGCCTCAGAGTCAGATCTCTGAAGTGCATCCATATAGGTGATCGGATCCTTATTGTTCTCATCGAGCTCAATGGGATCGCCGTCCCGGACCAAGAAACCGTAGTATCTGTCCGACTGACATGGTATTCTACCAGATCTCCTAATGGGTTCAGGGTGTGAGTCAATCACAGCCGGTTCCACGATGTCCTTAGAGTGTGCAGGTTCTTCTATTGGCTGAACTTCATCAAGTTCAATCTTAGAGGCTATAGTTCCTTCTCCAAGGAACTCCTTTTCCAAAAAGATAGCTCTAAGAGCAACGAACACCTTTTGTTCATTCTCCAAGTAGAAGAAATACCCTTTGGTTTCCTTAGGATAACCAATGAATAAACACTTGTTAGACTTAGGACCAAGTTTGTCTGCGTCTAAACATTTTACGTAAGCCGGACAACCCCAGACCCGAAGGTGTGAGATTGAGGGTTTACGTCCATTCCACATCTCATACAGAGTGGAGACAACAGACTTACTTGAACATTATTCAACAAGTAACAGGCTGTCTGAAGTGCATATCCCCAAAAGGATAGCGGCAGAGTTGCAAAGCCCATCATTGATCGAACCATGTCCAACAAGGTTCGATTCCTCCTTTCGGACACACCATTCAATGTGGTGTTCCTCGAGGAGTCCACTGAGAGAGAATTCCATTCTCCTCAAGATATGTCAAAATGCACCAGATAAGTATTCACCACCTCGATCAGATCGAAGGATTTTAATACTTTTTCCAGTTTGCTTTTCTACTTCATTACGGTATCGTTTGAACATTTCAAACGATTCAGACTTATGTCTCATTAGAAAGACATAACCGAATCTCGAAAAGTCGTCTGTAAATGTAATGAAATATTTGTATCCTCCTTTGGCACTCATTGTCATTGGTCCACATACATCAGTATGTATTAGACTTAAGAGTACTGTAGATCGTTCACCTTTTCCAGAAAAGGTGACTTGGTCATTTTACCAAGTAAACAGGATTCACAAGTGGGCAGTGATTCAGAATCACTGATCTCGAGAAGTCCATCTCCTCGCATCTTGTTGATCCTATTTTGGTTAATATGACCTAGTCTACAGTGCCAAAGATTCAAATTATTGACATTATCTAACCTTCGGCGTTTGCTAGAAGTGTACATTACACTAACAGGCCTTAATAGTACATATATGCCATTATTTAATCTAGCTTTCATTATAACAGCATTATTCAAAATAACATTGCAAAAATCTTCTTTTATTGATAGTTCAAAATCACAATTGGCCAAAAGGCCTACAGAGATTATGCACATAATGAAACTAGGACAATAGTGATAGTCGACTAGTTCGACAGTACAAGACTCAAAGACAAGATGCAGGACTCCAACCGCCAGTACTGGAACACGATTTCCATTCCCGACGCTCAGAAACTGTTCTCCATCTTCAAATCTTTTGCTAACTTGAAGTCCCTATAACGAATTACAAACATGAATTGGACTACCAGTATCCAATACCCAGTTAGCAGTATCAACAATTGAGTAATTACAAGGTTTTATCATATAAATACCTTGTTCAGCAGACTTCTGCTTTCTCGACCTGTTCGGATCAAGGGATGCAATATAAAGAGGACAGTTCCTCTTCCAGTATCCCTTCTTCTTATAGTAGAAGCACTCTGCAGAAGACTGATCAGCCTTAAACTTCCTGGTCTGACTCGGGCCAGGAGCATTCTGCACCTTCTTTCCCTTTTTATTTATTTTCTTCTTCCCTTTCTTAAAGGGACGATGACCTCTACTTCCTCCCACTAAATTCACCACCCCTTATTAAGTTGGTGGTCTTTCTCGAAAGTCTACAGCAACCCCAAAAGACCATGGTAGTTGACTGCAGGCTTGTTCATTCTGTAATGATCAAGAAAGTCAAGATAGGAGGAGGGAAGAGAATTCAGGATCGCATCCTTGCCGAGCTGCTCGTGCAAGGGGCATCCGAGTTTGCCCAGTTTTTCAATCAGCTCGATCATGTATAATACATGATCAATGACTGAACCACCATTCGGCATCTTGGAGTTGTAGATGGCACAAGACACTTTGTACCGTTCTACATCATCTGGGGTGCCGAAGGATTCCTTCAATTTTTGAAGGATTTCATCAGGTTGGGCCTCCTTGAATTTGCGACTGAACTCGTCGTTCATCGCAGCAAGCATAATGCAACGGACAGTAGTCCGATCAGAAACCCACTTCAAGTAAGCGTCTCTGACCGCACTCCGTGCATTTGCAGGAGGGATTTCAGGCGCCGGATCCGTTATCACATAGAGGATCCGTTCATGCTCCAGAACAATTCTTAACCTTTGATACCAAGTATCGAAGTTATGACCCTTCAACTTCTCATTATCGAGAAGTGACCGAAGCGATAAGTTTGAAGACATCTGAAAAGAAAACAAGACCAAATTAGTTTATGAATTAATAACTTAACCAAAAGACTTGGACTTTAGTCTAAAGGTTTCTCCCACTAATTTTTCAGATTGGTAGCCTCTAACTCCAATCCGTGAAAACAACAATTTTTCAAGTGGGTACTGAAATCCAATAGGCCTCGCATGAGCCCGACTATGGTCAGCTCACCCATACGAGCCTAAAGGTAGGTTCGTAAACCAATTGTTTCCCTAAACAATTTTTAGTATAGAATTTTGCCCCAGAGAACTCCCCAATCGGCCTAGGGGCCTCCTATTGCGGGTCTCTGGTTAGGTCCAACCATTAAAATGATAAACCCAATGCTTCCAGCTAACTAAAGACCAAGCCCGACTATGGCCGGCCCACCTAGTCCCGTTAAGGAGGTTGCACTGAACCATCATCGATCAGATAGAAATTCAGTTGCCGATGTACACCCGTTCTATGGAACTGCTGATGCACACCAAGCTAGTGGACATATTTCTATCCAACTTAATGGGAGGCTAAGACACTGTCAACTCTTTGACTTAGTCTTTTAAGGACCTAATAATTTTAGAGGATTTTTAGTTGTGACAGAAAAGAAGAGACAAGGACATGGATCATCCTCTCACTGAATTAATCAGATTTCAGGAGGGTTGAAATAAATCAACAAATGATCCATGGGCACCTAAAGATCAGTCAGACCGATCAACCTGGGTGACATGGGTTAACTCGAGTCATTGAGCTTTTCCAATCAGTTCTGGTTGACTCGACTAGCCAGGTAGGTGAGATCATGGGTGAGTATCCCGCCATTAACCATCTTTCCTAGACACCAACCAAGTTGGCCAGGAAAGAGGTAGCCTCATACAACCATGATCACGAATGCCAAACCTACCTCGACACCAGTCGGTTTACCAGACCCGATCAGATTAGCCTAAAGACTCGGGCATCCACAGAGCCACTAATTGGATCCATTTTAATGAACGGATCAACTATTCTAACTATTAGATAGTTCTAATGAAGGACCTTAATCAACTTTTGATTAATCTTCTTTTATCTGGTTCAACTAAACCTAGGTCTAACCCAGTTAAGGAACCAATTAGATAACTAACCCAATTAACCCAAAATGGCTTATTCATGTCAAATTAGATTTCATAAACCTAATATTTTATTTTAATAAGCCATACATTTAATCAAAACATTTTTAATTAAGTGTCAATGTAAAACATTTTTTACATTACAAAATCATGCATCATATCTAGATTTTATTTTATAAACATTTCATGGCCCAATAATTTAACAGACATGTCAAAATTGTATCTGAACTAAAACAATTTTAATTCCAAGATTTCCTTAAAGGATCCTTCTGAAAAGGCCAACAAAGACGATCCGCTTCGTGTCAAAGACACACGGTCATGGTGAAGGTCTCAACTAGGTTCCTAAAAGTACTATCAGGATACAAAAATAGATTAAACTATTTTTAATCTAACACGCATCAAGATTATGTTACACCTGTCAACCTGGCTCTGATACCAATGAAAGTTAAAAGGAAACATTTACAGGTGCCTACCCTAAGCATGCAACATCAGGGAGCAGGTAAGTATTTCAAAATAATTTTAAAATGCACAGCGGAAAACATGCTCCATGCAGGATCTAACACAATCTGGAAGCATGTACAGACTAAAACATGTTATAATATTGGCATGTAATGTTTATAAAATATTTTAAATCCATAGATCTTCGCATGCATGAATTTTAAAACTAAACCCATACCTTATTCCTGTCTGGAATAGCCTCGGTATAAAACTGGAATTGCTGGGATAACAGGAATAAATTTATTCCTGTTGTCTTCCACTTCCAGCACGTTAACAGGTTGCTGTCCTTTCAACCAAAAACTGCTGCATAATAAAGGAAAATCTGGCAATGTTTGATCTTCCTTCCAACACCAAAATGTAGGGAACAAGATGGTTGATCTTCCTTCAAATGGGAGAAGACAATTCAAGGTTTTGGTCCGCTTCCTGTCAGCCAAAAATAGCACCAGAAATTCAGCAACCTGAAAATCTACAACCTGAAAATAGAGCACAAGAACAGCAAGAAGAAAAGGTCGATCCGGCTTCCAAGTGCTCGGTTGAACACTCTCAAGAGGGGGAACACGCCAGGGGCTAGCTCTGATCCGTCTCTCAGGCGATGCTAGTCGCCGGAAGACATGGAACGGTGGGAGGGAAGAAGGGAGGAAACATAATTTCAGAACTTGTTTTTCAGCAAAACAGAGTTCATCTTCCTTCAAATTTGAGCACCAGAAAACAGAGATTAATGGGTTGATCTCTCTTCCCTTCACTCAACAAAACCCAGCCCTCAATATCACCGGTGGAAAGGGGAGGAATTTCTGCAAGGAATGAAGAACTCTCACAGCATAAAACCTCTCACACGGTGACGTCTTTCTGCAGCAGAAAAAAGGGAGTGCTGGAAGAGTTTAAAAGGCAGCAGGGAGAAGATACAACGAAGAGGGAGGGAGGCCAAAGGACGTCGGTGGCTTAATCACCAATTAACAGTCATTAGGACTAATAAAAAGGGTTTAAGGTAATCGGGTGGAAGGGAGATGAGAAGATGCCGAACAGCGTCCGACGCTTGGAATTCGCCCAGCATGAAAAAGACCGTGTAAACCGGTCAATTGAAGAAACAACATCCAAATAAATTTTGGGTTCAAAAGAAAACCGATCCAAGGTAATTAAACCAGATTGGTTCAATCCCAAAATTACAGTTCAATCTAATTGAAACGGTCCAAGCCCAATTAAATTTGGTTCAATTGGTTCACAACCAATTGGAGGCCGAATTTAGCTCCGAATCAGTTCAAAATTGATTCAGAAAAATCCTGGCGCAGGCCTGGTCAGCCGGAATAATTTTCGGTTGACCCAAACAAGGGCAAGACCGGAAAAGAGTGCTCAAAAATATCCGTAACCATAAAACCGAGATGATTCCCAATCATAATCGGTATCCGGATCAGAGAGTTATCCTCTATGGCATGTGACCTCATAGGTTCGAACCTAAACGGTAGCACTGGAACAATTCCAGTACCAGCACAGGAAACCATCTAGCAATGGGTCCTGACGTCCGGATAGGTCGAAGATGCGGGCATATTATCGAACCTCTGGCATATGGTTACTGTATAATTCATTCCTTTGACCTCTAATGCTCAGGACGATTGATATTGGGCTGCCAACCCAGACTGAGTCAGTCGACAACGTGTCTCAATCTTGCAAGCACAGTGACTCTTCACTAGGGCTACCCCGGCCGAGGATTTGCTAAATTGAGATACTGCGAGACATTCAATCCAAACTGTTCGGACAGGTCAATTCCATCTTGGTCCATCACTGTTCCACAAGTACTTGCCTGTACCTAGAAACCTTCCATCACCGGATTAAAAATCTGGGTAGTCCGGTACCAAAGCACAGGGAGTTGCTTGCAAGCTACCGTGATGACCTCAGGTCAGAGGGACACATATACCCATATCCTATCGTGAGTATCCCTTTGGCATAAAGGGGTTTCACGGAGTCACGTTCAATGAGATATCATATATCCCACTTGCAGATCACATCAGTGTCACCACACTCATTTGGTCAAGAGGACAACCAAACGATGTGAACTGCAACAACCTATACTTGATATATTGCCATCCAGTACAATATATCCTTTGGTTGTGAACAGGGTTTAAGGACCAGTCGATACATCCTCTCTGTATCAAAAACAGTGTAGCCCCAAGGACTTCATCACATGGAAAGAATTCATTACAGGGAAATTCAATATGTGATGAGTTGCCAAAAAGATAAATTTATTAATTTATAAAATGAATACAATATCTAGCACAACCGCCTACAACCCAGGCGATTGGCTTTGGGACACAATTCCCAACAAGTCTATCCATGATATCTTATAGGGATTGAGATGGGGAACAGCAGATAAACCTAGGGTTTTGACAGCACTGGTTAAGATGGCATTAACACAACTCTCGCTATGTATGATTATCTTACATACCTTTTCCCTAACCTCACAATGTCTGTAGGATGTTGGTCCTATGCCAGTCCTCTTGTCCTTTGGTTTGGGTTAAGATACATCTAATAACTTCCAATAAATCAGATGCCTCAATGACTTCCTCATCTCCTTCATATTCATCCACTAAGTGTCCTCCAGTTTCATACACTTCCTCTTCAAACTCATCAGTGGGCTCAGGACCTTCTTCATTTAGCTCTCCTATATATAGGGTTCGGGTTGGGCATTGACTTGCATAGTGTTCCAATTTATGACATCTAAAATAGGGAGCATTAGGATTAGGATTCCTTTGGACTTTAGGTGACTTACCTTATCTTCCTTACGGGTCACTGGGGTGCTAGGACTAGGTCGGCTTGGGTGCATTTGACTAAACCCTGGTTTTGGATTAGGGGCACTATTCCTAGTGGGTTCAGGTCGATGGATTATGGGTCCCCTTTGGAATCTCTCGTAGTCTCTAGCTATCTGATAAGCATGCTCAAGATCATGAACTTCTCTTAAAAATAATTTTCTCTAAATGTCCTCACGTAGTCCAGCCCTAAATCTAGAAAGGGTCATAGCTTCAGACTCATCTATGCTACACCTCATGACATATTCATCAAATTTGGCTATGTATTCAGATACAGTCATATTTTTCTAACTCAGCCTTTGCCATTGATCTAAAATTCTCTGGTGATAGGATATGGGGAGGTAATTTTTCCTAGGCTTAAGTTTCATGGCTCTCCAGGTAGCTATGGGTATGTCTCCTCTTTGCCTCGTCATCCTTTCAACATTCTCCCGATATAGTCTAGCCTGGTGAACTAACCTGAGTTTAGCGAACTTAAACTTCCTCTCCTCAGACATTTCATACTACTCAAAGTACTGGTCCATATCTCCTTCCCAATTAGTGTATATCTTAGGGTCAAGGCTGCCATCAAATGTAGGTGCTTCTAACCTGATGTTCCTAATGGATCTCTCATCTTGGTCCATGAAATCATGATTGGGTCTCCTCTGATTAAGCTCCAAGATTGGGTCATAGCATGGGGCTCTTCTAGGGTTGGAAGTGTTGGAAGAGGTGTCTCAAGTTCAGGCTTAATATGGGTCTCATGGGTTCCTTCAGGGTTCCTACTCGTGTCTCCATTTGGGTAAACCTATGGTTCAGTTGGGTAAGCTATTCAGTAATGGCCCTCAATTGGGTTTCAAGATTGGGCTCCATGGTTAAACTAGATTTGATTTGGGGCTGATGGTAATGGGCTCTTGACCTGGTGGTCATGCAACACACAAATTCATTCTAGGGTTTTCTAGACCTAGAAGCTCAAGTAGAAGAGTCAACTCAAATTACCAACTCAACAATTATCCTTTTCACTGGCCAGGTAAGATGTGGGGTTATGGGAGGCTCCCACTACTCTCACAGGGTCCGAATTAAAAACCACAAGTTTTCTTAAGGCATTTGCCATTGGAGCTCTTTCCTAGATACCAATTTCAAGAAATAACTGAAGGATTGAGTACACTAGTTTCATCACAATATTTTGAACTTGACCTATTGGTGTCCCTAGCTGCTTTAGGTTTCTACTCAATTTTAATTAGGCTTGCGATTAAGATGAGGGTGGTTGTTTTGGGCCAAGGAAAGGTGATGAAATCCTTTCCTTATCTGAGATAGAGAGATTGCCCTTAAGTGAGTTCAATTATGCATGCACACACATGAAACCCTAAAGTAAAATATGCAAATTTTTTTTTGTATTTTCATATCTAAATATTAAAATAAAATTATAGATTTAATGAAATTAATTATGTGAGTGATGGATGCAAGATTAATGATAATCTAACATTTTAATGAAAAACAGTTTCAAGGTTTAGCACTACTATGCAGAGATTTTATCATGTAGATTTCTTTTTTATTTTTTTATTTAAAAAACTATGCAAGAACATGTCCTAACCTGCTCTGATACCAAATTGATGCGGGATGCAATCATGCAAGGGATAAACATAAGGAAACTACATATATAAAGAGTAATGATTTCAGATTTTTATGAGATTTTTTTTCTTCTCGTTAAGAGCAAGAGTAAACTAAGTTGGATTATGCAAAGTTTCAAGTATCTATTGAGTCTCGGTGGTGCGTTCAAGGCTTATTGGGTCAATGTCCTTGTATTGGTCCAGTCTATCATGGTTGTCCATGATGTATCTAGGGCTAGGAGTAAGTCTTGGGTGAGTCCTAGGTGTTTTAGGCTAAGTTTTGGTCAGTTCAGGTCTTAGAGTCGGCTCCTCTGGTGTACGAGTTTGCTATGCTAGTCAGCATGGCTCAGAATAGGGGAATGTATTCTAGTCGAGTCAGCTCGTTGGGTTCGAGTAAGCTCGGTTACACAGTTAGGAAACCCTGTGGTCTGGACAAGTCAGCTCCAATGTGTTCGAGTTGACTTGGTTACACAGTCAGAAAATTCTGTGGTCTGGACGAGTCATCTCTAATGCTTAGAGTTGACTCGATTCCAAGGTCGAGTCGACTCTAGTGTCTAGAGCTGGCTTGAATGATGGGTGAGCTATTTTTTAAGTAGGGCCAACTGGAGGGAGTTTAGGGTACTCGACTACATATGAACGAGGTATATATATTGTAACTTTTTGAGAGGTTGAATGTGAGTGGTAAACGAACCTCTCCGACATGGAATCAAGAAAATCCCCTTTCTCCAAAAAATTCTCTCTTCTTCTCCCTTCTTCTCTTGTTCTTGGATCTTGACATGATTGATCTTCAAAGACCTGCATCCTACCATGTTCTCCAAGGAGATCACTGGCAGAGGGTCATCCACAATCTTTGGTATGCTTTCGCTATTGCTTTGTTGATTAGGGAGTTTGTTCTTAATCGGAACAAGGCACTTTTGGGTATTTGGGTTCAACGTGAAATCTGAAGTTGGATCCCAATTCTCAATAATTTGGTATTAGAGCAAGGATCGTGGAAGGAAGATCGCAAGATCAAGGGTTGGAAGGAAAGCTTCTTGCAGGTACGATTTTCAGATCTCTTGATTTCTTGATTATGGTAATGGCATCAAGTAGGTTCAAGATAGATTTTGAAAAGTATGATGACAAAGGGAACTTCACCTGTGGCAGCAAAGTGTTAAAGATTTGCTAGCTCAACAAAGGATCTACAAGGTCTTGGTTAAAGAAAGACCGAAAAGATCAGTGTTGAGGAATGGGAAGAGTTAGAAGATATTACTTTTAGCACCATCAGGATGTGTTTGGCTGATCAGGTTTTACATAAGGTTTGTTCGGAGACTACCGCAAAAGGTCTTCGAAGAAGACTTGAGAACACATACATGAAAAAGAACATGACAAACAAGCTATGGTTGAAGAAGCAACTGTATACCTTGAGAATGCCTGAAGGAGGAGACCTCATTGCTCACATTCAAAGGTTCAATCAGGTATGTTCTGAGGTGATGAGTCTGGATGTGAAAATTGATGAGGAGGATCGGGCATTGTTGCTGCTGTGTTCACTCCCTGGATCGTATGATAGTCTCAAAACAACCTTGATTTATGGGAAGGAAATCCTGAATTATGAAGAGGTTGTTTGTGTGCTCAGATCTAATGAGCAAAGGAAAATGATCTGCAAAGGTAATCCTAACTCAGAGGTTCTTGCTGTGAATGAGAGGCAAGGTAGACCAAAGGAAAGAGCTAGGGAGAAATCCAAGGGCAAATCTCGGTCTTGAAATCATAAGAACTTGAAATGCTATAAGTGTCATTAGCTTGGGCATATCAAGAAGCAGTGTCCTCTTTGGAAGACTGAAAAGGGAAGAGTCAACACAAATGGTGCAAATGTATCAGATGGTAATGGAGGAGATGTACTGATTATATCAGATGGATCAATTGATTGGGATAATATCTGGATTTTGGATTCTGCATGCTCATACCACTATACCTCACATCGAGAATGGTTTTACACCTATGACTGGTCAGATGGAGGTAGTGTAAGCCTTGGTGATGATCATCCTTGTACGGTGGCTGGAGTTGGCACCATTAGGGTGAGGATGTATGATGGAGTGATAAAGACTCTATCAAATGTCAAACATGTACCAGAGTTAAAAAAGAATTTAATTTCTTTAAGCTACTTGGAAGAGTAGGGTTATGCTTTTAGTTACCAATCTGGTAGTGGATGTTTGAGAATAACCAAGGGGGCTTTGGTGGTAGTGAGAGAAAGAAGACTAAGCAACAATCTATATAAGATGGAAGGCTCAGTTGTGAATGATAGTGCGAAGGTGCTTGCAGCTGCACAGGAGGAATAGTTGACATATAAATTGTGGCACTACCAGATGGGTCATATAAGTGATTAAGGGCTCACGGAGTTAAGCAGAAGAGGGAACATTCCAGCTTTGAAGAAGTATGAAAATTGCTCTGTGTGAGCCATATATCTTTGATAAATAGCATAAGGTGAAATTTGATGTTTATACCAAGCCAAGTGAAGGAGTGCTAGATTTGGTGCACTCGGATGTATGTGGACCGGCACTTATTTTATCTAGGGGAGGAGCAAGGTATTTTATTACCTTCATTGATGACTTCTCTAGGAAATTGTGGATGTATTTGATGAGGAAAATCAGATGTATTTACTCGATTCAAAGTCTGGAGGGCTAAAGTAGAGAAGGAGATAGGAAGACATGTGAAGTGCCTTCGATCAGATAATAGTGGGGAGTACTCTAGTAAAGAGTTCAGGAGTATTCATGAGGAAAATGGGATCAAAGACCATTACATAGTAAGGTTGACCTCACAATAGAATAGTGTTGGAAAAAGGATGAACTGAACACTATTGAAGAAGGCAAGGAGTATGAGGCTGCAATCATCACTATCGAAAATCTTTTGGGATGATGCTATTACTCTATCATGTTTTCTTATGAATAGGTCCCCACATTTCAAGCTAAATGGAGGACTTCCAGAAGAAGCTTGGATTGGGAAGAAGGTGGAGCTTGCTACCTAAAAGTCTTTGGTTCCCAGCTTATGTACATGTGGAGGCAACTGAAAGAAGCAAGCTAGATCCTAAGTCAAAGAAGATGATATTCATAGGTTATCCACAAGGAGTCAAATGTTACCTACTGTGGGATCCTTAATCACAGAGGATAGTAATTAATAGGGATGTCATTTTTGATGAAAGGAGCATCTTGGAGAAACCGGGGACTGCGGTTGGAAGTGCAGTCATGAAGATGAATAGTAGTGAGTGCCTTACACAGGTGGAGGATAGGCCATCAACATCAGCTGGAAATGGAGTTTCAGTTAAGGTGGAGTTGGGCAGGAATGATTCTCCAGGGGTGAAGGAGAAGCAAGAAGAACTAGCTGTTCAAAGGGAGGTGCAGGAGGAGCCACAAACAGGAGACTTGCAGGATAGTGCAAGGGGAGTGACATTGCATAAGCCTCAATGCACAATTCAGAAGCCGGTGAGATATGGCATGGATTAAACTATATCATATGCTCTTATATTTGTTAATGGAGATCCAGAAAATTTTATGGAAGCCATGGAAAGTCCTAATAAAGAGTCATGGATGCAAGACATGATAGAAGGATGGAATCTCTCAAAAGAATCAGACATGGCAGCTGGTAGATCTACCTAAAGATGCTCATGCAATTGGCTCCAAATAGATGTTCACAAAGAAATCAATACATTCAGAGCAAGGTGGAGTGAGATACAAGGCAAGGCTAGTAGCAAAGGGATATTCACAAAGGGAGGGAGTTAACTACACAGGTGTTTTTTCCTGTGATACGCCATACTTCAATTCGGGTGTTGTTGTCATTGGTGGCAAAACATGATATAGAATTGAAGCAGATGGATGTGAAGATAGCCTTTCTACATGGAAGTCTAGAAGAGAAGAGCTACATGAAGCAACCTGATGGCTTCATTGAGATTGGATAGGAGAACAAGTGAAGTCATTGTATGTTTTGAAATAATCACCTCGTTAGTGGTGTCATAGATTTAATACATTTATCTTGAGCCTTGGGTTTCTCAGATGTGAACATGACCATTGTATTTATGTCAAAGATGTGGATACTGTGGATGCTTTCTATTTAATTCTATATATAGATGATATGTTGATAGATAGCAGAAGAATGAAAGTTGTGAAAGCGCTGAATAGAGCATTGTCTCATGAATTTGAGATGGAAGATTTTGGATCAGCACAAAAAATCCTTGGAATGAAGATTTGCAAGGATGGATGCAAAGGAATAGTCCATTTGTTTCAAGGTGGGTACATCAAAAGGGTACTCGAGAGGTTTGGATGGAGAAGGCCAAACCAATAGATACACCATTACCAGGGCATATTTCTCTCTCGAAAAATCAGAATCCCCAGACAGAGAAGGAGAGAGAATAAGAGGTGGTTGGGTGCAGGTCGGCATCTCGGTTTCCTTTTATTTCTGGAAGTTGGTGGCATGGTTGGGATGTGTTTGGGTGGGTTGTTCCTCAGGAGTTTGAACGACTAAGAGAAAAAATAAGAAGATAGGAGGAATAAGAAGAAATAGAGGATGAAAATTAAGAAGAGAGAATAAGAGGAAGAGAGAAGAGAAAGAAGAAGGAGAAGAACCAGGAGAAGAGAAAGAAGAATAATAGAGGAAGAAGGAGAATAAGGAAGAAAGAATAGAGAAGAAGAACTAGGAAGAGAAGAGTAAGAGGAGAAGAAGGAGATTAGGGGAGGAGGAGAGAGAGAAAAGAGGAGAGAAAGAGGAAGGAGAAGAATTGGGAGAAGAGGAGAAAGAAGAAGAGGAGAGGGGGGAGGAAAGAAGAAGAGAAAGAGGGAGTCATGAAACAAAATTTCTTTATTCAATATTTATCGATGCCTCAATTGATATATAAGACTCCTTTAAATAGACCCTGGTCCTCTATGAATTGGAGACCAAAACTCTAGGACCCTCCAATAGATTGGAGACCAGATAAACTAAAATACTAAAACTCAAGTCAAACTAAAATAACTGGCCTAATCTAAACATACTCCATACTAATCTAGAATAATCAAACTAATCTAAAATAACTCCAAACTAATCCAGCATTCATTCTCTGAGATCTATGCATGATTTGGATACAAGAAAAAAAATAAAATAATATGCCCAATCCCCATACACCCAAATAAAAAAAAAGAATGAATGCATAATTTGCTCACGGGAATGCTAGGTGTACATCGGATCTGTGCCGGGTTATGTCCTCATCACTAATCTAGTTGAAAAGTACTAGACTGCTATGAAGAACTTCCTTAAATACTTAAGGACTAAGGATTTGTGCTTGGTCTTTGAAGGGAATTTAGTGTTGCATGTTGAGGGACACACAGAATTAGACTTTATGTCTAATCTTGATTATGAAAAGTCTACATTAGTTTGTGTGTTTCTTTGCATTGGTAGTTCAACTAGCTAAAAAATTTCAAGTAGCCCATCATTATGGATTCAACAATGGAACATGAGTACATCACCACTTTAAAAGCTATAAAGGAAGCATTCAGGTCTAAGAAGTTTGCTGTAGAGGTTGGAGAATGCCATCAAATGCCATCCTCTTGCACGACGACAACAACAATGCCATAGCCCTCGCTAAGGAGCCCAAGTCTCGCTATATGTCCAAGCACATCAAGTGGTGGTTTCATATCATACACAACTATTTTAAGAAGAAGTATGCTGAGGTGAAGAGAGTTGACTCCATAGATAATATAGAAGACTCACTGACGAAGTAACTGAGACAATAGAAGATGAAGCTCACCTTAAAAAGATGGAACATAGATATACGGTTAACTAGCTTTAGTGTAAATGAGAGATTGTTAGATGTGTATGTCTTAGAAGCCAAGTTGGCTGGCACACTGTAAATTCTAGGACATCAATTATAATTAATAAAAAAATTTTCAATAAAATTGGATATTTTTTTATTCATATTTGTGTTTCTATAAATTATCCATAAAATTAATGGATAATGACATATATTCTCAAGAGTTGAGAATTTGATACATGTATTATTATAAGTTAACTCCTAAATGCTCCCAATCATTGGATCATCACAAGGATGGTGTTTGATCCATCAAGATCGGTGCATAGATCACTTTTCTTTTAGATAGATGACTCTTGAGTCTACAGTGTAGGAACATTGGAGCGAGAGTGCAAGTAATTATTAGAGAATAATAATACTAAGCATGATCAAAGAACAAGAAGTCATGAATGTCTACTCACTCTTTAGTGACTTCTTGGTTGTAGTTATGTGAGTGGTTCCTAAACTTGTGGTGCCTCAGTTACTTATAATAGGGTTGCTATAGTTTGATAAGTACATAAACATGGTCCCTAGCCATATGGAATCTTGTAGTATATGTTGGCTATAGTAGGTTCATTGTAAGAGTTAAGAGTATACTTATAAGGGATCTATCGACCTCGATAGAAGATGAATAGTCCTATATAACCTAAGAGGCTGAGTCCTTGAGTCTATGACTACAACAATATGATAATGAAAAGGTGTTTTCATAGGAATCATGATCGGCTCGAGCCGATTAAGTCTAGCATATAATGGATATTTAGGATTTGATAAGGATTCATGACCTGCATCTTGTTGAGATTTTTGATAGAAAAACTTGATCACATGAAAACTATACCTAGAGATTCATCTTTCTATTCTACTAGATTGCCACTACATATTATTAAGCATCATAGGTAGATTGTAAGAACTCACTTGGGTCATTTTCGGATCAACGATCCATTTTAGGATTGAGTTAGAAAAGTCTTGGTCCATCGAAAAGAGTTTCGATGGTACTATAATAGAGATCATAATAAATCTCACTACCAGATAGAAAAGAATCTAAGAGATCATATACAATAAAGAATTGACTTGATCAAGGCTTGGATCAAATTTAGTAACTTCTAATTTTGTAAAGATTGCAAATTTAGCAGCTATTATTTTTGATACCTGCCAATTTCAGTACCTACCAATTTTAGCACTTACTAATTTTAGTACCAAGGACTTAACTGAAATAGTTATAGTTTGATTTAATTTAATTAGGTTTAATCTAATTGGGTTTAAAAATCCTAGTTGGACTAGGATTTTAGAATCCTAGTTGGACTACGATTGATAGCTTTTTAAAATTCTATTTGAATCATGTTCAAATTTGATTTGATTTGATCAAATTTGAATCCAATTAAATAGGACACCTAACATAATGGGATTAGGCTTAAAACTCTCTCAAATTTTATAGAAATCATGTTGTATGATGAAAAATCAGATTTTTGTGATTGGTGCTTGGAGTTGTCCTTCTCAACATGGTCTCTATCTCTTCAACTAAATAAGTTTTATCCTAATAGAGGCTTGCATGAGGAGTCTCACCTCTAGCGGGAGTGAGATCTAAATTATCTGTAACAAAAATTTGCGAAAGAAAAAGAAATGGTGCAATAATGAGTCTTCTTATCGCTAACCATTTTCTAAATGCCTGATTTTATTTTGTTCACCCATATCTGATGTAATTTTAATATTATTCAAATTGTATGTGGCCTTATCTGATAAGGCATGAAGACATTGGGGATTTGGTTATGTGACACATATAAGAAAAGAAAAAGAAAAAGCTGGAAGTGATTATTTCTTGAAGTATGATCTTTCCACATGTTTTTCTTCTTTATCTCCTTTTCCATCTTTTTTAGATGTTAGTCCATGCCTTACACTCCCACATCTAAGAGTTAAAAGAGAGGTTTTGAAGAGAAGAAAGTGTTTTTTTCTCCCTTAGTGTCCAACAAGTCATCCCGTTCAATTGCGCAAGGAGTTTACGTGAAGGCTACAAGGGCTATAGACTTATCCTTCAAGATCATCAAGAAGGAATTTCATATTCAAGCTAGAGAAGAGGTCTACAAGGAGCTAGTACTCCAGAGGCCTCGAGGAGTCGATCAGTGTCATACCCTGTAGATACTAGTAGAGATCGGGAACTTGCATGGCTCCGACTGAAATCCCGAACATCTATTGTTCTAACCCGAATCAAGAAGAATAAGGATAGCGATCAAGGTAACTTGATCAATTTTCTTCTTTGATTTTTGTTTTATTTTAGATCTAATTTCATGAGATTATATTCTAATTAGCATGTTAGATGTTTCCTTGGTGTTTTGAAATTAATTTTGAATTAATTTGCATGCTATTAAGAAATTGTTTTGTAAATCACTTTCATTAGGTTTTTAGAAATCCTCTTTTTTATCATGCCTGCACCAT
Organism: Areca catechu; assembly: GCA_021397845.1. Classification (NCBI taxonomy): domain Eukaryota; kingdom Viridiplantae; phylum Streptophyta; class Magnoliopsida; order Arecales; family Arecaceae; genus Areca; species Areca catechu. Next base: position 104,940,460 of record CM038040.1, read on the forward strand.
GATTTCTTTCAGATCCTCCTTCCAACTCGTAGGGGGTATCATCCTTAGGATCGCTAGGAGCTTCTTGGGGTTCACCTCAATTCCATAGCATGATACAATGAAATCTATGAAGTTCCTAAAAGAGACTCCAAATGAGCACTTATTTGAGTTGAGCCACATATGATACCTCCACAGCATCTGGAAGGTCTCCTCTACGTCTGCCATGTGTTGACTTTCCTTGAAACTCTTTACTAACATATCATCGGCGTAAACTTCCATGTTATGTCCAATATGATCTTTGAAGACCTCGTTGACAAGTTCTGGTAAGTGGCTCCCGTATTCTTCAAGCTGAAGGACATGACCTTGTAGTAGTACAGCCCCTGGTTGGTGATGAACACGGTCTTCTCTTTATCCTTTAGCATCATCCAAATTTGTTGTATCAAGAAAAAGCAACCATGAAGCTAAGGGTTTCATGCCCAATGGTTGAATCCACAAGTTGGTCAATTTTGGGCAGAGAGAAACAATCCTTCGGGTAGGCCTTATTCAAGTCAGTGAAGTATGTGCATGCTTGCCACTTACCATGGGCCTTCTTCACTTGGACTATGTTGGCAAGCTAGTTTGGATGCTGGACTTCCTAGATGAAACTGGCCACCAGAAGCTTCTCCATCTCTTACTTGATGGCATGCTGGCTAGGGATGGCAATTTTTACTGACCTGGTGGATATCCGACCAGACCCACCCTAATGGGGCGGATAAAACCTGACCCGTCTAATTTATAAATAGATATGGGTTATATAAAAAAAATCTGACTCGAGCTCGGGTCGGGTATGGGTAGTAGTACACCCGAATCCAAACTTGATACATTTATATATAAAAAAAGCTATGTTTATAAAATATTTAAGTAAATTGGATATGGGATGGATATACCCAACTCGACCTGACCCATTTAGGTTTTAAGTAAACTAGGTTTATGAGACTAGGTATACCTGACCCAACCAATCCAAATGTGATTTTTTTTATACTCAACCCGATCCGACCCAAGACAGCTATGGGGTGGAGAATTTTTTAGCAAGGTGGGTATGAGTTTTGGGTGACCTAACCCAAACCAACCCGTTACCATCCCTAATGCTGGTACTCAGGGATGAAACTTCTTTTCTTCTAGCAAACTAAGGGGTGCAGCGGATCAACATTGAGGTGATGTGCCATGATCTCAGTATCATTGCCCGGCATATATATTGATATCCTTATGAAGATATCGGCATTTGTGATGCATGTCATAACACGCCAATTATAATACCTCATTTTCATTACTTACTGTGTAGAGTAGCGGGAGTAAGGGTTGAATCCATAGGGACCTTGGGGTTGTTCAATTATTAGCAAAAGATAAATAAATAAGCAGAGTTTCAATTAATTAAACTACTAATTATCAATTTCAAAAGAAGTAAAGCAATAATGGAAGATTGATTCAAATGTCAGAAAGGAAATCTTGGGATTTAGAGTTACCTTTTACTAAGCAATTGGTATTCTTAAATTATAGAAAGTTCTTATGAATACAATCTAGATATAACCTATTTTAATAAGAGTACAGTCTATATCCATAGATCATGGTCCATCCTTTTTAAAAATAGGTCAGTCAAAGATTATCTTTACTTAAAGAAGACTTACCTTAAGAGAACAACTTGTATTCCTTGATCATGAATTGTTCTAGGGAATAAGCTATCCCAAACAAGATTTTCAAACAGAACACAAAAACAACATAAATAAACATAAAAGAAACTAGTTCTTGCATTTCGTAATGTAAAAAATATAAAATAGATTTAAATAAAACAAATTGCTTATAAAAGATTTCTCTGATTCCTGAGTTGGATAGAGATTAGCCTTTCATGGAAGAGCTCCTCATTGACATCTTTATGCTTGAATATGGCCTGGGTAGTAGAGGAATGGTCGAGCAGGTGTATCAATGTGATGAAGGGAGATGGATAGATGGAGGCTCTTGGCATGGAGGACAGTGAATGGCCTTTTAGAGGAAGTCAGGGTAAAGGCTTGATGATCCTAATCTAGATAGTATGGAGAAAAATTTGGTGTGAAGACTAGATGGGGTGAAGAAGGTTGAAGGCCTGATGGGAATGAAGGCTTTGTATATGGAGTATAGCGAATGACAGCATGGAGAAGGCTCGATGGAATGAAGGTTTCGTGGATGGTGTTTGGGGAAAAGAAATGGGTGTCAAGGGTCGACGGTGAGAAAGCTTGACAGTTTGTCTGTGGGAAGGGAAGAAGGATTTCTGAATGATTTTTGGTGGGCTGAAGACTGAGAGGATGGAAATGGTTTATGGTGTGTAAAAGGGTGAAGCTCATCCCTCGACCATGTGTCGCTACTACCTTCTTAAAGCGGAAAAGTATGCATCTTCCCTAGGTTGATCCAGTGTGCTGTTGTCACGCCTTGACCCCAAACCTGAGCTGGATGTGCAACAAACAGCCATATGCCCTTAGGTTTATTTTTCTCTCGGACACACAAAGCCTGCATCATATCATAATTCCAGTAATAATTATCCTGCCAGGCATATGTATAAATTTTAATTGGATAAACTAATTCAAATATTCATATAACTAACAGCCACACACTTAAATTTCATTAAACATTAAATATAAAAGAAATAATGTCCGCTATATCCTAAGTTCCTCGCTGAATGGTTCCTAAGCCCACATGTTCTCTGATCCTGAAACAAAAAAAATAAGGGAATAAAGTGAGTTCCCTAGACCCAGTAAGTTATCATAATCTCAAGTACAAATCCACTATAAATCAAGAGAAGATAACTTAAATAAATCAGTACAAAATAATAAACTAAACATAATAATAAAATTAAGCCAATTCAATTAAGTTTTCATTATTAACCTCCTTTACTACTTTTCTGACAACACATCATTAGGATGGCCATCCACACTCACTCACCTAGTCCCTCTGACTATGACCACGATCAGCTCGTGGCTAGCCTTGAAAGAGACAAATCCTGTGTATATATACCACTCATCAATCATGCACCAATGATAGCCCCACTAAAAGCCCAAAAGGAAAACTAGCTCTGAAATTACATGAGCAACATGCATCCTTTGCATGTACTAGTGATTGCCCTGTTGGCTAGACCCACAAGAAAAACTAGCTCTTGTGTACACATACTGCTCATCAATCATGCACCAGTGATAGCCCCACTAGAGGTCTAAAAGGAGACTAGATCTTAACTCGTGTAATCATAGTCGGACTAGAGAGTGTCAAAAATCAACTCAACCCATATACATGACACAGAGCATTTTAAACACATGTATCATATCAAGTCATCAATGTATAGCATAGAACATATATAGTAAAATACAATAACATAATAATAATTAAGCTCACATCATGCATGACAAAATATACTAGAGAGGGATAACTTATTGAAGAGTATCCACAAACTAAGTACAATTACAACACTAGACCAGGTCTTCCAAGGATAATGACGATCCTGACCAACAAATTTTTTAATCATACAATTATTTCTATTTCAAAAAAAAATTAAAAAGAAAACTATATTATCATGGGGCACTCTCGTCAATCCAATTCTAATTATGATCCAGAATATAACCCTTCTTTTCTTTTCTCTCTCCTCTCTTTCCTATCTTCTGTCTTTTTTTTTTCTTTTCCCATTCCCATCTCCTTCCATCATCTCCAGAAAACAAAAATCTCCTTCTCTCCCCTTTTTTTTTCTCTTCCCTTAACCAAGCCGAACCCTCCCTAAAAGGAAGGCTAGAGGTTCAGAAGGATCGTTGGAAGGAAGGAGGGGACAGACAACTATACTAACGACCGTCTGGCCACTCACCAAAAATCCTAAAAAAAACAAGATGAACTCCCGCCTATTGTCTATGCCCATGCCCAAGCTCGAGAGGAAGAAAGAGAAAAGGGGACTTACCAGCAAGGTCGGTGTCGAATTTCGCCACCAGAGGAGGGCAAGTCTCGAATTGGCCAAGCACGCGAGGGGACCGTCCTTTATGGGGAAAGGTCCCTATTCCCCACGGCTTCGACCCATCCTCCCCAAGCCTTCCATACCTCAAACACTCCCCCCTCTAACTCCTCCACTGACCAAATCTAGCAATCTAGTGCCCTAGCCGAGCAAGGGACTCGATCCCCTATTCGGCCAAATTTTTTTCTGAGTTTTGAACAGAAGTCGGCAACCTCTACCATCTTCAGCCCAGGCAACCCAAAACCAAGCCCATTTACAAGCTGGGCTTCACATTCTCCCCTCCTACAAAAAAAATTTGATCTCGAAATTTAAAAAACTCTAAGTCTTCCGAAACTCAGATATACGTAATCCAATACTCACAAGTATCATTCTGTCCAAAATTCAATAATCCCAATAAGAGCTCCCATTCTTCCATTATAAGATATTTTAAATTAACCCTAATATCTTTAGTCCACCAAACTTTCACTACGCACTATGATATAATTTTTAAAATATTCAATCAAAATCCTAATTCTACTCCACTCTCATTATCTATGTCATCTTGATTTTAAGACAACCTATCTTTGATACCACTAAATCTATCACGCCCCGAATCCAAAACCTGAGCCGGATGTGCAATAGACGACCATATGCCCATAGGTTTATTTTTCCCTCGGACACACAAGGCCTGCATCATATCATAACTCCAATAATAATTATCTTGCCAGGCATACGTATAAATTTTAAATGGATAAACTAATTCAAATATTCATAAAACTAACAGCCACACACTTAAATTTTATTAAACATTAAATATAAAAGCAATAATGTCTGCTATGTCCTAAGTTCCTCATTGACTGGTTCCAAGCCCATATGTTCCTTGATCCTGAAAAAAAAAAATGTAAGGGAATAAAGTGAGTTCCCTAGACCCAGTAAGTTATCATAATCTCAGGAATAAATCTACCATGAATCAAGAGCAAGATAATTTAAATAAATCAATATAAAATAATAAATAAATATAATAATAAAATTAAGCAAATTCAGTTAAGTTTTCATTATTAACCTCCATTACTACTTTTCTGACAACACACTCATTAGGATGGCCATCCACACTCACTCACCTAGTCCCTCTGACTATGGCCATGATCACATGTGGTTAGCCCTGAAAGAGACTAGATCCGGTGTACACATACCGCTCATCGATCATGTGCCAGTGATAGCCCCATTGAAGGCCCAAAAGGAAAACTAGCTCTGAAATTGTACGAGAAACATGCATCCTCTACATGTACCAGCGATCGTCCCACTGGCTAGGCTTACAAGAAAACTAGCTTCTATGTACACATACCGCTTATCGGTCATGCGCTAGTGATAACCCCACTGAAGGCCCAAAAGGAGACTAGATTCTAACTCGTAATCATAGTCGACAAGAGAGCATCAATAATCAACTCAACCCATATACATAACAAGAGCATTTTAAACACGTGTTTAACCTCATATCATATCAAGTCATCAATGTATAGCATAGAACATAAACAATAAAATACAATAACATAATAATAATTAAGCTCACATCATGCAAGGCAAAATATACTGGAGAGAGATAACTTATGAAGGGTATTGATGCGGGACTAACTAGATGCGAAGATGATAAGATGATGCAAGTATTTGATTTTTAAGTTTTAATGGTTTTTAGGATTCTTGAAGAAAAGACAATAGCAGATCTAGGGATTCAACAATGATAAGAACTACTAGCACATGAATTAGCCCCTAAGCAAGGATAGGAAGAGGACCCCGGGATTGAGAAATCCCGTAGGACTTAGCTCTCGAATCAATATCAACTTAAGAGTTCTAGGGTTGCAAACCTCAAAAGCTCTGAAGTGCCTGATGCTGAGTTCACTCACTTTTGCGGATGTGGCCTGGATGATAGAGCCTTCAACCACTACGGATGCGGTGGCTTTCTGTTCGAAGGTCCCAAAGGCTAGAAAAACTGACTCCGTATCCGTGGTACCTAGAGGACCTGTGAACAATCAACAAAAGGACTAGGAATCAATAAGTATCAAGAAGAAATAAGGGAAGAGAGGTTGGAGATGATTTTGATTGGGGTCTTCTTGCTGGGCGCCTAGATGGATCATCCAGTGGCCTCCGAACTCGAAGATGGAAGATGGATTTGTGGAAGAGAAAGTAACTCGAGGCCTCATACCTCTCGATGCCCGAAGGCGAAGGCGCTCTCTCACAGAGATCGATGTTCTTAAGGAACGAAGGCAACTAACAAAGAGAATGGCTCTCAAATATTTTCTTTTCATTCATCATCATTAACCTTACAAGAGAGGAGGTAAGGTCCTTTATATAGACACCTTAAGGCCCCTTTTCAAAATTTGAATGAAAATACATTTTCTTCTCTTGATAAGGCACCAAAAACATTCTAAAATCCAAAAAAAACTGAATTATTTTCTCCTTTGCCGACCAAGGCTTTGTGATTTGGGCGTGGCATGCTAATGGGCTTGGAAGAAGGAATTTGGCTCCCTTGGATTTGGAAAGTTGACCTTCAATTTGGGAAGAAGGCAAGAAGCAAGGCTTGTGTCTTCCATCTTTCCTTGGTTACTAACCCTTCTTTGGAGAGAAGCTTGAAATAAGGCTTGGAGAAAGGCCTTTGTCTTCAACCTTTCCTTGGTTGCTCACCCTTCTTTGGAGAGAAGCTTGAAATGAGGCTTGGAGCAAGGCCTTTATCTTCAACCTTTTTTGGTTGCCCATGACTCGTTTAGTAAGTGGCTTGATGGAGGGAGGGCAAGGAGAAAAGGATATTTCATGTGTCTCCATTTGGCACCCAAGAAACTTCTACTTGTGCTGCTCACTTGGCAAGATGAGGTGGCGCCACATGGGATGGTGAAGTGGCACCACATGGGGTGGTGAAGTGGTGCCCTAAGGTTGACATGTTGACCTTCAAGGCTTGGACTAATAGTAGTTAAGCTGGACTTAAAGACCACTCTAGCTTGGACCCAGACTCGGACTGGACTCAATACAACACTGGACTCATTATAGGACACAACTTGACCAAATTGATCAATGTACATGACTAAACACAAACACTTGGGACTCAATTCATGGCTAAGAAAAAAATTTCAATGCTTAGGCTTGAAGCCTTATTACAGGACCCAAAAATTGAAACCCTAATCAGAGGTCTAGTGCCCACACCAATTCTCCCGGGGTGTGAGGAACTTGACCCTATCGAGAAAGAGTTGATTTAGCTTTGATATCTTTCCAGAAGGTCAGGGTCGAGGTGCTACAAGTCCTCTCAGGTATCCTACAAATCATCGAACTATGGTCGACATTGCAATCGGACCAAGTAATGCTGAAAACCTTTGCCCCGGGTGGTCATAGCTTGATCATCTAGGACATGCTCAATCCGCTCTCCTCTCTCAGGTAAAATTGGAGGTGGACACTCAGGGTCGGGTTCGCTCTCTTATAAAAGGTTAGGCCCAAATGGCTCACAAGGTATATTTGTGGTTCCCTATACTCGACTAAGTCTAGGATATTGAAAGTCGAGCTAATGCCATAATTCGGGGGTAGCTCAAGCACAAAGGCATTAGGGCTAACTTTCCTTATCACTCTTAAAGAGGCCAGCTTCATGAGCATAAAGTTTCTTAACGGTTCCTTGCAAAAACCATTCAGGCCTAAGCCTAATCATTACAGAATCCCTTGTTTAAACTCTTTAGTTCTCTTTTGGGAACCAGCCAAATTATTTTAAAAATTTATACTTAATACAAAATCCTATCATGATGCAAAATGCAAACTCAACTAAGCATTCCTATAGAGCAGAATTTTATTGGACTCTCTAAGGCCTAAACCTAATAGATTATTGACTATCTAGGTTTGACCCTAGTCTGGTATGCACAAGAAAAATTATCATGGATCCCTAGCAAATGCCATAAAGTATACGAGAAGTAGATGGCAAAAGGATGGGCTCTAAGGAGTCCTGCATTCTAGTAATCTCAATAAAAAGTAACCCCATGGCTCTAGAAATGTGAGAAGGCTCAGGGAAGAGTAGGAAATAGGAAGGAGACTCAGGGACTGGTTCAAATTTAAAGAGACTGACCTTAATGTGTGAATGTTGGTCTATAGGTGTGCTTGTCCTAACCTCATGATTTGTACTAGGAGGATCTATAGGTGCAAGTTCTAGGGTAGGCTGGGTGCTCCTAGAATGCAGAAGGTCTTTGGAAAGTTTATCTTGAAAGTCCTCTAAACTAATGTCTACTTCTTATTCTTGGACCTTCTCTATGGGCAATACTTGATACCTTTTCTTTCATCTACTTTGTTTGATCTTGACTTGGTCATTTCTTCTTCAAGTTCTATAGTGGGTTCAGATCATTATCCTTTAATTCCTTAGTGATTTCAACCTTGGACCCATCTTCACCATACTCCTCTACTAAACTTGGCTCATAGATATTTTCTTTGGATTCTTTGATGGGCTCCGGAGTTTCTTTCTCTAGATTTTCAATCGGTTCAACCTTTTCATACTTAAAGACTTCAGTGGGCTCAGGGTTTTTCTCATTTAAATTCTCAGAATGTTCAACCTTTCTCCCTAAAATTTGTTAAAGGGTTCTTCCTCAGTAACCTCTTTCTCTAACTCCTTAGACTTGATCAGGGTGACTCCAGGCTTCTCTTCCTTAAGGCTACTTGATCCTTTCTTAGCCTGGTCCTTAGGCTGAACTAGATTGATTGTAAATTTCTTTCCATGGTGGTTAAAGGTACAGGTATTGGTCCGACCATGAAGGGTGGCATCATGATCGTACAACCAGGGTTGGCCTAAGATAATACTAGTGATGCCCATGGGAAGGACATCTCACCAAATCTTCTCTTCATAAGACTGCAATTTGATCATGACTTGGCACCTAGACTTTATGGGTATGGAAGTAGAATCTATCCATGAGACCTTATAAGGGTTGGGGTGAGGAACTGGGGTCTATCCTAGCGCTTTGACAGTACTTGAAGAGATGGCATTGACACAGCTCCCACTATCAATTATGATTTTGCACACCATATCCCCTAGTTTGACAAAGGTTTATAGGATGTTTGTCCTACGCCAATCTTCTTGTACTAGGTTTTGGGTAAGAATGCATCTGACTACTCCTAAAAGGTCTTCTGACTCAAATTGTTCTTCCTCTCCCTCATACTCTTCCAATATTTTATTTTCTAGGTCATAGACTTCTCCTTCTGGTTCAACAATGGGTTCTAGCTCATTCTCAACTAGCTCTTCTATGACTAGGGCTGTGGAGGTGCAATGGCTAGCATAATGCCCTGGTTTGTGATATCTAAAACATTTGTTCTGGGGAGTGGGATTCCTCTGGACTTCAATAGCTTTACCTTTATCTCTTTACTGAAATGGGGTCAGCTCAGGTCGGTTGACTCGGGTCCGGTCGGCTCGGGTAGGGTTGACTCGGGTCGGGTCGGCTCAACTAGGTCGACATGAGTAGGCCTGACTATACCCTTGGTTAGATCCTGGGTTTCGACTCGGGTTCCTAAAGGGTTCAGGCCTACGATAGGTGGGTGTCCTCTGGAAATGCTCACAGTTCCATGTAACTTGGTAAGCATACTCCAAATCAGTTACCTCTCTAAAATAAAGCTCTCTCTAGATGTCTAGGTGTAGGCCAGCCCTAAACCTAGACAGGGTCACAGAAGCTGATTCATTGACATGACATCGCATGACATACTCATCGAACTTTGTGATGTATTCGGCCACACTCTTGTTCCCTTGACTCAGGTTCTGCCATTGGTCCAATAAATTCTGGTGTAAGATAGTGGTTGGTACTTCTCTAAGTCTGGCTTTCATGTCCCTCCAAGTTGCTATGGGTTCATGTTCTCTTTGCTCTACCAGCCTTTCAACACTATTCCAGAATAACCTAGCATGGCGGACCAACCTAAGTTTAGCAAACTTAAACTTCATCCTTTCTGTCATTGTGTACCGGTCAAAATATTGCTCCATGTCCTCCTCCCAATCTGTGTACACCTTGGGATCTATACTGCCATCGAATGTAGGGGCTTCTAGCTTAATGATTCTAATGGCCCTCTCTTCATGGTCTATGATCTCTTGATTGGGTCACCTAGGGTAGATCTCTTGGGATGGCTTAAGATGGGGAACTCTCCTAGGCTCAGCCTCTAAGGAAGGATCATGATGAGGGTATTCCCTAGGGTGGGGAGGTGACTCGAAATCAAGTTCAATGGTAGGTCTATTGCCCTTTTCTAGGGCTCTAAACCTAGTCTCAACTTTATTTTCAAACTCATCAATCCTATTGTTCAGCTTAGCTAACTATTCAATGATGACCTTTAATTGATCCTCTCGATTGTTCTCCATGGGTTCACTTGATTAGGAATGATGGGGGTGGTAGGGGACTCCTGATCTAGTCAACATGTAACACACAACGAAAGATGTTATGGGTTTGCCAGACCTAAGAGTTCAAACCAAATGTTAGGTCGAAATGACAATCTTGGTGGTAGTAACTTGGCATCTAGCCAGGTAAGTGTAAGGTTGGTAGAGGTTCCTCTTTGCTTGCCTTAGACACCAATTTGAAATTGGCCAGGTAAGCAAACCAACCCACCTTCCTTCGGGGTCTTGTCCCTGAACCACTTGCCTAGACACCAGATACTCAAGCACACACAAACAAGTTGTCAAAATTGGCTTGATACTTGGTTTGACCCAACCTTGTGGTGTCCCTAGCTCACTAAAGCAAATTAAGTGTCTACTCAATTTTAATTAGAGGTTGGGTCCGATATGCAAGGTGGTTGTTTTTGGGCTAAGGAAAGGTAATGACTTCCTTCCCTTATCTTTTGATATTGACGCCCTTAAATGAATTATGTAAATGAAGGCACACAAATGATCTAATGAGATGTATCTAAGTTATGTTTTTTTGATTTTTTATGGATGATAGTAGAAATAAGATGATGGAAATGACAAGAGATGAAGTTAAATGCAAAATTAAACTATTTAAGAAATGAAAACATAAAAAGATGTACTTGTTGAAAATCTCATAATAGATTTTCCTCTCAGGTAGTATTCCAGCTTGTAGAAATTTTACAGGCTGCAATAAAATCTGAAAAAAAAATAAAAAATACTTTCAATTACATGCAATCCAACAAAATAAAAATTAGAAGATTTGGAGGTCCCTACAAATAGCAAAACCTAAAAGAACAGGCTATGTACTGAAAGAAAAAAATGCAGAAATTTAAAGAAGATGAGATCTAATGATGCAAAAATTTTCTTTTAGATTTTTAAAACTTTTCTTCTTGTGTTCCCCTTCAAAGGTCTATCACAGTGGCACCCCTACACACCTTAGGAGATCCCATAGAATGGGAGGAGAGGGTCTTGAAACCCTACTTTTCTTCTAAGACCGGATGGCCTGGTGAAGCACCTAATCCAAGTACTTAAGAAGATGCTAAGTCCTAACCATGCTTTGATACCAAACATGATGAGGAGATGATGCAAGTGATTTGATTTTTATGTTTTAATGGTTTTTAGGATTCCCGAAGAAAAGACAACAACAGATTTAGGGATTCGACAATGATAAGAAATACTAGTATATAAATTAGCCCCTAAGAAAGGATAGGAAGAGGACCTCGAGATTGAGAAACCCCGTAGGACTTAGCTCTCGAATCAATATCAACTTAGGAGTTCTAGGATTGCAAACCTCGAAAGCTCTGAAGCACCCGATGCCGAGTTCACTCGCTCTGCGGATGTGGCCTGGATGATTGAGCCTTCAACCCCCGCGGATGCGCTGGCTTTCTGTCCGAAGATCCTGAAGGCAAGGAAAACTGACTCCGTATCCGTGGTACCTGAGGACCTGCGAACAATCAACAGAAAGATTAGGAATCGATAAGATGAGGAAGAAATAAGGGAAGAGATGTTGGAGATGATGTTGATTGAGGTCTTCTTGCTAGGCGCCTAGATGGATCATCCGGTGGCCTCCGAACTCAAAGATGGAAGACGAATTTGTAGAAAAGAAAGTAACTCGAGGCCTCACACCTCTCGACGCTCGAAGGCGAAGGCGCTTCCTCACGGAGATCGACGTTCTTAAAGAATGAAGGCAACTAACAAAGAGAATAGCTCTCAAATATTTTCTTTTCATTCATCATCATTAACCTTACAAGGGAGGGGGCAAGGTCCTTTATATAGACACCTTAAGGCCCCTTTTCAAAAATTTTTTCTCTTGATAAGGTGCCAAAAACATTCTAAAATCCAAAAAAATCTGAATTATTGTTTCCTTGGCTGACCAAGGCTCTTGTGATTTAGGCGTGGCATGTTAATGGGGTTGGAAGAAGGAATTTGGCTCCCTTGGATTTCGAAAGTTGATCTTCAATTTGGGAAGAAGGCAAGATGCAAGGCTTGTGTCTTCCTTCTTTCCTTGGTGACTCACCCTTCTTTGGAGAGAAGCTTGAAATAAGGCTTGGAGCAAGGCCTTTGTCTTCAACCTTTCCTTGGTTGCTTATCCTTCTTTGGAGATAAGCTTGAAATGAGGTTTGGAGCAAGGCCTTTGTCTTCAACCTTTCCTTGATTGCCCATGACTCCTTTAGTAAGTGGCTTGATGGAGAGAGGGAAAAGAGGAAAGGATATTTGATGTGTCTCTATTTGGTACTCAAGAAACTTCTACTTGTGCCACCCACTTGGCAAGATGAGGTGGCGCCACATGGGATGGTGAAGTGGTGCCATATGGGGTGGTGAAGTGGCGCCCAAGGGTTGACATGTTGACCTTCAAGGCTTGGCCCAATAGTAGTTGAGATGGACTTAAAGACCATACCGGCTTGGACCCAAACTCGGACTAGACTCAATACAGGACACAACTTGACCAAATTGGTCAATGTACAGGACTAAACACAAACACTTGGGACTCAATTCATGGCTAAGAAAAAAATTACAATGCTTAAGCTTGAAGCCTTATTACATGATCCAAAAATTGAAACCCTAATCAGAGGTCTGGTGCTCACACCAGGTATCCACCAACTAAATATAATTCAAACACTAGACCTAGTCTTCCAAGGACAACGATGATCTTGACCAACAAATTTTTTAATCATACAATTAATTTCTATTTCAACACAAATTAAAAAAAACTATATTATTATGGGGCATTCTCGTCAATCCAGTTCTAATTTTGGTCCAGATTTTAACCCTTCATCCCTTTCTTTTCTCTCTCATCTCTTTCCTATCTTCTCCCTTTTTTTTTCTCTTTTTATGTTCCCTTCTTCTATCATCTCCGCCGAACCAAAATCTTCCCCTCTCTTTTTTTTTCTCTTCTCCTATCCGAGCTGAACCCTCCCTCAAAGGAAGGCCGGAGGTTCAGGAAGGATGGCCAGAAGGAAGGAGAGGACCGCAGTGATCCTATCGACCGTCTGGCCACTCACCAAAAATCCAATAAAAAAACGAGACGACCTCATGCCCGTGCTCAAGAGGAAGACAGAGAAAAGGGGATTTACCAGCGAGGTCGGTGTCGGATTTTGGTGGCCATCGGAGGAAGGGTAAGTCTCAAATTAGCCAAGGCATGCGAGAAGACCGTCCTTTATAGGGAAAGATCCCAATTCCCTATGGCTTCGGCCCTTTCCAAGCCTTCCACGCTTCTAACACTCCCCCCTCCAACTCTTTCGCCGACCAAATCTGGCAATCTGGTGCCCTGGCTGAGGCTGAGTATGGGACTCGATCCTTTGTTTGGCAAATTTTTTTTTTTGAGTTTTCAGTCACTGCCGATTTCAGCCCAGGCGATCCAAAACGAGGCCCATTTACAAGCTAGGCTTCACAACCGTTCTGTGAATCCTCTGCCTGTTTCGCCCTTTTGCAGCAGTTCAAGGCCCTCGGATAGCGTCCTGGCCACGATGATTGCGATTTTCTTTATTATTTTCCATGTCCAACCCGCGTCTTGCTCGCATCTGGATTGCGCATACCATGCTAGTTGTCCATTCCAACTCTAACAGCTAAGAAATCATAAGTTCCATACTCTGTTCAAGCTCCAATACTAGTCACTTCCTTGATCTACGTCGATCTACAATAGCCCTTGTTCCACAAATCTCAGCTTTGTTCCGCTGCTCTATGATGGCCTGATCCACTTCAATGTCCATTCGAATCAAACTCCAACTCTGTTCCAAAAATCTATTCAACAAATCTATTCCACTGCCATGCTCGGTTCCAACAAATTCGGCGTGCTGTCTGTTCCCCATTTTGTTCCAATTTCAACGCTCTGCCCCATGAGATAACTCCATTTTCAGCCTGCATCAAACTCCAACAAATCCCCTACTCCTCACCTGTGTATCGTCCAAAATCCAGGCTCTTTTCCACCAGCAAAGAACTCCCTGGTCTTTGTTGAGCTCCATCTATTTTTGACCGTGTCCCAACTGCGTTCTGTTTTAGCCATTCGTCGAAGCCCATTCCATATTGAACTCCAACTAGTTTCGCCCAGGTATCTTCTGCAAATCCCAGCATCCCAACCTCTTTCTACGTGCTGAGCCACGTTCCACAACTGCCTTCACCCACGTTGAGCCGCATCCACCTACATCCCAACCTCCTACACACCACCTTTGGACCATGCTTAATGGCATGAAAAATCCATGGACGGCAGCATGAGCCACATGAATGCACTGGACCGTGTCAAAACCCAGCCAAAGCCATGTGGAGAATGGTGTGAGCCATGCCTCTTTTTGGACCATTTTTAATGGCTTGTGGATGAAGACCTGATTGCCCTCTTGCACGTTGTTGGGGTATCCCGATCCAGGTACAAATCGAACACCAGTTCAGCTACCCGAAAACCTCTTTTTCGGACCATTGACTTCGGACAAGGAAAGGACATGCCAACTACAGACAACCCAAGACTTCTCATTAGTCTATGACATCCGAAGGCCAGATCTTCGGATGATATCTTCGGCCCTAATCGAAGACCAGGCTTCTCATCGACTTCCGAAGACACGCTCTTCGGTCCCTACCGAAGGCACGATCTCCGGCTCTGGATAGACACCAAGTCTTCAACCCATGAAGAGGACAAAATCTTCGACCGAGAATCTCTCTAAATAGGGGAAATCTGAAGATGGGACCACAATCTGGCCCAGATAGGCAACAGTAACCAACGGTTACTATCGACAATCTCCATGCCACGATCATGGCATGCAACTCCAACTGCCACACCTTCGATCTAGCCGAACCGCTCAATGACAACCCACGATCGCCAATCATGGGGAGAAATTAACTCTCTGTAATCGCCGGGAGAAGAGCGGGGCCGCGGGCCGGAGGCCTCCTTTTAAATAGCGGTAAGAGGAATTGCTCGAGAGGTACGCACACATACATACACTCATGCCTACTCTAAAATAAAGTGGTCTTTCCCTCTGCTCCTCGAGAATCTTCCCCATTCTATGGCTAGAATCCGCCTATGACTTAGGCATCAGAGTATCCCCCGCTGGAACGACTCCGACAAGGGACCGTTTTGCAGGTGAACCAGGGAGCGGTCCTACGGTGCAGCAGCTCCGACCGACTGATACAAGGACTCCACGCCAACAGATTCACCAGCGGCTACTTCCCCGGTCTGCACAATGGGGAGTCCACCTCAGGTGGCGGACGTACCACAGTTCTGCCCCCTGTAGTTGATAGGGGCAAAACATGGCAAGTCGAGGGAGAGTTCGCTCGCGGGGCTTCCCCAGCTGGAAGCCGTTCGGCGAATTCTTCGGAGCTTTCACCTACGAGGGGACTACTAGTCCCTACCATAGCTTGGCACGCGCTGAAGAGCATGCTACTGCCTCATGACTTGGCGGTTCTTCGAAATCGAAACCTTCCCAGGGTGTCCGATTCTGCATTTTCTACCCTGCAATAGGTATGGTCCTTGCCGTCTCCTTTGTTTTGAGAATTGTTCGATCCATGACTCCATGTTTCTGATGTAGTTGGTCTACGACTTTACCTTTATGGAAGAGGGCCTGTGGAATGTTGACAACCTCATCCATGGTCTCAAGGAGGAGCTTCATACTGCTAGGGCCGTAAAGGAAGTAGCCAAAGAGTTGAGACAGTCGATGGAGGACCACCTTGCCCGGGTGCCGCGTCTTCCCCCGAGGTTCCCCAGGAAGACGAAGTGCTCCGGTCCCCCTCAGGACCATCCCTTCGAGCCTTCTTCCGAACCGCCGACCTTGTGAGAGGGGCTTGCGCTACCCTCTTCTCAGAAGTCTGATGGAGCAAGCTCACACCGGGCTTCATTCCGCCACCTACAAGCAGAATAATTTCTTTCAATCGACTGAGCCACAGCAAAACCGAGGGAAAGGAAGCAGAAATTTCCATCACTATACATAATGCGGAGAATTTGCTAATCCCTGTAAGATAGAGATTTCTCTCCTCCAACAACTCCCGGATAGGGGTGACTTCCGAATTAATCAGAAGATCGTAATCTGATTGATCAGCCACCATGACCTTCTTCCCATCATTGGTGGTTAAACGAGGCTTCTTCCAAACAGTGTCAAAACCTCATGGATTGAAGGACAGTATGAATACGAAATAGGCTTCCACCCGTGGATAGTGCTGGACATGTCCTTGATGACCTTACGGCCCGGTCGAGGACCGATTACCCACCATCCATCGCTATGGAAGTCCCTCTTGAGTAAAAAAAGGGTTGTGAATAAATTGGTCTTAGGTTCTATGTTTGCAATGCTGCATAGGACTAGAAATCCGCAGATATTCCAGATGCTGTTTGGGGTCTACTACGCTGGCACCACTTAGTACAAATGGAAGATTTTGATAAATAAAGGATGCACGGGAAATCGAAGGCCAGCCTTCAGATGATCTTCGTGCACGGCTAGGCAACCGGGAGGAGGTTTGTTCACCCGTTCCCCGGGTGCGGGAAGGACAAAAGGGAACCCCTCAGGGGAGCGATAGCGTTCCCGAAAAAGGGCCATCTTTTCTTAAGAAACCGAACTAGGGATCGACTCCGGCCTACTACATCGCCGGCCCCCGAGGGCCCTACTTGTTCCCCCTGACTTTCTACAGTTTTTTCCATGATAAAAGAATGAAACAAAGAGGCAGAAGGAAGATTCTACCTGCAGAATAGACTACTAGTCTAGAACAAGGAAAGCTGAGCGAAGAATGAGGTGAGGTTGAAGAAGCTTCTTTAGCCGGACTTTCTCCCTTTCCCAAGAGGAAACCAGAGGTCTCTGTAGCCCCACCAGGTTGATTTGACCAAAGGTTACCTAGGGAGGTAACCCCCCTTCAACTAACCGCTAGGATCGAGCGCATTCATCATCCAATGGACTGGGAGAAGCCGCCACAACCATCCAAATCTCAACCAAAAGATTGGTTGAACCATCACACAACAGAAAAAAGAGAGACGGTCCCAGGGTCGCCTGCTCTTTCCTTCTCCCCCAACCAGGGAGTGACAGTGTCCACCACTTGATTCTAAATCGTCCAGCAGTCATGATGGGTAGTCCAATCAGAGATTCCATAATCATACACTATACTATCTCTTGGGAGGAAAACAATAAAGCATTAATACTCTCACTTCTCGAGACAAACTTTTGCTTCGAAAACTGAGAGTAGGGGGGCAACTGTTGGGGTATCCCAGTCTAGGTACGAACCGAACACCAGTTCGGATAGCCGAAGACCTCTTCTCCGAACCACTGACTTCGGACCAGGAAAGGACAGGCCAACTACAGGCAACCCAAGGCTTCTCATTGCTCTACGACATCCGAAGGCCAGATCTTCGATGATGTCTTTGGCCCTATCCGAAGACTAGGCTTCTCGTCGACTTTTGAAGACACACTCTTCGGTCCCTGCCGAAGACAAGATCTCCGACTCTGGGTAGACACCAAGTCTTCAACCCACAAAGAGGACGAAATCTCCGACCGAGAATCTTCCTAAACAAGTGAAATCTGAAGATGGGACCACAATCTGGCCCAGATAGGCAACAGTAACCAATGGTTACTATCGACAATCTCCATGCCACGATCATGCTGCACAACTCCAACTGCCACACCTCCGTCTGGCCGAAATCGCTTAATGACAACCCACGATCGCCAATCATGGGGAGAAATTAACTCTCTGTAATCGCCGGGAGAAGAGCGGGGCCGCGAGCTAGAGGCCTCCTTTTAAATAGCAGTAAGAGGAATTGCTCGAGAGGTACGCACACATACATACACTCATGCCTACTCTAAATTAAAGGGGTCTTTCCCTCTGCTCCTTGAGAATCTTTCCCATTATATGACTGGAATCCATCTCTGACTTAGGCATCGAAGTGTTTCCCGTCGGAACGACTTCGGCAAGGGACCTATTTTGCAGGTGAACCAGGGAACGGTCCTGCGGTGCAGTAGCTCTGACCGGCCGATATAGAAACTCCATGCCAACACACGTGGTCCATGTGGAATGCTCGTGGACCATGCGGAATGGCTGATGGACCACTCCCATGTGGAATGCTCGGAGCCCACCCAAGGCAAACTCCAACGTGCCCTCCTCCTCTCTTTCAAAAGCTTCAATGGTCCAGGTCAGTACCTTAAAACCCTATATGGATAGGGGCAGAGTCAGTGGGGGAGTGAAGAGTTCTTGTTCTCCATCAATGGTGGAGGTTGAACTAAGTGGTGGGGGGAGTGAGATGCATCCTGCTCTTGTTAATGTGGGAGTATCAGGGGAGAAATCCTCTGCTTTTCTCAATACCGTAGTGGTTCGGCCAAGTGGGGAACATGTTGCTAATGATCCAGGAAAGCTAGTAGGGAGTTCTGCCTTAATGAGGGAGGGTAAGAATTCTCCTGTAACCCCTGCAGGTCATCGTTAGTTACCACCTTCCTTCTCTCTTCTCTCTAAATCAGGGGCGAGTGGTGGAGGGTGTGAACCTGCTCTGGACAAGGGCCCTGTGTCTACATACTGCGAAAAAGGGAAGGTTGTGGTTCCTGGGGAAGGTAGTCAGGGAAATTCTTTCACTGAGTTTTGTTTATCAACTCTAGGGGATTCTCAGGGAGGGTCGGTGGGTGGTGTTAAGGAGAGTTCTACTAGTGAAGAAGATCTTCGGCACACGTCTCTGGGGGTCCTGGGTGAACAAGGAAATGATACAATCTCAGGGGTCCTCTCTGACTGTGGCCATGCTGCTGTTGCAAAATACCGAAAGAAAGCCATGTTCGATGTGGCTTCTGATATGTAATGCTCACCGCATCTTGCTAATGACCTTCTTGTTATACCTGTTCCTTTACTGTTGCCTATGAAGATACTTATATGGAATGTTCGGGGGGCTGGTAAGCCTTCCTTTTTCTCCAATTTTAGAAAGTTGGGATTTTTGCATCACCCCTCCCTATGCATTTTTTTTGAAACCAAATTGGCTGGATCCTCCTTGGAATGGGTTCAGCATCGATTTCCCTCGACCCGGGGCTTCTATGCTTTTGACTCGCAGGGGCTATCCAGGGGGATTGTTGTTGCTTGGGATTTAGGGGCTGCCACTATTGATGTCTTCCACTAGTCTCCATAGCACGTGGCTATTGTCATCACTGAAACTAATGGATGTACTTGGTTCCTGTCTGGGATTTATGCCAGTCCTGATTACAGGGCAAGGAGGCACCTCTGGGGGGAAAATCACTAGCTTAATCGATTAGGGCATCCCTACTGTCGTAGCAGGTGATTTCAACTGTGTTCTTCATCCAGAGGACAAGAGAGGTGGTAGGCCCTATCATGAGGATGCTGGAGTCAGAGATTGTCACCATTTTATGCAGTACAATACTTTACTTGATATAGGCTTTACCGGCCCTCGCTTTACTTGGTGTAAAAATCGCTCAGGACGAGCGAGGGTCTAGAAGCGAATTGATAGAATCCTGGCCACTCCTACCTGGATCCAATGGCATCCCGCTTTTGTGGTTTGGCACCTCTCCAGGATTGGGTCAGACCACTATCCTTGCTCCATTCTACGATTCGGTGATTTCTTGTCATCCCCTTTCAGAATTGAAAAGTTCTGGCTCGCCTATCCCCAATTCTGGGATATTGTGTGAGATGTTTGGAGGATGCCTATTTGGGGAGATGCTAAATATCAAATAACCCGTAGACTTGAGCTTCTTAAAAAGAGGCTGAGATGGTGGAATAAGGCAAAGGTGGGAAACATATTTTCCATGCTAGAGGCTGTGGAGAGGGACATTCATTATCTCCAGGAGCGGAAAGCTAGAGAAGGTGCTATTCAGGACCACGACCTCAGTACCCTGCGCAGACATCTTTCCAATCATCATTCCCTGCTTCTTCAATAGGAGACTCTTTGGAGGCAAAAATCCAGGACCCAGTAGATCAAGGAAAGAGATAGGAATACCAGGTTCTTCCATCAGGCTACCGTCATTTAGAGGCACACAACCTATAAGGTCTCTTCGAACTGCGGATGGCCACTAGGTGGAGGATGACAAGGATGTTTGATAACAGATTATCCATTTCTTCAGGTCTAGATGGACAGCTCCTATAACCTATCTCCTTACTTTTTGCTCCCCTTCACCTCCGACTAGGGTGTTGAACTGGGAGAATTATGCTCTTACTTCCCACTTTTCTACGGACGAGATCCAGGATGCTCCTTTTTCTATGGCTGAGGACAAAGTCCCTAGGTCAAACGACTTTCCCTTCTTTTTCTTTTACAGGTATTGGAGCATTGTTTGGCTGGAGGTGATTGCTGCTATCCATGAGTTTTTCTGCTAGGATGCCTGATTCCTGGAAGCAAATCTATGTCATTCTTATTTCTAAGCACAGGGATGCTTCAGATCCTAGCCACTTCAGGTCTATCAGCATTTGTAATACTTTGTACAAGCTTTGTGCTAAACTTATGGTCAACTGGATGAAGCCACTTCTTCCAAGTCTAATTAGCATTGAGTAGGGAGCTTTTCTAGAGGGTCGTTCTATCTCTGACAACCTATTGATTATATAGGAATATATGTATGATCTTCGCAGGGCTCCTACTCGGAGTAGCCTTATGGCTATTAAGGTGGACATGGAGCGGGCTTATGATTATATGCATCGATCCTTTATCCATAAGGCACTGATGGACTTCAGATTTCATTCCACCTACATCTCCTGGATTCTTGCATGTATTGTTGGCCCCTCTTATGCATTTCTGATCAATGGCACTCCCTCCGAGTTCTTTGCCTCTAATGTCGGGCTTCGCCAAGGTTGCCCTCTATCTCTGTACCTGTTCATTCTTTCTGCTGATGCTCTATCCTGAGATCTGCTGGTGCCACCTTAAGGATTGGGTCTTCAGCCTTATGTCCCAACCCGTGAGGCTTCAAGCAAACCTAATCAATTTGAGCTCCTTATAGATTGCAAGTAAATAAGCCAAACTTAATTTTGGCTTCAACTTTGTTTTTAATTTTCAGCATGAGTCTTGTAATCAGAATCAAGTCAATTTTGATTTCAATATAGTCTTGTAATTAGTCAAGTTGGCCAAGTTGGGTTCAAATTAGCCAAGGCATGAACCATGGGAAGAAGCTTGAATCTATGTGAAGGAGCATCAAGACCACCTATTGGATTGGAGCTAACCACTTCACCCTCAATGCCAAGTCAAGCCTTGTTGGAGTGCCACCTCAACATCCATGCTAAGTCAGCCATGCCACCTCACTCTCCACACCAATTCTTGCACCCAAGCTTGCTAAAATTCAAAGTTGAATTCAAGTTATAACTACCCACTTCCCACTCCCCTTTTCATTACTCTCTCATTTTAAATTCAAATTAGGGCTTGGAAAGTTAATACATACCCCCTAACCCTCTTGTAATTAGCTATGTTATGAATGAATGAAAGCTTCTTGCCTTCTTCCATTGCCTTGTTGCATTGACACTCCAACAGAGAGATGGTGTGAGGCCCAACCTATTCATCCAAGTTCCAAGAAGATGCCAACCATACTCTTCTTCCCCTTAATTCAATCTTTCCTCAATTTCCTTTTCTTTCATACCTCCCACGGCCACTAATTCTCTCCATTGCAGGATCCCTCCATGATCTCGAGCTAAAGATGAAGTTTACTTTGCCTCGGGACCATCTATGTTAGGAGTCCTCAATCAAAGGAGTGATAGTCTTCAAATTCAGTTGCAAGTCCTTTAAGCGCTGAGATTAAACCACCACCAAAAGTTTTAGCGCTCATTATTGGTAAGAAGAACCTATCCTAGACTCTTAGGTCTGATTGTTTGAAGGTACTTGCCCTAGTTAGAATGGTTTCTTAATCATTAGGTGATGGGGACCCGAGAGTCTAATAGAGTCTATTAGTACTGAGTCACTTGTACTATGTGAGCCAATTAAGTCCTGTAATAAAGTGAGAGAACTAAGTCCAGTTGAGTCCACATAGTCACGTCCAGTTATTTTCAATCCAGTCAAGTCCAATCGAGTCCATGTAATTTTCATTAAAGTTAGAACCAAGAGGAGAACCACCAGACCAGGAGATTCACCAGGCCCTCCCAACTAGAGCTGGACTTCATGCACCTGGGTCCCTACTCAAGCTCCTAGCCAGGCGCCTGGGCCCTTTCATGCCGCCAAGCCCACAAGGGAGCGCCCCCACAACCCATGAAGATGGTGCCCCAATTCCAGTGCTCCAGCCCAAGCCCAAGGGAATTGAGTTTCTTGGCCCTCAAGTCATGTAATCCCAGTCTGTTAGGGGGTTCAGGGACCTGGGTGAATCTATAAATATCCACCCCCTCCCCCTCTTGTAAATATAACTTAATAAATGAAAAAAATTGAGAGTTTCACTTATTTTATTTGCCTTTGTTCTTTGAATGTCAACCTCCGTGAGGGAGTGGGTATGAGACCCGTTATTGCCTTTGTTCTCCAGAACTTCGAGGGGTGTGAGGCCCTAGTTATCCAGTTATCTTTCCAAGCCCTAGCTTCTTCCAAACCCTAGCCCTAGCCGCCCGCTTCTTTCTTCTTCCAAGGAAGCCCTAATCCCTGGTGACTTTTCAGCTCACCAACGATCCTTCCTGTGATGGGAACACCGAAACCCATCCAATTTTTTTTTTCTTTTCTAGATTTTTTAATTTTATTTTATATTTTCTTATTCCAGCTATTCAACCTATCCTCGCTATTCCGATTTTATTCCATAATTATCCCAAACTTATCCCTAGCTATTCTTGTCATCTTCTCCACCTTTCCGCCCAGATCCAAGCCCCATTTCTTCCGTTCTTAGCCAACAACCATCGGATCGCCTGCCTTCCTTACGCCAACCGCCTAACCCACCACCGTCGATCATCTCCATAAGTGCCGCCATCCATCGCCCACCGGTCGATGCCCGTCCCATCGCCATGTTGCCTCGGTGACCTCCGCCATCAACTCTGCCTACTGCCACCTCACCACCAGCTAGGTTCGCGCCGCCCTCGCCGAATCTGGTAGATCACTCCCCATCTCCGCCCGCAACGCCCTCCTCCAACCCCAAGAACGAGCGCAGCCGTGAAGCCATTGTCCGCCGTCAGATCAAGGCCACTTCTCCCTGTCGCCTGTTCTAGACACCGGCCATGCTGCCGCCATGTCGCCGCCTTTCCCCAGCCGCTTGCCGTGCCGCCTCCATCCTTAGTGCTGGCACCGACGAAGTCTCCCGCAAGCCCCTCCACTCCGTTCGCCGCCCTTCTGTTCCAGGTTCATAGAGAAGAATTTTTCTGCATAGATCTCAGAGCAGCCGAAACAACTTTGCATGGACTCAAAGTTGCAAGCTTCTCAAAGCAAAAGGTTTTCT
The DNA here is from genome assembly GCA_021397845.1 of Areca catechu. Classification (NCBI taxonomy): domain Eukaryota; kingdom Viridiplantae; phylum Streptophyta; class Magnoliopsida; order Arecales; family Arecaceae; genus Areca; species Areca catechu. Next base: position 104,964,062 of record CM038040.1, read on the forward strand.
GCTATCAAGCTTGCATAGATTTCAAAGCAGCTCAGCATGGATCTTGATAAATTTAGATAATATTTTATTTATTTTAATTTTTTTAATCTGGATGTATTGATTAATTTGAATCTGTTTTAGTTTCAAGTGTTTCAAGGCTTTTTTAGATTAGGTTTCATCTATCTGAAGTCTGTTAGGATTGGGATAGGTTTTATCTTTATCTTGTAAGAGGGTTGGAAAGTCTTCATTAAATTGAAGAACTAATTTAATTATGTAAGTCATTTCATGGTTGTTTGCTTATGTATTGTTCTTTATTAAATGTAGATAAATGACATCTTCATTATCACTGCGAAGTATCTTAGATACCAACAAACTGACTGGTCCAAACTATGTGGACTGGTTGAGAAATTTAAAGATTGTACTGAGTTCAGAAAAACTTTCTTATATTCTTGATACCCCTAGTCTTATTCCACTAGGGGATGATGCCACACAGGAAGATATGGCCACATACAAAATTTGGCAGAATGACTCCCTCACTGTCAAGTGTATCATACTGGCCTCTATGACCAATGAGTTACAGAGGCAGCATGAAAGCATGGATACTCAATCCATAATGCTCAATTTAAAAGAGCTTTATGGAGAACAAAGCAGAACTGCTAGATACGAGATATCTAAGCAGTTATTCCGTGCAAGGATGACAGAGGGAACATCCGTTCAGGATCATGTTCTGAAGGTAATTGACTTAATCACCAGATTGGGTCAATTAGGGTTTATTATGGATGGGGAGCTGAATCAGGATTTAATCCTGCAATTACTCCCAGAGTCATTTTCTCAGTTTGTCTTGAATTATCACATGAACAAACTGAACACTTCCTTGCCTGAGCTGTTAAATATGTTAAAAATAGTAGAGAGCCACGTTAAGAAAGAAAAGGCTCCACTTCTTCTTGTTGATAAGATCAATAAGAAGAAATCAGGCAAAAAGGTTTTTAATAGGAGGCTAAACCCTAAGGGTGGCATTAATAAGAATAAGAAAGGAAAGAAGGCCTCAAAACAGTCAACCTGTTTCTTTTGCGGCAAAGCGGGACATTGGAAAAGGAATTGCAAGGCTTACCTTGCAACTGTGAAGCCTGGTGCGTCAGATGCACCAAAAGGTATGTATGAGATACATACTATATTGACATTAAATTCGTCTATATCAAATACTTGGGTATTGGATACCGCTTGTGGTTACCATATATGCAAATCTTTGCAGGACCTCCACAAGCTTAAAGTATTGAAGGAAGGCGACTTCAATCTCTACGGTGCTGGTGGTGATATCATCCGAGCAGAAGCTATAGGGACCTATATTCTGAAGTTGCCTTCAGGGAAGATCTTGGAGTTAGAAAATTATTACTATATGCCAAAGATTATTAGGAACATTATATCTATTCCTTTGTTATTAAAACAAGGATATGTAATGGATGTAACGAGCACTAGTTGCTCGATAATGTTATCTAATAAAATTATTTGTTCTGGCATATTTAGCAATGGGATCTTAACTCTTTCTTCCAATGATAGTGTTTTTCATGTCAATAATAAAAGAAAAAGAAAAGACTTTAATGATACTTTACTTTGGCATCATCGACTTGGTCATGTTAATGAGTCTAGGATAAGCAAGTTATATAAGGAAAAATTCCTTGATCCTTATGAGTATGAATCATTAGGAACTTGCGAATCATGTCTCATGGGTAAGATGACCAAGACTCCATTTACTGGACATGGAGAAAGGTCAATTGAGTTATTAGGACTTATACATACTGATGTATGTGGTCCAATGACAACTCAGGCCAGAGTTGGATACTCATATTTTATCACTTTTACAGATCATTTATCTAGGTTCGGATGTGTGTATCTTATGAAACATAAATTTGAAGCCTTTGATAAATTTAAGGAGTATCATAGTATGGTCGAAAAACAAACCGGAAAAAGTATTAAAGTTCTTCGTTCTGATCGAGGAGGGAATACTTATCCACAGAGTTTTTAGACTATCTTAAAGTTAATGGAATTCTTTCTGAATGGACTCCTCCTTATACACCACAGTTAAATGGTATGCTGAAAGGAGGGATCGTACCTTATTAGATATGGTACGATCCATGATGTGCTTCACAAATTTTCCAATTTCCTTCTGGGGTAATGCCCTAGAAACTGCTATTTACATTCTGAACAAGGTACCTTCTAAATCTGTTGTTAGTACTCCATATAAAATTTGGAGTGGAAAGAAACCGTATCTTAAATATTTTAAGGTATGGGATGTCCAGCTTATGCTAAAAGGAATTTTGGACATAAGTTGGAACCTAGAGCGGATAAATGTCTATTTGTAGGATATCGCAAAGAGGGTAGAGGATATCTGTTTTACCATCCTACTAAACAAAAGATTTTTGTCAGCAGGCATGCCACTTTTATAGAAAAAGAGTTTATTTTAGAAAAGGCAATGGTAGAACTGTTGAACTTGGAGAAGTACAAGAAATACAGATAGACAATTCTCAACCATTAGAACATATAGTTAGGACAGAACCAGAACACAAAACTCCTCCCGTAGGTATGATAGAGTGCCACGGGCACCTGAGAGGTATGGGTTTATTATTGAAAATAATGAAGCCCAAGTCATTCAAATGATGAACCTCTGACCTATACGGAAGCTATCCTGAGTACTGATTCAGATAGATGGAAAAAAGCCATGGAATCCAAAATAGACTCTATGTATGTAAACCAAGTATGGTCTTTGGTTGATGCACCAGAGGGTGTTAATCCTATTGGGTGCAAATGGGTCTATAAGAAAAAGATTGGGGCTGATGGCCAAGTTGAAACCTATAAAGCCAGATTAGTGGCTAAAGATTTTAGACAAAAACATGGAATTGGTTATGATGAGACATTCTCACCTGTTGCCATGCTCAAATCAATTCGGATTTTACTTGCTATAGCAGCATACCATGATTATGAGATCTGGCAGATGGATGTGAAGACTGCATTCCTCAATGGTTTCCTTGAGGAAGAAGTCTACATGTCATAGCCAGAAGGTTTTATTTCAAAGAATAAACCTAATCAAGTATGCAAGCTAAAGAAATCCATTTATGGATTAAAGCAAGCTTCCAGGAGTTGGAACATCCGCTTTGATTAAACTATTAAAAGGTTTGGTTTTATCAAAAATGTGGATGAACCCTGTGTTTATAAGAAGACTAGTGGGAGTGCCATAGTCTTCTTGGTTCTGTATGTAGATAATATACTCCTTATTGGGAATGATATCCCAATGTTGCAATCAGTCAAGGTTTGGCTATCAAACCAGTTTTCCATGAAAGATTTGGGAGAAGCATCCTATATACTAGGTATTAAGATCTATAGAGATAGATCTAAGAGGATGCTAGGTTTATCCCAATCTAGGTACATTGACTTAGTGCTGAAAAGATTCAGTATGGATGGAAGTAAAAGAGGTTATCTTCCTATGAGTCAAGGCATACATCTTTCTAAAAGGATGTCTCCTAAGACACCTGAAGAAAGAAATAGAATGAATTCTATACCTTATGCTTCGGCAATATGGTCCATAATATATGCCATGTTATGTACCAGGCCTGATGTGGCATATGCTTTAGGCATTGTCAGTAGGTTTCAGGCTGATCCAGGAGAGGATCATTGGAAAGCAGTTAAAAATATTCTTAAGTACCTAAGAAGGACTAAGGATATTTTTCTAGTTTATGATGGTTCTGATCTTAAACTAGAAGCTTATTTTGATTCTAGTTTTCAATCAGACCCTGATGATAGCAAATCCATTTCGGGATATGTTTTTATCCTAAATGGTGGAGCAGTGAGTTGGAAGAGTGTTGACTCTGGTTTTGATTTTGATGATTGACAAAATGTTTAAGTATATATGAGTACTAATTATGTTTTAAGTGTATTTCTCAGATCTTAGTACTCAACCATGTTGAATGAAGAAATGCTTGTATTTCAGTTGAAAAAGTCCTTAAATTAATGGAAATTCAAATATATGGACTTTGGAATTAATATGAAAGGATTTGAAGATGGTTCAGCAAGGCCGGCACGGCAAAATTTCAGTGGCACGCTTCAGAGGTCGACACCAGAGGTCGACACCTGTCCAGAGGTCGACACCTGAGGTCAACACCTGTCCAGAGGTCGACACCAGAGGTCGACTCATAGCCTGAGAATTCAAACTGGGCAGAACTATGGTTTTCTGGATTTTTGCCTAAGATATACTGGAGGTCGACACTTGATTCAGAGGTCGACTCATGAGGTCGACTCATGGCATAACGGCTAGTTTTTCTGAACTTTTGATTTGATTTCTAACGGCCATAAACGGCCATATTTTTGATTCTAACGGTCTTGTGGAGTTGTTTCAGCTTGAATGAGGTATTTAACCTCCACTAAACTTCAAAAAAGATATGGAGACAAGGTGAAAGGATTAGAGTGAAAGTAAAAAGCCTTCAATCAATTCCAAGCCAAAAATAGTGAGAAATCCAAGAGATTCCTTAGCCAAAAGCTTTCCATCTTTGAGGAATCCAACTTTCAAGAGTTTGGCATTTAGTGAGGTCCAAGATTCCAAGAGAAAGGCTTGAAGAGTCTCCATCAAGAGCTACATCGAATTACCTTTTGCTCAAAAAGGAGTTTGTATTGTTTTTATTCATTGTATTCAAATTCTATTTGTGGTAGGCTAGTTTCAAGGGAATTTGAAACTAGTGTGAGGTTTGTTGGTGAGCCAATTGATAAAACCAACTAAGGTTGCTTGTAAGCCCGAAGCCAAAACAAGTGAATGAGGTTTGTTGGTGAGCCAATTGATAAAACCAACTAGGGTTGCTTGTAAGCCCGAAGCCAAAACAAGTGTGTAAGGTTTTGACTTGTGAGCCTGGTAAAACAAGTCGGCTGTAATCTAAAGATTATAGTAGAAATTCCCAAGTGGAGCTTGGGGAGTGGATGTAGGTGCTAGGTGCACCGAACCACTATATTTCTTGTGTGTTTGCATTGCTTTACACTTTATCTTCTTTTGCTCTTTAATTGTTGTTTTATTTCATTGCTTCCGTTGCACAATTACTTGAGCACTATCACTCTTCACCTTTGAACTTGATAGCACATATATTGCTTTAATTTTTAAAATACCCAATTCACCCCCCCTCTTGGGCACCATATCTGGACAACAAGTGGTATCAGAGCTCGGTGCTCTAATTGAAAATCTAACGATTTTGAGCTAAAGTTCATGGTAACCCTTGTAGGTATTAGTGTTAGACCACCATTTTTCAACGGCATAAATTACATATTTTGGAAAACTCGCATGCGCATCCATATTCAATCTATTAGTTATCATCTTTGGAAAACCATTATTAGTGGTCCTCATATTCCTTCCATTTTGGTTAATGGCATTTCCATTCCAAAGATTGAAGAGGATTGGAATGAATATGACATTAAACAAATTGAACTCAATACTAAAGCAATGAACTTGCTTTATTGTGTATTGGACTTAAATGAATTTAATAGAGTTTCTACATGCACATCAGCGAAGGAAATATGGGACACACTTGAAGTTACTCATGAGGGTACTCTTCAAGTGAAGAACACTAAAATTAATTTGCTTATACATTCTTTTGAAACTTTTGAAATGATGCATTATGAATCTATATCTGATATGTTTTCAAGATTTATGACTATTATTAATGAATTAAAAAGTCTTGGCAAAATCTATACTAATGCTGATTTGGTGAATAAAATTCTTAGATCCTTGCCAAAATCATGGGATCCAAAGGTGACGGCGATCCAAGAAGCTAAAGATGTAGAAACCTTACCTTTGGAGGAGCTTATCGGTTCACTCATGACCTATGAGTTAAACTTATGGCAAAGGATAGTGGAAGCTGATATAGAAAAGAAAATAATAGCTCTCAAGGCCAAAAGGAAATTCAAGGCAATGATGGCAACTTGGAGCGATAGCAAAGATTCAAGTACGGATGATGAAGTTGCCCATCTTTGTTTCATGGCAAATGAGAAAAAGGTATGTGCTAAAAATAATTATGATTTTACCTTTAAAGAATCACATGATGCATCTAATGATCTTGTGCATGAATACAGATTGCTAAAAATTGAGCACAAGAAATTAAATAGGCATGTAGATTCATTTTCTCTTGACAACACCAATCTTATAAATAAAAATGATGATTTAAATGCCAAGATTGATATTTTGAAAAATGAAAAGAATAATTTTTCTAAAGAAAAAGAATTTTTAGAAAAAGAAAATGTTATTTCAAAAGATTTATGTAAAAAAGTTTTTAATGAGAAAAATATTTTGATTGAGGAAAAGAAGCAAAAACTCTTGAAGAACTTCAATATTCCTGCTTCTTTCAATTCTTCTTATAAATGTGGTTTCAATGCTTATCCTTCTAGATTAAGAAAAGTTTGGGTTCCAAAAGGAACCATAATTACTAATCATAAAGGACCCAAGAAAGTTTGGGTACCAAAAATGTCCACTTAATCTGTTTTGCAGGAATGTCTTGCAACCCAACATGAAAAAAGGAAGTTCTTGAAAAGAGGTTGTACAAGACAATTTAAAGAAGTGGACAAGCTATATTTTGGACTAAATGGTAAAAGGAAGGATTATGTATATTGGTAAATTCCAAACATCTCCTTCCATAATTAAAATTGTAGATTAATTTTTATTGCATCAATTACTTTGAAAAATTATTTTAAATAGTTAATTAGAATCAAGTTTGGACTTATCATCATTGGCTATGATCATGAACTTTTTGGTGTTGATGAATTTCATGCTATCATGATTAAATTTATGATTGTAAGACCTTCACTTGATTTTGATTAATGTATTTCATGAAAAATACTTTTAAAGATGCATATTGATTTGAAAAATATTTTAATTGATTGATTAGAATCAAGCTTAGACTAATAATCATTTGTTGTGATCATGACCATTTTGATGTTGATGGATTTCAAGCTCTCATGGTCAAACTCGTGATTATTAGATCTTCACTTGATTTTGATTAATATAGTTTCTAAATTATTTCAAGTGAAATGCTATGATTTATATGTTTTTATTTTTGGCATCTATGCATAATCTAGAAATGATTTGGATCAAGTATAGAACTAGTAGTTAAGGATTACTTTTAAGAAGAAGGTATGCTTATTGACAAACCCTTGCTCTAATAGCTAGACTTGATATCATATTACTTCTAGAATTTGTATGGATATCAAATCATCTTAAAATGAATTTGAAATAATGCTAAACGTTTTTATGCGATATAAATGTTTTGTATTTTGAAAATCATGAATATCTTGTTAAATTTCAAATCTTGATGCATAAGCTTTCATGTTTTATTCCTGAAATAAATGCATATTTTTAAAGGAGGAATAACATTCAGGGGGAGCATCCAAAGATTTGTTATCATATTTGATGCTTTGAATATCTTGTTGATATCATGCTTTGCTTATATTGCTCTGATACTCCTTCTTGTTTTCAAATCTAATTATTTGGAGGAGTTACATTCAAATGGTATCATATTCTATTGGTATCAAAAATTTTTTATAAGAATTCCTAGTAACCACTTCGGATTGGGTTAGTCACCATGGCCGTCCGGTCATAGGAGATAAGTAGGGCTTAAAGACCCTCTCTTCCCATTCAACGGGCTCTCTTATGACGTGTAGGGGTGCCGCTGTGACCTTATCCCATGAACAAGTAAGGCGAATGGATAATATACATCAAATCATTTCTTGCATGTGCTTACATTCTTTGGTATCTTGTTCAATTTATATCATATTCAATTGATATCATAAATATTTGATTTCATGCATTGATTTTGATGACCTACTTGCTATTCTTTCCAACTTCATTCCCACTTTGTATTGCCTTTCACCCTTTTTCATGATGTCAAAAAGGGGGAGAAAATTGTTAAGTATGAAAAGGGGAAGATTGGATAAACATGAAAAATCTTTTGAGAAATGAAAGAAAGTGCAAAAGGGGGAGAAGAATGTAAAATATTTTATCTAGAGGAAAGAATTAGTAAGAAGAAGAAATTTTGAAAATTTTAAATTTTTCTTTTGCATATTTTAAAAAATATTTTGAAGATTTTTTTTGGATCATATTTTGAGGGGGAGCTTGGTGCTTATTGTTTTGAGCTTACATGTTTATCTTATTGTTAATCTTTTTAAGCTTACCCTATTCATATACTTAAAGGTTTTGTCATCATCAAAAAGGGGAGATTGTTGACTCTGGTCTTGATTTTGATGATTGACAAAATGTTTAAGTATATATGAGTACTAATTGTGTTTTAAGTGTATTTCTCAGATCTTAGTACTCAACCATGTTGAATGAAGAAATGCTTGTATTTCAGTTGAAAAAGTCCTTAAATTAATGGAAATTCAAATATATGGACTTTGGAATTAATATGAAAGGATTTGAAGATGGTTCAGCAAGGCCGGCACGGCAAAATTTCAGTGGCACGCTTCAGAGGTCGACACCTGTCCAGAGGTCGACACCTGAGGTCAACACCTGTCCAGAGGTCGACACCAGAGGTCGACTCATAGCCTGAGAATTCAAACTGGGCAGAACTATGGTTTTCTAGATTTTTGCCTAAGATATACTGGAGGTCGACACTTGATTCAGAGGTCGACTCATGAGGTCGACTCATGGCATAACGGCTAGTTTTTCTGAACTTTTGATTTGATTTCTAACGGCCATAAACGGCCATATTTTTGATTCTAACGGTCTTGTGGAGTTGTTTCAGCTTGAATGAGGTATTTAACCTCCACTAAACTTCAAAAAAGATATGGAGACAAGGTGAAAAGGATTAGAGTGAAAGTAAAAGGCCTTCAATCAATTCCAAGCCAAAAAGAGTGAGAAATCCAAGAGATTCCTTAGCCAAAAGCTTTCCATCTTTGAGGAATCCAACTTTCAAGAGTTTGGCATTTAGTGAGGTCCAAGATTCCAAGAGAAAGGCTTGAAGAGTCTCCATCAAGAGCTACATCGAATTACCTTTTGCTCAAAAAGGAGTTTGTATTGTTTTTATTCATTGTATTCAAATTCTATTTGTGGTAGGCTAGTTTCAAGGGAATTTGAAACTAGTGTGAGGTTTGTTGGTGAGCCAATTGATAAAACCAACTAGGGTTGCTTGTAAGCCCGAAGCCAAAACAAGTGAATGAGGTTTGTTGGTGAGCCAATTGATAAAACCAACTAGGGTTGCTTGTAAGCCCGAAGCCAAAACAAGTGTGTAAGGTTTTGACTTGTGAGCCTGGTAAAACAAGTCGGCTGTAATCTAAAGATTATAATGAAAATTCCCAAGTGGAGCTTGGGGAGTGGATGTAGGTGCTAGGTGCACCGAACCAATATATTTCTTGTGTGTTTGCATTGCTTTACACTTTATCTTCTTTTGCTCTTTAATTGTTGTTTTATTTCATTGCTTCTGTTGCACAATTACTTGAGTACTATCACTCTTCACCTTTGAACTTGATAGCACATATATTGCTTTAATTTTTAAAATACCCAATTCACCCCCCCTCTTGGGCACCATATCTGGGCAACAAAGAGTACTAAGCAGCAGACTGTAGCTGACTCAACCACAGAGGCAGAATACATAGCTGTTAGTGAAGCCGCCAAGGAAGCAGTCTAGATGAAGAAGTTCATCATAGAGTTGGGTGTTGTTCCTGAAATTGAAAACCCAGTGCCACTTTACTGTGACAGCACTGGGGCTGTTACTCAAGCTAAGGAACCAAGAGCTCATCATAAGTCCAAGCACATTCTGAGACGCTTCCATCTCGTTCGAGAATAGTAGAAAGACAAGATGTCTACATAAATAGAGTTGATACAAAGAACAATGTAGCAGACCCGTTCACTAAGGCTCTATCATAGCGACATTTTGATCGCCACTTCGAGTGTATGGGATTAATATTTAAAGGCGATTGGCTTTAGTGCAAGTGGGAGATTGAAAGGGATATGCCCTACAAGCCAATCTATTTTGTATCTCCCAAACCATTGTAATTGACAATTTTCTAAATAAAGGCATTATTTTTCATCATACGCTGTGTTTATATTATATGATGAACCCCATAGATTAGAGCTATGATTTTAGGGTTATGATGAGATCATACCAGTGAGACCTAAAATCTTAAAACCTTAATCTAAAGTAATCCTAGTCAAAGGAACCCTAAGTAGGGGATCAGGGTTTTCCGGTAAGACTAGCACATCCCATGTATACTGGAAAGGGTGACTGCTCTCACAGTCACTTGTGTATGACACTAATACTGGGATGTGGGTGCTCATTGGAGAATGAGTTCACTGATATGATCCAACTTGAGAATATCTAATGGAGTCTTAGCTACATGTCAATAGAAGGTTCACATAGTGGGAGTGGTCAAGTAATCCTTTGACCTGAGACTGCCATAAGTACCTTATGTACATGAACCCATGCTTTGGTTCAATCCTAATCATGACATTGAGTCATGCACAGGATTGATACTGGGAATGGTGAATTGGATATGAAGGTAATGAGTAGGTCAACAAGGAATCGATCACTCTTGGTAAGAGGAGATTGTATCCAACTAGTTAACAATCGGATGATGATTTAGGGAATCTTTGATCAAAGTAAAGATATTAGAGATGGTTTCTAATATCAAGATAATTGAATCATCAATATAAGATTGAGCTAGAAATAAATATAATATTGGATTTGACATATATCCATATCCATAGTTATATTTTGGGTGCAGGCTGATCGAAAGATTTAAATGCACGGTAACTCTCTACTGAAGGGTAATTTTGGTATTTCACCAGAATTTCATATCTTCCGGGTAGATATGACATGTTGCTAGACGTCAATCTTGTCTTGTGGGTTGATCAAATTCAAAGATCACTTATTAGGAAGAGTCCTAATTGATCAAATCGGGTAAGCCCGATTTGACCTAAATCGATTAGAAAGAGTTCTAATCAAATTAGGTCAACTTGTATTCGAACCCACTGCTGGCTAGATGTGGAACCCAATGGGTCACACATTTAAGAGGATTGGTCAAGAGTTTAATTTGAAATTAAATCATCTTTGCAGGATAACACTCTAGCAGGTGTTGCAAACCCTAGCTTCTATTTGAATCAGATTCGAATTAGGGTTCCGGATTGGTTCAATTTGGGTTCTAATTAGACCTAATTAGACCCTAATTGTGAAAATAGGATTATGGCTAACCCTATTGGCTAGCCATGTAACTAGGCTAGCCTCCCCACCTGCCCCCTTTGCTTTTCCATGCCAAATGCCAAGAGTCCATGCGCTTATGGACTCTTGGCGCGCCATTTGGAAGAGTCCATGGCGCATGGACTCTTGGCGCGCCCCGCTTAATTATCTGATGAATTAAGATGGGGCGGCCTCCTTTCTTAATGATTAGTGCACCATCTACCCCCCCTTGGATAGGAATCCAATGGCTGATGGGATTTTAAGAAAGAAGAAAAATGCTGTTTCCTCCCGAGCGCGCGAAATAACATCTCTTCGAAGATGAAAAATCGTGACTCCCTTCTTTTTAAAACACCATGGTTTTTCCTTTAAGGAAAGCCATGGGATTTAATCTGGAAGGCCGTGAGATGGGAGGATGGGGCATGAGAAATTGAGAAGGGCGTGAGAAGGAGTTTACGGAGAGTTTTATAGGCGCCTCTCTGAAAATTATTTAAGGGGCAGGAAAGATCAGAACTCGGGTAATGTGTTTTTCTTTTATTCCTTCTTCCTCTCCTAAAGACTCTTTTATTATTTTCTTGCTCTTGCACTGTTTCCTTTGCAGAGTACACCTCTGTCGAAACTCTGCTACTGAACAAGAATAAGAGTAAAAGTCTCCGACGGTAAAGAAAAGAAAGGAGTTCTTATTTGTTCCTTTCTTTCTTACATTAAGACATCATTGTCTTAATTTCTCCTCCAACTTAAGACAAGCCTTTGTTCTCTTAGGACATGGTCTTTTCTTCAAGACAAGGGTGTCTAAAGGGCCAAGGTCTTAGTGGAAGGAGGAGAAGAGGTCAAGAAAAGGGAGGCAAGCACTTGTGTGGAGGAATTCAAGCCATAGTCCAAGCAATTGAGTTCTAGGAAGAAGAACTCAATAGAAGGAACCATTGAAAAGAAGATAGAGTTTTCTTGATCATTGCTCAGTGTGGATCACCATCGGAGGGCGGACACTTGGACGCCTGGTGAAATCAATTAGCCTCTTCAACATCAAATTTTGTTGGAATTAGCGATTACAGGTTGGTACCCTAATCCTAATTTACATAGATATGTTTGTCATATGATCTAGTCTTATTTAAGGAGTTTCTATTTTAGGGTTTTTGGTGTGAATTTAGTTTTATTTTTGAAATTACACTTCCGCTGCGTTGCACCGGAACCCAACAATGGTATCAGAGCCACTTTAATTAGGACTATAATCTATGATATTTTTGTGTTACATATTAGGGTTTTTTATGTCCTAATATGCTATAACACTTAACATATTTTTTGGTTGCATATATGTTTTGGTGTATGCCACTAGTTAGGGTTTTTCACTCAAACCCTAATTATTATAGAGATATGATTAGTTTTGAAGTCATCATACTGAAATAAGGTTGCCCTGGCATAATGGTGGATCCATTATATGGTAAATGGTTGTCCTAGTATGATGACACACTTTGCACATATTTGTTTATCAGAGTGATATGCTTGTGATATGTTCTATAAGAATGTGCTGGTAATTTTATAAAGCCCTCCTCTTAAAATTATATTAAGTCATAGTATATTTAACTAATAAGCATCACTAGTCATGATGAACAATTGATCATTCGGTGTCTAGAAAGGTGGTTCTGGGAAGGTAAAGAGAATTGTGATTTTTAATTGGTTCCGTTGACTGACCTGGCCAATTTTTATTGGTGTCTAGGAAAGCAACGGGGGGACTCCCACATCTCTTCCACTTGCCTGGCCAATTTGATTATATTTAAATCTTGACTAAAATGCTTAGTGTTAAAAATACTATATATTGGCCTTCCTTCATGCTGGATCATTATTGTTTATGAACCACATTAGGTTTGTTGTGTTATCTGCAAGACCTAATATGGTGATTGATATAATACTAGTCTAGTGCATAGATATGCTTACAGTATATTCAGTATAATGCTTTGTTGTGTTATCTGTAAGGGCATTATATTTGAGTACTTACTGTATTGAAATGAAAGGGTCTTGACTTAACTAGAACATTATGGTTTGTTGTGTTTTCTACAAGACTAATAATGTTCTAGAGGCCAAGTTATTTTTGAGAATTATATGAGATATAATTGGAAGAGTTTCCTACCTTTGAGCTTATAAAAGATTTGTTGTGTTTTCTGCAAGATCTTTTATAAGTTATTAGGATCTCAATCTCACTAAGAAAAACCGATCAGGGTTCTTCTCGATTATCATAGTGAGGGCTATGATTTTTGATAAAATAGTAGGAGACATAATTAAATTGAAGAACTAATTTAATTATGTAAGTCATTTCATGGTTGTTTGCTTATGTATTGTTCTTTATTAAATGTAGATAAATGGCATCTTCATTATCACTGCGAAGTATCTTAGATACCAACAAACTGACTGGTCCAAACTATGTGGACTGGTTGAGAAATTTAAAGATTGTACTGAGTTCAGAAAAACTTTCTTATATTCTTGATACCCCTAGTCTTATCCACTAGGGGATGATGCCACACAGGAAGATATGGCCACATACAAAATTTGGCAGAATGACTCCCTCACTGTCAAGTGTATCATACTGGCCTCTATGACCAATGAGTTATAGAGGCAGCATGAAAGCATGGATACTCAATCCATAATGCTCAATTTAAAAGAGCTTTATGGAGAACAAAGCAGAACTGCTAGATACGAGATATCTAAGCAGTTATTCCGTGCAAGGATGATAGAGGGAACATCCGTTCAGGATCATGTTCTGAAGGTAATTGACTTAATCACCAGATTGGGTCAATTAGGGTTTATTATGGATGGGGAGCTGAATCAGGATTTAATCCTGCAATCACTCCTAGAGTCATTTTCTCAGTTTGTCTTGAATTATCACATTAACAAACTGAACACTTCCTTGCCTGAGCTGTTAAATATGTTAAAAACAGTAGAGAGCCACGTTAAGAAAGAAAAGGCTCCACTTCTTCTTGTTGATAAGACCAATAAGAAGAAATCAGGCAAAAAGGTTTTAATAGGAGGCTAAACCCTAAGGGTGGCATTAATAAGAATAAGAAAGGAAAGAAGGCCTCAAAACAGTCAACCTGTTTCTTTTGCGGCAAAGCGGGACATTGGAAAAGGAATTGCAAGGCTTACCTTGCAACTATGAAGCCTGGTGCGTCAGATGCATCCAAAAGGTATGTATGAGATACAAACTATATTGACATTAAATTCGTCTATATCAAATACTTGGATATTGGATACCGCTTGTGGTTACCATATATGCAAATCTTTGCAGGACCTCCACAATCTTAAAGTATTGAAGGAAGGCGACTTCAATCTCTACGGTGCTGGTGGTGATATCATCCAAGCAGAAGCTATAGGGACCTATATTCTGAAGTTGCCTTCAGGGAAGATCTTGGAGTTAGAAAATTGTTACTATATGCCAAAGATTATTAGGAACATTATATCTATTCCTTTGTTATTAAAACAAGGATATGTAATGGATGTAACGAGCACTGGTTGCTCGATAATGTTATCTAATAAAATTATTTGTTCTGGCATATTTAGCAATGGGCTCTTAACTCTTTCTTCCAATGATAGTGTTTTTCATGTCAATAATAAAAGAAAAAGAAAAGACTTTAATGATACTTTACTTTGGCATCATCGACTTGGTCATGTTAATGAGTCTAGGATAAGCAAGTTATATAAGGAAAAATTCCTTGATCCTTATGAGTATGAATCATTAGGAACTTGCGAATCATGTCTCATGGGTAAGATGACCAAGACTCCATTTACTGGACATGGAGAAAGGTCAACTGAGTTATTAGGACTTATACATACTGATGTATGTGGTCCAATGACAACTCAGGCCAGAGTTGGATACTCATATTTTATCACTTTTACAGATGATTTATCTAGGTTCGGATGTGTGTATCTTATGAAACATAAATTGAAGCCTTTGATAAATTTAAGGAGTATCATAGTATGGTCGAAAAACAAACCGGAAAAAGTATTAAAGTTCTTCGTTCTGATCGAGGAGGGAATACTTATCCACAGAGTTTTTTGACTATCTTAAAGTTAATGGAATTCTTTCTGAATGGACTCCTCCTTATACACCACAGCTAAATGGTATGCTGAAAGGAGGATCGTACCTTATTAGATATGGTACAATCCATGATGTGCTTCACAAATTTACCAATTTCCTTCTGGGGTCATGCCCTAGAAACTGCTGTTTACAATCTGAACAAGGTACCTTCTAAATCCGTTGTTAGTACTCCATATAAAATTTGGAGTGGAAAGAAACCGTATCTTAAATATTTTAAGGTATGGGGATGTCCAGCTTATGTTAAAAGGAATTTTGGACATAAGTTGGAACCTAGAGCGGATAAATGTCTATTTGTAGGATATCGCAAGAGGGTAGAGGATATCTGTTTTACCATCCTACTGAACAAAAGATTTTTGTCAGCAGGCATGCCACTTTTCTAGAAAAAGAGTTTATTTTAGAAAAGGGCAATGGTAGAACTGTTGAACTTGGAGAAGTACAAGAAATACAGATAGACAATTCTCAACCATTAGAACATATAGTTAGGACAGAACCAGAACACAAAACTCCTCCCCGTAGGTATGATAGAGTGCCACGGGCACCTGAGAGGTATGGGTTTATTATTGAAAATAATGAAGCCCAAGTCATTCAAAATGATGAACCTCTGACCTATACGGAAGCTATCCTGAGTACTGATTCAGATAGATGGAAAAGCCATGGAATCCGAAATAGACTCTATGTATGTAAACCAAGTATGGTCTTTGGTTGATGCACCAGAGGGTGTTAATCCTATTGGGTGCAAATGGGTCTATAAGAAAAAGATTGGGGCTGATGGCCAAGTTGAAACCTATAAAGCCAGATTAGTGGCTAAAGTTTTAGACAAAAACATGGAATTGATTATGATGAACATTCTCACCTGTTGCCATGCTCAAATCAATTCGGATTTTACTTGCTATAGCAGCATACCATGATTATGAGATCTGGCAGATGGATGTGAAGACTGCATTCCTTAATGGTTTCCTTGAGGAAGAAGTCTACATGTCACAGCCAGAAGGTTTTATTTCAAAGAATAAACCTAATCAAGTATGCAAGCTAAAGAAATCCATTTATGGATTAAAGCAAGCTTCCAGGAGTTGGAACATCCACTTTGATGAAACTATTAAAAGGTTTGGTTTTATCAAAAATATGGATGAACCCTGTGTTTATAAGAAGACTAGTGGGAGTGCCATAGTCTTCTTGGTTCTGTATGTAGATGACATACTCCTCATTGGGAATGATATCCCAATGTTGCAATCAGTCAAGGTTTGGCTATCAAACCAGTTTTCCATGAAAGATTTGGGAGAAGCATCCTATATACTAGGTATTAAGATCTATAGAGATAGATCTAAGAGGATGCTAGGTTTATCCCAATCTAGGTACATTGACTTAGTGCTGAAAAGATTCAGTATGGATGGAAGTAAAAGAGGTTATCTTCCTATGAGTCAAGGCATACATCTTTCTAAAAGGATGTCTCCTAAGACACCTGAAGAAAAAATAGAATGAATTCTATACCTTATGCTTCGGCAATATGGTCCATAATGTATGCCATGTTATGTACCAGGCCTGATGTGGCATATGCTTTAGGCATTGTCAGTAGGTTTCAGGCTGATCCAGGAGAGGATCATTGGAAAGCAGTTAAAAATATTCTTAAGTACCTAAGAAGGACTAAGGATATTTTTCTAGTTTATGATGGTTCTGATCTTAAACTAGAAGCTTATTTTGATTCTAGTTTTCAATCAGACCCTGATGATAGCAAATCCATTTCGGGATATGTTTTTATCCTAAATGGTAGAGCAGTGAGTTGGAAGAGTACCAAGCAGCAGACTGTAGCTGACTCAACCACAGAGGCAGAATACATAGCTGTTAGTGAAGCCGCCAAGGAAGCAGTCTGATGAAGAAGTTCATCATAGAGTTGGGTGTTGTTCCTGAAATTGAAAACCCAGTGCCACTTTACTGTGACAACACTGGGGCTGTTACTCAAGCTAAGGAACCAAGAGCTCATCATAAGTCCAAGCACATTCTGAGACGCTTCCATCTCGTCCGAGAAATAGTAGAAAGACAAGATGTCTACAAAAATAGAGTTGATACAAAGAACAATGTAGCAGACCCGTTCACTAAGGCTCTATCACAGCGACATTTTGATCGCCACCTCGAGTGTATGGGATTAAGATTTAAAGGCGATTGGCTTTAGTGCAAGTGAGAGATTGAAAGGGATATGCCCTACAAGCCAATCTATGTTGTATCTCCCAAACCATTGTAATTGACAATTTTCTAAATAAAGGCATTATTTTTCATCATACGCTGTGTTTATATTATATGATGAACCCCATAGATTAGGGCTATGATTTTAGGTTATGATGAGATCATACCAGTGAGACCTAAAATCTTAAAACCTTAATCTAAAGTAATCCTAGTCAAAGGAACCTGAGTAGGGGATCAGGGTTTTCCGGTAAGACTAGCACATCCCATGTATACTGGAAAGGGTGACTGCTCTCACAGTCACTTGTGTATGACACTAATACTGGGATGTGGGTGCTCATTGGAGAATGAGTTCACTGATATGATCCAACTTGAGAATCTAATGGAGTCTTAGCTACATGTCAATAGAAGGTTCACATAGTGGGAGTGGTCAAGTAATCCTTTGACCTGAGACTGCCATAAGTACCTTATGTACATGAACCCATGCTTTGGTTCAATCCTAATCATGACATTGAGTCATGCACAGGATTGATACTGGGAATGGTGAATTGGATATGAAGGTAATGAGTAGGTCAACAAGGAATCGATCACTCTTGGTAAGAGGAGATTGCATCCAACTAGTTAACAATCGGATGATGATTCAGGGAATCTTGATCAAAGTAAAGATATTAGAGATGGTTTCTAATATCAAGATAATTGAATCATCAATATAAGATTGAGCTAGAAATAAATATAATATTGGATTTGACATATATCCATATCCATAGTTATATTTTGGGTGCAGGCTGATCGAAAGATTTAAATGTACGGTAACTCTCTACTGAAGGGTAATTTTGGTATTTCACCAGAATTTTCATATCTTCCGGGTAGACATGACACATTGCTAGACGTCAATCTTGTCTTGTGGGTTGATCAAATTCAAAGATCACTTATTAGGAAGAGTCCTAATTGATCAAATCGGGTAAGCCCGATTTGACCTAAATCGATTAGAAAGAGTTCTAATCAAATTAGGTCAACTTGTATTCGAACCCACTGCTGGCTAGATGTGGAACCCAATGGGTCACACATTTAAGAGGATTGATCAAGAGTTTAATTTGAAATTAAATCATCTTTGCAGGATAACACTCTAGCAGGTGTTGCAAATCCTAGCTTCTATTTGAATCAGATTCGAATTAGGGTTCCGGATTGGTTCAATTTGGGTTCTAATTAGACCTAATTAGACCCTAATTGTGAAAATAGGATTATGGCTAACCCTATTGGCTAGCCATGTAACTAGGCTAGCCTCCTCCCCCGCCCCCTTTGCTTTTCCATGCCAAATGCCAAGAGTCCATGCGCTTATGGACTTTGGCGCGCCATTTGGAAGAGTCCATGGCGCATGGACTCTTGGCGCGCCCCGCTTAATTCTCCGATGAATTAAGATGGGGCGGCCTCCTTTCTTAATGATTAGTGCACCATCTACCCCCCCTTGGATAGGAATCCAATGGCTGATGGGATTTTAAGAAAGAAGAAAAATGTTGTTTCCTCCCGAGGCGCGCGAAATAACATCTCTTCGGAGATGAAAAGTCGTGACTCCCTTCTTTTTAAAACACCATGGTTTTCTTTAAGGAAAGCCGTGGGATTTAATCTGGAAGGCCGTGAGATGGGAGGATGGGGCATGAGAAATTGAGAAGGGCGTGAGAAGGAGTTTACGGAGAGTTTTGTAGGCGCCTCTCTGAAAATTATTTAAGGGGCAGGAAAGATCAGAACTCGGGTAATGTGTTTTTCTTTTATTCCTTCTTCCTCTCCTAAAGACTCTTTTATTCTTTTCTTGCTCTTGCACTGTTTCCTTTACAGAGTACACCTCTGTCGAAACTCTGCTACTAAACAAGAATAAGAGTAAAAGTCTCCGACGGTAAAGGAAAGAAAGGAGTTCTTATTTGTTCCTTTCTTTCTTACATTAAGACATCATTGTCTTAATTTCTCCTCCAACTTAAGACAAGCCTTTGTTCTCTTAGGACATGGTCTTTTTTTCAAGACAAGGGTGTCTAAAGGGCCAAGGTCTTAGTGGAAGGAGGAGAAGAGGTCAAGGAAAGGGAGGCAAGCACTTGTGTGGAGGAATTCAAGCCATAGTCCAAGCAATTGAGTTCTAGGAAGAAGAACTCAATAGAAGGAACCATTGAAAAGAAGATAGAGTTTTCTTGATCATTGCTCAATGTGGATCACCATCGGAGGGCGGACACTTGGACGCCTGGTGAAATCAATTAGCCTCTTCAACATCAAATTTTGTTGGAATTAGCGATTACAGGTTGGTACCCTAATCCTAATTTACATAGATATGTTTGTCATATGATCTAGTCTTATTTAAGGAGTTTCTATTTTAGGGTTTTTGGTGTGAATTTAGTTTTATTTTTGAAATTACACTACCGCTGCGTTGCACCGGAACCCAACAATGGTATCAGAGCCACTTTAATTAGGACTATAATCTATGATATTTTTGTGTTACATATTAGGGTTTTTTATGTCCTAATATGCTATAACACTTAACATATTTTTTGGTTGCATATATGTTTTGGTGTATGCCACTAGTTAGGGTTTTTTCACTCAAACCCTAATTATTATAGAGATATGATTAGTTTTGAAGTCATCATACTGAAATAAGGTTGCCCTGGCATAGTGGTGGATCCATTATGTGGTAAATGGTTGTCCTAGTATGATGACACACTTTGCACATATTTGTTTATCAGAGTGATATTCTTGTGATATGTTCTATAAGAATGTGCTGGTAATTTTATAAAGCCCTCCTCTTAAAATTATATTAAGTCATAGTATATTTAACTAAAAGCATCACTAGTCATGATGAACAATTGATCATTCGGTGTCTAGAAAGGTGGTTCTGGGAAGGTAAAGAGAATTGTGATTTTTAATTGGTTCTGTTGACTGACCTGGCCAATTTTTATTGGTGTCTAGGAAAGCAACGGGGGGACTCCCACATCTCTTCCACTTGCCTGGCCGATTTGATTATATTTAAATCTTGACTAAAATGCTTAGTGTTAAAAATACTATATATTGGCCTTCCTTCATGCTGGATCATTATTGTTTTATGAACCACATTAGGTTTGTTGTGTTATCTGCAAGACCTAATATGGTGATTGATATAATACTAGTCTAGTGCATAGATATGCTTACAGTATATTCAGTATAATGCTTTGTTGTGTTATCTGCAAGGGCATTATATTTGAGTACTTACTGTATTGAAATGAAAGGGTCTTGACTTAACTAGAACATTATGGTTTGTTGTGTTTTCTGCAAGACTAATAATGTTCTAAGGCCAAGTTATTTTTGAGAATTATATGAGATATAATTGGAAGAGTTTCCTACCTTTGAGCTTATAAAAGATTTGTTGTGTTTTCTGCAAGATCTTTTATAAGTTATTAGGATCTCAATCTCACTAAGAAAAACCGATCAGGGTTCTTCTCGATTATCATAGTGAGGGCTATGATTTTTGATAAAATAGTGGGAGACATAATTAAATTGAAGAACTAATTTAATTATGTAAGTCATTTCATGGTTGTTTGCTTATGTATTGTTCTTTATTAAATGTAGATAAATGGCATCTTCATTATCACTGCGAAGTATCTTAGATACCAACAAACTGACTGGTCCAAACTATGTGGACTGGTTGAGAAATTTAAAGATTGTACTGAGTTCAGAAAAACTTTCTTATATTCTTGATACCCCTAGTCTTATTCCACTAGGGGATGATGCCACACAGGAAGATATGGCCACATACAAAATTTGGCAGAATGACTCCCTCACTGTCAAGTGTATCATACTGGCCTCTATGACCAATGAGTTATAGAGGCAGCATGAAAGCATGGATACTCAATCCATAATGCTCAATTTAAAAGAGCTTTATGGAGAACAAAGCAGAACTGCTAGATACGAGATATCTAAGCAGTTATTCCGTGCAAGGATGACAGGGGAACATCCGTTCAGGATCATGTTCTGAAGGTAATTGACTTAATCACCAGATTGGGTCAATTAGGGTTTATTATGGATGGGGAGCTGAATCAGGATTTAATCCTGCAATTACTCCCAGAGTCATTTTCTCAGTTTGTCTTGAATTATCACATGAACAAACTGAACACTTCCTTGCCTGAGCTGTTAATATGTTAAAAACAGCAGAGAGCCACGTTAAGAAAGAAAAGGCTCCACTTCTTCTTGTTGATAAGACCAATAAGAAGAAATCAGGCAAAAAGGTTTTTAATAGGAGGCTAAACCCTAAGGGTGGCATTAATAAGAATAAGAAAGGAAAGAAGGCCTCAAAACAATCAACCTGTTTCTTTTGCGGCAAAGCGGGACATTGGAAAAGGAATTGCAAGGCTTACCTTGCAACTGTGAAGCCTGGTGCGTCAGATGCATCAAAAGGTATGTATGAGATACATACTATATTGACATTAAATTCGTCTATATCAAATACTTGGGTATTGGATACCGCTTGTGGTTACCATATATGCAAATCTTTGCAGGACCTCTACAAGCTTAAAGTATTGAAGGAAGGCGACTTCAATCTCTACGGTGATGGTGGTGATATCATCCAAGCAGAAGCTATAGGGACCTATATTCTGAAGTTGCCTTCAGGGAAGATCTTGGAGTTAGAAAATTGTTACTATATGCCAAAGATTATTAGGAACATTATATCTATTCCTTTGTTATTAAAACAAGGATATGTAATGGATGTAACGAGCACTGGTTGCTCGATAATGTTATCTAATAAAATTATTTGTTTTGGCATATTTAGCAATGGGCTCTTAACTCTTTCTTCCAATGATAGTGTTTTTCATGTCAATAATAAAAGAAAAAGAAAAGACTTTAATGATACTTTACTTTGGCATCATCGACTTGGTCATGTTAATGAGTCTAGGATAAGCAAGTTATATAAGGAAAAATTCCTTGATCCTTATGAGTATGAATCATTAGGAACTTGCGAATCATGTCTTATGGGTAAGATGACCAAGACTCCATTTACTGGACATGGAGAAAGGTCAACTGAGTTATTAGGACTTATACATACTGATGTATGTGGTCCAATGACAACTCAGGCCAGAGTTGGATACTCATATTTTATCACTTTTACAGATCATTTATCTAGGTTCGGATGTGTGTATCTTATGAAACATAAATTTGAAGCCTTTGATAAATTTAAGGAGTATCATAGTATGGTCAAAAAACAAACCGGAAAAAGTATTAAAGTTCTTCGTTCTGATCGAGGAGGGAATACTTATCCACAGAGTTTTTAGACTATCTTAAAGTTAATGGAATTCTTTCTGAATGGACTCCTCTTTATACACCACAGCTAAATGGTATGCTGAAAGGAGGGATCGTACCTTATTAGATATGGTACGATCCATGATGTGCTTCATAAATTTACCAATTTCCTTCTGGGGTCATGCCCTAGAAACTGCTGTTTACATTCTGAACAAGGTACCTTCTAAATCCGTTGTTAGTACTCCATATAAAATTTGGAGTGGAAAGAAACCGTATCTTAAATATTTTAAGGTATGGGGATGTCCAGCTTATGTTAAAAGGAATTTTGGACATAAGTTGGAACCTAGAGCAGATAAATGTCTATTTGTAGGATATCGCAAAGAGGGTAGAGGATATCTGTTTTACCATCCTACTGAACAAAAGATTTTTGTCAGTAGGCATGCCACTTTTCTAGAAAAAGAGTTTATTTTAGAAAAGGGCAATGGTAGAACTGTTGAACTTGGAGAAGTACAAGAAATACAGATAGACAATTCTCAACCATTAGAACATATAGTTAGGACAGAACCAGAACACAAAACTCCTCCCCGTAGGTATGATAGAGTGCCACGGGCACCTGAGAGGTATGGGTTTATTATTGAAAATAATGAAGCCCAAGTCATTCAAAATGATGAACCTCTGACCTATACGGAAGCTATCCTGAGTACTGATTCAGATAGATGGAAAAAAGCCATGGAATCCGAAATAGACTCTATGTATGTAAACCAAGTATGGTCTTTGGTTGATGCACCAGAGGGTGTTAATCCTATTGGGTGCAAATGGGTCTATAAGAAAAAGATTGGGGCTGATGGCCAAGTTGAAACCTATAAAGCCAGATTAGTGGCTAAAGATTTTAGACAAAAACATGGAATTGATTATGATGAGACATTCTCACCTGTTGCCATGCTCAAATCAATTCGGATTTTACTTGCTATAGCAGCATACCATGATTATGAGATCTGGCAGATGGATGTGAAGACTGCATTCCTCAATGGTTTTCTTGAGAAAGAAGTCTACATGTCACAGCCAGAAGGTTTTATTTCAAAGAATAAACCTAATCAAGTATAAAGCTAAAGAAATCCATTTATGGATTAAAGCAAGCTTCCAGGAGTTGGAACATCCGCTTTGATTAAACTATTAAAAGGTTTGGTTTTATCAAAAATGTGGATGAACCCTGTGTTTATAAGAAGACTAGTGGGAGTGCCATAGTCTTCTTGGTTCTGTATGTAGATGATATACTCCTCATTGGGAATGATATCCCAATGTTGCAATCAGTCAAGGTTTGGCTATCAAACCAGTTTTCCATGAAAGATTTGGGAGAAGCATCCTATATACTAGGTATTAAGATCTATAGAGATAGATCTAAGAGGATGCTAGGTTTATCCCAATCTAGGTACATTGACTTAGTGCTGAAAAGATTCAGTATGGATGGAAGTAAAAGAGGTTATCTTCCTATGAGTCAAGGCATACATCTTTCTAAAAGGATGTCTCCTAAGACACCTGAAGAAAGAAATAGAATGAATTCTATACCTTATGCTTCGGCAATATGGTCCATAATGTATGCCATGTTATGTACCAGGCCTGATGTGGCATATGCTTTAGGCATTGTCAGTAGGTTTCAGGCTGATCCAGGAGAGGATCATTGGAAAGCAGTTAAAAAAATTCTTAAGTACCTAAGAAGGACTAAGGATATTTTTCTAGTTTATGATGGTTCTGATCTTAAACTAGAAGCTTATTTTGATTCTAGTTTTCAATCAGACCCTGATGATAGCAAATCCATTTCGGGATATGTTTTTATCCTAAATGGTGGAGCAGTGAGTTGGAAGAGTACCAAGCAGCAGACTGTAGCTGACTCAACCACAGAGGCAGAATACATAGCTGTTAGTGAAGCCGCCAAGGAAGCAGTCTAGATGAAGAAGTTCATCATAGAGTTGGGTGTTGTTCCTGAAATTGAAAACCCAGTGCCACTTTACTGTGACAACACTGGGGCTGTTACTCAAGCTAAGGAACCAAGAGCTCATCATAAGTCCAAGCACATTCTGAGACGCTTCCATCTCGTCCGAGAAATAGTAGAAAGACAAGATGTCTACATAAATAGAGTTGATACAAAGAACAATGTAGCAGACCCGTTCACTAAGGCTCTATCATAGCGACATTTTGATCGCCACTTCGAGTGTATGGGATTAATATTTAAAGGCGATTGGCTTTAGTGCAAGTGGGAGATTGAAAGGGATATGCCTTACAAGCCAATCTATGTTGTATCTCCCAAACCATTGTAATTGACAATTTTCTAAATAAAGGCATTATTTTTCATCATACGCTGTGTTTATATTATATGATGAACCCCATAGATTAGAGCTATGATTTTAGCGTTATGATGAGATCATACCAGTGAGACCTAAAATCTTAAAACCTTAATCTAAAGTAATCCTAGTCAAAGGAACTCTGAGTAGGGGATCAGGATTTTCCGGTAAGACTAGCACATCCCATGTATACTGGAAAGGGTGACTGCTCTCACAGTCACTTGTGTATGACACTAATACTGGGATGTGGGTGCTCATTGGAGAATGAGTTCACTGATATGATCCAACTTGAGAATATCTAATGGAGTCTTAGCTACATGTCAATAGAAGGTTCACATAGTGGGAGTGGTCAAGTAATCCTTTGACCTGAGACTGCCATAAGTACCTTATGTACATGAACCCATGCTTTGGTTCAATCCTAATCATGACATTGAGTCATGCACAGGATTGATACTGGGAATGGTGAATTGGATATGAAGGTAATGAGTAGGTCAACAAGGAATCGATCACTCTTGGTAAGAGGAGATTGTATCCAACTAGTTAACAATCGGATGATGATTTAGGGAATCTTTGATCAAAGTAAAGATATTAGAGATGGTTTCTAATATCAAGATAATTGAATCATCAATATAAGATTGAGCGAGAAATAAATATAATATTGGATTTGACATATATCCATATCCATAGTTATATTTTGGGTGCAGGCTGATCGAAAGATTTAAATGCACGGTAACTCTCTACTGAAGGGTAATTTTGGTATTTCACCAGAATTTCATATCTTCCGGGTAGACATGACACGTTGCTAGACGTCAATCTTGTCTTGTGGGTTGATCAAATTCAAAGATCACTTATTAGGAAGAGTCCTAATTGATCAAATCGGGTAAGCCTGATTTGACCTAAATCGATTAGAAAGAGTTCTAATCAAATTAGGTCAACTTGTATTCGAACCCACTGCTGGCTAGATGTGGAACCCAATGGGTCACACATTTAAGAGGATTGATCAAGAGTTTAATTTGAAAATAGGATTATGGCTAACCCTATTAGCTAGCCATGTAACTAGGCTAGCCTCCCCACCCGCCCCCTTTGCTTTTCCATGCCAAATGCCAAGAGTCCATGCGCTTATGGACTCTTGGCGCGCCATTTGGAAGAGTCCATGGCGCATGGACTCTTGGCGCGCCCCGCTTAATTCTCCGATGAATTAAGATGGGGCGGCCTCCTTTCTTAATGATTAGCGCACCATCTACCCCCCCTTGGATAGGAATCCAATGGCTGATGGGATTTTAAGAAAGAAGAAAATGTTGTTTCCTCCCGGGCGCGTGAAATAACATCGCTTCGGAGATGAAATGTCGTCACTCCCTTCTTTTTAAAACATCGCAGTTTTTCCTTTAAGGAAAGTCATGGGATTTAATCTGGAAGGCCGTGAGATGGGAGGATGGGGCCTGAGAAATTGAGAAGGGCATGAGAAGGAGTTTACGGAGAGTATTGTAGGCGCCTCTCTGAAAATTATTTAAGGGGCAGGAAAGATCAGAACTCGGGTAATGTGTTTTTCTTTTATTCCTTCTTCCTCTTATAAAGACTCTTTCATTCTTTTCTTGCTCTTGCACTGTTTCCTTTACAGAGTACACCTCTGTCGAAACTCTACTACTGAACAAGAATAAGAGTAAAAGTCTCCGACGGTAAAGGAAAGAAAGGAGTTCTGATTTGTTCCTTTCTTTCTTACATTAAGACATCATTGTCTTAGTTTCTCCTCCAACTTAAGACAAGCCTTTGTCCTCTTAGGACAAGGTCTTTTCTTCAAGACAAGGGTGTCTAAAGGGCCAAGGTCTTAGTGGAAGGAGGAGAAGAGGTCAAGGAAAGGGAGGCAAGCACTTGTGTGGAGGAATTCAAGCCATAGTCCAAGCAATTGAGTTCTAGGAAGAAGAACTCAATAGAAGGAACCATTGAAATGAAGATAGAGTTTTCTTGATCATTGCTTTGTGGGATCACCATCGGAGGGCGGACACTTGGATGCCTGGTGAAATCAATTAGCCTCTTCAACATCAAATTTTGTTGGAATTAGCGATTACAGGTTGGTACCCTAATCCTAATTTACATAGATATGTTTGTCATATGATCTAGTCTTATTTAAGGAGTTCCTATTTTAGGGTTTTTGGTGTGAATTTAGTTTCATTTTTGAAATTACACTTCCGCTGCATCGCACCGGAACCCAACATGAGGCCCGTTTTCCTTCACCTTTGGGCATCGAGGGGTGTGAGACCCTATTCCTTTGCATTCGAGCATCGCGGGGTGTGAGACCCTATTCCTTCGCTTTCGAGCGTCGCGAGGTGTGAGGCCCTTTTTCCTTTGTTCTTTACAATATCACGGGGTGTGAGGCCCTAGTTATCCCCTTCTTGACCCTAATCCCAGGAGACTTCTCAGCTCTTCAACTATCCTCCTAGACTTGTCCCCCATCAATTTGGTATCAGAGCGAGAAAGGATTAGGGTTAGTAAAAAAAGAGGAAAAAAAAAGTTGCAGCATCGAGCCTGACTCCGTCGAAACCCATCCGAGTTTTTCTTTTTCTTTTCTAGATTTTTCTATTTTATTTTATATTTTTTTATTCCAGCTATTCCACCTATCCTCAGTATTCCCATTTTATTCTATACTTAACCCCAACATTTCCCTAGCAATTCCTGTCATCTTCTCCACCTTTCTGCCCAGATCCAAGCCCCCAATTCTTTTGTTCTTAGCTGACAACCACCAAATCGCCTCCCTTCCCTATGACGGTTGTCCAACATGCCACCGCCGGTCATCTCCGCCCGTGCCGCCATCAACCGCCCGTCGGTCGATGCCCGTCCCACCACCCTGCTGCCACGGTGACCTCCACCGTCAACTCCGCCTGCCACCACCTCATCACCAGCTAGGTCCACGCTGCCCTTGCCGAATATGGTAGATCACCCCCTATCTCCGCCCGCAGCACCCTCCTCCAACCCCAAGAATGGGCGCAGCCTTGAAGCCATCGTCCGTCGTCAAATCAAGGCTGCCGACTCCCTGCCGCCTATTCCAGCCACCATGCCACCGCCTTTCCCCAGCCACCGACCGTGCTGCCTTCTTCCCCAGTGCTGGCACCAACGAAGTCTCCCGTAAGCCCCTCTTCTCCGTCCGCCACCCCTTTTGTTCCACGGTCATAGAGAGACTTTTATGCACAGATCTTAGAGTAGTCGAAACAACTTTGCATGGATCTCAAAGTTGCATGATTCTTAAAGAAAGAAGTTTTCTGCTATCAAGCTTGCATAGATTTTAGAGCAACTCAACATAGATCTTGATAAATTTGAATTATATTTTATTTATTTTAATTTATTTTAATCTAGATGTATTGATTAGTTTAAATCTGTTTTAGTTTCAAGTGTTTCAAGTTTATTTTAGATAAGGTTTCATCTTTTTGAAGTTTGTTAAGATTGGGATAGGTTTCATCTTTATCTTGTAAGAGGGTTGGAAAGTCTATAAATACCACCCTTAGTCATTTGTACAAAATTGGTGAAAAAAGATGAGTGTTTAGAAAAGAGATTCTTTTCGTTCGCCCTGCATGGGAAGGGTGTGAGATCTTATTCCTTCGCTTTTGAGCATCACGGGATGTAAGACCCAATTTCTTCGCTTTCGAGCATCGAGGGGCATGAGGTCATATTCCTTCACTTTCGAGCATCGCAGAGTGTGAGGCCCTTTTCCTTTGTTCTTCAAAACATTGCGGGGTGTGAGGCCCTTTTTCTTTGTTCTTCATAACATCGCGAGGTGTGAGGCCCTAGTTATCCCCTTCTTGACCCTAATCCCAGGAGACTTCTCAGCTCTCTAACGATCCTCCTAGCCTTGTCCCCTATCATCTTGCATCCCATTCCTCATCAGTTTGGTATCAGAGCCAGAAGATTATAGTATTTTCTTCTTGCCCCCCTCCCGGCTCCACCTCCATCCTCCCATCTAGACCCCCGCTCCTCTCCAGCCCCACCATTTTCTCTCACCCCTATTTCAATACATGATCATAGCTTCCCACCCCACAATCCATTGCAACCCTCGAAACCATCCATGGCGATTTTGATGACAACCTCCACTGCCTGTAGCCACCAAGACATCAATGCCTCTGAAGCTCGCCCTACGGTCTCTTCCGCCAAAGACCCCTTCCCAGCCAATTGACACCCCTTTGCCATCCAAGCCAAACCTAACTAGAGATCCCCACCAGAAGACCCATCTCCATCAGCCTCCGCCCAGGTTGAGCCCCATCCTTTCAGCCTCTTTCCAAACCTCCCACCCAGATCGCATCCACCACCATCCGAACCTCTCCACCCACTAACCAGTGAAGGCTTCCGCCATCCCTTATGCTTGCCACTATGATCAACAAGACTGCCGACCGCCTCTCCCACCTTCGATCGATGCCTTCACAGCCGATTGAGTCACCAGCCACCGCAACCTCTTCCTCCCTTCCGATTTGGCCCCATTTTGCCAGAACCCCTTCCATCGCTACCTTCCTCCCGATCGGAGTGATCCTTGAATAGCCAAGATGAACACCGTGTTGGCATACCTCTCATTCATGCCGTTGTCTTCACCTAGTGCCATCTCCAGTGAAGCCTATCGGGAGTCTCTCCTCGGTTCCACCCAGCCTCTGTCCGTCATGAAAAAAGGGATGCCACACGAATGTGAAAGCAGTTGCCTTCCCTGTTGCTGACTTCAAAGCTGCACCAATTTCAAAGCTACATGGATCTCAGAGAAGCAAGGATTTCAAAGTAGCACAATCCTCAAAGCAGAGCCTCCTCTTTATTTCAAGCTTATTTAGGTATATTTGGGTTTATTTGATTGGATTTATTTTATGGGTTTGTCTCTTTTGATATGCTTGGATTCGGTCCCATCAAAGCCCCCACTGACCCAAACTTGACATAGTCGAGTTCTCCCCACTCCAGGGGAATGATGGAGACCTGAGAGTCTATTAGAGTCCATTAGTACTAAGTCACTTGTACTTAAGTGAGCCAATTGAGTCATGTAACAAAGTAAGACAACTGAGTCTAGGTGAGTCCACTTAATCAAGTCCAGTTGTTTTCAGTCCAGTCAAGTCCAATCGAGTCCATATAATTCTCATTCAAGTTAGAACTAGGAGGAGAACCACTAAACCAGGAGATTCACCAGGCCCCCCTAGCCAGAGCTGGACTTCATGCACCTGGGTCCCTACTCAAGATCCCAGCCAGGCGCCTAGGCCCTTTCATGCTGCCAAGCCCACAAGGGAGTGGCCCCCCAACCCATGAAGATGGCACCCCAATCCAAGCCACTCCAGCCCAGCACCTGTTGCCCGGGTGGCTTTCCCAAGAGGGGGGTGAATTGGGAATTAAAAAAATTTAAGCAGTTATGTGCTCTTTGAAATCTCTTTTAGAGTGTTAGGTGCTGTGATAAAGTAATTAACTGTAGAAGCTAAATAAGATCAGAGAAGCACAACACAAACACACAAAAATTATAGTGGTTTGGAGGAACCCAGCTCCTACGTCCACTTGGGATTTCCACTATATCCCCCACTGAAATATAGTCGGATTGTTTTAACAGGCTCACAGTCCAAACCTCTACACTTTGGTTTTACCAGGATCACCAAAGAAATCCAACTTAGTTTTACCAGGATCACCAAGAACCCAACACTTGGTTTTTAACAAAGGCTTACCAAGAACCTATTTGGTTTTTCAACCGTGCTCACCAATAACCCAATAATTCAAAGTGAATTGAAAAGTAAAAGCAACAGAATGACAAACAAATTTTTTATCGAATGGTTGCCTATGCAGCTCAAGAGAAGCCCACTTGAATGCACTTCAATGCACTTGGATGGCTTCCTTTCTTTCTTCAAAAAATGCTTCAAGCTTCACATGAGAGTTGGTGAAGGCTTGAAGGCTATCTTAAATGCTCTTATTGCTCTCTTCCTTGTTGGTTGGTTGGATATTCAATTAAGCATTAAAACTTCTCAAAAAACTCCTTCAAGGAAGTTCAAATCCCTCAAATATATGGAATTCCATCATTCCAAGGTAGTTTTGGTCGTTGTAGACCACTAGGATGTGACATTTGACCATTGAAGCACTTTTTGGATTCAAAATCTAAGTTCTGGAACTAGCCGTTGCAAGTCTGAAATTGACCTTCGAGTCGACTTAGATCACTTGAGTCAGATCGGATCCACAGAAGAGTTCTAGTTGAGTCGACTCTCTTCAATCCAATCGACTCGCTTGCACGGTGTCTTGATTCTTCACTCTGTAAGAGTCTGCTCGCCTTGATTCCAGTCGACTCGAATCCTCATGCCTTTAAAATGTTAGTCTAGTCGAGTCAGCTAACTTCCACTCTAGTCGACTCGGATGGCTGTAGTTCTCGGAAACAATTTTTTGAACTCAGGAAGAATCAGCTCGATCTTTTGAAGAGTCATCTCGAATGTCTGACCAAATGAAAGAGTCGGCTCAGACTCCTGTTGGGTCGGCTCACCAATCTGATTCAGGAAATAGTGCATTGGACGAGTTGGCTCGAGTCCCTTAGAGTTGGCTCGGATATCTGCATGCTAGATCCTCTTATGTGCCTTGTGCTAGAGTCGGCTCTCCTCTTTCTCAAGTCGGCTCGGATGAATGTATCAATGATTTCTTCAATCTATCTTCGAAATTCATCTAGCATTTCTTCAAGCTTCAAGAGTCTTCAAACTTAACACATTTCTAAAAATAATAAGCTTGAAACATATTTTTAGAAGGAACCCAATTTTATGATCTTTTCTTAGCTTCTTGCTTTGGGTTCTTCTTTATAATTTTCAATTACAACACAACTCATAATAATAAATATAAATGTAGGAGATTGTGCAATGAGATCATCCTACAAAAACTTGTAAACCACTTGAAGTGTTATTATTAAAATAAATGCATGCACCAATGTTTAGTTATCATCAAAATCACTTATGGGGTCAACAATCTCCCCCTTTTTGATGATAACAAAATACTGGGCATGAAAATTTTTTTTCATTTACATGTATAAAAGTATTTAAAAGTAAGTATGCACATGTATCAGAGCTAATCACAAGTATGCACATGTATTAGAGCTAATCGTAATTGCAAATAAATATCAAAGCTCTAATGATGAAATTGAATAGTATTAATGTTAGTGCTTTAGTGTGTATCAAGGTATTAACATTTGTATGCTTCCAAATAATAGCAATAGCACAAACATAGAGTATCAGAGCTCAAAATTGAAAGAATTGGAGCATATTTTAAAGATAAAATTTAGAGCAATTAGAGCAAGGAGTAGGTTTAGAGAAAAAGCCAAAAATTCTCCCCCTTTCTATAGGTTTCTAAATAATGAAACATTTAAGCTCAATCATTTAAACTCTCCCCCGTTTTCATTCTTTTCAAGCACTTATGAACATACTTCTTTTTGACTAATTTCCAATGCTTGAGACCAGTAGTTACAGATTTTTCATGATAGCTCAACGTTCTCCCCCTTTTTGTCAAATAATTAAAAAGATATTACAATAAAGCTCAAATTTTGAAACTGAATGAGAAATATTTTAATATTTGTTTGAGATAATTTTACTTTCTCAATTTCATTTGAATATCCTAATTAAAATTCATCACATTTGTATTAAAAAGATTACAGAAGCTCAATATAATTTAAGACATTGCTAGCAAATACCAAAAGAACTTTCATTTTATTGAAAATGTTTAGTACAAGTTACAAAATATGAAAGAAAGTACAATCATCATCCAGTAAGATAAAATTGCTTTCTTTTCATCTACAAAGTTTTTTTATTACAAAAGATTGGAAGCAAAGCTTAAAGCAAATACTATAAAAAGTGTAAAAATATATATGATCATTATAATCAAAGGTGTAACCAAATACCCTATTGCTCTTCCTCACTAGAGGAAGAAGCAACATCTATAACCCTATTTGAAGTTTTGGTCTTGAGAGGTTTGAACCTAAGATCCCTAAACCTAGTTTTAGCAGAGGCTACAGGTGTTCTAGTCTTCTTAGATTTTTTCTTGAGAAGAACAGGTTCAACTTTGGATGAAGGAGGATCAGATGAAGGAAACTTTGAAGGCATAAGAAATGGTTGAGCAGGAGGTGCTGGTGACTCTTTGAAGGTCTGTATAGAAGCATCCTCAGCAGTGAAGATTTCCTTATCTAAGTGCAGTAGGATACTTCAAATTTCTTCTTTGAAATTCTCCACCTCTCTTTGCATCCTTTCCTTATGTAACTTCTGCTCTGACTTGATCTCCTGCAAGCTATCATCAATTGATTGGTGTAGTTCGCTAAGTACAGAGTTGATGTGGCTTGTAAGAGATATTGAAATTGTTTCCATCTATTGAGATATAAACTCTTTAAGCTCAGATGAAGTTTGCATTGAATATTTAGAACTGTCTTCATCATTGTCCTTGGACTCATTTTGGTCATCAGCAGGAAGTTCATTAATGTCATTATCAGATGATGTGGCAGTCATTTGTCCTGAGATTTTCTTCAACCAGACTCCTTCTTGTAATTGATATCCCATTCTTTTAAGAGAGTTAGTTGAGTAGGTGTCTGAGTGGTGTAGAGGCTTGCCGACTTCATCTGTTAGATCAATTCCAGCATCTTCAAATAATAGGGTGAATACCATGCCATATGGCAAGCATACCTTGATCTTTCTTGCTGCTTCTCTCATCTGAATCATCATAATGTATGGAAGGTTGAGGGCTTCTCCCTCAATAAGATGTTCCATGAAGATCTCCCACTCACTTACCCAGTCGAAGTGACCGGTTCGAGGAAGAAAAATTTGACATATCATGTTGGGGAGTAGTTGCATAACAACCTTCACTCCTTTGACAATGGATTCTAGATCATATTCTCCAAGAATTAGATTTTCAAAGAATGTTCTTACCAGAAGGGGTAAGTTGGAATGTCAAATAAGCAAAAAAACTTCTAACCTTGGTTTTCAATCCAACTCCTGATCTTCATTTCTAGATCTTCCAAGAAGGAGAAGTCAATCCTTTTGCCACAAGTGATCGGCCGATTGGCCATTGAAGTGATTTGCCCAGTTGGAGAAGGTGCTTCTTCTTCTTGCTGACCTGGAGATGATTTTCTTTTCTTCTCTCTTCTTCCTCAGATTTTCACAGTCTGTGCTTGATTCAGCTGCATGAGAGTGCTTCCGTGCATATCTTCTTGGAGCCATTGCAACAAATTTGCAAGAAAATGGAAATCGAGGCTTTGGAAAATGATTTAGGGAGGAATGGAGTAAGTCTCAAGTGGAATGACACAGTTTAGAGTGAAGTGAAAAAGAAAGTGTAAGAAGTGAGAAAAAGATTACGCGGCTCTATTAAAAAAGTATTTTCTCGACATCCGAGTCAGCTAGCTCAGCCCTAAAATTATCCAAGTTGGCTCGACCAGAGTGAACTTAGAACAAGCAAAAATCCGAGTCGGCTAGGCAAACCCTAAATTGACCTAGTCCGCTCAACCAGAGCAAGAGCAAAAACAACATAAATTTGAGCTGGCTCGACCAAAGCAAAATTGCTCAAGTCAACTCAAACACAAACTTTCCACAAAAGTTGAAATGATTCAGATATTGAAATTAATTCAATGAAATCACAAGAAAAGTTGCTCAAAGATCTTGAAAAAATATAGGAGATTTTTTAGATAATTTTTCCTTAATTTTGAGGAAATTAGGTTAGGAAAATCTAGAAAGGATCATAAACACCTAATTCTCCTCTAAGCAATTCAAATCTATCTTGATTTAGTGGCTTAGTAAAAATGTCAGCTAATTGGCTTTCAGTTGGGATAAATTCAAGTTCAATGTCACCATTCAAAACATGATCTCTAATAAAATGGTATCTAATCACTATATACTTAGTTCTAAAATGCTGAATTAGATATTTTATCAAATTTATAGCACTTGTGTTATCATATTTGATAGGAATTTTAGATTGTGTAACACCAAAGTCTTCTAGTTATTGTTTAATCCATAACACTTGTGCACAATAATTTCCTGCAGTAATATACTCTGCCTCAGTAATACAAAGTGCTACCGAGTTTTATTTCTTACAGTGCCATGAGATTAAATTCAACCCTAGAAATTGACATGTACCGCTAGTGCTTTTTCTATCAATTCTATAACTAGTATAATCAGCATCCAAAAATCTAATTAAATTAAATGAAGAATTTTTTGAAAACCAAAGACCTAGATTACTTGTACCTTTCAAATATCTGATAATTCTTTTAATAGCAAGCATCTATGTTTCTTTAGGATTAGATTGAAATCTAGCACATACACATATACTATACAAGATATCAGGTCTACTTGCAGTGAAATATAATAAGGATCCGATCATATCTCTATATAGCTTTTGGTCAACATTAGATCCATTTTCATCTTTGTCCAATCTGCAAGATGGGCTTATGGGTGTGTTCATTTGTTTGCTTGTCTCCATACCAAACTTTTTGATTATCTCCTTGGTGTACTTGGCTTGGTTAATGAAGATTCCTTTCTTTGAATGTTTCACTTGAAGTCCAAGGAAGTAGTTAAGTTCATCCATTAGACTCATTTCAAATTCTCCCTGCATTAACTTAGCAAATTCTCTACAAAGAGTTTTATTAGTTGCACCAAATACAATATCATCAACATAAATCTATACAACTAGTATATCATTATTTTCTTCTTGATGAAAAGTATTTTATCAACATTTCCTTTTGAAAAATCATTTTCAATCAAGAAAGTGCTAAGTCTATCATACCAGGCTCTAGATGCTTGCTTCAAACCATACAGTGCTTTATTCAGTTTAAACTCATGATTTGGAAAAACATGATCTTCAAAACTCGATGGTTGTTTTACAAAAACATGTTCAGAGATAAAACCATTTAAAAATATACTTTTTACATCTATTTAAAAAATTTAAAATTCATGTAGCACACAAATACAAGAAGTAATCTAATGGCTTCTAGTCTTGCTACGGGTGCATATGTTTCATCAAAATCAATGCTCTCTTCTTGGTTTTATCCCTTAGCCACTAATCTAGCTTTGTTTCTAATGTCATTTCCTTGTTCATCTAATTTGTTCCTATAGACCCATTTGGTTCCTATGATTGGATGGTCTGAAGGTCTATCAACTAATGTCCAAACCGTATTTCTTTCAAACAGGTTTAGTTTTTCATGCATGGCTATCATCCAGTTTGGGTCAAATTCAGCTTCTTCTAAGGTATGAGGTTCTATTTGTGATACAAAGGCTAGGTAATCGTATGCAACTTTATATGAAAATCTAGTCCTAATACCTTGTGAAGGATCACCAATAATTAATTCTTTAGGATGGAAAGTTACGACCTCCATTTCTCTTGGTAGATCTGCATGATCCTTACTTACCGTTTCTTCTCCTTCTTTAATTGGTCTTTCTTGTATGCTCATGTCTTCCATTTTCTTTTGAATTGTACCTGCATCATTATCTATGCACTCTTCTTTCTTAGAAGGTGATGGGTTAGTTTCATCAATAATAACATGCATAGACTCTTTTATAGTAAGAGTCCTCTTATTAAATACTCTATATGCTTTGCTATGTAGTGAATAACCAAGGAAAATTGCTTCATCAAATTTAGCATCAAATTTTTCTAGATTATCTTTACCATTGTTAAGCACAAAGCATTTACATCCAAAAATATGAAAATAATTAATATTGGGTTTTTTTTCATTCCAAAGCTCATAGGGGGGTTTCTTCAAAATAGGACGGATCAAAACATGGTTAAAAAATAACAAGCAATGTTCATCGCTTTTGTCCAAAAGTACCCTTGGAAGTTTGCCTTCACATAACATCGTTCAGGCCATCTCTTTCAAAGTCCTATTTTTTCTCTCTACAACACCATTTTGTTGTGGTGTCCTAGGAGCGGAGAAGTTATGATCAATGCTGTTTTCTATGCAATAATCATCAAAAAACTGATTTTCAAATTCAGTGCTGTAATCACTCCTAATTAAAATTATTGAAAGATTTTTCTGATTTAAAACCTTTTTGTGAAATTTTTGAAATACTTTAAAGGTTTCATCTTTGTGAGCAATAAACAAAACCCATATAAATCTAGAAAAATCATCTACAATCACAAGGGCATACTTCATACCTCCTAGGCTTGTGGTCTTAGTTGGTCCAAATAAGTCCATGTGAAGTAGTTCTAGAGGTCTAGTAGTTGAAATCATACTTTTGGATTTAAAGCTCCCCCTATTTTGTTTACCCATTTGGCATGCATCACAAACATGATCAAAGTCTACTTTAAATTTAGGCATGCCTCTCACTAAATTATTGGAAATGAATTTGGCAATAGTATGCATGCTAGCATGACCTAATCGTCTATACCAAAGTAAACAAGACTCCTTGGTCTTAGTATTCATTGCAACTAGACTAGAACTACTTGACATGGCAAGATCATTAAGGTCTAGCACATAAATATTTCCAAGCCTATGTCAAATGAACTTACTACTAGAGTCAAGAGAGTTTGTTACTATACACATAGATGATTCAAAGATAACCTTGAAGCCTTTATCACATAATTAACTGATACTCAATAAATTATGTTTCAATTTATCTACTAGCAATATATTTTCAATAAAAGTAGAGGGGGTTATCTTGATCTTACCGATTCTGATTATTTTTGCCCTTGCCATTGTCTCCAAAAGTAACCATACCTCCTTGTTTCATTTCCAGGGTGATGAATTGATCCTTGTCACCCATTATATGCCTTGAACAGCCACTATCAAGATACCATTTTTTCTTCAATTTTTGGATGGCAAGACATTCCTGCAAGATAATCAAGGAGTTCTTTTAGGTACCCAAGCTAACTTGGATCCTTGCAGGTTAGCAAAGGTGGTTCCTTTGGGAACCCAGATCTTTCTTATTTTACTTTGGACATTTCTAAAAATATTGCATTCAAAAGCTTTATGTCCTAACCCTTTGCATGCAAAACATTTAATTCTAGAATTCTGAACATATGTAGATTTTGAGGTTCTAGATATTGATGTATGAGATGTATATTTAAAAGATTTTCTATTCAAGCTCTTAGGAACATATAATGTAGCTTTCGAAGTAGAAGCAAAAACATTTGTAACAAAAGCATTTTGAGATACTAATTTTGGAACAAAAGCTTTTGATTTCATAAAAGTGGTAGCTAAAATACCATTTGAAATTGAAGAATTAAAACCAATTATAGCTTTATTTCCAGAAATTCTTTGTTCTTTTAAGATCAGCTCAAGCTTGTTAGAAGATAATGTAAGTTTTTCAACAAGAGGCTTGAGTTTTTCAACCTCCTTTTTTAACTCATTATTTTCATTCATCAAAGCTTTGTTTTTGTCAAGATATGCACTATTCTCAATTTTCAAAGCTTTACATTTTTCAGAAAAGACATGTAATTATTTTTGCAATAAGTTATTCTTTTTTGAGATCTCTTCTTTCTCTTTTAGTAAAGAATCATTGATATTCTTTAAAGATCTAATCTTTACTCCAGCATTTTTTAATTTAGATAATAAATCATGAAAAGCATAATTTAATTCATCAAATATGAATTCAATTTGAGCATTAGGGGATGTTACCTCATCCTTGAGACCCATTAAACATAAATTTGTAGTTTTTGTGATCTCTTCCACTTTAGTTGAGATGAATTCCTCACTATCGCTCCATGTGGCAACCATCGTCTTCTTTTTCTTCTTCTAGAAGAATTTCTTCAAAAATGGATAATCTGGATGAATGTGTCCCGGTTTCTTACATTCATAGCAGGTGGGGACTTATTCCTTTTCTTTTTCTTTGTTCTTGTCCTTTTCCTTGGAGTGCTCTCCTCGTTTATGAAATTTTCTATTGAATCTTCCTTTCTTCTTTCCTATAAACTTTCTAAATCTCCTCATGACCATTGCGATGTCTTCGTCTTCTAGATCATCTTCGGAGGAGGTGGAGTCATCTTCTGATTTCTCATCTTTCTTTGAGTCCAATGTAGCTTTGAAAGCAA
The DNA here is from genome assembly GCA_021397845.1 of Areca catechu. Classification (NCBI taxonomy): domain Eukaryota; kingdom Viridiplantae; phylum Streptophyta; class Magnoliopsida; order Arecales; family Arecaceae; genus Areca; species Areca catechu. The sequence continues at coordinate 105,003,037 of CM038040.1, forward strand.
TTGTCTTTTTCTTCTTTTGATCATCATCAGTTTTGTGCTGCATGGCAAATTCATGTGTGATAAGTGAACCCATTAATTCATCCATAGGTATGGTGTTTAAATCTTTAGCTTCCTGGATGGTAGTCACTTTAGGGTCCCATTTATCAGGAAGTGATCTTAAGATCTTCTGTACCAAGTCAGCATTTGAGTAAACCCTGCCAAGACTTTTTAAACCATTAATAATATTTGTAAATCAAGTGTACATGGCAGAGATATTTTCAGTAGGTTCCATTTTAAATAATTCATAACTATGTACTAGAAGATTTATTTTTGAAGTCTTTACTTGGAAAGTTTCTTCGTGGGTCACCCCAAGTTTATCCCAAATTTCCTTTACCAAAGAGCAAGTGAAAATTTGATTAAACTCGTTTGAATCCAAAGCAAAGTATAATAAGTTCATTGCTTTGGCATTTAATTTCTCCATCTTCATGTCATGTTCATCCCAGTCCTCTTTAGGCATAGGGACATCCATGCCATCAATTTTAATCATGGAAATATGTGGTCCTTTAAGAATGACCTTTGATAATTGAAAATCAATAGCCTGTATATAGATTTTCATTCTAGCTTTCCAGTAAGAATAATTTGTGCCTGTGAAGAGTGAAGGTCTATTAGTAGATTGGCCTTCGGCCAAAGATGTACTCATGGGATGAGCCATCAATCTTTACTATTATATATTTAGAGACACTACTCTGATACCAGTTGTTGCCCAGGTGGCTTTTCCAAGAGGGGGGTGAATTGAGAATTAAAAAAATTTAAGCAGCTATGTGTTCTTTGAAATCATTTTTAGAGTATTAGGGATGTGATAAAGTAATTAACTGCAGAAGCTAAATAAAATCAGAGAAGCACAACACAAACATACAAAAATTATAGTGGTTCGGAGCAACCCAGCTCCTACGTCCACTACCTAAGATTACCACTTGTGATTTTCACTATATCCCCCATCGGAATATAGTCGGATTATTTTAACATGCTCATAATCCAAACCTCTACACTTTGATTTTATCGGGATCACCAAAGAAACCCAACTTGATTTTACCAGGATCACCAAGAACCCAACACTTAGTTTTTAACAAAGGCCCACCAAGAACCTATTTGGTTTTTCAACCAGGCTCACCAATAACCCAACAATTCAAAGTGAATCGAAAAGTACAACACTGCTCTGATACCAGTTGTTGCCCAACTGGTATCGGCCAAAGATGTACTCATGGGATGAGCCATCAATCTTTACTATTATATATTTAGAGACACTACTCTAATACCAGTTGTTGCCCAGGTGGCTTTTCCAAGAGGGGGGTGAATTGAGAATTAAAAAAAATTAAGAAATTATGTGTTCTTTGAAATCATTTTTAGAGTATTAGGTGATGTGATAAAGTAATTAACTGTAGTAGCTAAATAAGATCAGAGAAGCACAACTCAAACATATAAAAATTATAGTGGTTCGGAGCAACCCAGCTCCTACGTCCACTACCTAAGATTATCACTTGGGATTTTCACTATATCCCCCATTGGAATATAGTCGGATTATTTTAACAGGCTCATAATCCAAACCTCTACACTTTGATTTTACCGGGATCACCAAAGAAACCCAACTTGATTTTACCAGGATCACCAAGAACCCAACACTTAGTTTTTAACAAAGGCTCACCAAGAACCTATTTGGTTTTTCAACCGGGCTCACCAATAACCCAACAATTCAAAGTGAATTGAAAAGTAAAAGCAACAAAATGACAAACAAATTTTTTATCGAATGGTTGTCGATGCTGCTCGAGAGAAGCCCACTTGAATGCACTTCAATGCACTTGGATGGCTTCTTTTCTTTCTTCAATAAATGCTTCAAGCTTCAGATGAGAGTTGGTGAATGCTTGAAGGCTATCTTGAATGCTCTTAGTGCTCCCTTTCTTGTTGGTTAGTTGGATATTCAATTGAGTATTAAAACTTCACAAAAAACTCCTTCAAGGAAGTTCAAATCCCTCAAATATATGGCATTCCATCATTCCAAGATAGTTTTAGTTGTTGTAGACCATTGGGATATAATATTTGACCATTGGAGCACTTTTTGGATTCAAAATCTAAGTTCTGGAACTAGTCGTTGCAAGTCTGAAATTGACCTTCGAGTCAACTCGGATCACTCGAGTCGGCTCGGATCCACAAAGGAATTCTGGTTGAGTAAACTCTCTTCAATCCAGTCGGCTCGCTTGCATAGTGTCTTGATTCTTCCTCTATAAGAGTCGACTCACCTTGATTCCAATCGACTCGGATACTCAGGCCTTCAAAATGTTAGTCTGGTCGAGTCGGCTAACTTCCACTCTAGTCGACTCGGATGGCTGTAGTTCTCTGAAACAATTTTCTAAACTCTGGAAGAGTCGGCTCGATCTTTTGAAAAGTCGGCTTGGATGTCTGACCAAATAAAAGAGTCAACTCGGACTCCTATTGGGTCAGCTTGCCTGTCTGATTCAGGAAATAGTGCACTAGATGAGTTGGCTCGGGTCCCTTAGAGTTGGCTCGGATATTTGCGTGCTAGAATCCTCTTGCATGCCCTATGCCAGAGTCGGCTCTCCTCTTCCTCGAGTCAGCTTCGATGAATGTATGAATGATTTCTTCAGTCTATCTCCAAAATTCATCCAGCATTTCTTCAAGCTTCAAGAGTCTTCAAACTTAACACATTTCTAAAATTAATAAGCTTGAAACATATTTTTAGAAGGAACCTAATTTTATGATCTTTTCTTAGATTTTTGCTTTAGGTTCTTCTTTACAATTTTCAATTACAATACAAAGAAAAACAAGAAATATAAGTGTAGGAGTCGAAGTTTGTGCAATGAGATCATCCTACAAAAACTTGTAAACCACTTGAAGAGTTGTTAGTAAAATAAATGCATGCACCAATATTTGGTTATCATCAAAATCACTTATGGGGTCAATAGCACCCCAGCCCAAACCCAAGGGAATTGAGTTTTCTTGGCTCTCAAGTCATGTAATCCCTGTCTGTCAGGGAGTTCAGGGACCTGGGTGAATCTATAAATACCCATCCCCTCCCCCTCTTGTAAACATAACTTGATGAATGAAAAGAAAGTTAAAAGTTTCTCTTATTTTATTTGCCTTTATCCTTTGAACATCGACCTCCATGAGGGAGTGGGTGTGAGACCCGTTATTGCCCTTGTTCTCCAGAACATTGAGGGGTGTGAGGCCCTAGTCATCCAATTATCTTTCCAAGCCCTAGCTTCTTCCAAGCCCTAGCCCTAGCCACCCTCTTCTTTCTTCTTCCAAGGAAGCCCTAATTCCTGGTGACTTCTCAGCTCGCCAATGATCCTTCCTGCATCCCGTTCCTTATCATTAGGTCCTTTTACTTTTGATTGAATGGAAACTATATCGTGGGTAATACAACTTTTATCTAGTAGTCTCTTTCATTAAGTTTATTTGCTCCCTCTTATGCATAAATCTTGCTGATATGTGAAGGAGTCCTTGCTCATTTTAAATTGCTAAGTTTTCAAGTTAAAAACTCCATCTTGCATCCCGCATCTTTTTTGGTATCAGATCAAGGTTAACTAGGACAAGTATGCTAGTTGCTGAAAATTTCTGCATTATCTTAGAACTATACCTGAAAGCTCATCTCATAGCTTTTTGGATCTTAGTTTAATTTGCAATTCCTAAGTAATTTTTCCAAATCAAGCCAGACCTGAAATCTTTTTCATAGATTTCATATCTGAATTTTCAGAAAAAGATTTTTATTTGTTTTCCTAGTTTACTCTCTAATCGAAGGAATCATACCTCCTGAGCGGATATACGAAAGTATACTTATGACCCATGGGAATAATGAGCCAAGGTCGGATGTGGGATCCCAAGATTGGAGGGTCCGTTGTGCTAAATGTGTGCTTGCATGATTGGAATTAATGAATGCTACATTATATGTTTTCTCCTCTAGCACAACCTTGGTTCTAGATTTTTGGTACAATTCAAATTTGAATTCTCCTAACCATAATTTTAAAATTCAAGATTTAAGATTTTAATTTTGAAATTTGAAATTTGAAATTTGAAAATTTAAATTTAAAACGTAGAAATTTAAATTTTAAAATGAATGTCCATCTTAGTCTTTACATACTATTGATTAGTTAGATTCTTGATTATGCATTCAGTCTAAAATACTTAAGGGCAATCCTATCATAAGATAAGGGAAGGATTTCATCACCTTTCTTTGGCCCAAAAACAACCAACCATATATTTCATTGACCCAAGCCTAATCTAAAGCTGAGTAAGAAGAACCTAAACTAGGGACATCAACAAGTCAAGTTCATGTTTCATGTTGAGATTTAGTATTGGTTAATTCTATATTTACTCCTGGATATTGGTGTCAAAGGCAAGGGGTCCAACGGCAAATGCCTTAAGTGAATCTATGGTTTTTAATTAGGACCTGGTGAAAGTGAGGGGAGCCTCCCACAATCCCACCTCTTACTTGGCCAATTGAAAGGGTGATTGCAGTCCTGATTGGTACTTTGGCAATTCATGTTACCTTGAACTTCTAGGTCTAGGAGCCCTAGAACCTATGTTTGTATTACATGACCACTAGATCAGGAACCCCATACCAATAATCCCAGATCCAACCAAGTCTCACCATGGATCCCAATCTTGAAACTTTGATGAGCACCATGATTGAGCAATTCAGGCAACTAAACAATAGGTTTGACCAAATGGAAGAACGAATCGGGATCCTTGAAGAGACCCGTTTGACCCACACTGAACCTGAATCACCTAGACCAACTCCCCTTCATCCAAGAGCCCATCACCGCGATCCCACCCCTGAACATAACCGTAGATGCCCACACCAAGACTTTGTAGATTCAGAGAAAAGAGCTCTTAGGAACATACATCTCGATGCACCCACTTTTTATGAAAACTTAGACCCTAAAGTGTATGTTGATTGCGAGAGTGACATGGATTAATACTTTGAGTGGTATGAGATGTCGGAAGAGAGGAAGTTCAAATTTACTAAACTTAGGTTAGTCCGACAAGCTAGGTTGTATTGGATAAATGTTGAGCATATTTGCTGTCAAAGAGGAGACATGCCCATAGTCACATGGAGAGCCATGAAGATCAAACTTAGGAAGAAGTACTTACCTGTTGACCCCTGGAGTAATTTTGATGACAACAAAACATTGGAGCATGCATTTGTCTTACTAACATCTTTTCAAGTGCATTACAAGTTTTTGTAGGATGATTTTAATGCTCATTTGCAACTCCAACAATCCTATTATATGTCATATGTAGTGTTGTAAAAGTTTCATGTAAAGAAGAACCCAAAGAAAAATTGATGTAATATTCATGAAAATTGGTTACTTTTATGTGTTTCTCAAGCTTAAAATTCTTTAGAATCTGTTGTTAGTTGAGTTTGGAAGAGTCTTGAGTGATTAAGAGTCACTGAATGAATTTTGGGGAAGAGTTGAAGATTTTATGGAAAATTCACTCGAGCTGACTCGTGTAAGGAGAGCCAACTCTAGTCCATTGCACGGTTGAAGAATTCTGGCATGCAGAGATCCGAGCCGACTTTAAGGAACCCAAGTCAACTCGTCCATAGCTTCATTTCTTGAATCAGACAGGCAAGCTGACTCGAAGGCAATCCGAGCCAACTCAACCATTCAGTCAGGCATCTGAGTAGACCCTTCAGTAATCTGAGCCAACTCCTCAAGAGTCTAGAAAAAATTAGTTCTGAAATAACAACCAGGAGAGTCAACTCTACCAAGGTGAGCCGACTCCTCTAGAGTACAACTTTGAAGATCTGAAAATTCGAGCCAACTTGATTAAGGCGAGCTAACTCAAGCAAAGTAAAGAATCATCGACATTGAAGATCCGAGCCGACTCGACTGTGGCAAGCCAACTCGACCAGAGTGAAGAGTCAACTCTCTGAGGATCCGAGTTGACTCGAAGCATCCGAGCCGACCCGAACATCAATTCTAGGTTAGTAATGGCTAGTTCCAGAACTTCATTTTTGAATTTAAAATGTGCTACAATAGTCAAATGTCAAATCCCAATGGTTTATAATGACTATATCCATCCAAGAAGAGTACAAGACTCTATAAATGAGGGATTTGGACAACCTTTGAAGAAGTTAATACATAATTGAACATTAAATGAGCTTGTGAACAAGAGAGCACAACAAGATCATTCAAGTCAGCCTTTAAGTCTTCACCAACTCCAATCAGAAGCTTGAAGCACTTATTGAGAAAGAAGAAGAAGCCATTGAAGTGCATTAAAGTGCAATTAAGAAGGCTTCTCTTGAGCTGCAACTACAACCATCAAAAAAATTGGGTTTGTCATTAGTTGTTTACTTTTTCTTAACTCTTTTGTGAGTTTGTAGGTTCTTGGTGAGCCTGATTAAAAACCAAGTGTGGGTTGTTAGTGATCCCATTCTAAAGCTAACGTTGTAAGGATTTTTGGTAAGCCAGGGGTTGAAAAACCAAGTTGGGTTTTGGATTGTGAGCCCTGTAAAACAATCTGACTATATTTCGGTGGTGAATATAGTAGAAATCCTAAGTGATATCTTGGGTAGTGGATGTAGGAGAGAGGTTGCTCTGAACCACTATAAAATTGCTATGTTTGTGATTGTGCTTTTTCTTCTTTACTTGTTTTTGCTTTAAATATTTGAATCCCAGCACCTACCATACAAGAAGATTTAAAAGAGCACATATCTGTTTAAATTTTTTAAATTTTCAATTCACCACCCTCTTGGGAAAGCCACCTGGGCAACAACTGGTATCAGAGCAGTATCTCTAAACTTATTTTGAGTAAAGATTGATGGCTCATCCCATGAGTACCTCCTTGGCCGAAGGCCAATCCATTAATAACCTCCACTATTCACTGGCACAAATTATTCTTACTGGAAAGATAGAATGAAGATATACATTCAAGCTATTGATTTTTAATTATGGAACGTCATTCTTAAGGGTCCACATATACCCATGATTAAAGTTGATGTTATGGATGTCCCAAAACCTGAAGAGGATTAGGATGAACACGACATGAAAGTGGATGAACTGAATGCCAAAGTCATGAACTTACTTTATTATGCTTTGGATGCAAACAAATTTAACCAAATTTTCACATGCAACTTAGCTAAGGAAATTTGGGACAAACTTGAAGTGACCCATGAAGGAACTTCCCAAGTGAAGATCTTAAAAATTAATCTTCTAGTACATAACTATGAATTATTTAAAATGGAGCAAAATGAAACTATCTTTGCCATGTTTTCACGATTTACAGATGTTATTAATGGCTTGAAATGTCTTGGCAGGGTTTATTGTAATGCAGACTTAGTATAGAAGATTCTAAGATCACTTCCATGCAAATGAAACCCCAAAGTAACTACCATCTAGGAAACAAAAGATATAAATATGCTACCTCTGGATGAACTAATGCATTCTCTCATCATACATGAACTGGCCATGCAACATAGGAATGAAGATGATCAAAAAAAGAAAAAGGCCATTGCCTTCAAAGCTACATTGGAATCAAAGAAACAAGATGAGAAATCGGAAGATGACTGCTCCTCCTCCGAGAATAACTTAGAAGATGAAGATATGCTATGGTCGTGAGGAGATTCAGAAGGTTTATGGAAAAGAAGAAGGGAAGGTACTTCAAAAATTTCATATGAAATGTGAATAGAGTAAGGACAAGGAAAGAGAAAAAGAAAAGGATCAAATTCCCATATGTTATTAGTGTAAGAAACCTGGGCATATCCATCCCGATTGTCCATTGTCAAAGAAAATATTTAAGAAGAAGAAAAAGAAAGCGATGGTTGTGACTTGGAGCAACAGTGAGGAGTAGACTTCAATCGAAGAGGAAGAGACCACAAAAACTGCCAATCTATGTCTTATGGGTCTTGAAGATGAGGTAATGTCCCCTAAACCTCAAGTTAAATTTAGTTTTGAAGAACTAAATTCTGCATTCCATGATTTGCTTTTAGAATTTAAAAAGATGGAATAAAAATTAGAGCTTTAAAGAACAATAATGATTCTTTGTTAAAAGTAAAGGAAGAGATTTCAGAAAAAAACAAGCTTTTGCAAAAAGAATTAACTATCTTTTCTGAAAATAACAAAGCTTTGGAAATTGAGAAAAATCTATATCTTGAGAAAAACAAAGCTTTGATTGATGAAAATGTTGATTTGAAAATGGAGATGGAAAAATTCAAGCCTTTGGTTGAGAATCTTACTTTAAGTTCAAATAAACTTGAGTTGATTTTAAAAGAGAAAAGAAATTCAAGTAACAAGGCTAGAATCCATTATAACTCTTCAAATACAAAAGGAGTTTCAGCTACTAAATTTATATCTTCAAAAGCATATGCACCAATATCTATACCTCAAAAAGCTTTTGTATCAAATGCTTCCACATCCATTTCAAGAGCTTCAAAGTACATACATAAGATTTCATTTCAAAAGTCTTTTAAGTCAAATGGTTCTATATCTGTATCACATGGTTCTACATCTAGAACCTCAAAATTTACATCTTTTCAAAATACTAGAATTGTTTGTTATGCATGTCATGGGGTTGGACACAAATTTTTCCAATGCAATTTGTTAAAGAAAATTGGAAATGCAAGGAATAGAATTAGAAAGATTTAGGTTCCCAAAAGAACCACCTCTGCTAACCTGTAAGGACCCAAGGTAGCTAGGGTACCTAAAAGAACTTCTTGATTATTTTGTAGGAATATCTTGTAGCCCAAAAAATGAAGAAAATATGGTATCTAGATAGTGGCTATTCAAGACATATGACAGGTGACAAGGATCAATTCATCATCCTAAAAATGAAAGAAAGAGGTTTGTTAACTTTTGGAGATAATGGCAAGGAAAAAATAAACAAAATTGGTAAGATAAAAATAACCCCCTCTACTTTTATTAAAAATGTATTGCTAGTAGACAAATTGAAGCATAAATTGTTAAGTATTAGTCAATTGTGTGATAAAGGCTTCAAGGTTATCTTTGAATCATCTATGTGTATAGTGACTAACTCACTTGATTTTAGCAACAAATTCATTAGACATAGACTTGAAAATATTTATGTGGTAGATCTAAATGATCTAGCCATGTCTAGTAGTTCCAGTCTAGTAGTAATGAATGCTAAGATCAAGGAGACTTGTTTACTTTGGCATAAATAATTAGGCCATGCTAGCATTCATACTATTACCAAATTAATTTCCTAGAATCTTATTAGAGGTTTACCTAAATTTAAAGTTGACTTTGAACATGTTTGCGATGCCTGCAAAATGGTAAACAAATTAAGGGGAGTTTTAAATCTAAAAATATAATTTTAACTTTTAGACCCCTTGAGCTACTTCACATGGACTTATTTGGACTAACTAGAACCACAAGCCTAGGTGGTCTGAAATATGCACTTGAGATAGTAGATGATTTTTCTAGATTTACATAGTCTTGTTTATTGCATACAAAGATGAAACTTTTAAAGTTTTTCAAAAATTCTACAAGAAAGTTTCAAACCAGAAAAATCTTTCAATTGTATCTATTAGGAGTGATCACAGCACGAAATTTGAAAATTAATTTTTTGATGATTATTGCACAGAAAATGGCATTGATCATAACTTCTTCGCTCCTAGAACACCACAACAAAATGGTATTGTAGAGAGAAAAGACAGGACTTTGGAAGAGATGGCTCAAACAATGCTATGTAAAGGCAATCTTTCAAGGTACTTTTGGACAGAAGTGGTGAACGCTGCTTGTTATATTTTAAACCATGTTTTGTTATGATCAATGTTAAAGAAAACCCCTTATAAGATTTGGAATGAAAAGAAATCAAATATTAATTATTTTCATGTTTTTGGTTGTAAATGCTTTATATTAAATAATAGAAAGGATAACCTAGAAAAATTTGATACTAAATTTGATGAAGCTATATTCCTTGGTTATTCAATACATAGCAAAGCATATAAAGTATTTAATAAAAGAACATTAACTGTAGAAGAATCAATACATGTTATATTTGATAAAACTAACCCCTCACCTTCAAAGAAAGAAGGGTGTATAGATAATGATGCAGGTACACTTGAAAAAAAAATAGAAGATATGGGCATATAAGAGAGACCAGCTCAAGAAGGAGATGAAGTGGTTAGTAAAGATCATGCTGATCTACTAAGGGAATAGAGGTATGTAACTTCTCATCCAAGAGATTTAATTATTGGTGATCCCTCTCAAATTGTTAGGACTAGGTCATCACATAGAGAAGTACATAATTACCTAGCATTTGTATCACAAATAGAGCCACATAGCTTTGAAGAAGCTGAAAATGACCCTAACTAGATGTTGACCATGCATAATGAACTAAACCAGTTTGAAAGAAATAATGTGTGGACTCTAGTTGATAGACCATCCATTATAGGAACCAAATGGGTCTATAAAAATAAACTAGATGAACAAGGTAAAATAATTAGAAACAAAGCAAGGTTGGTAGCTAAAGGATACAACCAAGAAGAAGGAATAGGTTTTAATGAAACCTATCCACTCGTAGCAAGACTAGAGGCCATAAGATTACTACTTGCATTTGCTTGCTACCGAAATTTTAAACTTTTCCAAATGGATGTAAAAAGTATATTTTTAAATGGTTTTATATCAGAACAAGTTTTTATAAAATAACCACTAGGTTTTGAAAGTCATGCTTTTTCTAATCATGTTTTTAAACTCAATAAAGCACTATATGGACTTAAATAAGCACCTAGAGCCTGGTATGATAAATTGAACAAATTCTTATTTGAAAATGATTTTATAAGAAGAAATATAGATAAAACTCTCTTTATCAAAAAGAAAAATGATGATATGTTAGTTGTACAAATTTATGTTGATGATGTTATATTTGGTGCAACTAATGAAATTCTTTGTAGAGAATTTGCTGAGTTGATGCAGGGTGAATTTAAAATGAGTGTAACGAGTGAACTAAATTAGTTCCTTGGACTTCAAGTAAAATAAACAAAGGAAGGGATCTTCATAAACCAAGCCAAATACATCAAAGAAATCATCAAGAAGTTTGGTATGAAGATAAGCAAAGAAGCAAGCACACCCATGAGTCCTACCTACATATTAGATAAAGATGAAGATGGAAACAACATTGATCAAAAACTCTATCGAGGTATAATCAGATCACTGTTGTACTTAACTGCTAGTTGACCTAATATTTTGTTTAGCATATGTGTTTGTGCTAGATTTCAATCTAATTCTAAAGAATCACATATGCTTGTGGTAAAAAGAATCATAAAATATCTAAGAGGAACAAGTAATTTAGGTCTATGGTATTCAAAGCAAACTTCATTAAATTTAATTGGCTTTTCGGATGCTAATTATGGTGGATGCAAAATAAATAGAAAGAGCACTAGTGGTTCATGCCAATTTCTAATGTTGAATTTAATCTCATGGCATTATAAGAAACAAAACTCTGTAGCACTATCTATTGTTGAGGCAGAGTACGTAGTTGCAGGGAGTTGTTGTGTACAAGTGCTTTGGATTAAACAACAACTAGAAGTCTTTGGTGTTATACAATCCAAAATTTCTATCAAATGTGATAACACAAGTGCTATCAATTTGTCAAAAAATCTAATTCAGCATTCTAGAACAAAGCATATAAAGATTAGACATCATTTTATTAGAGATCATGCTTTAAATGGTAATATTGTGCTTGAATTTGTTCATACTGAAAATCAACTTGCTGATATTTTTACTAAACCTCTTAACTTAGATAGATTTCAATTGATTAGAGGTGAATTAGGTCTATGTGACCCATTTTAGAAAACTTGACCTAAATTCTTCAAAATTAAGGAAACATTATCTAGAAAGCCTCCTATATCAAACTAAGGATAATGACCATATCTCTTAGTATATATCTTTCATTTGAGACTATTTTTGAACTGTTTGGAACCTTCTATGGAGCTTTTGCTCGAGTCGACTAGAGTAATTTAGGTTGAGATAAGCCAACTCGGATGTCGGGTTAGGCATTTTTTTGTTTGAGCTGTAGGACTTAACCTAAGCCCTTTTACTTTGTTATTTCATTCCTATTGGCTTAGAACTCTAGTTTCCAACCTAAGAACTCCTTCCTTCCATCTCGACCTACCTTTTCTAGCTCAAACCCTTGCAATCTTCTTGAGCTTGAGCAATGGCACCAAAGAAAGCTATCGTAAAATGCTCCCGAACCAATGAAGAAAGCTCTCCAAGAGAAAGAAGATCAAAAAGATGAGAAGATGAGTCAACTCGGAGTCGACAACAGGCAGAGGAACAAGAGGCTTCACCTTCTCCACCAAGACAAGTAGTTCTCATGGCAATCTGTCTGGTCACAAGTGGAAGAATGATAATTTTTTCATTCCTAAAGGACCTAGGGCTTCAGATTGGTGACATGATTGAAGATCAAGGTTGGTTATTCTTCTGTTCTTTGAATGTTCCTACATATCCCAACATGGTTCAAAGTTTTTATGAGAATCTAATTTTGGAAGATCATATTGAATCCACTGTCAAAGGGAAAAGAATAATTATGTCAGAAGAAAGGTTGAGCAGTCTGCTTGAAATGCCTAATGAGGGTCTTAACCATCTAGTTCTAAAGGATAGAGAAAAAACCCTCAAAACCATCTTGGAAAGGAGTGATGTGAGTGGAGTTGGAAATGTAAAAGCTAACTCCCTTTCCTTAGAGATGAGACTACTACCCAACTTCATCAGCAAGATTTTTCTTCCAAGAATAGGTCGATTTGACTAGGTAAGTAAGAGAGACCTGTGTTTCATGGGACATCTGTTAAGGGGGAGGCCCTAAATTTACAACATATCATGCTATTATAGATGAAGGAAGCAAAAAGAAAGGTAAAGGCCTGTCTCCCGTATGGAATGGTTTTCATGCTACTATTTCAAGCCTCCAGAGTTGACTTGTCTAGTGAGGATGGTAGGCCACTGCACCATATGGACACCTACTCTTCCAAGTCAATGCAGAGAATGGGTTATCAATTGACTGATGGAACTTGGAGGAAGAAAGGATCTGGACAGAGGGCAGTAGGGCTCATCTAGTGATGATGATGATGATGAGGAGGAGCCTGCACAATAGTTACCTGTTAAGGAGACTGCCATTGCTGTTGAGCATACTATTCCTGATGCTGAGGAGTTTGAGCATAGAGGGAGAGAGTCTGGGAGTCCAAGGACTTCTCCAACATCTCCACTAGCACTAGAATCTCCATCAGATTCAGCACCAGCACATGCTCCGGGATCATCTACAGATATCATAGGACCTTCTGTGTCTCATGCCTTCTTTGCACAGTAGATGAGATAGCTATCTCAGAACCTGACTAGCACCATTGGTTCAATATTTAGCTTGCTTTGTCAAATAGTTGACACCAAACTTGAGGAGATCTATGGTGAGATCAGACAGCAACATTCTAGGGTAGACAATGTTGAGTTTGCCAAACCAGAGCCATAAATTGACATACAGTCACCGTCAGACTCTTTCAGGTCAGTATTTGATGACATCCGATACACTGTAGCTCATAGCATTAAGGAATTCATATATGAGTTGCGAGAGATGAGCTATAGGATGGGATCTATTGAGCAGAGCAGGAAAATGGAAGATGATTACACTAAAGGTATGGGGATACTCAAGGCTAAATTTGGTAGATTGAGAGGTTCAATAGAGGCTTTTGCAAATGCTCAGGCTAGTGAGCTCATTGCACTCCATGAAGGAAATAAGAAGATTCAGACAGAGTTGAGCACTGTATGGGTTTTTTTAGCGAAGCTATCTTCAGTCATTGAGACTCTTGGAGCATCTCTTAAATAGCCAGCACCTCCTCCACCACCTTTTGTACCTCTGGATTATTTGATCTATAACCCATATCCTCCTGTCCACCTTCTTCATCATATCATCCTAGATAGCCTCCACCTCACTCCACTAGGGCTGGACCTTCTACTAAGACTAGAGGTCCTTCTAGTCAACCTAAATCTTGGCAAGGTAGATCTGAGTATGTCAAAGAAGAACCTAGTGATAGTGAATAGACCAATCTTTTGTATTTTTGTTTGTGTTGAACATTTTGAAAGAAATGAGAGTATTTCCTTTCTTACTTATTGTGTATGCAATGTGACTTGTGCAATGATGTTATTTGTGTATGCAACTCAAGGTAATTTTATATTAGATTATCAATTTTTTTATGAGTAAGTGAAATTATCTCAAACAATCTTGATAATCTTCTCATTCTATTTCAAAAATCAAGATTTGTGTACTTAACAAAGGGGGAGAATGATATTAATCGAATACCTTTTTGATTAATGACAAAAAGGGGGAGAATGGTATTGATAATGAATGCATGGAAAAATGGCAGAATAAAAAATAAAAAACAATGGTTTTTAATGAAAACATGAGAAAATGAAAATGAATGAAAAACAATGGCTTCTAATGAAAAACATGAGGTATTAAAATTTTAAGAATATACAAAAAGGGGGAGAAAAATTGTTAAGACTGAATGGCTTGAATACATTTAGTTTAATTTACACTTATCTTAAAATATTCTCTCAAAAGTTACAAATTTGCTCTGTTTAGAACTTGCCATAAGCATATGTTGATATCTCAAGACTTGATACTTTTGCCAATTTGAAACTCTGATACATTTCAGGCAAAAATAGCTTTTGATAAGTATTTATTATGATGCATATTGGACTTATTTCAAAAGCTTTGATATATTGTCAATATGCCTTAATTCTTTCAAATACATTCATAGTATACAGCCCATACATATTAATATTTACTTCCAAATATATTTATACATACAATTGTAAATTTTTCCATGCCCGATGTTTTGTCATCATCAAAAAGGGGGAGATTGTTGACCCCTAGAGTGATTTTGATGATAACAAAATATTGGAGCATGCATTTGTCTTACTAATAACTTTTCAAGTACATTACAAGTTTTTGTAGGATGATTTTAATGCTCATTTGCAACTCCTACAATCCTATTATATGTCATGTGTAGTGTTGTAAAAGTTTCATGTAAAAAAGAACCCAAAGAAAAATTGATGTAATATTCATGAAAATGGGTTACTTTTATGTGTTTCTCAAGCTTAAAATTCTTTAGAGTTTGTTGTTAGTTAAGTTGGGAAGAGTCTTGAGTGATTAAAAGTCACTGGATGAATTTTGAAGTAGAGTTGAAGATTTTGTTGAAAATTCACTCGAGCTGACTCATGTAAAGAGAGCTGACTCTTATCCATGGCACGGTTGAAGAATTCTGGCATGCAAAGATTCGAGCAGACTCGAAGGAACCCAAGCCGACTCGTCCAGAGCTTCATTTATTGAATCAGACAGGCGAGCCAACCTGAAGGCAATCCAAGCCAACTCAACCATTCAGTCAAGTATCTATGTCGAACCTTCAGTAATCTGAGCCGACTCCTCCAGAGTCTAGAGAAATTAGTTCTACAAGAAAAGCCAGGAGAGTCAACTCTACTAAGGCGAGCCGACTCCTCCAGAGTACAACTTTGAAGACCTGAGAATACGAGCCAACTCGACTAAGGCGAGTCGACTTAACCGGAGTAAGGAATTATTGACACTGAGAATCCGAGCTGACTCGACTGTCGCGAGCCTACTCGACCAGAGTGAAGAGTCAACTCTTTGAGGATCTGAGCCAACTTGAAGCATTCGAGCTGACTTGAACGTCGATTCCAGGCAAGTAATGACTAGTTCCAAAACTTCATTTTTGAATTTAAAAAGTGCTCCAATAGTCAAATATTAAATTCCAATGGTCTACAATGATTATATCCACCCAAGAAGATACAAGACTCTATAAATGAGGGATTTGGACAACCTTTGAAGAAGTTAATGCATAATTGAACATTAAATGAGCTTGTGTGTAACAAATAAAACAAGATCATTCAAGTTAGCCTTCAAGTCTTCACCAACTCCAATCAGAAGCTTGAAGCACTTATTAAGGAAGAGGAAGAAGCCATTGAAGTGCATTAAAGTGTAATTAAGAAGGCTTCTATTAAGCTGCAGCTGCAACCATCAGACAACTTGGGTTTGTCATTAGTTGCTTACTTTTTCTTAACTCTTTTGTGATTTTGTAGGTTCTTGATGAGCCTGATTGAAAAACAAGTGTAGGTTGTTAGTGATCCTGTTTTAAAACTAACATTGTAAGGGTTTTTGGTAAGCCCGGTCAAAACCAAGATTAGGTTCTTGGTGATCCTGTTGAAAACCAAGAGTTCGGTTTTTGGTGAACCCGGTCAAAACCAAGGATTGGTTCTTGGTGATCATATTGAAAACCAAGAGTTGGGCTTTTGGTGAGCCCGATTGAAAAATTAAGTTGGGTTTTGGATTGTGAGCCCAGTAAAACAATCCGATTATATTCCGGTGGTGAATATAATGGAAATCCCAAATGGTATCTTGGATAGTAGACATAGGAGCGAGGTTGCTCTGAATCACTATAAAATTGCTATGTTTATGATTGTGCTTTTTCTTCTTTACTTGATTTTGCTTTAAATATTTGAATCACAGCACCTACCACACAAGAAGATTTAAAAGAGCACATATCTGTTTAAATTTTTTATATTTCCAATTCACCGCCCTCTTTGGAAAGCCACCCGAGCAACACTTATCCTATGAGCAGAGACTTTTAGATCAATGACAAAAATTAAGCCAAGGTAAAAGAACCGTATCCGAGTACATTGCTAAGTTCGATGAATTTGTCATGAGATGTGGCATGGTTGAGTCAGAGGCCATCACCCTATCTAGGTTTCGAGCAGTCCTTCATGAGGAAATTCGAAGGAAATTATTCCTGAGAGAAGTCCACGACCTAGAACAAGCTTATCAAGTCACTAGGGACTGTGAAAGATTTTAGAGGGGACCTATGAACCATCGATTTGAACCTAGTAAGACTAGTACCCCTAGAAATAGGCCAAGTTCTGGTCAAGTTTCCTCTAACCGACCCAATCCTACTCCACTAGCTTGCAAGGATGATAGTTGTAAGGCCCTTAAAGTTTAAAAGGATAATCACCAAAATATGCATTGCTTTAGTTTTCATAAAGTCAGCCACTATGCTAGTCAATGCCCTACCCGAGCCTTACACAAGAGAGTTAGAGGAAGAACCTCCAGGAATCTTTGAAGAATTTGAGGAAGAAGTGTATGAAGTTGGATCAAATCTAGTGAATGAATATGAGGGAGATGAAGAAGATATTTATCCAACTAAAATATTAGGAGTTGTTAGATGTATCCTAGGCCAAACAAAAGAACATGAAAATTGGCGAAGGACCAACATCCTACAAGCTTTTATCAAATTAGGGAAGAAGGTTTGCAAAATTTTCATAGATAATGGGAGCTGTGTAAATACCATTTCCACGAATGCCGTCAAAAATTTAGGTTTACCTACTGTTTCTCATTCCAACCCCTATAAGGTATCCTAGATTGATTCAACCTCCATTTCTATTAAGTTAAGATGCCAAGTTACAATTCAAGTCCAATCTTATCAAGAGAAAGTTTGGTATGACGTACTTCCTATGGGGGTTAGCAGTATTATTCTAGGCTAACCTTGGTTACATGATCATGATGCTATCCTGTACGGTCGTTCCAACTCCTGTTCCTTTAACTACCTTGGAAAAAAAATTATCATAAACTCGACCCCACCTAAGGACAACATCAAAAGAGGGTCTAGTAATCTGAAGGAGAAGAAACAAAGATTAAATCTAATCTGTGCTAAGGATTTAGAATGAAAGATTAATGAGGGTTCACTAGTTTGGATATTATCCACCAAGGAAGTCCAAGATCAATCCCAAAATTAGCAACCCCAGGAAATAGTAGAGTTTTTGAAGGATTTTCAAGATGTGTTCCGGAAAATCTTCCTAATCACCTCCTATCGTTAAGGGACATTCAACATGTCATAGACTTAGTCCCAGGAGCCACCTTACCAAGCCTTTCATGTTATAAGATGAATCCCACTAAACATTCAGAGCTACAAAAGCAAGTTGAAGATCTTCTCCAAAAGGGATTCATTAGGGAAAGCTCGAGCCCTTGTGCGGTACCTGCCCTTTTGACCTCCAACAAGGATGGTACTTTGAGAATGTGTGTAAATAGTCGTGCCATCTATAAGATAATGGTCAAGTATCATTTCTCCATTCCCCGTCTTGATGATATGTTAGACATGATGGCTGGAGCCACTATTTTCTCTAAGATTGAACTTAAGAGTGGCTATCACCAAGTTAGGATTAGACCTGGGGATGAGTGGAAGATAGCTTTTAAGACTAAGGATGGCTTTTATGAATGGTTAGTGATGCCTTTTGGCTTTTCAAATACCCCTAGTACATTTATGAGGATCATGACTCAAGTCCCAAGACCATTCATTGAAAAATTGGTTGTAGTCTATTTCAATGACATCCTCATATACAACAGGACTAAGGAAAATCACTTGGACCATCTCCAACAAGTATGCAAAGCCCTCAAAAGTGGCAGCCTCTATGCCAATCTTAAGAAATGCAGCTTCTTGACCCCTAAAGTCATTTTTCTAGGTTTTGTTGTTACCCCCGAAGGAGTATCTACCGATCCAAAAAAGATTAAGTACATAGTTGAGTGGCCTATACCCAAAAGCATACATGATGTGTGTAGCTTCCATGGCCTTGCTACCTTCTATAGGTGATTTATTCGGGTATTCAGTTCGATTATCACACCCATTATTGACTGCATTAGGAAGGGGACCTTTGAATGGACTAAGACTACCGATAGAGCCTTCCTTGACATCAAAGAAAAAATGATCCAAGCACCCATTTTAAAATTACCTGATGTTTCAAAGGTCTTTGAGGTTGCTTGTGATGCCTCTAGAATTGGAATTGGAGGAGTTTTAAGTCAGAAGAATCACCTTGTTGCCTTTTTTAGTGAAAAACTGAATAAAGCAAATTTAAAATATTTAACTTACGATAAGGAGTTATACGCGGTAGTCCAAGCCCTAAGATATTAGAGACACTATCTACTACCGTAGGAGTTCATTCTTTATTCGGACCATGAAACACTTCGATTCCTTAATTCTCAGAAAAAGTTGAATCCTAGGCATAAAAAGTTGGTAGAGTATATCCAGGATTATACCTTTGTTTTGAAACACCGAGCTGGCACTGAAAATCGAGTTGTCAATGTTCTTAGTCACCGTTCCATGCTCTTGACCTCTGTGAGTATTGAAGTCATAGGATTTAATAGATTGAAAGAAGAATATAAAAATTATCCTGACTTTAGTAAGATTTTTCAATCTGTTTGCCAAGGACCATCTAATTTATATAGTGACTATACCCTTCATGATGAAGTTCTTTTCAAAGAAAATAGGTTTGCATCCCTCGAACCTCTAATAGATTGAAAGAAGAATATAAAAACTATCCTGACTTTTGTAAGATTTTTCAATCTGTTTGCCAAGGACCATCTAGTTCATATAGTGACTATACCCTTCATGATGGATTTCTTTTCAAAGGAAATAGGTTTGCATCCCTCGAACCTCCATTCGAGAATTCCTAATTTGGGAAATTCATGCAGGGGGTTTAGCTAGCCATTTTGGTAGAAGCGAAACAATTCTAGTAGTTCAAGACTATTTTTTTTGGCCCAGCCTCAAAAGACATGTGGCCCAAGTAATGGCCCATTGTCGAACCTGTGCTGTTGCCAAATAGTTGAAATAAAACACCAGCCTGTATACCCCTTTGCCAGTATTTGATTATCCAAGTTAAGATCTTAGTCTGGATTTTGTGTTAGGGTTACCAAAGACCATGCAGAAACATGATTAATTCTCAGAAATGGAGCCCAAGAGGGGGGTGAATTGGATCTTTTAAAAATTTAAAACAAATATGTGCTGGTCTTGAAGTGTTTGTGAAACAAAGTGATTTAGCTCTAAGAGATATGCAACAGATAATAGCAAATTTAAATGCAAGTATGGAAGAGTAAGTAATAAAGAAAGCAATCACACATAAACACAAGGATTTATAGTGGTTTGGTGCACTGCAAGCACCTACATCCACTTCCCAAGCTTTTCCTTGGGAATTTTACTATAATCTCTTCAAGATTACAGTCGACTTGTTTTCTAAGGCTCACAAGTCAAAACCTAAGTTGGTTTTATCACCTAGGCTCACCAACAACCTTTACAACTTGTTTTGTCTTCGGGCTTATAAGTCAAACCCTAGTTGGCTTTATCCCTTTGGCTCACCAACAACCTTTACAACCTAGCTTCAAAAACCTTTGAAAACTAGGTCAACAAACTAAGAACAAAAATGTAATAAAAGAATACAATAAAAGCTCCTAGAATGAGCTGAAATGAAGATCGTTGAAGCTCTCTTGATTGCTTGAGTTGACTTCTCTTGGAATCTCTTGAATGCATAATTATGGCCAAGCACTTGAAACCTTAAAAACTCAAAAATGGGAGGCTTTTTGCAAGGGAATCTCTTTAAACACACTCTTCTTATTTTTTCAAATGATTGGAGTTTGTCTCATATGAATTCACTCTTCCTTGTTGACTTTATGGGATTTGGTGAGTGTTAAATACCTAAAATCTACTAAAAAGATCATTGAAGACCGTTAGAATTCAAAAAGTAGCCATTTCGAATCATTTGGATGTAATTCTAAAATTTTGAAAAACTAGCCATTAGACCTTGAGTCGACCTCATGAGTCGACACTTGATGCATGAGTCGACCTCATGAGTCGACACACTTGATGTAGAATCCAGAAAACATGAAGTTCTGTCCTAGAATTTTTCTCAAGCGATGAGTCGACCTCATGAGTCGACACATGAAGTGTGAGTCGACCTCATGAGTCGACACTTGCTGCGTGTCACTGAAACTTTGTTTGCCTATCTTCTGAAACTTCTAAATTTTTTTCATGAGTCGACCTTGTTAGTTAAAACTTGGCTTGTGAGATGACCTCTTGAGTCGACACTTGATCCTGTGCCATCCAAAAAAGCATGCCAAACTTGAATTCCTTAATAATTTGTCCATTAATTTATTTGATAGTTCTTCATGAAGGCCAAAGAAGCTGTTTTGACAAAGTTCCAAGGTGAAAAGCTCAATCAAACATGAGAAACTTCTTGCTCTCAATTTAATAAACTTGATACCTTATTGTTGAAGAAATTGATGTACCTGAGGCCTAAAATTTATACTCTAATTGAAACGTTAGTCCAAATATATACTCAATATTTTGTTATTCATCAAAATTAAGAAGCCAAAGCCAACAATCTCCACCTTTTCGATGATGGCAAAACCTTGAGTATATAAGCAAATAGATTTCAAAAATTAACTAGTATGGTATCAAGAGTTATGAAAAAGTATGAACTTATCAAAGTATCATCATATTTGACAACAAACAAGATTCATATACTTATTTTAGTGAAAATAAAATAGATTTTCAGTTCATAGATTTTCAGTTCATAGAGCAATGTTTCAAAGAGTATCAAGGTAAGAAAATTCAAGATCTCCCCGTATCTTAAGTAATCTGTGAGAATACGATGTTTCTTATATTATCTTTCTTACTCTCCCTTTTTGTCATCATTAAGTAATAAAAGTGATTTCTCCCCCTGAATCAATGCACACCGAAAGAAACAAAGAAAGGAGTGAGCAAAAAAATAATGGGAGCTTTCATATGTCAAACTGAACGTTCATAAATCAATGCTTTCAGTACAACATGAGCTGAAACATACATAAACTAAAAAGATACATAAGCTAAATCATGCATAATCTAAAACATACATGGATATATTCTGAAACATAATCAAAGTAAAAGAAAAGTACTTGTAAACTAAGAGTCTGTGAAGCTACTCTCCATCAGACGGAAGCTCAAAAATGATTGGTCCCCTGATCCTAGTAGTAAAGGATCTAGGAGTCTTATGGGTAAGGCTTCTAGTCCTAAGAGAGGGTCCTGATCTAGGTATGACCCTAGTAGTCCAAGATCTGGCATGAGTGAAAGTCTCGGAAGGAGTCTAATAGGCTGAAGATGCATCTGGCTGAACCTCAGTGGGGATATCTGAACTGTGATCATGTATAGCAAGAGTCTAAGCCAGGAAATCTCTATCATCACCACCACTGTCAGACTCAGCAACTATATCACCAATAGTCCCATCATGTAAATCAGTATGCTTAACATCATCTACTGCTGAAGGAGGATCTACAAAAGTATCAACTGTGGGAGCAGAAGTAGGATCAACTAGAACTACATTGCCATCACCAGACTGATCACCATCATCATTATCTCCATCACTGCCACTATCACTATAACCATCAGACTCACCAGAATCATCATCAATAGGGAAAGTTGGAGGTGCAGATCTAATAGTAGTGCCAAAAGGCATCAAGGATCTCAACAAACTTTGTATCTGCACAAATGCAACCTCAGTCATAGCACGAAGAGAGCTGATCTATAAGTCAGTGTGTGCACGCTGATGTAGGACGAAAGCTCTGATACCAAAAATGATGTAGAACAAAGAACAAAGAAGCGTATACGGAAGTAAATTTAGGATTAATTTCTTTTTTTTTTTTATATATTTCAGAAATTGGCTTTGACTCAAAGTAAAGCTAAACTAAGTTGAAAGAAACTAGGTAAGGATTGAAAGCACAATTTAGAAGAAACTAAATTATCAGAGTAGTTCAGAAGTAAAGGATCGCTGGGGGTTGAGAAACTCCCAGACCTAGGGTTTCGCTCTAAACTTTCAACAGAACAGAAATAGAGAGGAGAGATGGTTTACCAACCAGACAGTGATCTTCTCAGAATTTGGGTAGAAGAACTCTTTCGAGCAGATTGTTGGATGCTCGGATTCAGCTATCTTCACAATGGATCCTCCAATACTGGTCTTATGGTTTGGTCAGCTTCTCTTGGACTCAAGGTCTGGGAAGAAGAAAACAAGTGAGGGATTCAGAGACTCAAGGAAGGATTTACCAGTTCGAAGAACTTGAAGGCTGATGTCGCTGAGATCCGGATCCTCTTGAAGGCTGATTCGACTTCTACTGGAAAGAGCTTTGGATCTGAAGTATCCAGACTGGAACTGGATGTTGATGGTCGGCCTGGACTTGGAGAGAGAGGCCGTGGGAGGTGGAATATGCTAGGGCTTAGTGGAAAGAGAAGGGTGATGGGCGGCTAGGGTTTGGGAGTGGAGTGGCTAACCTAGGGTTTAGGTTTTGGAGATCTCACACCTCCTCAAGGTTCCTGGGGAACCCGGATTTACTCCCTCATGGAGCTCAACACCTGGATGCAAGTGCGGAAGAGAGAAAACACAAAGTTTGCTCACAAAAGAATTTGGTTTCATTCATCTGATTCCTTTAAACTTACAAGAGGGGTTTAATTTATAAGGCTTTACAAGGGAGTAGGGTTTTACATCTTCCCATGTGGGACTAAAGGAGGGGATCTACAAATCAGGATAATCCATACACATATGGTCGGCCAAGGTACCAAAAAAATTTGATTAGGGTTATAAAAGGCAGGTAGATGGCGCCTCCTTGCTTGGGTCTTCAAGAGAATTTCTTTCCTTCCATGGATCAACTCTTTTGGACTCCTCCTTTTCTTCCTCCCTAAGTCAAGGCCCTTCCCATCTTTGTTTTGGATATTTTTGGTAGGTAGTGGGCACCTCCTTGAAGTTCTCTCCAAGAGAATTTCTTCCCTTTCTTAGTTTGGTTCTTTTGGGAAAGACTTGGGCCACCCCCTTGATTTGTGGACTCCTGGTGAATTTCTCCTCAACTGGCGCATGAGAGAAGGAAGCTACTATCTGTGGCATGGGGACCAAAGGCTGCTGGATGTAGATATGGCGCCCCCTGGACTCAGGCGTATGGCTGGGAGTGTGGCTGGGAGTGTGGCGCCCACTTGCTAGGCCTTGGGAGAAAATGTAACACCCCAGGTTGAAGCCCTAGTCCACTACTGAGTCAACATGACTCAACAAAATAAAATGTAGGTAATGTAGACTCAAGCTAAATTGAGTTGATCTAGTCAACTCTTATTACAAACCAAAAACCCTAATTCTTCGAGCAAGGTTAATCAGAGATCCAGATGGAGCTCTGAAGTCTTCTTCTGAGTCTGGTGCCCGCACCAATTCTCCCAAGGTGGGAGGAACTCGACCCTGTCGAGTATGGATCAAGTTGGCTCTGGTATCTCTCCAAGAGGTCTGGGTCCAGCTCTTGTAATTCTTCTCGGGAGATCCAAGATTCATCAGAATCTGGCCTTCCTAGCCAGCGGACCAGGTATCTTTGGTATCCTCGATTACGAGTAGAGATAACCTGATCATCCAGGATCTTTTCAATCTGCTCTTTCCTCATAGGCCAATTTGTTGGTGGACACACAGGGTCAGGTTCACTCTCAAGAGCAGGATTAGGTTCAAAAGCCTCACTGGGAATCACAGCTGGCTCCCTATACTCTACTAGGTCTGTAATGTTGAAAGTGGAGCTAATGCCTAGTTCTGGAGGTAACTCGAGCACATAGGCATTGGATCCTACTCTCTTTACCACTCTAAATGGTCCAGCTCCCCTAGCATGTAACTTTCTAACGGTTCCAGGAGGAAACCGTTCAAGCCTTAACCTAATCATTATATAGTCTCCTTCGTCAAAAGTTTTGACTCGCCTTTGAGAATCAGCCAATTTCTTATAAGTTTCATTACTTAAATTTATTTTGGCTTGAATTTCTTTATGCAAGTCTTTTATATGCTGTGCAAAAACTTCGGTAGACTCGGAGACCCGTGTGTGGACTGGTAAAGGAGCTAGGTCAAGAGGTGTGTGGGGTTTGTAACGATGCACAATTTCAAATGGACTCTTACCCGTAGACCTATTGACCGAGTCATTATATGCAAATTCAGCTCTAGGTAAGTACAAATCCCAGTTCCTAATGTTTTCACCAACAAGACACCTTAGCAGATTGCCTAAACTACGGTTCACTACTTCGGTTTGGCCGTCAATCTGGGGATGATAGGCAGTTGAAAACTTAAGTTTCGTCCCTAACTTATGCCAAAGGGTTTTCCAGAAATAGCTGGTGAACCGAACATCCCTATCTGAAACAATGGTCTTGGGTAGGCCATGGAGTCGAACTATCTCATTAAAGAACAGGGTGGCTACCTTAGACGCATCAAATGTTTGGGAACAAGGCAAGAAATGGGCCATCTTGGAAAATCGGTCTACTACAACACAGATAGAGTCATGCCTCCTCTGGGTCTTAGGCAAACCTAACACAAAGTCCATGCTCACATCTTGCCAAGGACGATCTGGGACAGGGAGTGGGGTATAAAGGCCGGTGTTCTGTTTTCACTGTTTGGCAACAGCGCAGGTCCGACACCTAGCCACAATGTGTGCTACATCTCTTTTTAAGCTAGGCCAGAAAAAATGGTCTTCAATAGCCAGGGTGGTCTTATCTTTTCCGAAATGGCCAGCTAAACCTCTAGCATGAATTTCCCAAATCAAGAATTCCCTAAGAGAGGTTCTAGGGATGCAAAGCCTATTCTTAAAGAACAGAAAGCCATCTAAAAGGGAATAATCCTTATGTTCACTAGATGGTCCTTGAGTTAGATCCTGGTATACAGTCTTGAAATCCGGACACGACTCATATTCTTCTTTGATTTGCTCAAACCCTATGACTTCAGCCCTAACAGAATTCAACAACAAAGATCGACGACTAAGGGCATCAGCTACCTTATTTTCAGACCTAGCCTTATGCTTCAAAACAAAAGTATAGGACTGGATATACTCTACCCACTTAGCATGCCTAGGATTAAGCTTCTTCTGAGAATTCAAGAATCTAAGAGCCTCATGGTCCGAAAACAGCACAAATTCTTGCGGTAGCAAATAATGTCTCCAGTAACGCAAAGCTTGCACTACCGCATAAAATTCCTTATCATAGGTAGAATACCTAAGCTTAGCATCATTAAGTTTTTCACTAAAGAATGCTACGGGATGGTTCTCTTGGCTTAGGACTCCACCTATACCTACTCCTAAAGCATCACAGACAACCTCAAATACCTTTGAAAAGTCCGGTAGTCTTAAAATGGGTGCTTGGGTCATCCTATCCTTAAGATCTAGGAAGGCTTTATGGGCTGCTTTGGTCCACAGAAATTCTCCCTTCCTAATGCAGTCTGTGATAGGAGCAACTATGGCACTAAACCCCTTGATGAATCGCCTATAGAAGGTAGCCAAGCCATGGAAACTTCTGACTTCATGCACACTGGTCGGCTCTGGCCATTCTACTATGGAGCTAATCTTTTGAGGATCGGCAGCCACGCCGTCAGGGGTTACGACAAATCCAAGGAAGATAATTCTACTGGTCATAAATTCACACTTTTTGAGATTACCGTAGAGACTATCATTCCTCAAAACTTGACAGACTTGTCTAAGGTGGCCTAGGTGATCTGCAGGGGTCTTACTATAGATCAGGATGTCATCAAAATAGACCACTACAAACTTCCCTATGAAAGCTCTAAGTACCTGGGTCATAATCCTCAAGAAAGTACTAGGGGCATTGGACAACCCAAAAGGCATAACAACCCATTCAAAGAGACCATCCTTAGTTTTGAAGGCTGTTTTCCACTCATCCCCTGGTCTAATCCTAACCTGATGATAGCCGCTCTTGAGATCAATTTTAGAAAAAACCATGGCACCGGCCATCATATCAAGCATGTCATCTAGTCTAGGGATGGGGAACCTATACTTGATTATGATTTTATTGATGGCACGACTGTCAACACACATCCTCCACGTGCCATCCTTCTTCGGGGTTAGAAGTGCAGGGACTGCACAAGGGCTAAGACTCTCTCTAATGAACCCCTTCCTCAACAATTCGCCAACCTGCTTTTGCAGTTCTTTATGCTCAGATGGTTCATCCTATAATGGGGCAAGTTGGGTAAGGTAGCTCCTGGGACTAAATCTATAGAATGCTGAATATCCCTAAGAGGTGGAAGGTGGTCTGGCAGATCCTCGGGAAAAACATCCTCAAATTCTTCTAATAAAGGTTTAACTTCCTGAGGAGGCTCTGAGGGTGTAGGAGTCCTAAGTTCCTTAGTAGTCAACATCCAAATGGATGAACGACTATGAATTTCTTGTTCTAGATCCTTGGCACTAATTAGGTTCACTCCGGTCTTCATTTCTCTGACCTTACTGGTTCCTTTAGCTACCTTGTCCTTAGGTGGGACTGAATGGATTGTGATTTTCTTTTCATTGAAACTAAAGACACAGGTGTTGGATTTTCCTAAGAGGGTGGCATCATGATCATACAACCAAGGTCTTCCAAGAATTATACTGCTCACCCCCATGGGCAAGACATCACACCAAATCTTCTCTTGATAGGATTGCATTTAGATTTGGACCTGACATCTAGACTGGATGGGTATAGAGGTAGAGTCTACCTAAGAAACCTTATAGGGGTTGGGGTGGGGGACTGGGGTTAAGCCTAACATTTTGACAGTGCTAGTAGAAATGGCATTCACACAGCTCCCACTATCTATGATGATTTTACAAACCTTATCCCCTAGTTTAAGGAAAGTCTGTAGGATGTTAGTCCTACGCCAATCTTCCTGAACTTTAGTCTGGGACAGGATGCATCTCACAACCCCTAAGTGGTCAGACTCAGTGGATTCTTCCTCTCCTTCATACTCATCAACCAAATTTATTCCGGCCTCATAAACTTCTTCTTCAAACTCCTCATTAGGCTCGGAATTCTCTTCTCCTCCCTCTTCTATATATAGGGATCTATGAGGGCACTGGCTAGAAACATGACCTACCTTATGACACTTAAAACAAGCTATGGCTGTGCACTGATTGGAGATATGACTGGGCTTCTGACACTTAAAACAGATGATACTAAGGGTTCTCTGGGTGTCAGGTGCCTAACCTTTGTCCATGGGCCTAGGGGTGGGGATACCCTGATTAGGCTTGCTAGGGGTAACCTGGCTAGGTCCATTTCTTGGGATTGGGGCACTAACCCTAGATGGCATGGGTCCTCTCTGAAACTTCTCAGTGTTCAGTGCAATCTGATAGGCTTGGTCTAGGTCAGTAACTTCTCTCAGAAACAACTCTCTCTTAATATCTTCCCTAAGCCCAGCCCTAAATCTAGACAAAGTGACCTCATGGGCTTCACTCACATCACATCTCATTAGGTATTCATCAAAGGTGGTTATGTAGTCTGAAACAGATCGATTCCCTTGTTTCAAAGTCTGCCATTGGTCTAACAGATTTTGCTGGTATGAAATGGGTAGGTACTTGTCTCTAAGCTTTTCTTTCATACCCTGCCAAGTGGTTATGGGCTCTACATTTTGTCTTCTAGTGGTCAGCTCAATGTTCCCCCAGTATAACCTAGCTTGATGTATTAATTTCATCTTGGCAAACTTGAATTTTCTCTCCTCAGACATAGCATACCACTCAAAGTACTGGTCCATCTCACCCTCCCAATCAGAATACACCTTAGGATTTAAACTACCATCAAAAGTGGGTGCATCTAACTTGATGTTCCGAATGAACCTATCATCTCTATCCTCAGGTTCTGGGTCAGGCCTCCTATGATTAGGTTCAGGATCTCGGTATAAAGGTCTTCTAGGCTCTTGGTGTGGGTGAGGTTGAGGCACATTAAAATCTGGGTCAAGAGTCCAATTCCGATGCCTAGGTTCCTCAAGTACTTGGACTCGATCCCTAAGCTGGGCAAAATTCTCATTCATATCCTGACTTAATTTGTTCATGCTCTCAGTAAGAGCTCTAACCATGGCCTCTAAATCAGGTTGGGTTTGACCAGGTTGGTAGGGTACTCCATTCCGGGTAGACATGATGCAATCAAGCACACAAAATGAGACTCAACTGAACGACTACGTGCTAACTAGACCTAGAGCCCAAACTAGGTGCCCAATCAGAGTGGCAAGCTAGCCTGTAGTAACTCAGGACTCAGCCAGGCAGGTGTAAGGGGAGTGTTAGGTCCCTGAATGCCAATCCTAGACACCAATCAGAGATTGGCCAGGTAGGCGGACCAGCACACAAGCCCTTCGGGATGGAATCCCTGAACCACCGTTCTAGACACTGAGTACAAAGCACACACAGAGTAACCAGACAAACTGACTCAACACTAGCCTTGACCCGACTTGTTGATGTCCCTAGCCCACTAGGGCAAATTAGGTCTAATCAATTTTTAGATTAAAGGCTTAGGTTCGAATGAAGGGGTGGTGGTTTTGGGCTAAGGAGAGGTTATCAACTCCTCCCCTTATCTTAGATGCTCAAATGCCCTTAAGATGAATTAAGAGATGAACACTCAAAAATAAATGGATTGCAGAATACAAAAATAGAGTTGCAGTAATTTAATTCTCAGAAATCGCACGGAAACCAATAAATTATGGGAAAATTATGAAAATTAGTTTCAATTATACTGGTTTCAGAAAAATAAAAATCACCAAATTTAGAGTTACCTGTAGTGAGAAATAATTCCTGTAACAGAGCAATTATGGGCTGAAAATAGAGCACTTCCCCGTTTACAATTCCTACTATGAAGTTATAACCCAACGGATCCCCTACATGCCCTAGGAACATCCCGTGGAATGGGAAGAGAAGGTTTGCACCTCACTTCATTCCTAGGACCGGACGTCCTGGGGAGTCTACTTCGAGCAGACAAAGTAAAAAGAGAGAGACTCAAACAAGCAATCGAAACAGAAACCCTAGACAGGGCTCTGATACCAAAAATGATGTAAGGACGAAAGCTCTGATACCAAAAATGATGCAGAACAAAGAACAAAGAAGCATATGCGGAAGTAAATTTAGGATTAATTTCTTTTTTTTTTTTTATATATTTCAGAAATTGGCTTTGACTCAAAGTAAAGCTAAACTAAGTTGAAAGAAACTAGGTAAGGATTTAAAGCACAATTTAGAAGAAACTAAATTATCAGAGTAGTTCAGAAGTAACGGATCGCTGGGGGTTGAGAAACTCCCAGACCTAGGGTTTCGCTCTGAACTTTCAACAGAACAGAAATAGAGAGGAGAGATGGTTTACCAACCAGACAGTGATCTTCTCAGAATTTGGGTGGAATAACTCTCTCGAGCAGATTGTTGGATCCTCGGATTCGGCTATCTTCGTAATGGATCCTCCAATACTGGTCTTATGGTTTGGTCAGCTTCTCCTGGACTCAAGGTCTGGGAAGAAGAAAAACAAGTGAGGGATTCAGAGACTCAGGGAAGGATTTACCAGTTCGAAGAACTTGAAGGCTGATGTCGCTGAGATCCGGATCCTCTTGAAGGCTGATTCGACTTCTACTGGAAAGAGCTTTGGATCTGAAGTATCCAGACTGGAACTGGATGTTGATGGTCGGCCTGGACTTGGAGAGAGAGGCCGTGGGAGGTGGAATATGCTAGGGCTTAGTGGAAAGAGAAGGGTGATGGGCGGCTAGGGTTTGGGAGTGGAGTGGCTAACCTAGGGTTTGGGTTTTGGAGATCTCACACCTCCTCAAGGTTCCTGGGGAACCCGGATTTACTCCCTCACGGAGCTCAACACCTGGATGCAAGTGCGGAAGAGAGAAAACACAAAGTTTGCTCACAAAAAAATTTGGTTTCATTCATCTGATTCCTTTAAACTTACAAGAGGGGTTTAATTTATAAGGCTTTACAAGGGAGTAGGGTTTTATATCTTCCCATGTGGGACTAAAGGAGGGGATCTACAAATCAAGATAATCCATATACATATAGTCGGCCAAGGTACCAAAAAAATTTGATTAGGGTTATAAAAGGCAGGTAGATGGCGCCTCCTTGCTTGGGTCTTCAAGAGAATTTCTTTCCTTCCATGGATCAACTCTTTTGGACTCCTCCTTTTCTTCCTCCCTAAGTCAAGGCCCTTCCCATCTTTGTTTTGGATATTTTTGGCAGGTAGTGGGCGCCTCCTTGAAGTTCTCTCCAAGAGAATTTCTTCCCTTTCTTAGTTTGGTTCTTTTGGGAAAGACTTGGGCCGCCCCCTTGATTTGTGGACTCCTGTTGGATTTCTCCTCAACTGGCGCATGAGAGAAGGAAGCTACTATCTGTGGCGTGGGGACCAAAGGCTGCTGGATGTAGATATGGCGCCCCCTGGACTCAGGCGTATGGCTGGGAGTGTGGCTGGGAGTGTGGCGCCCACTTGCTAGGCCTTGGGAGAAAATGTAACACCCCAGGTTAAAGCCCTAGTCCACTACTGAGTCAACATGACTCAACAAAATAAAATGCAGGTAATGTAGACTCAAGCTAAATTGAGTTGATCTAGTCAACTCTTATTACAAACCAAAAATCCTAATTCTTCGGGCAAGGTTAATCAGAGATCCAGATAGAGCTCTGAAGTCTTCTTCTGAGTCTGGTGCCCGCACCACACGCTGACCCTGTTGCTCAGTCCATACCTATGATATCTCCCTACAAATGTTTGAGATCTGATCTGAAATCCTCTTCTCAAAGCCTGGGTCAGTCCTGATAGAGGGCTATGGTGAAGAAGCAAGAACAGGTGCAACTGGTGGAGTGACTGGCTCATGCTGCTCAGGCTGGACTGGTGCAGGCCTAAGAGGTGTAATCTGCTCAGCAGGTCTAGAAGGTCATGCCTCAGCTACTCTAATCTCATCCTCCTCATCTGGCTCCTAGCCAGACTCTCTGTGCACCCATCGTTCACTGATCTATCAGAATCCCATCCTGTGAAGAGATCTATCTACATATGTGCTCATATGGTGGATCTGTTTGGAGGGCTCCCCCTCCAATGGAACACCGAAATCTCTGAAAAGCTGGGTCAGCACCATGCCATAAGGTAAACATAATATGCGCTGGGTGGCTACCTCACCCATCTGGTGGATCATAATCATAGGTAAGTTGATGGGGGACTGCTTTCTCAGAGACATAATCAGAACCAACTTCCTCTCAATAATAAAATCAAATCGCCTGGTCTTCGAAATCAGAATCCAAGCAATGATGTGATGAAGAACTCACATCTCGATCGAGGATTTTGGCCAAAAACATAGCAATGATGCAAGGTTCAGACCAAATACAAAAAGAAAATGAAAGGAAAATCAAGGAGATAGGTCTGACTGAAAAATCCACCAAAAAGAGAGGAGAAAACCCTAAAATCCAAAGGCTAGAAGGGGCAATCCATTGTTCTTGGAGATTTGGATGTCTTTTGGGGACCACACGGCTCGGAAGGAGAAGAATTAGGTTAAAAGGGTTTATGGAAGGCCCTAAAAATCTCAGTCCCGACATCATGAGTCGACACTTTGAAACTGCTCAAGTGTCAACACTTCAGGTGAGTCGACACTTCGTAATTTTTCAAGTGTCGACACTTGACCTCGGGCAAGCAAAATAAATTTCAATAAAAAACCAGAAAAATCTAGGAAAAATCTATTAGATATCCTAAGAGATATTTGAAGGATTTTGAGAGATTTTTGGAGGATTTCAACAAGAATTTGAAGGGTTTAGACAAAAGGATCAATGACACTAAGTTCTCTTCTGATCATGCAAAAACTATCTTCACTTAAAGGTTTTGTAAAAATATCTGCTAATTGATTATCAATATACATGAAATCAAGCATTACATTATCATTTTGCACATGATCTCTTATAAAATGATATCTTATTTCAATATATTTGCTTCTTGAGTGTTGAATAGGATTTTTAGTCAAATTAATTGCATTAGTATTATCATAATATCTTATTGGTGTCTTAGTTAGTTTGATGCCAAAATCTTCGAGTTGTTATTTGATCCATAAGATTTGAGCACAACAGCTTCTGGCTACTATATATTCATCTTCTACCATAGATAGAGTAACTGAATTCTGTTCTTGCTAAACCATGAAATCAAAATAACTCCTAGATATTGACAAGTTCCACTATTACTTTATCTATCAAGTTTATAACCAACAAAATTAGTATCAGAATATGCAATCAGTTCATTAGATGAATCTCTAGAGTACCAAAGTCCAATATCAATAGAGCCAGATAGATATCTAAGTATGCATTTAATAGCCAATAAATGAGAAACTTTAGAAGCAGACTGATATCTTGCACACATACATATGTTGAACATTATATCTGGCCTACTAGTAGTCAAATAAAGCAGTGAACCAATGATATCTCTATATAACTTTTGATCTACATTTTTATCAGATTCATCTTTATCTAATTTACAAGAAGGGCTCATAAGAGTACCTAATGATTTGGTGCTCTCCATCCCAAACTTCTTTAATATTTCATTTGTATATTTGGTTTCTTCCATCATGCTTATCTTGAACTCACCCTACATAAGCTTGGCAAACTCTTGACACAAAATTTCATAAATAGCACCAAAAAAAATATCATCGACATACACTTGTACTACTAAGAGATCATCATTCTTCCTTTTCAAAAACAAAGTAGTGTCTACATTTTCTCTAGAAAAATCATTTTCAAGCAAAAATCTACTTAATCTATCATACTAAGCTCTTGGAGCTTGTTTTAAATCATATAAAGCTTTATAAAGTCTAAAAACATGATTGAAAAATTAATGATTTTCAAAACCGGGAGGTTGTTCAACATAAACTTCTTCAATAAAATCATTCAAAAAGGCACTTTTGACATCCATTTGAAATAGTTTGAAATTCATGAAACATGCAAATACTAATAATAGTCTAATTACTTCAAGTCTAGTAACGGGAGCAAAGGTTTCATCAAAATATATCCCTTCCTCCTGATTGTAGCCTTTGGCAACTAGCCTAGCTTTATTTCTAGCAACCAAACCATTTTCATTGAGTTTATTTCTGAAAATCCATTT
Organism: Areca catechu; assembly: GCA_021397845.1. NCBI lineage: Eukaryota > Viridiplantae > Streptophyta > Magnoliopsida > Arecales > Arecaceae > Areca > Areca catechu. The sequence goes on from CM038040.1 coordinate 105,036,743, forward strand.
TGTTCCTATTATAGAAATATTTGAAGGTCTTTCAACTAAAGTCCAAACTTTATTTCTTTTAAATTAGTTTAGTTCATCTTGCATAGCATTTATCCAATTGCAATCATTTTCAGCTTCTTCAAATGATTTTGGTTTTATTTGAGAAACAAAAGCTAAGTAATCACAAACATTTCTCGAAGATGAACGAGTACTTACCCCTTTTGATGGATCACCAATTATAAGTTCTTTGGGATGTCCATGAGCATACCTCCATTCTTTGGTAGTGGATTTGGTGAACATAAAGCTCCTACTTGTTCTCCTTCATTATCCTGATCATCATCTTGCTCGTTGGAAGTTTCTTCATTAATTATCATTCTTTTAAATTTTTGAGTACCTATAACATCATGAACAGTATCTTCTTTTATAGAAGATTTATCATTAGTCTCATCAAACACTATATGTATGGATTCTTCAACTAGAAGAGTTCTTCTGTTGAAGACCATGTATACCTTGCTAGAAGTATAGTATCCTAAAAAGATACCTTTATCTGACTTGGCATCAAATTTGCTAAGGTTATCTTTACCATTGTTTAGAATGAAATAATGGCATCTAAAAATATGAAAATATTTAATAGTGAGTTTTCTATTTTTTCAAAGTTCATATGATATTTTCTTTAAAATAGGTCGAATTAAAACATGATTTAAAACATAACATGCAGTATTTATGGCTTCTAACCAAAAATATTTAGGTAAATCATTTTCACAAAGCATTGTGCGTGCCATTTCTTCAAGAGTTCTATTTTCTCTTTCTAGCACCCCATTTTGTTGAGGTATCCTAGGTGCAGAAAAATTATGATCTATACCATTTTCATTGCAAAAGTTTTCAAAATCATGATTTTCGAATTCAGTACCATGATCACTTCTTAAAGAGATAATTTAAACACTTTTTTCATTTGAAACCTTTTTATGAAATTTAATGAATGCTGAAAAAGTTTCACCTTTGTGTGCCAAAAATATTACCCATGTAAAACATGAATAATCATCTACAATCACTAACCCATACTTCTTACCTCCCAAACTAGTTGTTCTAGTTGGTCCAAAGAGGTCCATATGAAGTAATTTTAAGGGTTTAGTGATAAAAACTACTCCTTTAGGTTTGAAAGAAGATTTTGTCTTTTTTCAAAGTTGACATGCACTACAAATCTTATCTTTTTTAAAAGTGAGTTTTGGCAAATCTTTTGCAAGATGTTTCCTATTTAATTTTGAAATCAAATGCATACTTGTATGTCCTATACTACGATACCAAAGACAATTAGTTTCATTTGTCTTGGCTTCTTTTGCCACTAGGCATTGACCATTTTTCATAAGTAGATCATCAAGATCAACCGTGTAAATGTTTCCATGCCTATGACCAATGAACTTGATGCCATTGTCATCTAGACTATATACTATGCATAAAGAAGATTCAAAAATCCTTTGTCATAAAATTGACATATGCTAAATAGATTGTGCTTTAAACCATCAACTAACAAAACATTATCAATAAAGGAAGTAGAGGTGATATGGACTTTACCGATATCAACGATATTGCCCTTTCCATTATCACCAAAAGTCATGTTTCCACCATTCATAACTTTTAGAGATGAGAATTGTCTCACATCCCCAGTCATGTGCCTTGAGCAACCGCTATCAACATACCACATTCTTCTTTTATCCTTGGTTGCAAGACATGCCTCTTCTTCTTCGTTGGCCATGAAGCAAAGGTTAGCGACCTCTTGCTGCTCTTTATCAGAACTTGAATCTTCACTCTCGCTCCATGTTGCCATCATGGTCTTTTTCCTAAGTTTCTTTCTGCTTTTCTTGAGTATGGGGCAATCCAATTTGAAGTGACCAGGTTTCTTGTACTCAAAGCAAGTGGGTTGCTTCCTTTCCTTCTCCTTTTCTTTTTCTTTGCTATAGTCTCATTTTAGAGGCTTTTTCTTGTAAAAACCCTTTTTCTTTCTCATAAATCTTTTAAACTTTCTTGTAATGAGGGCCATCTCATCTTCATCATCCTTTTCTTCAGATTCATCACTTGATTCTTCTTTGGTAGTGGACTTGAAGGCAATGGCTTTTCTTTTCTTAACATTGTCCACTATCTTTTATTTCAAGGAGAGCTCATAAGTCATCAATGAGCCCAAAAGCTGCTCAAGTAGAAGTGTATTGACATCTTTGGCTTCTATGGTGGTGACTTTAGCATCCTAAGAAACCGGAAGAGACTTGAAAAGTTTATTAACAAGTTCACCATTAAAAATAACTTTACCTAAGCTTCTCATGCCATTCACAATGTTTGTAAATCTAGTATACATTTCATTTATAGATTTAGTTGGTTCCATTCTAAACATTTCATAGGTGTAAATGAGTATATTCACTTTGGTGGTCTTCAATTGAAGTGTACCATCATGGGTAACTTCAAGCGTATCCCATATTTTCTTGGTGGAGAAACAATTTGAAATTCTATTGAATTCACAAGGGTCAAGTGCACAAAATAATAAATTCATAGCCTTGGTATTAATTTCAACTTGCTTAATATCATTCTTATCTCAATCTTCTTCTTGTTTGGGAGTGAGAATGGCATTAACCAAGTGAGTGGCCTGATGAGGCCCTTTAATAATAATTCTCCAGATATTGTAATCAATAGCTTGTAAATAAATGCACATGCATGTCTTCCAGTATGTGTAATTTATGCCATTAAATAATAGGGGATGGTTAGAGGCTTTCCTTCTACAACACCCATACCAATTGGAGTTGCCATGATCTTTCACTCAAGATCATTGGACCTACAAGTATTGTACCTGTTCTCTGATACTACTTGTTGCCCAGAAATGGAGCCTAAGAGAGGGGGTGAATTGGATCTTTTAAAAATTTAAAACAATTATATGCTGGTTTTGAAGTGTTTGTGAAACAAAATGATTTAGCTCTAAGAGATATGCAGTGGATAACAGCAAATTCAAATGCAAGTATGGAAGAGCAAGTAATAAAGAAAGTAATCATATACAAACACAAGGATATATAGTGGTTCGGTGCACTCTAAGCATCTACATCCACTCTCCAAGCTTTTTCTTGGAAATTTCACTATAATCTCTCCAAGATTATAGGTGACTTGTTTTCCAAGGCTCACAAGTCAAAATCTAAGTTGGTTATATCAGCTAGGCTCACCAACAATCTTTACAACTTGTTTTGTCTTCGGGCTCACAAGTCAAATCCAAGTTGGTTTTATCCCTTTGGCTCACCAATAACCTTTACAACCTAGCTTCAAAAACCTTTAAAAATTAGGTCAACAAAGTAAGAACAAGAATGTAATAAAAGAGCACAATAAAAGCTCTTGGAATGAGCTTAAATGAAGATCATTGAAGCTCTCTTGATTGCTTGAGTTGACTTCTCCTTGGAATCTCTTGAATGCATAATTATGGCCAAGCACTTGAAACATTAACAACTCAAAAATGGGAGGCCTTTTATAAGGGAATCTCTTTAAACACACTCTTCTTATATTTTCAAATGATTGGAGTTTGTCTCATATGAATTCACTCTTCCTTATTGACTTTATGAGGTTTGGTGAGTGTTAAATATCTCAAATCTACTAAAAAGACAGTTGAAGACCGTTAGAATTCAAAAAGTAACCGTTTGGAACCATTTGGAAGCAATTCTGAAATTCTGAAAAACTAACCATTAGACCTGTGTCGACCTCATGAGTCGACACTTGATGAAAAGTCGATCTCATGAGTCGATACTCGATGCAGAATCCAAAAAATATGAAGTTCTATCCTAGAATTTTTCTCAAGGGTTGAGTCGACACTTGAAGTGTGAGTTGACCTCATGAGTTGACACTTGCTGTGTGCCACTGAAACTTTGTATGCCGGTCTTCTAAACCTTCTAAATTTTTTTCATAAGTCAACCTTGTGAGTCAATACTTGGCTTGTGAGTCGACACTTGATCTTGTTCCATCCAAAAAAGTGTGCCAAACTTGAATTCTTTAATTATTTGTCCATTAATCCATTTGATAGTTCTTCATGAAGGCCAAAGAAGTTGTTTTGACAAAGTTCCAAGGTGAAAAGCTCAATCAAACATGAGAAACTTCTTGCTCTCAATTTAGTAAACTTGATACCTTATTGTTAAAGAAATTGATGTACCTGAGGCCTAAAATTTATACTCCAATTGAAATGTTAGTCTAAACATATACTTGGTATTTTGTTATTCATCAAAATTAAGGAGCCAAAGCCAACAACAACTTTATCTATGTTGTGGTCGATCACTTTAACAAGATGGCACACTTCTTGCCTTGTTTCCAAACTTTTGATTCTTCAAAAGTGGCTAAGCGTTTCCTAAATGAAGTGGTTAGGTTACATGGTTTGCCCAAAACCATTGTGTCTGATAGGGATGTCCGATTCACTAGCTATTTTTGGAAAATCTTATGGCACATGTTAGGAACCAAACCAAAGTTTTCTACCACCTACCATCCACAAACTGACGGTCAAATAGAAGTTGTGAATAGGAGTCTTGGAAACCTGTTGATATGTTTAGTTGGTAAGAGTAATGAAAATTGGGATCTTTTGTTACCACGTGCTAAATTTGCCTATAATAGCTCAATCAATAGGTCCACTAGAAAAAGTCCATTTGAGATTATCCATGGATACAAACATAAAAAGCCCATAGACCTTATCCCTTTACCCATGCATGCATGAGTTTCTTGTCGAAGCAAGATCTACTCTGATACCAAACTATCATGACACACCGGATGAGATCACCCCATCCGAACCACTTGCACCGTCTCAAGCACAAAGCACCGTGAAGAGACTATAGCGAAAGCAAAAAGCCAGACATTAACTCTATACCATGAATCTTGAATAATGAAGATCAACCAAAGAATATATCAAGATTAAGAAGAAGTTTAGGGAGAAAAACAAGGGTTTATATTATCTCCTATGTGAATAGATTACAGGACCTTCTAGAAGACTCGATCCTCTCTCTCTCAAGGCTGTATAATATATATATATCTAGGTTAAACCAAACCTAGCCCCCTTGAACCAACTCCCAACCGGCACATCATCAAAACAGCGAACCCGTCATCCGAGTCGACTTGCAGTATTCGAGTCGACTCGTCCAGACCATTCCTTCAACTGTTTTGAGAATATGAGCCAACTCCAGCAAACCGAGATGACTCGACCAGAGTGTCTTCATACCTACCCTAAGAACTAAAGTCGACTCCCGAAAATCGAGCTGACTCGACCAGAGGAATCACCCAGAACCCCGTGCTATGCCACCAACCGAGTCAACTCGAAGGACCATCGAGCCAACTCAAACAGATAGACCGAACAATAAACATTGTAACATAATCTATCACCTAGGACTCTTACCGGACTCACTCCTAGCCCTAGTTACATCATGACCAACATGACAAAGATCCAAAACATGACTCCAGATGCCTTGGATACACCACACGAGACTCAACAATCTCCACCTTGATGTTTCAAGCTTTCGGTCAACTCCATCTTCTCTATCAACCGCATTAGTCCCATACACTTGTGAAAGCTGTCCCTTGGAAGAACCTTCATCAGTGCATCAGCTGGATTCTCCTTGGTATAAACCTTTTCCAGCTCCACCTCACCTTCCTCCACCTGCTCTCTAATCCGATGGTATCTGATGTCGATGTGCTTCATCCTGGCATGATATACTGAATTTTGTGCAAGTAACAATGCACTCTAGCTATCACAATACACCTTTATAGCCTCCTGTTTGCAGCCCATCTCCATAGCCAATCCCTTCAGCCATAGAGCCTCCTTTGCTGCCTCCGTGATGCCAATATACTCTGCTTTAATGGTGGATAACACCGTTATAGTCTGCAAACAAGACCTCCAAGACACAGGTCCTCCATTCATGCTGAATATGAAACCTGTTGTGGAATGACAAGTATCCATATCTCCACCAAAGTCTGCATCCACAAAGCCTTCCATCTACCCCTGGGCAACCTTGGCTATGTTAGAGTGTTCCACATCACCTCCATGCTATCCATTGCAGATGTCCACTTCAACTGATCCCACCAAGTATCTAAAGATTCCCTTCAATGCTTGCCAGTGTTCCTTGCCAGGCTGTGCCATGAATCTACTCACCTGACTCACTGCATGGGCTAGATCCGGCCTACAACACACCATAGCATACATTAGGCTTCCCATGCCAGATGCATAAGGCACCCTCTCCATTTCCTGAGCCTCCACCTCAATCTGTGGTGACATACTCTTTGAATGTCTGAAATGTCCTGCAAGTGGCAGCACTGCTAGTTTGGCCTTCTCATTCCAAACCTCTCCAGCACCATTTGAATGTATCCTCCCTGAGATAAATGCAGCAACTTCTTGGCTCGGTCTCTGAAAATCTCCATGCCCAAAATCTTCCGTGCAGCCCCCAAGTCCTTCATCTCAAACTCTCGAGATAGGCTTGCCTTCAAATCCTGCACTGTCCTCTTACTCTTGCATGCTATCAGCATGTCATCTACATACAAGAGTAGATATACCTTGGATCCATCCTCCAAAGATTTTATATACACAGATGGATCAAAATTACACCTGGAAAGTTCAATGCTTCTCACGAAGGTATCAAATCACTTGTACTATTGTCTTGGTGACTGCTTCAACCCATACAATGATTTCTTCAACAAGCATACCTTCTCCTTTGATCCAGGCTCCCTGAACCCCTGTGGTTACTCCATGTAGATACTCTCCTCAAGATGTCCATGGAGAAATGTTGTCTTCACGTCCATCTACTCCAGCTCCAAATCCTGAGCTGCTACAATACTTAACAGCACCCTGATAGACGTATGCCTAACAACAGGAGAGAAGATCTTAGAGTAGTCAGTGCCTTCTTTCTGTGAGTATCCCTTGGCTACCAACCTAGCCTTGTACCTCACTCCACCTTGCTCTGAATTTCCCTCCTTCCTTGTAAAGACCCATTTGGAGCCAATGGGTCGACCCCTATTGGTAGATCCACTAGCTGCCATGTCTTGCTCTTTCGAAGAGAGTCCATCTCCTCCATCATGGCATGCATCCATGATCTCGCATATGAACTATCCATGGCCTCCTCAAATGTCTCTGGATCTCCACTGGCAGAGATGAGAGCATATGAGATGGTCTCATCTATGCTATACCGCATCGATTTCTGGATGTTCCTCTTGGGCTTGTGCAGTGCTACGCCTCTTGGACTGTCCTGCAAATCTGTAGTTTCTGGCTCCTCCTGCACGTCCTCCTGGTCAGAAGCCCTCCTCGCAATTCCTCCATATGTGTGGGAATGTGACTGTGACTCACCACCTAAAAGTGAACCTATTTTGGGGCTGAAACTGATGGCTCATCTCCTGACTACAGAAACTGAGATCTGTTATCCTCCACAGACCTATCAACTCTAGTTGCAACACCGGGCTTCCTTAGAAGGCTCCTCTCATCGAAGATAACATTCCTACTGATTGTGGACCATTGATAGGGAGGATTTACCAGTAGGTATCCTTTCATGCCCCTTGGGTATCCAATGAATACCCGTTTGCATGACTTTGGATCCAATTTATTCCTTTCGGCTCCTTCCACCAATGCATATGCTGGACTGCCGAAAACTTTTAGGTGACCAAGCTCCACCTTCTTCCCACTCCAGACCTCTTCAGGGATGCCTCCATCGATTCTTCTATTTGGGGACCTGTTTACAAGAAAATAAGAAAAGGTTATAGCATCACACCAAAAAACCGTAGGCAGTGATGCTTGCAACCTCAAGCTCCTGGCTTTCTCTGTCAATGTCCAGTTCATCCTTTCAGCTACACCATTTTGTTGGGGAGTCATCTTCACTATGAATTGGCGTTTGATGCCATTCTCCTCACAGTAACTTCTAAACTCAAAGCATGTGTACTCTCTTCCATTGTCAGACTGCAGGCACTTAACTGGTTTCCTATTTCCTTTTTCACTTTAGCTCTCCAGGCCTTGAATCGGGCAAATACCTCTAATTTTTCCCTGATCAGATATACCCACAACTTCCTGGAGAAGTCATCGATGAAGGTAACAAAGTATTTTGCTCCACCCCTAGCTGATACGGGTGTCGACCCCCAAACATCCGAGTGAACTAACTCCAAAACTCCTTCACTCAGCTTGGTACTCCTGGGAAACTTTACTCTGTGCTATTTGCCATAAATACAAAACTCACATAGATCATCTCCCTCTTTCCTAAGTGCTGGAATTAGACCCTTCTTGGAGAGTTCCATGAGTCCTCGGTCACTAATGTGACCCATCCGATAGTGCCATAGCTGGTAGGTAAGCTGCTCCTCCTGTGCTGCAACAAGGATTTCTGCACTATCTGTCACAACTGAGCCTTCCATCCTATAAAGGTTGTTGCTCAGTCTCCTTCCTATCATCACCACCAAGGCACCCTTGATTATCTTCAAGCATTTACTACCCGGTGAACAGCTAAAGGCATACCCCTGCTTCTCCAAATAACCTAGGGAAATCAGGTTCTTCTTCAGCTCCGGCACATGCTTGACATTGGTAAGCGTCCGTATGACTCCATCATACATTCTTACCTTGATTGTACCAACACTAGCAACCTTACATGGGTGATCATTCCCGAGACTCACACTTCCACCATTTGCTTTGGCATAAGAAGCAAACTAATTCCTGTGTGAAGTGTAATGAAAAGAGCAGGCTGAATCCAATGTCCATTCACCGTCATACTCCATGGCTCCATCTGATACAACCAATAAATCATCATCACTGCCCTCAAATGAATGTGCACCACTCCCACTGATCAAATCTCTTTTGGAAAAGCCCTTCCCCTTCTCATTCTTCAGAAGTGGACAGTTCCTCTTCAGATGACCAGGCTGATGACATTTAAAACACTTCCAACCCTATTGACTATCTTGAGATTTGGACCTAACTTTTGATTTTCCTCAAGTCCTATCCCTTGGCCTTCCTTGCCTCTCATTCATGGCAAGAACCTCTGAACTTGAACTCCCTTTACATAGCTTTTCCCACTGTTCATTAGACCTGAGAACTCCAACCACCTCTTCAAAGTTTAATGTCTCCTTTCCATGCACCAGAGTTGTAATGAGACCGTCATATGATACTGAAAGTGAACACAACAATAGGAGAGCTCTATCCTCCTCATCTATCTTGACATTAGACTCATAACATCCAAGCACACTTGATTGAATTTTTGGATATGAGCAATCAGATCTCCTCCCTCAGACATCTGCAAGCTGTACAACTATTTCTTTAACCATAACTTGTTCGTCATATTCCTGCCCAAGTATGTGTTCGCCAACTTCCTCCAAAGGCCCTTCGCCGTGGTTTCTCCACTGATCTCAGGTAGAACCTGATCAGCCAAGCACATCTTGATTATGTTGAAAGCTATCTCTTCTAGTTCCTCCCATTCTTCCAAACTAACCTTCTCTGGCTTCTCTCCTACTAACACCTTATAGATCCGGTTCTGTACGAGTAAATCCTTCATCCTTTGTTGCTAAAGGGTAAAGTTTCCCTTGCCATCAAATTTTCCAAAGTCTGCCTTGATACTGCTAGATGCCATATCAACAGATTTTATCAAATCAACAACACCAACTACTCACCTTAATGTTTTGATCAAAAACTGTTCTGCACTTGATCCCAACAATGATCTTCTTTCCTTCATGCAACCCAGGCTCTGATACCAAAGTGTCGGAGCAAGATCTGCTCTGATACCAAACTATCATGACACATTGGATGAGATCACCCTGTCTGGACCACTTGCACCGTCTCAAGCACGAAGCACCGTGAAGAGACTATAGCAAAAGCAACAAGCCTGACGTGAACTCTATACCATGAATCTTAGGAGATCGGGATAATGAAGATCAACCAAAGAATATATCAAGATTAAGAAGAAGTTTAGGAAGAAAAACAAGGGTTTATATTATCTCCTGTGTGAATAGATTACAGGACCTCCTAGAAGACTCGATCCTCTCTCTCTCAAGGCCATACAATATATATATATCTAGGTTAAACCAAACCTAGCCCCCTTTAACCAACTCCCAACCGGCACATCGTAAAAATAGTGAACCCGTCATCCAAGTCGACTCGCAAGATTCGAGTTGACTCGTCCAGACCATTCCTTCAACTATTTTGAGAATATGAGCCGACTCTAGCAAATCGAGCCGACTCGACCAGAGTGTCTTCATACCTACCCTAAGAACTAGAGTCGACTCCTGGAAATCGAGCTGACTCAACCAGAGGCATCATCCAAACCCCCGTGCTTTGCCACCAACCGAGTCGACTCGAAGGACCATCGAGCCGACTCGAACAGACAGACTGAACAATAAACATTGTAACACAATCTATCATCTAGGATTCTTATCGAACTATTTCCTAGCCCTAGTTACATCATGACCAACATGACAAAGATCCAAAACTTGACTCCAGATACCTTGGATACACCACACGAGACTCAACATTTCTAAGTCTGCAAAGTTGTATGCATAGCATGTTCAAGATTTGCACAAAGAGATTAGTAAGAAAATTAACTTGAGCAATGAAACTTACAAGCATATGGCTAATTCCTGTAAGTGAGTCAAAGAATTTTATGAATTAGACTATGTGATGATTAGGCATAGACCTAAACGGTTCCCATCCAAAACTATGAAAAAGTTACATGCCCGTGGTGCAGGTCCTTTCAAAATAATAAAAAAAATTGGACCTAATGCCTATGTGCTTGAGTTACTGGTGTGGACACTAGGGCCAGAAAATAATGACAGGTTGAACCCACATCCCTGTGGATCACCTGTGAATAAAGCCCTAAACCCAACCTCTTTTACCATGTAAATATTTTATTTTAAATTATGTTATATAGGCTTAGTTGGGTTTAGCCCTTTTTACCGATTAGAGTTTGTATAAAAAATTTCATTTATCAGTTGTGTCAAATCCTATTTACCCAATTGAGTTTAAATGGTCCAGTTTTAGTTAACCCTTTTTACCAATTGGAATTAGGGTTTTATTTATTGGCCTTTTGGGCCAAACCCTTCTTACCAAATTGGAATATTTATTTAATTGACTATGCCTTTTGATCAAACTGGGTTTTAATTGATCAAGTTAGGCTTTAGATATTTTGTTTGAGTCTTGTAATAATTAGTTATTGAGTTTTGTAATTCAAGGGGGATCCAATTGAAGACCCATGTGACTTCATGTGCACCCAATTGAATACCCATGTGCTAGCCCAAGACAAGCCATGTGACTCCATGTGCTAGCCCAAGATAATCCATGTGACTCCATGTGTTAGCCCAAGTCAGTTTGTTCTTGGCGCCACCTTTTCAAGGATTTGGTCATCAACACATGTCATGTTTGGACATGCCATGTCATTTTGGGGCAACACCCTCCATGCCACTTTATTTGGACATCATCACATGACAACACATGCTATAAATCCTCTTTGGTCGGCCACTTAAAAGGAGTTTTCACCAACTTAATTTTAAGATGTGTAAATAATAAGGACTCTCCCAAATTGGAGCCTCCACTCAAGAATTTCATGCCAACTTATTTTAAGGTGAGTAAATAAGAAGGGGTCTTCCCATTTAGCACCCTCTCATCTCAAATCATTTGATGCCAAATCAAAGGAGTCAGCCAAGTGTTTCTTACTTCAAGAGTTCTATTTCAAAAGGGGAGCAATCAACATTCAAATTTCAAGGAGTCTTCCTAAATGCAAATGAGATCATTTAAGAAAGATTAATTCTCAATTATTGCCAATTTCAAGTTAAGAAATATTTGTCGATGATTTTAAGAGGAGTAAGCCAGAAAGACTCCTCAAAATTGTCACCCATCTCAGTTGACGCCCACCTATGGATTGTTGTCGCCCAAGCTATGAAGACTATCTCTTGTTGTCGCCCACTTGAAGAAAAGTCCAGATCAGCCCTACAAGCATGAGTCCATGCCATATTGACCATAATTCCAGGAGTTGTAGTCCAAGGGAGAAGGAGTTTACAGTTTGAATCCCTTACACTACTAATTATGGGTCTATAAATACCCATCAATCCCTTGTAATTTTAATTATTATTCATCAATAAAAAAATTCTGCTGAATTTTTGCTCCTTTGCTATGTGCATCGTGGGGTATGTGGCCCTTTTTCTTTGTTCTATGGAACATCATGGGGTGCGAGGCACTAATTTTCCTATCTATCCAGCCAACAAGAAGACCCAACCATCACTTCGAACCCTTCCCTTTCCTTCTTTTTTCGTCATTGCTGATTCCTAACTTGAGTTTCCTTTGTTGAGTGTTTGCAGGTGATCAGGAATCAAAGTTAGGAGTTCTTGCCTCAGAACCGACGTTGCTCGAAAGATCGGAGCTCGAGATCAAGTTCTTGAAACCCTACCACGACAATCTTGAGAGTTATGTTAGATCTGAAGAATCAATCTTCGTTGGTAACTTTAAACCTATTCTCCCCTCTTTAGTTTCTAATTAGCTGAAAGTTAATCCTAGTTTCGGCAGTTTTTTATCCACCAGATCCTGTTTTCTTAGTTATTTTGTTTGGTTTACTTGTGCGGGTAGTTAATTAAACTAGTTTCCTTTAATGTCTCCTTCAAGTCTTCTTTCAAAATCTAAAAAAAATAAAAATTATTCTTTGCTAATTAGTGTTAATTAGGCTTTAATTATTTGTCCTGCATCAGTTTTGGTATCAAAACAGGTTAAACTAGGATTTAATCTCTCTTGTGCTGACTTAGTTTCTCTTCAAGTACTCGGATCGGGTGTTTCACAATGGCCGTCCGGTCATAGAAAAAAGTAGAGCTGCAAGACCCTTACCTCCCATTTAAATAGGATTTCCTATGGCATGTAGGGGTGCTGCTATGAATTGACCCTTGAAGAAGAAAACAAAGAGAGGCATTTTTAGGGTTTATTTTCTGCATCACGTCTATCACAGTACATAGTCTATTGTTTTGATTGTTTATGCATGAAGGTAACATAGAATCACCTGATTCTTATTTTGTTGGACCCATCATAATTAAAAGTGTTTTTTAATTTTTTTTAAGAATTATCGTAGTTTGTAGATTTTTTGCTCCCAGGAATACTGCCTAAGAATAATTCTGTTCTGAATTTCAGCAATTCTAGTTTAGGGTTCTTTTGGCATAAATCTTGCATATTTTAATTTCTTGCATCTTAGGGTTTTTTCTACAAACTATATCTCTACTGAAAAACAAAATAACAAAATACAAAAAAATAATTAATTTTATTTTCATGTTATTTTAATTATTTTTGTTTGATTGCATCTAGGATTTCATCTTATGTGTGTGCATCATCAAGTAACATAATCTTAAGGGCACTTGAGCATCTCAGATCAGGGCAAGAGCTCATCATCTATCCTGGGCCCTCAACAACCTTCTTTGCATCTGAGCCTAACCCTAATTAAAATTCAATTAGACTTAATTGCTTTAGTGAGCTAGGGACACCAATAGGTCGGGTTCCAAGTATTGTGTGTAAGCTAGTGCACCCAATCCTTTGATTATCACTTGAATCTGGTGTCTAAGGCTTGAGGTCCAAAGGCAAATGCCCTAAGCAATTTTGTGGTTCTTAATTAGGACCCTGTGAGAGCAGGGAGAGCATCCCACGACCCCACCTCTTACCTGGCTAGTGGACAGGGTAATTGTTGAATTGGCTGTAATTTGAGCTGACCCATTCTACTTGAGCTCTAGGTCTAGGAAACCCTAGTCCAAGTCGAGTTCGATATTTTTGCATTGCATAACCCCTAAATTAAGAGACCAATACTTGTAGCCTCAAATCCAACCTAGTCTAGTTTGACCTTGGAGTCCACTATGGTAACCTTACTAAGGACCTTCACTGAACAATATACCCAAATGAACCATAAGTTTGATCGACTGGATCAATGATTAGAAAACCTAAAGAGAATCCATAGAACCCATACTAATCCTGGTTTACCCAAACCAACTATCCTTAGTTAGCCAGAACCCACTATGATCTGTGGCTATAGTCAAAACCCAAGTACTATTCAGGTTTCCCTTAGCCAACCCTTCTCCACTATCCCAGATCCTAGTCATTGTCTCCTTAGTCAATCCACCCCTGCTATCCCAGATACTCATCAATTTTTCCTTAACTGACCTACTCCTACTATCCTATTGGTTCACCAATATGCTATTGAAGAAGAAGTTAGATAATCCTGACCATACCCAAACTAAGGCCAACCCAGAATTTGTTGACCCAATAGGCACCCAGACTGAAGCCAGCCCAGAATTAGTTGACCCTAATTGTACCCTGACTGAAACTATAGGATCCTTAGAAAAAGAGACCCATGAGAAACCTAACCCTAATTTGAGACCTTACCTGGGAAAACCATAGAAAAGAGTCAAGCTATAGAGCTTAGTCCTACAGTAATCAGTGAGACTTGATTTTTCCAAAACAGCAGTCTCTGGAAGAATTCACTCCATCAGTCCCCATTGAAGACCTTTTTCCTGAAATTCATGACTTGTCCTTTCTTCAGGCTGACCCTTTATTCCCTGTAGGTGTGAATCTATGTCCAACTCTTAAGGTCAACCCCATTAGTCTAGGACAAATCTCTGAACCCTTTTCCTATTTCTACCCTACCAAGTCACCCCCGAATCCACTTCTTATTTTCTACCCTTCCCTGATGTTTCTAATGTTTCTAGAATCATTAGTATATATTTTGTTGAAGTTAGTATGTTTCATCAATCCTTAGACCCTGTTAGATTTACCACTTATTTTTGGAGAACCTTATGGCATATATTAGAAGTGCATGTTAAATTTTCATCTGCATGTCACCCATCGACCAAGGGTCAAGTACAGAATTGAAAATAAGGACTTAAATAGATAAAAAATAATAATCAATAAATAAATAACTAAATTTTCTTCACTAGTAATGCATAGTGAGTTTATTAGACATTTACAGAGTCATATGCACAATACATTAAAGAATTGTATAAGAATCATAAGGCTAATTCTAAAAGAAGGCTCAAAGAATACAAAGAAGGAGACTTTGTTATGATTCGATTATGACATGAATGGTTCTCACCTGAAACCATGAAAAAATTGCATGCCCGTAGTAGTGGACCATACAAAGTAATTAAAAAATTGGACCTAATACCTACGTGCTTGAATTACCACCTAAACTATGCATTAGCTCTACTTTTGACGTTTTAGACCTTATTGAGTATTGGGAGCCAACATTGATTCCTAGTGAGCAATTTGGGCCTAATCCTATCCTTGAGAGTGAACCAACCCAAGTGTGCCCACCTGCCATACCACCAACCCGAAGAGACAAGATTGAGCGGATCTTGGATGACAAGATCATTACTATCTAGAGCAAAGATTACCAACAGTATCTGGTTTGATGGCAAGGATAACCTGAAACTGATGATTCTTAGATCACCAGAGAGGACTTGCAGAGAGCTGACCTAGACTTGCTAGAGCGCTATCATAGCGACAATGACCCATACTCGACAAGGTCGAGTTTCTCCCACCCGGGGAGAATTGATGTGTACAGCAGGGCCAAAAAATATCGATAGATTGAACCCACATCCTTGTGGATCACCTGTAAATAAAGCCCTGAACCCAACCCCTTTTACCATGTAAATATTTTATTTTAAATTATGTTGTATAGGCTTATTTGGGTATAGCCCTTTTTTACCAATTAGGGTTTGTATAAAAATTCCATTTATCAGTTGTGTCAAACCCTATTTACCTAATTGAGTTTAAATGGTCCAGTTTTAGTTAATCCTTTTTACCAACTAGAATTAGGGTTTTGTTTATTGGCTTTTGGGCCAAACCCTTTTAACCAAATTGGAATATCTATTTAATTGACCATGCCTTTTGATCAAATTGGGTTTCAATTGATCAAGTTGGGCTTTAGTTATTTTGTTTGAGTCTTGTAATAATTCATTATTGAGTTCTGTAATACAAGGGGGACCCAATTGAAGACCTATGTGACTTCATGTGCACCTAATTGAACACTCATGTGCTAGCCCAAGATAAGCCATGTGACACCATGTGCTAGTCCAGGATAAGCCATGTGACTCTATGTGTTAGCCCAAGTCAGTTTGTTCTTGGCGCCACCTTTTCAAGGATTTGGTCATCAACACATGTCATGTTTGGACATGCCATGTCATTTTGGGGCAACACACTCCATGCCACTTTATTTGGACATCATCACATGACAACACATGCTATAAATCCTCTTTGGTCGGCCACTTAAAAAGAGTTTGCACCAACTTAATTTTACGATGTGTAAATAATAAGGACTCTCCCAAATTGAAGCCTCCACTCAAGAATTTCATGCCAACTTATTTTAAGGTGAGTAAATAAGAAGGGGTCTTCCCATTTAGCACCCTCTCATCTCAAATCATTTGACGCCAAATCAAAGGAGTCGGCCAAGTGTTTCTTACTTCAAGAGTTATATTTCAAAAGGGGAGCAATCAACATTCAAATTTCAAGGAGTCTTCCTAAATGCAAATGAGATCATTTAAGAAAGATTAATTCTCAATTATTGCCAATTTCAAGTTAAGAAATATTTGTCGATGATTTTAAGAGGAGTAAGCCAGAAAGACTCCTCAAAATTGTCACCCATCTCAGTTGACGCCCACCTATGGATTGTTGTCGCCCAAGCTATGAAGACTATCTCTTGTTGTCGCCCACTTGAAGAGAAGTCCAGATCAGCCCTACAAGCATGAGTCCATGCCATATTGACCATAATTCCAGGAGTTGTAGTCCAAGGGAGAAGGAGTTTACAGTTTGAAACCCTTACACTACTAATTATGGGTCTATAAATTCCCATCAATCCCTTGTAATTTTAATTATTATTCATCAATAAAGAAATTTTACCAAATTTTTTCTCCTTGCTGTGTGCATCGTGGGGTGTGAGGCCCTTTTTTCTTTGTTCTATGGAACATCACGGGGTGCAAGGCCCTAATTATCCTATCTATCTAGCTGATAAGAAGACCCAACCATCACTTCGATCCCTTCCATTTCCTTCTTTCCTTTTCATTACTGATTCCTAACTTGAATTTCTTTTATTGAGTGTTTGCAGGTGATCAGGAATCGAAGTTAGGAGTTCTTGTCTCAGAATCGACACCGCTCGGAAGATCGTAGCCCAGGATCAAGTTTTGAAACCCTACCGTGACAATCTTAAGAGTTCTATTAGATCTGAATAATCGATCTTCGTTGGTAACTTTAAACCTATTCCCCCCTCTTTAGTTTCTGATTAGTTGAAAGTTAATCCTAGTTTCGATGGTTTCTTAGCCATAAGATCCTGTTTCCTTAGTTTTTTGTTAGGTTTACTTGTGCGGGTAGTTAATTAAACTAGTTTCCTTTATTGTCTCCTTCAAGTCTTTTTTTAAAATCTGAAAAAAATAAAAATTATTCTCTACTAATTAGTGTTAATTAGGCTTTAATTATTTATCCCACATCAGTTACCATTTGACTTTGGTATTAGATCAACTTTCATATCTCAGACTTAGAGAGTATAAGGAACCAACAATGATACCTAGTGAGCATTTTAGACTTGATCCTAGTTTTGAGAGTGAACCTATCCCTAAGTGTTTATTGCCCAGTAAGCAAACCAAGAGGGGGGGTGAATTGGGTCTCTAAAAATTTAAATGCAAGTGTGTGAACCAATCTAATAATCAAATTAAATAATTTGAATTGCAAGCGTAAAGTGCTCTTAGTGAGCATGCAATGGAAATATAAAGTAATAAATAAAAGAGCAAGTTAAAGAGACAAGCAATCACAAACACAAAGGAATATAGTGGTTCGGTGCTCTCTAAGCACCTACATTCTCTCTCCAAGGCCCACTTGGGAATTCACTATAATCTCAATCGATTACAGTCGATTAGTTTTCCGGGCTCACTAATCAAAACCTGACTTGTTTTCATAAGGCTTACAAGTCAAAACCTCACTTGGTTTTCCAGACTAACCATGAACCTAATTGGGTTTAAGGCTAACCAACAACCTCCTTGGTTTTGTGGGCTAACCAAGAACCTAATTGGTTTTAAAGGCTCACCAATAACCTCCTTGGTTTTCTAATAGGCTAACCAAAAACCTTTACAACAATAAAGAGTTTGAATTAAAGAAATAATGAAAGCTTTCGAATAAAAGCAGATATCTCTTTGAAACTTTGTTGTAGTGCTGCCTTCAACTTGATGAAGCCTCTTTTTAATGCTTAAGAAGGTTGAACTTGAATGCTCTTGAAGGCTCCTGAATGCTTGGAGACTTTTTCTTGCTTGAAGGTGGTTGAACTCAATGAATAGGAGTGATGCACTTCTTTTCTTTTCTCTTGTTTATCATCTTTTCATTCTCTTGTGTTTATATTTGATTTAAATCAATTAAATACCTTTCCAAGGCCTCAAACTCGGTTTCTATCCATTAGACATAAAAAACTAGCCATTTGGAGCAAAGAAAAATGAGTTCTGTATTTGAAAAACTAGCCGTTACTGTTCCCAGAACTCCAAGTGTCGATACTTCAAGCTATGAGTCGATACTTAGGGTCGACACTTGCACTCCATGAGTCGACACCCAGTTCAAATATCTTCAATGAAGTTATCTGGAATTCTCATGTGAGTCGACACTTCCACTGGTAAGTCGACACTATGAGTCGACACTTGACATCCATGTGTCGACACTTCAGGCAGGTCTTCAACTTCTGCAAGTTCTGTAATAAAATATCTCAGGCGATGAGCTGATCCTTGAGTTGACACTTGAGTCAACACTTGACTGGCATGAGTCGACACTTCAGTCGTGTCATTTGAAACTATTTCTGTGTACCGACTTGGGTCGACACTTTCGCTGTCATGAGTCGACGCTTGAGTATGTGTCGACACTTTGAGTCGACACTTCACTAAGATTTTATAAAAATAGCTGAACTTCTACTGAAACTAATTTGGATTGAACTCATATGTCCTTTCAAGCATTCTTCAACTATCAAAATCCTTTTAAGCAAATCTTTCATCTATATTTGGAACTTTTTCAATCAAACAATTTTTGTTAAGTTATGAGCACCTTTTTCTATAAAAGCATACTTTAAAGAAATAGTTGTACTCAACTTATACTTAAGTGTTTGCTTATCATCAAAATTAATAACCGAGTCAACAATCTCCCCTTTTTTAATGATGACAAAATCTTTAAGTATAAATAGCATAATAAGCTTTCAAAGGAACTTTTCAAAGTGCATAAAGCTTATTGCAATAGGTATTGAAATACTAAAAAGATGTATTAGAACGAGAGTATTGCAATGGCTAAGAGTATCAGAGCTTAAAATATATAAGAGATAAATTCATGTATCATGATACTCATAAAAAAAAATGTAACAAATTCAGCATAAACACTGTGAAGAGTGTAAATCCTTTCCTTGAAGAGATGACCAATAAAATTGATTTCTGAACAACTTTTAATGTCAAAAGGCTGAAATTTAAACATCTAAAGATAAGAATTGAGCATGAATTCAATTCAAATGGATTTTCAAATTAAAAATGGATTTTCAAATTAAAAATGGATTTGTAAATTAAAGGAGGTATTACTCCCTCACTTAATAAAATTTTCTGCTCAATCATATTTATACTTATTCTTATTTCTCCCCCTTTTTATTATCATTAAAAAGGAAGGAAGAGGACAATAAGCTCGAACATAAAGTAAGGAATTACTCATTCATGAAGGAGAACATTGAAATTCTGAAAATGAGTAATACATTTCATTCATTCAAAGTCATAACATGAAGTATAACATAATATTTCATTCAAAGTCAGAATTTGTATATAAAGTGAACATCAAAACACAAAGAGAGTAGAAGTGTAAACTATCTAAATTATAAAACTATCCTAATCATCATCCTCATCATCTGAGGATCAAATCTCGATCGGTCTGGTATCATTAAAAGCACGAGATCGAGGCCATATCGATGAAGATCACGAAGACGGGTCCTGGTGGTCGTGAAGGAGTATGATGACCATGTCCTCTGTGTCTAACATAAGTTCTCCCTCTAGCTGGAGCAAAAGAGGTAGAAGCTATGTCAGTAGCATGAGCAAAACTGATCAGAGTGACAGTCTCAACAACTATCAGCATGTGGTGTATGATCAAATAAATCTGAAAAAAAATAAAAATTATTCTCTACTAATTAGTGTTATTAGGCTTTAATTATTTGTACCACATCAGTTCCATTTGACTTTGGTATTAGATCAACTTTCAATATCTCAGACTTAGAGAGTATAAGGAACCAACAATGATACCTAGTGAGCATTTTAGACTTGATCCTAGTTTTGAGAGTGAACCTATCCCTGAGTGTTTATTGCCCAGTAAGCAAACCAAGAGGGGGGGTGAATGGGTCTCTAAAAATTTAAATGCAAGGTGTGAACCAATCTAATAATCAAATTAAATAATTTGAATTGCAAGCGTAAAGTGCTCTTAGTGAGCATGCAATGGAAATATAAAGTAATAAATAAAAGAGCAAGTTAAAGAGACAAGTATCACAAACACAAAGGAATATAGTGGTTCGGTGCTCTTATGCCCACATTCTCTCTCCAAGGCCCACTTGGGAATTCACTATAATCTCAATCGATTACCGTCGATTAGTTTCCGGGCTCACTAATCAAAACCTGACTTGTTTTCATAAGGCTTACAAGTCAAAACCTCACTTGGTTTCCAGACTAACCATGAACCTAATTGGTTTAAGGCTAACCACAACCTCCCTGGTTTTGCGGGCTAACCAAGAACCTAATTGGTTTTAAAGGCTCACCATAACCTCCTTGGTTTTGAATAGGCTAACCAAAAACCTTTACAACAATAAAGAGTTGAATTAAAGAAATAATGAAAGCTTCGAATAAAAGCAGATATCTTTTTGAAACTTGTGTTGTAGTGCTGCCTTCAACTTGATGAAGCCTCTTTTAATGCTTAAGAAGGTTGAACTTGAATGCTCTTGAAGGCTCCTGAATGCTTGGAGACTTTTTCTTGCTTGAAGGTGGTGAACTCAATGAAGAGGATGATGCACTTCTTTTCTTTCTCTTGTTTATCATCTTTTCATTCTCTTATGTTATATTTGATTTAAATCAATATTAATACCTTTCCAAGGCCTCAACTCGGTTTCTATCCATTAGACATAAAAACTAGCCATTTGGAGCAAAGAAAAGCGAGTTCTGTATTTGAAAAACTAGCCGTTACTGTTCCCAGAACTCCAAGTGTCGATACTTCAAGCTATGAGTCGATACTTAGGGTCGACACTACACTCCATGAGTCGACACCCAGTTCAAATATCTTCAATGAAGTTATCTGGAATTCTCATGGAGTCGACACTTCCACTGGTAAGTCGACACTATGAGTCGACACTTGACATCCATGTGTCGACACTTCAGGCAGGTCTTCAACTTCTGCAAGTCTGTAATAAAATATCTCAGGCGATGAGCTGATCCTTGAGTTGACACCTTGAGTCAACACTGACTGGCATGAGCGACACTTCAGTCGTGTCATTTGAAACTATTTCTGTGTACCGACTTGGGTCGACTCTTTCGCTGTCATGAGTCGATGCTTGAGTCAGTGTCGACACTTTGAGTCGACACTTCACTAAGATTTTATAAAAATAGCTGAACTTCTACTGAAACTAATTTGGATTGAACTCATATGTCCTTTCAAGCATTCTTCAACTATCAAATCCTTTTAAGCAAATCTTTCATCTATATTTGGAACTTTTTCAATCAACAATTTTTGGTAAGTTAATGAGCACCTTTTTCTATAAAAGCATACTTTAAAGAACTGTAAAGAAATAGTTGTACTCAATATACTAAGTGTTTTGCTTATCATCAAAATTAATAACCGAGTCAACAATCTCCCCTTTTTAATGATGACACAATCTTTAAGTAAATACATGCATAAAGCTTTCAAAGGAACTTTTCAAAGTGCATAAAGCTTATTGCAATAGGTATGAAATACTAAAAAGATGTATTAGACGAGAGTATTGCAATGCTAAAGAGTATCAGAGCTTAAAATATATAAGAGATAAATTCATGTATCATGATACTCATAAAAAAAAATGTAACAAATTCAGCAATAAACTCTGTGAAGAGTGTAAATACTTTCCTTGAAGAGATGACCAATAAATTGATTTCTGAACAACTTTTAATGTCAAAAGGCTGAAATTTAAACATCTAAAGATAAGAATTGAGCATGAAATTCATTCAAAATGGATTTTCAAATTAAAAATGGATTTCAAATTAAAATGGATTTGCAAATAAAAGGAGGTATTACTCCCCCTCACTTAATGAATTTTTTGTGCTCAATATTTATACTTATCTTATTCTCCCCCTTTTTATTATCATTAAAAGGAAGGAAGAGGGACAAAGCTCGAACATAAAAGTAAGGAATTTACTCATTCATGAAGGGAGAACATTGAATTCTGAAAATGAGTAATACATTTCATTCATTCAAAGTCATAACATGAAGTAAAACAATATTTCATTCAAAGTCAGAATTTGTATATAAAGTGAACATCAAAACATACAAAGAGAGTAGAAGTGTAAACTATCTAAATTATAAAACTATCCTAATAATCATCCTCATCATCTGAGGATCAAATCTCGATCCGTCTGGTATCAGTAAAAGCACGAGATCGAGGCCATATCGATTGAAGATCACGAAGAGGGTCAGGGTTGGTCATGAAGGAGTATGATGACCATGTCCATGTGTCTAACATAAGTTCTCCCTCTAGCTAGAGAAAAGAGGTAGAAGCTATGTCAGTAGCAGGAGCAAAACTGATCAGAGTGACAGTCTCAACAACTATCAGATGTGGTGTATGATCAAATAAAGGACCGGAATCAGATGATGAAAACCAATAGTGTAGAATCCTAGCTCCCAGATAAGGGAAGATGTATGTAAAGATGTGGAATCAACACTGGTGTACCAATAATAGGTGTATAAGTCATAGGTGAATCAATAGTAGATGAATCAACAATATGTTATCAACTGAAAAAATGATAGGTGTATCAATGATCGGTGTATCAGCTGAAGAAATAATAGGTATATCATGATAGGTGAAAGTATAGGAATGTTAGAATCATCAACTGGTCTAGAAGGAGGTGTGGGGTAGGATAGGAGTCTAAAAAGATGAACTCGAAGGATCATGAATGGGACTCCTAGGTAAGTCAGCTACTATCTCCGGCACTAGCTCTGTCATCAATCTAGAAAGTCAAAACCATTAGAGTCAGCACCTCATCATCATCATCCATGATAGTCCAGAGCAGGTGGAACTGGAGCAGAATCAGGTAGAGCTAAAGTATCGAGAAACACTCCCAAAAGAGGGTCTACTCAATGCGACAATATAGTAAGATACCACCTCTCAATCCTCGATGGCTCTTTCTAGTCTCTACAAATAAACTGTCGACTCACTGATGAATGATCACAATTCTGTCTCAATGCGAGCGACTCTATCTACAAGACTCTTAGCAGCTCCTGGTATATTTGATCATGCTGGCTCAGGTTGTGGAGCTGGCACTGGCTGTGCTGCTGGCTCAGGCTGAATCTCAAGCAAAGGTGTCTCTAAAGGTCTTGCCTCATCTGAAAATATGCACTCCTCCTCTGCAGCATCCTCATCTCTGTCAGTGGCCTGACCTGATACTCGTCGTCTCCACTGCCTCTAACCAACTGATATCCATCCGTGAAGTGATCTGATATCATAGACATCAGTGTGTAGAACATTTGTTAGGGCTCATCATCCAATACCACCCATATGCTCTGAAAAGCAGGGTCAAGCCTATCTCGTAGGGCAAACATAGTCTCTACTGAGAAATGCCTCCATCATCTGATGTACCATAAGTACCAGTAGGCAAACAGGTGCATGCTGAGCAGAGACAACATCACTAGTAGCTCTCTCTCAGTGATGAAGTCAAAATGGCTGATCTTCGGTAGAAGGATCCCGGGCTACGATATGATCAATAACCTCATCTCAGCAGAGAGCCTAGATGCAATAATAGTGGCTCCCTCAAGTAGATCATCAACTCAAAAATGCACTGGAGTCCACTAAATCTGTCACACTAAGCTGTCAACCACAGATCCTGTCATGGGTATATCCCATACTCTGCTCAGAACCTCAGCTGTCACTAGGATATCTCTGCCATGGACTTGACAATCCATCCATCACTGCCACGGGCTAAGGATCCGTAGAACTCTCATAGTAAGCCCGAGTAGAATCTCTTGGTCAACGAATAGAAAGGAACCAAAACAGCATCCCTAAGCCACTGGCCTATCCAAAAGTGCTGCTGGTCAATGAATTCGAAGTCCAACAGCATCCTCCAACAACAGTCTTCGAATCGATGCGACTGGATGCAGGAAAAAGTGGCCAAACTGGGGGATCGGTGCACCAGCTTCATGTTTGGCTTTTGTCCTTTTTCATCTTCTTGGTTAGATGGCCGAGGGTGATGAACAACTTGCTTTCTAGGTCCATTCCACATTCAAGGTTTGAATGAAAGAGGAGAGGAAATTAGGGTTTTAAACGGTCCAAAATAAAACGGGAGAGGGAATGTGGCAA
The DNA here is from genome assembly GCA_021397845.1 of Areca catechu. NCBI lineage: Eukaryota > Viridiplantae > Streptophyta > Magnoliopsida > Arecales > Arecaceae > Areca > Areca catechu. Next base: position 105,061,258 of record CM038040.1, read on the forward strand.
AAACCGAACCAAAAACCATCCAAATTAGGAATTATTGTTTCAGTCCAAAAATATCTTGGTAAATTATTTTCGCAAAGCATAGTACGTGCCTTTCTTCCAAAGTATGAATTTTCCTTTCTACACCCCATGCTGCTGAGGTGTCCTAGGTGCAGAAAAATATGTTCAATACCTTTCTCATTACAAAAACTTTTAAAATTGGTTTTCAAATTCAAAACCATGATCACTATGTATGTAAATAACTGAAGTACCTTTTTTATTATAAACTTTTGATAAAATTTTATAAATATTGAAAATGATTCATCTTTATGAGCAAGAAAGAAAATCCAAGTAAACCTTGAAAAATCTTCTACTATAACCAATCCATATCTCTTACCTCTTAGACTAGATGTCCTAGTTAGTCTAAAGAGATCCATATGAGTAGTATCAATGGCCTACTAGTAGTAACAAAATTTCTAGGTTTGAAAGATGTTTTAACTTGTTTTCCATATTAGCATGCTTAGCAACTTTATCTTTTTCAAAACTAAGTTTCGGTAAATCTCTTACTAAATCCTTTTTGCAAAATTTTGAAAGCAAGTACATACTAGCATGTCTAGTCTTCTATAACAAAGTCAACTAGTCTCATATTTAATAGAATTCATTACCATGCCTCTTTCCAATGAATTTTACTCTATTTTATCAGGATTAGCAATCATGCAATAAGAGATTTAAAAATAACTTGAAAACCTTTATCATAAAATTGACTAATACTTAAAAGATTATGCTTTAAACCTTCAACTAAGAGTACATTATTAATACAAGTAGAAGGTAAGATGTGAACCTACCAATACAATGATTTTTTCTTCACCGTTATCACTAAAGGTCACACTCCCTCCATTTATTGCCTCAAGAGAGATGAATTACTTCACATCTCCTGTCATGTGCCTTGAGCAACCACTATCAAATACCATAGCTTTTTGTTTTCTTGGTTGCAAGACACACCTGTAAAACAAATCAAGTTTTATTTTTAGGTACCCAAGCCAACTGGATCATTTAGGGTAATACGTAAAATGGTTCCTTTTGGAATCCAAACTTTTCCAGAATTGTTGATTTTCTCATATTACATTAAAAGCTTTGTGTCCTTGTTTTTTGCATCAAAAACATGTAATACTAGATGATGCATGTACAAAAAAAATTTTAAAATACTATTGTTGTTTTTCAGGTTGTATCCTATTCTGCTTTGTTAAAAATAGCTCTTTGGTTATTAAAAGAAGATTAGTTTTTCTGAACTATAAGTGAACTTTTCAACAAAAGGTTTCATTTTATCAAGTTCATTTTCATAGTTTTTATTTTCTATTTCTAAATCTTTGTTTTTCTTCAAAAGATCACCATTTGAAATGATAGTTTTAGATCTTTTCAAAACATCATTTTCCATTATTAAAGCCTTATTTTTCTTTTCTAAAACTTCAATTTAGTTTTCAATTCACAACTCATTTAACAAAGAATTGTTTTCATGAGAAAAACTATTTCCATGCTTTTTTAATTTTCTATTTTTAGATAAAATCAATTTGTAATCATGCATTAATTCATCAAAAGTATTTTTCAATTCATCAAAGGTAAAATCTACTTCGATATTTGAAATTACCTCTTCTTGATAGATATGCATGAGACATAGATTTGCAATTTCAGCTTGTTCTTTTTTCGAGCTTGAGTCTTCACTATCACTCCAGGTTGCCATCATAGCTTTCTTCCTAAGCTTCTTTCTTGACTTCTTATGAGAGGGCAGTCAAATTTATAGTGTCCAGGCTTCTTACATTAGAAGCATGTAGGTATCTCCTTCTCCTTTCCTTTCTTTCTCCTTTCTTTTCCCTTTCTTTAGTTGATTGGAACTTTTTCTTATACGAAATTTCCTTCTTTTCATGAACCTTCTGAATTTTCTTGCTAAGAGTGCTTTTCACTCTCTTCTCCTTCTTTTCTTCAGATTCATCATTTGAGGATTCTTCTTGAACAGTAGCTTGAAGGCTATCCCCTTTTTTTATTGTCATACCATAGACTTTTGCTTTAAGTTTCACTCATAAGTCATGAGTGATCCACCAATTGCTCTAATGATAGTTTGTCAACATCTTTAGCTTCTTGGATGGCGGTCACCTTCGGATCCCATGAAGTTGGAAGTGACCTAAGAATTTTGTTGACAAGATCAGCATTAGACATTATTTTTCCTAAACTATCATTCCATTTATAATATTTGTGAATCTAGTGTACATGTCAGGATAAACTCATTTGGTTTATTCAAAACATTTCATAAGTGTACACTAACATGTTTACTTTTGTATTTTTCACTTGATCAGTACCATTATGGGTAACTTCAAGTGTGTCCCATATTTTCTTGGCTGATGTGCATGTAGAAATCCTATTAAATTCACTATGATCTAATGCATAATAGAGGAGATTTATTGCTTTGCATTTATCTTAGATTATTTAATATCATTTTCATCCCAATCCTCTTCGAGCTTTGGGATAGAAACACCATTCACAATAATTGAAGGAATATGTGGACCTTTATCAACAACTTTCATAAATTATAATCAATTGAATGCATATAAATTCTCATCCTAGTTTTTCAATAAGTATAATTTGTTCCATTGAAATATGGAGGTCTATTTGAGGCTTGTCCCTCAACACACACTAGTACCAATAGGGGCTACCATAGATCTTTACTCAAGATGGGTGACCTATATACTGAGAACAGGGCACTGATACCACTTGTTACCCAGTAAGCAACCCAAGAGGGGGGGTGAATTGGGTCTCTAAAATTTAAATGCAAGTGTGTAAACCAATCCAATAACCAAATTAAATAATATGAATTGCAAGTGTGAAGTGCTCTTAGTGAGTATGCAGCAAAAATATAAAGTAATAAATAAAGAGCAAGTTAAAGAGACAAGAAATCACAAACATAAAGGAAATATAGTGGTTCGATGCTCTCCAATGCACTTACATCCACTCCCCAAGGCCCACTGGGAATTCACTATAATTCAGCCAATTACAGTCGATTAGTTTTTCGGGCTCACAAATCAAAACTTGACTTGTTTCACAAGGCTTACAAGTCAAAACCTCACTTAGTTTTCGGGGCTAACCAAGAACCTAATTGGTTTTAAGGCTCACAACAGCCTCCCTTGGTTTTGCAGGCTAACCAAGAACCTACTTGGTTTTCAAGGCTCACCAATAACCTCCTTGGTTTTCCAATTGGCTAACCAAAAACCTTTACAATAATAAAGAGTTTGAAGTAAAGAAATATGAAAGCTTTCTAATAAAAATGTTGAACTTGAATGCTCTTGAAGGCTCTTGAATGCTTGGAGACTTCTTCTTGCTTGAAGGTAGTTAAACTCAATAATAGGAGTGAATGCATTTCTTTTCTTTTCTCTTGTTTATCCTCTTTTCATTCTCATATGTTTAGATTTGATTTGAATCAATTAAATACCTTTCCAAGGCCTCAAACTCAATTTCTAGCCATTAGACATGGGCCGTTGGGAGCCAAGAGGAGTGAGTTCTACATTTGAAAAAATTCATTACTATTTCCAGAACTCCAAGTGTCGACACTTCAAGCTGTGAGTCGACACTTAGGGTCAACACTTGCGCTCCATGAGTTGACACCCAGTTCAAATATCATCAATGAAGTTCTCTGAAATTCTTAGTGTGATCGACACTGTGAGTTGACACTTGACATCCATATGTCGACACTTCAGGCAGGTCTTCAACTTCAGTAAGTTCTTTAACAAAAAGTCTCAGGCAATGAGTCGATCCTTGAGTCGACACCTTAATTCAACACTTGATTGGCATGAGTCGATACTTCAATCATGCCATCTGAAACTCTTCTGCGTATCGACTTTTTCGATACTTCCACTATCATGAGTCGACACTTGAGTCATGTGTCAACACTTTGAGTCGACACTTCTCTGAAATTTTCATAAAAATAGATGAACTTCTCCTGAAACCAAATTATGTTGAACTCATGTGTCCTTTCAAGCATTCTTCAACTACCAAAGTCCTCTTTAAGAAGATCTTTCATCTATATTTGGGACTTTTTTAATCAAATAATTTTATTAAGTTGATGAGCACCTTTTTTATAAAAGCATACTTTAAAGAAATATTAGTACTCAGCTTATACTTAAGTATTTTGCTTATCATCAAAATCAATAACGGAGTAACACACTGTCCACCAGCCATATTATCAGAATGCCAAGATAGGATAGAGCGTATTTTAGATGATAATACTATCACTACCCAGAACAAAGGCTATCTACGCTATTTGGTTCGTTGGCAAGTTGACTAGAATCTGAAGACTCGTAGATCACTCGAGATGATCTATAAAGGATCAACCAGACTTACTAGAACACTACCAAAGTCAAGTTGACCCATACTCAATAGAGTCGAGTCCTTCCCATCCCGAGAGAATTGGTGCAGGCACCAGAATGCAAAAGAGGCTTCAAGAAAACCTAATCAATTCGAGCTCCTAATGGATTGCAAGTGAATAAGCCAAACTCAATTTGGCTTCAACTTTGTTTTAATTTTCAGCATGAGTCATGTAATTAGAGTCAAGTTAATTTTGATTTTATTTAGTCTTATAATTTGTCAAGTTGGCCAAGTTAGGTTCAAATTAGCCAAGGTATGAACCATGAGAAGAAGCTTGAACCTAAGTGAAGGAGCATCAAGACCACCTATTGGATTGAGCTAACCACTTCACCCTCCATGCAAAGTCAAGCCTTGTTGGAGTGCCACCTCAACATCCATGCCAAGTCAGCCATGCCACCTCACTCTCCATGCTAATTCTTGCACCCAAGCTTGCTAAAATTCAAAGTTGAATTTAAGTTGTAACTCCCCACTTCCCACTCCCCTTTTCATGCATGTAATCTCTCCCATTTTAAATTAAAATTAAGGCTTGAGAAGATAAAAATACCCCCTTAACCCTCTTGTAATCAACTATGTTACAAATGAATGAAAGCTTCTGCCTTCTTCCATTGCTTTGTTGCATTGACACTCCATAAGGGAGAGGGTGTGAGGCCCAACCTATTATCCATGTTCCAAGAAGATGCCAACCATACTCTTCTTCCCCTTCATTCAATCTTCCTCAATTTCCTTTCCTTTCATACCTCCCACGGTCACTAATTCTCTCCATTACAGGATCCCTCCATGATCTTGAGCTGAGATGAAGTTTACTTGCCTCGAGACCATCTATGTTAGGAGTCCTCAATCAAAGAAGTGATAGTCTTCAAATTTAGTCGCAAGTCCTTGGAGTGCTGAGATTAAACCACCACCAAAAGTTTTAGTTCTCATTGTTGGTAAGAATAACCCATCCTAGACTCTTAGGTCTGATTGTTTAAAGGTACTTGCCCTAGTTAGAATGGTTTCTATACAATTAGGTCCTTTTACTTTTGATTGAATGGAAACTACATTGTGGGTAATACAACTTTCATCAAGTATTCTCTTACATTAAGTTTATTTGCTCCCTCTTATGCATAAATCTTGTTGTGATATGTGTAGGAGTCTTTGCTCATTTTAGATTGCTAAGTTCTGAGCTAAAAACTCCATCTTGTATCCCGCATCATTTCTGCTCTCCTTCCCCTCTAACCAGGGTGTCGAACCAGGAGAATTATGCTCTTACTTCCCATTTTTCTATGGATGAGATCTAGGATGTCTTTTTTCTAAGGCTGAGGACAAAGCCCCTGGGTCAGACGATTTTCCCCCCTTTTTCTTTCATAGGTATTGGAGCATTGTTCGGCTGGAGGTGATTGCTGCTATTCAAGAGTTTTTCTATTCTGCTAGGATGCCTGATTCCTGTAAGCAAACCTATGTGACTCTTATTCCTAAGCACAGAGATGCTTCAAACCTAGCCACTTCAGGCACATCAACCTGTATAATACTTTGTACAAGCTCTATGCTAAACTCATGGTCAACGGATGAAGCCACTTCATCCCAGTCTAATTAGCATTAAGTAAGGAGCTTTTCTGGAGGGTCGCTCTATCTCTGACAACCTATTGATTGTACTAGAATTTATGTATGATCTTTGTAGGGCTCCTACCCAGAATAGCCTTATGGCTATTAAGGTGGACATGGAGAGGTCTTATGATCGTATGCATTGGTCCTTTATTCACAAGGCACTGATGGACTTTGAATTTAATTCCACCTGGATCTCTCAAATTTTTGCTTGTATTGTTGGCCCCGCTATGCAATTCTAATCAATGGCACTCCCTTCGAGTTTTGCCTCTAATATCAGGCTTCATCAAGGTTGCCCTCTATCTCTGTACCTGTTCATTCTTCTATTGACGCTCTATTGCAAGCTCTGCGAGTGCCACCATAGAGATTGGGTCTTCAGCCTTATGTCCCAGCCCCTGAGGCTAATCCCATCTTGCATCTTCTGTTTGCAGATGATTATCTCATTTTGGGTCAGCCCTCAGTTTGATGCGCTCTGGCTTTTCAAAGGATTCTAGAAAATTATTGTCTTGCTTTAGGATAGAGAGTCAATTGCCATAAATCTGAGATCTGGAGAACCCCCACCCTGGTTTGGCAATCCATCCAGGATATCCTTGGCATTGTCGATCATGTTGGTGTTTGCATTATCTTGGAGTTCTGGTTATAGGGGTAAGTCTAACAAAGGCTGATTGTCATCATGGTGTGGACACCAGAAGCCGAAAGAAACTTCACTCCAACAAGGTTAGCCTTATCCCAATTTGGATCGAAGATAATTAGGTTACCTTGTATCCTTTAGTTCAAAAATTTTATTTTCAAGAGTCATTTCCTTTTCAAGAGTCCTGTAATTAATTTTGAGTTTCAAATCAAGAGTGTTTATTGAGTCATGTAATTACTTTTAAAATTTCATTTCCTGTAAGTCCATTTCAAGTTTTAAAGTCTAGGTCAGTCAAGTCAGTTCAGTTGAGTTAAGTCTAATTCAGTTGAGTTAAGTCTAATCAAGTCTTAAAGCCATGAAAGCCAACAACAAGACTCAAATTCTAGACCCCAGAATTTGACCACATGAAGAAGAGAAGACACATCAACCAAGCAAGAGAAAAGGACCATCAACTAGGACCACTGGGCGCCACATGTCATTCTTATCCAAGTAGAAGACCACCTCACCATGCCACGTCATCAGGTGCCACTTCACCAGCCACCTCATCACCCTTTGGGCGCCAACAAGGGAGATTCAAATTCAAGGAGATTGGCCACATCCCTCCAAGTCCTCCACCAAATCCTCCAACCCCCCCCACATCCCTCCAAACTCTCCACCAAATCCTCCAACCCCCCTGTAATTCTCCTCGATTTGTGGAGTTTTTAAATTTCAAAAGCTAGCTTTGTGAGGCTATTAAAAGCCTGGGATGCCCATTGTAAAAGAGATTGATTTTGGAAATGAATGAAGTTTGAAGTGAAGTTGTCTTGAGTTTTATGTGTGAAATTTTTCCTATCTTCTTCTTCCATGCCCAAAGCCACTCTCTTCCCTAGCAATTCATCATCCAAGCTCAAGGCAAAGGCATTGGAGTCGGCCAGATCTTCTCAACTATCTTTTCTTTGTTCACAAGTTCTCCCATCTCTTCTTTATGTTTGCATCCTTCAACCTTAACTTTGATCTTCATTGCAGGGTCCTTCGAAGTCCTTGAGTTGTGAACAGGGTTCCCCTTGACAATGAACCAACAAGCTGAAGCCCAAGTCCAGGTTCTGATCACTGTTATCCAAGTTCTCCAGTCCAGAGCATCAGTAGTTTCAAGTTTTGAATCATAGGAAGGTTGGAAAACTCATCAAGGTAAGTCCTCAATCATTAGCCCCTATTGTCTAGATCTTCTTCCTTCTTAGTTTTAGAGTTGTGTCTAATCATGTAATAGTCCTTTTCATATAATCCTTAAATCTTATTAAGATGAGTACAATGCTAAGTATAATTAGGTTTCATTGCTCTACAAACACCATATTCAAAACATTAATCATATGCGTGCCGCATCAAATTGGTATCAGAGCATGGTTGCATTAGAGTAGAATAGTTTTCTTTAAATCCAAGCAAGATCTAAATTCACGCCTCCTGAGCGGGTGTACTCCAGTACACTGTCATGACCCATGGGAATAATGAGCCCCTGGCCGGACGTGAGCTTTAGATTGAAGTTTTGGGTAAGCCATTGCACTTGTTTGATTAGGTTCTGTTTTCTAAAAATTTGCATCTATTTACTGTAATCCATCTGCAGCTCCAAAGGCAAGTCACTAATTTTTTATTGAAATATTTTTTTTCTTGTTCCTTTTTAAGTCAGTTATCACCATATTAAATTTCATCATCAAAAAATTATAAAAAAAAATGAAAATTTCTGAGTTCGACTATCATTAGGGTTCTGTTCTGTCCTTTTTATTTATCTTCATTTGTAGGATCTGCTTAGATTAGTATAGATTTTAGTTTTAAAATTCCTTTCATCTACATTGAAACATATAAGTTAGAAATCCTCTGTGAATTTTTAGAATTTTTGGATATTTTTTTCATCATGTTTTCCACACCACTTTCAAATTGCAACACACTTCTGCAGCACCTTTGCATTTCATTCATCTCATGAGAAATCAAATTAAGGGCATCAATTTGATATAGGGTCAGGGTTTCATCACCTGTCCCTGGCCCAAAAATCACCAACCAGCATATCTATCCCAGCCCGTTAATTAAAATTGAGTAGAACGTTAATTGCCCTAGTGGGTTAGGGACACCAACAAGTTGGGTTCAGGTTAGGGTCAAGTTAACTATGTCAGCTAATTGGTGTGTGCTTACTGGCTTGGTGTCTTGGATTGGTGCATCAGGGCTTGTGATTTGGTCCACCTACCTGGCCAATCTCAGATTGGTGTTAAGGTTGGCAATCAGGGACCTACACTCCCCTCCACCTACCTGGCTAAGTCCCATAAGTACTACTAGCTAGTTGGTTCACTTAATTAGACTTCTAATTGTGCTCTAGGTCTAGGAAACCTTAGCTCGAACTTGAGTCCATTTGCATGCATGATAACTAGAGCAGGGACACTGTATTCACCAATCCAAGCCAGTCAAGTGTAGCCATGGACCAAAACTTAGGGAATTTGATCAAAGGCCTAAATGATCAAGTGGCCCAACTGACTAAGAGTTTAACTGAGCAATTGGCCCAAACAAATCAGAATGTGGCACAAACCAACCAAGACATGAATGAGCAGTTAGCCCACATCACTACTAGGTTGGATCAGTTAGAGGCTAGAACACCTGAAAGCAATCATGAAGCCCAGACTGAGCCTGAGCCAAGTCTTGCACCTGAACTTGAGACCCCATTGAACCCTAGAAGGATTCCATATCAAAACCCTCTCTATGAAACAAACCCTAGGAGAGCTCCCCAAGATCAGTTTTATGATCCAATTCTTAGAGGACCCCACCCTGGTCAAACCATCGAGCCCAACCCAAGGAGATTCCATCATGAGCCTAACTATGAACCCAATGTCAGGAGACCCACCCCAATTCACTTTGATCAAGATGACCGAACCATGAAGAACATTAGGCTAGAAGCTCCCACCTTTGATGGAATTTTAGATCCAAAGATCTACATTGATTGGGAAGGTGAGATGGACCAGTATTTTGACTGGTTTGAGATGAGTGAAGAGCACAAGTGTAAGTTTGCAAAGCTTAAACTTGTGCGCCAAGCTAGGTTATATTGGGGAAACGTTGAGAGACTCACTAGACAGAGAGGTGATGTGCCCATAGTGACCTGGCGAGCTATGAAACTTAGGCTTAGGGAGAAATACCTTCCTATGTCCTACCACCAAAGACTCCTAGATCAATGGCAAAGACTTACTCAAGGAAATAGGAGTGTCGCAGAGTACATAGCGAAGTTTGACGAATTTGTTATGAGGTGCAATGTTGATGAATCTGAGTCGGTGACCTTGTCTAGATTTAGAGCCGGACTGAGGGAAGAAATTCAAAGAGAATTGTTCATGCGAGAGGTACATGACCTAGAATTGGCCTATCAAATAGCTAGGGATGCTGAGAGATTCCATAGAGGTCCAGTCTATCGTAGGCCCGAAGCCCGTAGGACTAGTGCACCTTATCAGCAGTCAGGATCCAATCAGCCTAGATTCAACCGACCCAATCCTAATGTGCCTGTGACCCGTAAAGATGACAAGGGGAAAACACCTGAGACCCAAAGAACTCCAACGCATGTTTCAAGTGTAACAAAGTGGGTCACTATTCTAGCAACTGTCCTAATAGAGCCCTACACATAAGGGAAGTAGAAGAGGAATCCGTAGAATCCCAAGGTGAATTTAGGAGGAAGTATACCAGGCAGATGAGAACTTGGCTGAAGAGTATGAGGATGAGGAAGTCCTGGTAGATCAAGATCTGTTAGGAGTGGTTAGGTGTATTCTCACCCAAGCTAAAACCCAAGAAGATTGGCGTAGAACTAGCATCCTACAGACATTCATTAAGATAGGTGAGAAAGTATGCAAAGTCATTTTAGATAGCGGTAGCTGTGTCAATGCCATATCCACCAACACAGTTAAAAACCTAGGATTGCCCACCGTACCCCATCCTAATCCCTATAAGGTATCCTGGATAGACTCAACCATGATTTCCATTAAGTCTAGGTGCCTAGTAACCATTCAGTTCCAATCTTACTTGGAGAAAGTATGGTGTGATGTACTTCCAATGGGAGTAAGTAGCACAATTTTAGGCCGACCATGGTTGTACGATCTTGACGTAACACTCTATGGTCATTCTAATTCTTGCTCGTTTACTCATAATGGAAAGAAGATTGTAATCCATTCTTCTCCACCTAAGAACCCCATTAAGAGAGGATCAAGCCAATTGAGTGATAAGAAAAAGGGGATAAACATGATCACTGCTAGAGAAATGGAGAAAGAAATTAACAATGGGTCACCTGTTTGGATTTTGACCATTAAGGATCATCAAGAACCTCTTTCAAAAGAACAACCACAAGAAGTCAATGAAGTGCTAGAGGAGTTCAAAGACGTGTTCCCCGATGACTTGCCCGACCAACTCCCACCTCTTAGGGATATACAACATGCGATAGACTTAGTCCCTGGAGCAACCCTATCGAACCTTCTCCATTATAGAATGAACCCTACCGAGCACCAAGAATTACAACGTCAAGTAGGAGAACTCCTAAAGAAAGGATTCATTAGGGAGAGTTTGAGTCCATGCGCAGTCCCAACCTTACTTACCCCGAAGAAAGATGGCACATGGAGAATGTAGTTGATAGTCGTGCCATAAATAAAATCATAGTGAAGTATAGGTTTCCCATCCCCCGCTTGGATGATATGTTAGATATGATGGTCGGTGCAACTATATTTTCTAAGATTGACCTGAAGAGCGGCTATCACCAAGTTAGGATCAGACCAGGGGAGGAATGGAAGACTGCCTTTAAAACTAAGGACGGGTTATTTGAATGGGTAGTCATGCCTTTTGGGTTATCAAATGCCCCTAGCACTTTTATGCGAATCATGAACCAAGTCCTACGAGCCTTTATTGGAAAATTTGTTGTCGTTTACTTTGACGACATACTTGTCTATAGTAGGACTAGAGAAGATCATCAACAACATCTGAGGCAGGTATGTTTAGCACTTAGGAAAGATAACCTCTATGCCAATCTAAAGAAATGTGACTACTAGAGTTATCTTCCTAGGATTTGTTGTGACCCCTGAAGGAGTATCCGCTGACCCTGAGAAGGTTAAGGCAATTGTAGAGTGGCCAACACCCAATAATATTCATGAAGTAAGAAGTTTTCATGGCCTTGCTACATTTTATCGAAGATTTATTAGAGGGTTTAGCACCATAGTTGCTCCTATCACGGATTGTATTAGGAAGGGCCACTTTGAATGGACGAAGTCAGCTGATAAGGCCTTCCTTCACATCAAAGATAAGATGACCCAAGCACCAATCTTAAGACTACCCGATTTTTCTAAGGTCTTTGAAGTAGCATGCGATGCTTCGGGAGTAGGTATTGGTGGAGTTCTGAGTCAAGAGAACCATCCCGTAGCATTCTTTACTAAGAAATTGAATGAAGCCAGGAAAAATACTCCACATATGATCGGGAGCTTTATGCGGTAGTGCAAGCATTAAGGTATTGGAGGCATTATCTCCTATCGCAAGAATTTGTTTTATTTTCAGACCATGAAGCCCTTAGGTTTTTGTTCCCAAAAGAAACTAAACCCTAGGCATGCCAAATGGGTAGAGTACATCCAATCCTATACGTTTGTCCTAAAGCATCAATCAGGAACCGATAATAAGGTAGCTGATGCCCTAAGTCGTAAAACGTTACTTTTAACTTCAGTTAGTACAGAAGTCATAGGTTTTGAAAGACTTAAGGAGCAGTACGAAACCTGTCCAGATTTTGGTGAAATTTATCAGGTTTTGCGTCAAGGACCATCTAGTGATCATAGTGACTATACCCTTCTAGATGGTTATCTTTTTAGAGAGAATAGGCTTTGCATCCCAAGAACCTCCTTAAGAGATTTTTTAGTTTGGGAGATACATGCGGGAGGTTTGGCTGGCCACTTCGAACGAAATAAGACTATCTTGGCTGTTGAGGAACAATTTTACTGGCTAGGTCTTAAGAAACAAGTAGCAAACCTTGTAGCCCGATGTAGGACATGTGCTGTTGCAAAGCAACAAAAGAAGAATACCGGGCTATACAATCCATTACCTGTACCTGAGTGTCCATGGCAGGATCTAAGCATGGACTTTGTTCTAGGATTACCCAAGACCATTCGAAAACATGATTCAATCTTTGTGGTGGTCGACTGGTTTTCAAAAATGGCCCATTTCATACCTTGCTCCCAAACTTCCGATGCCTCTAAGATAGCCAAACTCTTTCTTGATCAAGTAGTCAGACTCCACGGGTTACCAAAAACCATTGTTTCTGATAGGGATGTCCGCTTCACAAGTTACTTCTGGAAAACCCTTTGGTACCTATTAGGAACCAGACTGAAATTCTCCACTGCCTACCATCCCCAGACTGATGGACAAACCGAGGTTGTAAATAGAAGTCTAGGGAACTTGCTGAGATGCCTAGTGGGAGAAAGTCTAGGAAACTGGGATTTGTTATTGCCACGTGCTGAGTTCGCTTACAACAGTTCGGTCAATCGATCTACGGCCAAAAGTCCCTTTGAGATAGTCCATGGTTGCAAGCCTAGGAAGCCTTTAGATCTAATCCCACTACCTATTCACACACGAGTCTCTGAGTCTGCTGAGTCTTTTGCACAGCATGTCACAAATCTACATAAAGAAATCAGTAATAAGATCAACCTGAGCAATGAAACTTACAAACACTTAGCTGACTCACATAAGAGGGCTAAAGAATTCTATGAAGGGGATTATGCGATGATTAGGCTCAACCCTGAACGGTTTTCCCCTGGAACCATAAAGAAGCTGCATGCCCGCGGAGCGGGACCTTTTAAGATCTTAAAGAAAATAGGGCCTAATGCATATGTTTTGGAACTTCCACCTGATATGGGTATTAGTACAACCTTCAATGTTTCAGACCTAGTAGAATACAAAGAACCACTACTAATACCTAGTGAGCCTTTTGAGCCAGAAACTTTCATTGAGAGTGAACATATTTCCGAGTGTCCACCACCAACCTTACTTGAGCAGAGAGAGAGGATTGAGAGAATCCTGGATGACAAGATCATTACTACCAGGAATAAGGACTATCAGCGATACCTGGTTCAATGGCAAGGTCGACTTGAGTCCGACAACTCTTGGATTACTCGAGAGGACCTGCAAAGACTTAACCCAGACTTGTTCGAGCATTACCAGGGCAAAACTGAACCATACTCGACTGGGTCGAGTTCTGCCCACCCCAGGAGAATTGGTGTGGACACCAGAAGCCGAAAGAAACTTCACTCCAACAAGGTTAGCCTTATCCCAATTTGGATCGAAGATAATTAGGTTACCTTGTATCCTTTAGTTCAAAAATATTTTATTTTCAAGAGTCATTTCCTTTTCAAGAGTCCTATTAATTAATTTTGAGTTTCAAATCAAGAGTGTTTATTGAGTCCTGTAATTACTTTTAAAATTTCATTTCCTGTAAGTCCATTTCAAGTTTTAAAGTCTAGGTCAGTCAAGTCAGTTCAGTTGAGTTAAGTCTAATTTAGTTGAGTTAAGTCTAATTAAGTCTTAAAGCCATGAAAGCCAGCAACAAGACTCAAATTCTAGACCCCAGAATTTGACCACATGAAGAAGAGAAGACACATCAACCAAGCAAGAGAAAATGGACCATCAACTAGGACCACTGGGCACCACATGTCATTCTTATCCAAGTAGAAGACCACCTCACCATGCCACGTCATCAGGTGCCACTTCACCAGCCACCTCATCACCCTTTGGGTGCCAACAAGGGAGATTCAAATTCAAGGAGGTTGGCCACATCCCTCCAAGTCCTCCACCAAATCCTCCAACCCCCCCCACATCCCTCCAAACTCTCCACCAAATTCTCCAACCCCCCTTGTAATCCTCCTCGATTTGGGGAGTTTTTAAATTTCAAAAGCTAGCTTTGTGAGGCTATTAAAAGCCTTGGACGCCCATTGTAAAAGAGATTGATTTTGGAAATGACTGAAGTTTGAAGTGAAGTTGTCTTGAGTTTTATGTGTGAAATTTTTCCTATCTTCTTCTTCCACACCCAAAGACACTCTCTTCCCTAGCAATTCATCATCCAAGCTCAAGGCAAAGGCATTGGAGTCAGCTAGATCTTCTCAACTATCTTTTCTTTGTTCACAAGTTCTCCCATCCCTTCTTTATGTTTGCATCCTTCAACCTTAACTTTGATCTTCATTGCAGGGTCCTTCGAAGTCCTTGAGTTGTGAACAGGGTTCTCCTTGACAATGAACCAACAAGCTGAAGCCCAAGTCCTGGGTTCTGATCACTGTTATCCAAGTTCTCCAGTCCAAAGCATCAGTAGTTTCAAGTTTTGAATCATAGGAAGGTTGGAAAACTCATCAAGGTAAGTCCTCAATCATTGCCCCTATTGTCTAGATCTTCTTCCTTCTTAGTTTTAGAGTTGTGTCTAATCATGTAATAGTCCCTTTTCATATAATCCTTAAATCTTATTAAGATGAGTACAATGCTAAGTATAATTAGGTTTCATTGCTCTACAAACACCATATTCAAAACATTAATCATATGCGTGCCGCATCACATCATCTCATCAATGAGATCCAGGATAGGGTGCAGGGTTGGTAGTGCATGACTCTCTACTTTGTGGGTCAGATCACACTAATCAGGTCCATCCTTACTTCCTTGCCGGTTCCTGTTTTCTCATGCTATCCTTCCAAAGTGACTCTTAGACTTGATCAAATTATTCAGGCCTTCCTTTAGGGAGCATCTTCTACTAGCAGATCCATCCATCTTTTGAGTTGGCAAGTGGTATGCCTATGCCATCGGGATGGCAGGCTCGGTATCCACTCAATGCTCTCCATACAGGATGCCATGTTCGCTAGACATGTTACTAGGTTTTCGTTGAGTTCGGATAGCTTATGGATGGATATGATGATGCACAGATATGACCAATTATACCCTTCTGAGCATCACCGATCTGGGCATCGTTGTTCACCCATATGGTGAGCTATGCTTACTGCTACCCCGAATATCACCCCCAATGTCAGATGGGTTCTTGGCAATGGTACTTCTATCAGCCTCATGTCCGATTTGTGGATCGTGGATATCTTGTAATCTCGCTGGCCAACCTACATTACGATGGACATTAGTGACTCTCTATCTATTCTTGATCTTTTGCTTGCCGATCCCTGTATTGGAATCCGTCGTAGGTTATCCAAGTGTTTGGTGATATTTTGGATGCTCGGGTATTATCGATACCGTTACCCATCCATGCTTGTTTCGATACTCGGATTTGGAGGAATTCTACCATTCCCAGAGCGTCCACCTCTAAGCTCATTCCCCTGGTTAGCTAGGCCCCTCTATGGAGTCTGGATCTTGGCTAGATCTGGTGGATCCCAGTTCACACTAGGGAGAGCACCTTTCTCTGGAAAGTTGCCTGGGTTTGCCTCCCTCCTAAAGCATTTGTTGCCTAGGTGGCTTCCCAAGAGGGGGATGAATTTGGATTAAAAACTTTTCATAATTATGTGCACTTTGAAATTCTTTTAGTGTAGTGGTGCAATATGCAATGCGGAAGTAATTAAGTAAAAGCAATAAGCTAAAGTAAGCACAAGCACAAACACAAAGAGATTTAGAGTGGTTCGGAGCAACCGGCTTCTACGTCCACTACCCAAGCACCACTTCGGATTTCCACTATATTCCCCAACCAAAATATAGTCGGATTGTTTTACCAGGCTCATAATTCAAACCTATACACTTTGGTTTTACCGGATCACCAAAGAAACCCAAACTCCCTTTTGTATTAAACAAGATCACCAAAGAACACCCAAACTCTTGGTTTTATACCGAGATCACCAAGAACCCAACTTAGGTTTTCACAAGGCTCACCTAAAATCCTTCAACCCTCTTTTAAGACATAGCCCCTTGCTGTTCTTAGAGGGAAAACAAAGATAGAAAGAAATAAACAAGCAACTACAACAAACCCAATTTGTTTAAATGTTACTGATGTAGATCAATATGAAGCCTAGCTTTGAATGCTCTTTAATTGCTCTTCAAGCTGCTTCTTGCTTCTTCAATGAGTGGATTCAATGATGAAGAGGAGTTGGTGAAGCTTTGAATCATAACTTGAAAGCTTTTGAAGTAGGTTGGTGAAAGACTTAAATGCTCTTCAATTTTTTAAGATAAATCAATGATAATCCTCTAATAATTGTTTAATCCCTCAAAAGCAATTCTTTTTATAGTTTTCCATGAGATATGGCCATTGTAGGGCCTATGAATTCGTGAAAGAGCTGTTAGAGATGAAATAGAATTCAAAAATCACTTCCAGCAACTAGCAGTTGAAGTGCAAAAAATGATTACTCGAGTTCGGTCGAGGTCCACGAGTCAGCTCGAAGTCTCATTCAACCCAGAACAAATTTCTGTAAGAGTCGGCTCTTCAAGCTGGAGTCGGCTCTTGCTTTCAATCACTTCAAATCATCAAATTATTGGAGTCGGCTCTTCAGGCCATAGTCGGCTCGAAGTCTCAGTTCACCAAAAATCATAACTCTAGACGAGTCGGCTCTTGGAACTCGAGTCGGCTCGAGATCTCAGACTTCAGAAACATGTATTCTTCCATGAGTCAGCTGTTGGGACCGGAGTCGGCTCTTGATACTGAAACTCTGAAATTTCTTCATGCCGTGCCACAAGGAGTCGGCTCTTGATCCATGAGTGAGCTCTTGCCAAAACTTCAATTGATGCTTCAAACTTCTCCAAAACTCTTCAACACTTAAATCAAACAAGAGCTAATCTACATACTCTCAATTTTACAATTTTCAGCTCATTTTACAAGATTACAAGATTGACAAAATTAGGGCTTTTACAAGTTAAAGTACATAATAGTCCATATATAATTGAATTACCTCTCAATCAATTTGAAAACCAATTTAAACTAAAGGTAACCAATTTCCTGCAAAAACTTCTCAAGTAATTGAAAGAATTAGTAACATATACATGCTCCAATATTTTGTGATCATCAAAATCATTCCAGGGGTCAATAACCTCCCCCTTTTTGATGATGACAAAACACTGGGCATGAATAGAATGAAAACACTTTACAATTGTGGTATATCATATCCATATGTATCCAATGATATTAGATATAGTGTGTATCCATCAATTTTGGATCAAGGTATCAAATTTTTGAATTGATAAGTGTCAATGCAATGTATCATATGTATCAAATGTATCAACTATATAAAACTGAAAACTATTAACTCTAAATATCATATGTATCGATATAATGTATCATCCATATAAAATATGTATCAAGTATCGAGACATAATGTATCAACACATAATGTATCGAGAGTATCATCTATACATTGCGTATCGAAACTTATAAAATTAACAAGTATTTGAACAAAAACTTGACAATAAGCTCCCCCTTACTATTATAATAACATTTCTTCATATTTTCTTCAAATGTTCATTCAAAAGTTCATTCATCATCCATATTTTTCAAATTCATTTTCAAAGTTTCATACTTTTCTCCCTTCTCATTTTATATAAATATTCATTCATGCACATTCATATTGACAATAAGCTCCCTTCTCCCCCTTTTTGTCATCAACAAAAGGTATACAAGATAGGAGATCATTCATTCACAATAAGTGATTCTTAACAAAAGTAGTACATGAGTGTATCATAAGAAGATGTGTAGCATAAAAAGTGATATATATATATATATATATGAAAAGTCAGTACATTAGTGAGACATTACAAATGTGCCTCGGCACGACAAAACAGTATCACAACAACAAAGCATAAAGTCCTAAAAACATCAAAATGAAATACTAAGAGCATCAAAAGGATGGACTGGGGTCATCATCATTAGGTTCTTCCTCACTAGAGGAGGAACTGACTTCTAAAATACTTGGACTAGGCCTAAACTTAAGAAACCTAGGCCTTAGGTCCCTGATTCTAGTCCTAACAGGTGTAATAGTCCTAGATGTTTTGGCTTTAGCTTTTACTTGGGACTTTGAGGAAATCATAATAGGAGTGGGTCTGGCAGAAGGAGGATCAAAAGACAAGGCCAAAGTGCTGGTGGTAGACAATATCTTTATAACTGGAGCTGATCCAACAACAGATCTTGGAATCTCGGTACCAGCCTCAGCCTCAGCAGGAGTGGCCTTTGTAGGAATGTCACTGAAGTGTGCCACCTGTCCCTGCTTGTAATCAGTGCCAGTGTCAGGTGCTGGAGTGGAAGTAGTCAGTACAGACTGACTGGCTCCGAAAGCTATCGAAGAATAGTCATAATATCCTGAAATCCCTGATGTACCTCTGACTGAAGTAGAGAAATCTTGGTATCAGTCTCATATCTAAGACTAGATATCTCATCTAGTACATGGTGTAATCAATCATCAGCATCAGGTCCAACAGCTGTAGATCCTCTGACTGGTGAACTAGGAGTAGATGGAGCTGGCTTTGAAGGTCCAGCCTCATCAACATGTGCCTCTACCTCTCCACCATGTCCCTTTACTGCCTGAATATCCTCATCAGAATCATCCTCGGAATGAGCCACTGGAAGACCTGAGCTCTTCCGAATCCAGTAACCCTTTACTTTGATAAAACCCATCTAGGTCAGAGATTTCAGATTGTATCTATTGGTGTGTAAAAGTGGCCTACTGTCCTCACCAGACAGATCAACCAGGGCTTCCTGAAACAGAAGTGTGAATACCATCCCGTAAGGTAGACATGCTCGTTCCCTACGAGCAGCCTCTCTCATCTGTGAAAGCATAATGAATGGTAGGTTGAGGGCCTCCCCCTTAATCAAACATCTCATAAAGACCAAGTCGTGCTCACTGACCCAATCAAACCGCCCCATCCAGGGCAAGAAGATATGACTAATGATGTTGTGCAATAATCTCATTTCCAATGATAATTGATTTGCACTAACATGCACAACACCCTTTACATTTGTTCTCTCTAGTACTAATCTCAGGGTCTTCTGCTTCTCCTTCAAAACTAGGTAACTTTCACCTTTATTAGGAATGTGAAGAATGCTGGACAACTTTTGTTCACTAATTTCAATGTGTTTTCCCTTCACAGTCCCTTCAATATGGAATGCACCTAAGGACATACCTTCAAAAAATTGCCTAACCAAGTTGGGATAAGTGGGAACATTTAACATACAGAAATCTCTCCAACCCTATTTATCCAACCAATCCCCAATGTGCAAATGCTCTTCTTTCAAGAAATTGAAATCAATACATCTACCAGGAGTAACTTGTCTATTATCCATTAAAATAACTTGCCTTGGTGCCTCTGGCTCTTCCTCATGCTCTATTTGCTGTTCTTCTTCCGGATGTGAGGTGTCCAAATGCCACTTTGTCCTCCTTTCCTCTACAACCGTCCGAACCACTCTCCTAGGTTTCTTGGCTACGGCCTTACGAGGAGCTATCTAGCTAGGATTAAGAGTTTGGAGGGATTAGGAAGTGTTCTAGGAGCTTTTCCAATGTTAGGGTTAGGGGTCAGCTAAGGGGATGTGAGAAAAATGGAAAGACATAGTGAATACAAACATTCAAAACCCTATTTAAAACCTTCGGCCCAACTTTCGAGTCGGCTCGCCGAACCACCTGATGACTCGAGTCGGCTTGAGCCAAAATTCAGCCTAAAACCTGAAAAAGGTTAAAATCAAGTTCTTTGGGTTTCTAGTCATTAAAATAGGTTGTCATAAGCTTTAGAGTGAAATTTGAAAAGTCTAGATAATTTTTCCTTATTTTTCAAAAATTAGGTCAAAATGTTTAGCATGGGTCAAACAGGCCTAATTCGTCTCTAATCTTCTCAAATCTATCTTGACTAAGGGGTTTAGTAAAAATGTCAGCAAGTTGATCTTCAGTAGGTACAAATTCTAGCTCAACAACATTATTTAAAACATGATCAGAATAAAATGATGTCTAATTTCTATGTGACTAGTTCATGAATGCTAAATTGGATTTTAGGATAAGTTAATAGCCCTAGTGTTATCATATTTAATAGGAATTCTGGATTGGACAACACCGTAATCTTTTAGTTATTGCTTGATCCATAACACTTGAGCACAACAGCTCCCCGCAGCCACATATTCTATCTTAGTAGTTGATAGTGCTACAGAGTTCTGTTTACAATAGTGCCATGAAATCAAGTTAATACCTAAAAATTAACAGGTTCCACTTATGCTTTTTCTATCAATTTTATAGCCTCCATAGTCAGCATCAGAATAACTAATTAATTGCAAAGATGTGTGCTTAGAGTACCACAAACCTACATTGCATGTGCCTTTAAGGTATTTATTAATTCTTTTAATTGCTAAAATATGTGACTCTTTTGGATTAGATTAAAAATGTGCACACATACAAACACTAAATAAAATATCATGTCTACTAGCTGTCAAATAAAGTAATGAACCGATCATACCTCTGTATAGCTTTTGATCAACATTTGTGCCATTTTCATCTTTATCAAGTCTACATGCAGGATTCATGGGTGTTCCATTTCTTTGCTTGATTCTATGCCAAATTTCTTGATAATCTCTTTTATGTATTTGGCTTGGTTTATCAGAATACCTTCCTCAGTTTGTTTGATTTGAAGCCTGAGGAAGTAACTCAGCTCACCCATCAAGCTCATCTCGATTCACCCTATATTAGCTTAGCAAAATCTTGACACAAAGATTCATCAGTAGATCCAAAAATAATATCATCAACGTAGATTTGAACAACTAAAATATCATTTTCTTTTCTTTGAATAAATAGTGTAGTGTCAACACTACCTCTTATAAAATCATTTGCAATTAAAATTTACTTAGTCTGTCATACCAGGCTCTACGTGCCTATTTCAGACTATACAAAGCTTTATTCAATTTGAAATATGATTTGAAAATGAGTGATCAATAAAACCAAGTAGTTGTTCGACAAAAACTTCATCAGATAGAAAACCATTCAAAAATGCACTCTTTATGTCCATTTGAAATAACTTAAAATTCACAAAGCATGCATATGCTAATAGTAATCTAATGGCTTCTAATCTAGCTACTGGTGCACTCTTATCTAATTTATTTTTATAAACCCACCTAGTACCTATAACAGGATAGTCATTAGGTCTTTCTACTAGGATCCAAATATTATTTCTCCTAAATTGGTTTAATTGATCATGCATTGCTAACATCCATTAGGATCAGTTTCAGCTTCTTCTATAGTGTGTAGTTCTACATGAGAAACAAAAGCAATTCCGTCATGTGTATACCTATGTGCAGCTCTAGTCCTAACACCTTGAGATGAGTCTCCTATAATTAATTCTTTAGGGTGTGATTGCACATACCTCCATTCTTTGGGTATATCAACATGATTTTTGCTTACCTCTTCTTCATGTGATTCACTTGATTGTTTATCTTTGAGAGTCAAGTCCTTCGGTCCATTTTCTAGTATACCTGCACCATCATCAGCACTATCTTCTTTTCTAGAAGATATAATGTCAGATTCATTGAAAATAACATATATTGATTCTTCTATAGTCAAAGTTCTTTTGTTGAAAACTTGATAGGCTTTACTATTTAAAAAATATCCAAGAAAAATAGCCTCATCGAATTTTGCCTCGAATTTACCAAGATTATCTTTCCCATTATTAAGAACAAAATATTTACAGCCAAAAATATGAAAAAATTTGATATTAGGTTTTCTATTATTCAATAGTTCATAGGGGGTTTTCTAATAATAGGTCTAATCAAAACTCTATTCAAAATATAGCATGCGGTATTTACAGCTTCAATCCAAAAGTATTTTGAAAGATTTCCTTCATAAAGTATTGTTCGGGATATTTCTTCCAAAGTATGATTCTTTATTTCTACAACACCATTTTGTTGTGGTGTTCTAGGAGCTGAGAAGTTATGGTCAATATCATGCTTTATGCAAAAGTGATCAAAATATTGATTTTCAAACTCAGTGCCATAATCACTACGAATTGAAATAACAGATAGATTTTTCAAATTTGTAACTCTTTTGTAAAACTTTTTGAATACTTTGAAAGTTTCATCTTTATGTGCAATAAACAAAACCCATGTGTATCTTGAAAAATTATCTACAATCATAAGACTATATTTCATTCCACCTAGGCTAGTAGTCCTAGTAGGTCCAAATAGGTCCATGTGAAATAGCTCTAAGGGTCTAGTAGTAGAAACAATGTTTTTCAATTTAAAACTCCCCCTCACTTGTTTTCCTAATTGACATGCATCGCAAACATAATCAAAATTAACTTTAAATTTTGGCAAACCTTTGGTTAAGTCTTTTGAAATAAGTTTAGCTATAGTGTCCATACTAGCATGTCCAAATCGCCTATGCCATAGTAAACTTGATTCCTTACTCTTGTCATTCATTGCTACAAGACTTATGTTGCTTGACATAGCTAGATCATTAAGATCTACTACATAAATGTTACCAAGTCTATGTTCAATGAATTTAGTACTAGAGTCAAGTGGATCAACTACTATACACATTGATGACTTGAAGAAAATATTAAAACCAATGTCACATAGCTGCCTAATACTCAAAATATTATGCTTTAACTTTTCTACAAGAACAAATTTTCAATAAATGTAGGAGTAATTTTGATTTTACCGATACCGATTATCCTTCCTTTGTGATTATCACCAAATGTTACCATTCCACCATCCTTTTGTTCTAGGATGATGAATTGATCAATATCACCCATCATGTATCTTGAACAATCACTATCTAGATACCATCTTTCTTTATATTTGGGGCTGCAAGACATCCCTACAAAACAATCATGTAATGGATTTAGGTACCCAAGCTTTCTTGGATCCTTGCAAGTTAGTAGAAATGGTTCTTTTTGGAACCTAAATTTTCTTAATTTTCTTCTTGTCATTATGTTTCAAATGACACTCAAATGCCTTATGACTAATATTATTACAAGCATAGCATACAATCCTTGACTTTGAATAAAAGGTACGACATGAGATAAATTTAGGTCTAAGTTATTTTGAAGTAATAAATTTAGGAGCATATGATGTAGATGCAGAAAATTTATTTGAAATAGAACCTTTGTAACCAATTCCAAGTTTATTATTTGTCTCTTTTTGATCTTTCAAAATTAATTCAAGCTTGTCGGAACTTAGGGTTAGTTTCTCAACTAAAGGCTTGAGCTTTTGAACTTCTTTCTTTAAATCATCATTTTCATTTTACAAACCTTTGTTTTTCTCAATAAGCTCTTCTTTTTCAAATTGGGTGATCTTAAGTCTTTCACAAACTAAACTTAATTTCCTTTGCAAAATTTTGTTTCTTTCACCAAATTCATTTTTATCCTTTTAAAATGTATCATATTGATTTTTCAAAGTTTTCATTTTCAAACCAGCTTTTTTATATTCTACAAGTAACTCACAAAATTCATTATGCAGCTCATCATACATAAATTCTAAATTAGGTTCAGAAGTAGTTACCTCGTCCTCCAAACCCATAAGATAGAACTGTATAGTTTTCATTATTTTTTCATCCTCTTCAGTGGATGTAGATTCATCGCTGTCACTCCATGCTGCAAGCATTGCCTTTTTCTTCTTTTTATGGATCATCTTTTTCTTTGCTTCTGGATAGTCAGGATGGATATGTCTTGGTTTCTTGCATCCATAGCAAATAGGGACTTGATCTTTATCTTTATCCTTCTCTTTTTCTGTCTTTTTCTCTTTCTCTCCCAAAATCTTCCTTTCTAAATTATTTTCTCCATCTATTTGCTTTTCTTCTGCCCATAAACCTTTTAAATCTTCTCATAACAAGGGCTATCTCATCATTTTCTAAATCATCCTCATCTGATGAGTCTGAGTCTTCGTTCTTATCCTCTTCTGTAGCTTTAAATGATATAGCTTTCTTTCTTTTAAAATCTTCATCATTCCTTTGTTGCATAGCTAATTCATGTGTAATTAGTGATCCAAGTAACTCATCCAGTGGTAGGGTGTTAAGGTCCTTCGCCTCTTGAATAGCTATCACCTTAGCTTCCCATTTATCTGGCAAGGATCTCAAAACTTTTTGAACAAGATCAGCATTATTATAAGTTCTACCAAGACTTTTGAGACCATTGATAATATCAGTAAAACGAGTATACATAGCAGATATGTTCTCACTAGGATCCATCTTAAATAACTTATGGTTATGCACAAGAAGATTAATTTTTGATGTTTACACTTGTGATGTGCCTTTATGTATAATTTCTAGCTTGTCCAAAATTTCTTTAGCAGAATTACAAGTTTAAAATTATGTTAAACTCATTTCGATCCAAAGCATAATACAATAAATTCATTGCTTTGGCATTTAGCTCCGCTAATTTTATATCATTTTTGTCCCAATCTTCTTCTAGTTTGGGAACCTCAATATCATTAACTTTAATCATGGATGAGTTAGTTCCTTTCAAGATAATTTTTTATAAATAAAAATCTATGGCTTGAATGTATATTTTCATTCTTGCCTTCCAATATATATAAATGGTTCCGGTGAAAAGTGGAGGTCGATTGGTGGAT
Organism: Areca catechu; assembly: GCA_021397845.1. Classification (NCBI taxonomy): domain Eukaryota; kingdom Viridiplantae; phylum Streptophyta; class Magnoliopsida; order Arecales; family Arecaceae; genus Areca; species Areca catechu. Next base: position 105,086,364 of record CM038040.1, read on the forward strand.
TGACCTTCGGCCAATGAAGTGCTCATGGGATTTTCCATCTATCTTTACTCTAAGTAAATTTCAGAGACTCTGCTCTAATACCACTTGTTGCCCAGGTAGCTTCCCAAGAGGGGGGTGAATTAGGATTAAAAACTTTTCACAATTATGTGCACTTTGAAATTATTTGACCCCATAAGCGATTTTGATGATAACCAAACATTGGAGCATGTACATTTATTACTGACAACTCTTCAAATGTTTGACAAGTTTTTGTAGGATGTATAACATGTTCAAACTTCAACTCCTACATTTCTATTTTCTTGCTTGAGTTGCATTGTAAGTGTTTTTGTAAAGAAGAACCCCAATGAAAATGCTAAAAAAAATCAAGTAAAAGGTTCCTTCTATAAGTGTGTGTGCCTTAACTTTGCTTTGAGTTGGTTTGTGTGAAATTGTAAAAGAGTTGGTGAGAGTTTTTTTTAAGTTCAAATTATAAAAATCCTGAAGAAGACACTCGAGCCGACCCCAAGACAAGAAGAGCCGACTCTGCTTACTGGCACGCAACAAGGATTCTGGAATGCAGCAATCCGAGCCAACTCGATGGAAAGTGAGCCAACTCTAATGAATCTGAGTTGACTGGAATCAATCTGAGCCGACTCCTCCAGAGTCTATTTCCTAAAAGTTTTCTGAGAACAGCCAGACGAGCCGACCCAACCTAGAAAGAGCCGACTCTACCAGACCTAATTTCAAAAGCCTGAGAAAGTGAGCTGACCCAAACTGCATTGAGTCAACTCTTTCAGAGTAAGGTTCTTCGAACCTGAGAAGAAGAGCTGACCCAAGCTGAAAAGAGCCGACTCCTCGAGTTCAAGAATTTCAAGATTCAAGTTCGAGCCGACCCGAGCTGTAAAGAGCCGACTCGTCCAGAGTGACATTCTGTGCCCTGAGACAAAGAGCCGACTGCATTGAAGAAATGGCGACTCGACCTATCGACTCGAAGGATCCGAGCCGACTCGAAGGATCCGAGCCGACTCGAAGGAATCCGAGCCGACTCGAATGTCACTTCCAAGTATCTAATGCCTAGTTCCAGAATTTATTTTTAAATGCCAAAAAGTACTCCAACGGTCACAAATCATTCCCCAACAGTCACAATGGCTAGAACTGCCTTGGGATGATGGAAGACTTTAAATTTGAAAGATTTGAACTACCTTGAAGCAATTTTTTAATTAAGAAGAAAGTTCAAAAAGGAAAAAGAGAGAGCTTCATTGAATATCCAACCAACCACAAGAGATAGAGCACAAGTGCATTCAAGTCTGCATTCAAACCCTTAACAACTATGATCTAAAGCTTGAATCAACTTTGGAAGAAGCCACTGAAGTCATTAAAGCTTATTCAAGTGCATTCAAGTGGACTTCCAACGAGCTGCACCGGTAACTATCCGACAACTTGAGTTTGTCATTTATTGTTGCATTTATTTTCAATTCAATCTTTGAATTGTTGGGTTATTGGTGAGCCCGGTTGAAAAACCAAATAGATTTTTGGTGAGCCTTATCAAAACCAAGGTTTAGGTTCTTGGTGATCCTATGAAAACCAAGTTTAGGTTTCTTTGGTGAGCCTGTTAAAACCAAAGGGTGTTAGGTTTTCTTTGGTAATCCCGTAAAACCAAGGTGTAGAGGTTTTGGATTATGATCCTATAAAACAATCCTACTATATTCAGGTGTGAATATAGTGAAAATCCCAAGTGGTATCTTGGATAGTGGACGTAGGAGCTGGGTTGCATTGAACCACTATAAATTTGGTGTGTTTGTGTTGTGCTTTCTCTACTTTGTTTAGCTTCTGCATTCTATAACCTTATCACAACACCTACCACTTGCAAAGGATTTTGAATTTGCACGTTACTTGTTTAAGTTTTTAAAATTCCCAATTCACCCCCCTCTTAGGTAGCCACCTGGGCAACAACTGGTATCAGAGCAGAGTCTTTGAATATACTAGAGTAAAGATTGATGGCTCATCCCATGAGTACGTCTTTGGCTGAAGGCCAATCAACAAACAGACCTCCACTCTTCACTAGCACAAATTATGCATATTGGAAAGCTAGAATGAAGATTTATATTCAAGCTGTTGATTTTCAGTTATGGAAGGTCATTCTAAAGGGTCCTTGCATTCCTATGGTTAAAATTGATGGAGTGGATGTTCCTAAACCTGAAGAGGATTGGGACGAACATGACATGAAGATGGGAGAGTTAAATGCCAAAGCCATGAATCTCTTATATTGTGCTTTGGATAGTAATGAGTTTAATCGAATCTCTATGTGCTCCTCAGCAAAAGAAATTTGGGATAAACTCGAAGTGATCCATAAAGGAACTTCTCAAGTGAAATCTTTTAAGATTAATCTTCTTGTACATAGTTACAAATTGTTTAAGGTGGAACCAAATGAAATAATATATGCCATGTTTTCATGATTCACTGATATTAGTAATGGCCTAAAAAGTCTTGGCAGGGTATATACTAATGCAGATCTAGTGCAAAAAATTCTAAGATCTCTTCCGGATATGTGGGATCTGAAAGTGACTGCCATCCAAGAAGTAAAAGATTTGAACACCTTATTGCTGGATGAATTGCTAGGATCTCTCATCACACATGAACTGACCATTCAACACCAAACTGAAGATGATCAAAAGAAAAAGAGATCGATCGCCTTTAAAGCTATTATGAATTCCAAAAAGGATAAAGAATCGGAAGAAGAAAGCTCCTCTACTGAAAGCAACATGGAAGATGAAGATGTTGCCATGGTCATAAGAAAATTCAAAAAATTCTTGGGAAGAAGAAAAGGAAGATATTTCAAAAAATTCCACAAGAACAAAGAGTTCAGTAAGAAGAAGGACAAGGAAAAGGAGAAAAAAGAGAAGTGCCCACATATTATGAGTGTAAAAAGCCAGGGCACATCAGACCAGACTATCCTTTATTGAAAAAGGGACTTAAGAAAAAGAAAAAGAAAGCAATGGTAGCGACGTGGAGCAATAGTGAAGCATCCTCATCCACTGAAGACGAAGAGGCTCCGAAATCTACAAATCTTTGTTTAATGGGTCTCGAAAATGAGGTATCATCCCCTAAGCATCAAACTGAGTTTACTTATGATGAACTGAGTTCAGCATTTCATGATTTACTTATCGAATTCAAGAAAGCTGGAATTAAAATCAAGTCCTTAAAGAAACAAAAGATGTTTTATTAAAAGATAAGGATGAAACTTTTGAAAAGAATAACATTTTGCAAAGAAAATTGGATAACCTTTCTGAAAGTGTTATAGTCTTGAACAATGAAAAAACTATTTTATATGAGACAAACAATATTTTAGTTACCGAAAATACTGATTTAAAAAAGGAGGTTGAAAACCTTAAGCCTTTAGTAGAAAAATTGACTTTGAGTTCAAATAAGCTTGAGCTAATTTTGAAAGAACAAAAAGACTCTAAAAGTAATGTTGGAATTGGATTTAGTGCTTTAAGAGATAAAGAGATTTTAGCAACAAAGTTTGTACCCTCAAAAGCTTCAATTTCAAAATCTAAACTTGAAAAAGCTTTTTCATCAAAATCAATTACAAATGGGTTGAAATATGTTCCTAAAAATACTTTGCAAAAATCCTTCAATTCAAGTATTTCTGTTTTTACATCTACTATAGCTTCAAAGCATGCATCATTCAAGAATGATAAAATTATCTATTATGCATGTCATAGATTTGGACATAATCTTTCTAATGTAATTCTTTGAAAAGTTCCATGAATAATGCATTAAAGTGTAGAACCATTTGGGTTCCAAAAGGAACCAATGTTGCTAACCCAAAAGGACCCAAGTTAGCTTGGGTACCTAAAATCACTCTTTGACTGTTTTGCAGGATTGACTTGCAGCCCAAAAATTAAAGAAAATATGGTATCTTGACAGTGACTATTCAAGGCATATGATGGGTGACAAGGATCAGTTTATCACCCTACAAATGAAAGAAGGAGGATTGGTTACCTTTGGAGATAATATCAAAGGAAAAATAATCAGAATCGGTAAGATCAAGTTAACCCTTTGTAATTTTATTGAAGATGTATTGCTAGTAGATAAGTTGAAGCACAATCTATTGAGTATTAGTCAATTATGTAAAAAAGGCTTCAAAGTTATCTTTGAATCATCTATGTGTATAATAACAAACTCTCTTGACTCTAGCAACAAATTCATTGGCCATAGACTCGGGAATATCTATGTGGTAGATCTAAATGATCTAGCCATGACAAGTAGTTCCAGCCTAGTAGCCATGAATGCTAAGACCAAGGAGTCATGTCTATTATGGCATAAACGATTAGGTCATGCTAGCATGCATACTATTGCCAAATTAATCTCAAAGAACCTAGTTAAAGGCTTGCCACATTTCAAAGTTGATCTTAACTATGTTTGTGATGCTTGTCAATTAGGCAAACAAACTAAGGGAAGTTTTAAATTGAAAAATATTATTTCAACAACCAGACCCCTTGAGATACTTCACATGGACCTATTTGGATCAACTAGGACCACAAGCCTAGGAGGTATGAAATATGGACTTATGATTGTAGATGACTTTTCTAGGTTCACATGGGTATTATTCATTGCATATAAAGATGAAACTTTTGATGTATTTTGAAAATTTCATAAGAAAGTTTCAAATGAGAAAAATCTTTCTATTGTTTCTATAAGAAGTGATCATGGAACTAAATTTTAAAATCAACTATTTAATGAATATTGCGCTGAACACAGCATTAATCACAACTTCTCCTCTCCTAAAACACCACAACAAAATGGTGTTATAGAGAGGAAAAATAGGACGTTGGAAGAAATGGCTAGAACAATGTTATATGAAGGTAATCTTCCAAGGTACTTTTGGACAGAAGCCGTGAACACTGCCTGTTATATATTAAACCGAGTTTTGATACGACCAATTTCAAAGAAAACCCCCTATGAGCTCTAGAAAGGAAAAAACCAAATATTAATTATTTTCATGTTTTTGGGTGTAAATGCTTTGTATTAAATAACGACAAATATAACCTAGGAAAGTTTGATGCAAAATCTGATGAATCTATATTTCTTGGTTATTCATCACATAGAAAGCATACAGAGTGTTTAACAAGAGGTCTCTCACTGTAGAAGAGTCAATTCATGTTATTTTTGATATAGCTAATCCTTCACCATCTAGAAAAGATGAGTTCATAGATAATGATGCAGGTACTCTACAAAAAGAAATAGAAGATCTAAACATCCAGGATAAACTAACACAAAATGGAAGTGAAATGGTGAGTAAGGATCATACTGATCTACCAAGAGAATGGAGGTATGTAACTTCACATCCTAAAGAATTAATTATTTGTGATCCTTCTCAAGGTATAAGGACTAGGTCATCACATAGGACTACACATGATTACCTAGCCTTCATATCTCAAATTGTACTACAAAGTTCAGAAAAAGCTAAAAATGATCATAACTAGATATTGGCCATGCATGATGAACTAAACCAGATGGGTCAATAGGAACATACCAAATGAAAACGTGCGGCAATAAATGAATTAAATCCATAAGAGGATATCGATTTTGATGAAACCTATGCTTTGGTAGCAAGACCTAAGACTATTAGATTACTCCTTGTATTTGCCTACTACATGAACTTTAAACTATTTCAAACAAATCTTAAAAGTTCTTCTAGTCCTGAACAAAGTTTTTATAAAACAGTCCTCGGATTTTGAAAAATCTTGCTGTTCCAAATCATGTGTTTAAATTGAACAAAATTTTACATGGTTTGAAATAAGCATCTAGCACTTGGCATAAGCAAGTTACTACTTGAAAATGTTTTGAACAAAATGATTTGATAAGTGTACAAATAATTCATTGATGATACTATCTTTCGTACAACTAATGAAGATTTTTTTTGTAAAGGAATTTACTGAGTTAGTACAGGTTTGGGTGAATTCAACCACTTCCTTGGCTTACAAGTCAATCAATTGAAAGAAGATATCTTTATAAGTCAAGCCGAGTACATCAAGGAATTCATCAAAAATATGGCATGGAAACAAGCAAAGAGACTAGCACACCAATAAGTTCTATCTGCAAGTTAGACAAAAATAAAAATGGATCAAACGTTGATCAAATGATGTTTTATATTAGATAGCAAGGAGGCCTTATATCTTGTACTATGTTTGTGTTTACACTGAGTTTCTCTCAAACTAAACACATCAAAATTTAGGCACCATTCAATAAGAAAGCATGTTTTGAACAATGTTATTATTCTTGAAAATATACCTATGAACAATTTACTTTCTAATATTTGTATAAAACCATTAGATTTAGACAAGTTTGCATTGATTAAATACTTGAATTAGGATTATATGATCCTATCTAAAAGAATTCTCAAAACTCTAAGGACAATGCATCTAGACAACCTTCTAATTCAAATCCTAAACCTCTTGGGGATTTGATTAATACAAAAATATACCTTTGTGCTCCCTCTGCTCGAGCCGACTAGAGCAGATGACATGTTGATCGAGCCGACTCGGATGTCAAGTTGTCTCTTTTAACTTGAGCCATAGGGTTTTGTATGTGACATCTTTACTTCCAAACCCTCGTCAGCTCCCTCCTAAGAACTTTCCAAATTTCTTTAAACTTCCCCTAAACTACTTTAAACCCAATTTCCTTGGAATGGCACCAAAAAGATCGTTGGGAAGAAATCTAGCAGAAGTGTTGTTGCAGCTCCACAGGAAAGGAGAAGCAAATTCCATGAAGATAATGTTCCTCGAAATGAACCACAGTCAGAAGATGAAGGTAGTCCAGTTTCTCCTAGCCAGCAAAGATCCCTAGGTATGAGACCAGTCACCTCTGGCCGACGCATTCTTTTTGAATATCTTAAAGAAATCAATTTTGTGATTGGGGATTTAATTGAGGACCAGGGTCGAAGAAATTTATGTTCATTGGATATTAAGACATATCCCAATTTAGTTAGAATGTTCTACAGAAATCTGAGGTATGGAGAAAATTTCATTGAGTCTATAGTCAAAGGAAAAAGAATAATCATTACTACTGAGATCCTAGGAAGTATCTTGGAGATGCCATTTGAAGGAATCGAGTATCTTGTACTAAAGGATAGATCCAAGGCTTTGCAAACTATTTTGGAAAGGACTGAAATTGATGAGATAGGAATTCTTAAAGCAAATATGCTATCAATTGAAATGAGAATCCTACACAACTTCATTAGTCGTATTTTCCTACCCAGAACAGGTCGATTTGACTGGTTGAGTGAAAGGGACTTGTGCTTCATGGAACTACTAATCATTGGAGAGAAAATTAATTTACTAGCAATTATGATTAGCCAAATAAAAGAGGCAGTTAGGAAAGTCAAAGCCTACCTGCCATATGAAATGGTCCTCACAATCCTTTTTCAAAGAGCCAATGTTGACTTAACTGAAGAAGATAACAGGGTATTATTTCACACTAACACCTATACCGCGAAGACTTTTCAAAGAATGGGGTACTTACTGACCGATGGTACCTGGAAGAAGAAATCTGACCCTTCTACAATTGAAGGAACTGAAGAAGTCTAGGAACAGAGAGAAGAAGAGGCTAGTGAAGGTACTACTTCACACATCCCTAAGCATCAGCCACAGCATGACTCTCCAGTTCAGATGGAGTTTGATATTTCCTTCCCAGATATTTCTGGCTTGCCTGATATTCCCTACAGCGCACCCACATTTGATCAGGCTACTGACATTCCGAGCCAAAGTCAAGCTGCAACTGCTCCTACTTTGGATACTTCAAGTATACAAGACTTTTTGGCACAACAGATGAACAATATGACTGAGTCCATCAAGTCTTCAATGAGTGAAATGTTTGAAGTATTTCAAGATCTGTTGATAATAAGCTAAACCAGTTTGGAGAACAATTAGATAGTTTGAAAGAAAGAATTGATATTCTTGAGAACTCCAAAACTGCAAGTGATATCCAACCAATACTCCAATTAATAGCATCCAGTTCTGATTCAACCAAAAATTCAGTCATTCAAATCCTAGAAGCATACAGAATAAAAATGGATAACTTAAGAGTTAGAATGGGATCTCTTAAGGCAGGAAAGAAAATGGAAGAGGATTATACCAAGGGCATAGGTATAATCAGAAGTGAATTTGGAAGGCTAAGAGGATTTGCAGAAGCTTTTGCTAATGTCTAGGCTTCGGAAATGCTTACTCTACAAAAGGAAGTGGCACTAATCAAAGAAGAAATGGAAGACTTGGCAGCTTCTAGAAGCGTGAAAAAAGTTGAAGCTGAATTGAAGTCAATGAATAGCTTTCTGTGGAAGATGATGGGCAAAATTGAAGATATCTTAGCTGCTCTCAAAACTCCTTCTATATATGTTCCTAGTCACTCAAGCCATCCAAGACAACCTACCCCACACATTAGGACACCTGGATCTCATAATATTCCATAATTCATTGATCTATAGCTTCTTTACCTCCTGGAATTCAAATCTCTGACCAAACTTCTTCAAAACCTAGTGTAAATATAGACAGTGACTAAATGTATTACCTTTTTACACTTTGTACTGAACTTTTGGAACGGAATGAAGTATATCTTTTGCTTCACAAACTCTTCTCTATGAATTGAATGTTTGATTGCTCATACATTGAATAATTTTTAATTAGAATTTCAAGATAAATATGAGAAACTGAAATTATCTCAAACAAATATTAAAGACTTTCTCGATCTATTTTAAAATCTAAGCCTTATTTGAAATCATCTTTTTGATTGATTGATAAAAAGGGGGAGAAAGTATTGCATGAAAAAGATAAAGCTCTGATACACATGTGCTATATGTTTGCTCTGATACATGAAAAGAACATGTATTGATATTTCAAGCTCTGACTTACAATGTTTAAAGTTTCAAGCTCTGATGCTTTAAGTTCTCACTGATAATGTTTAAAGCTTTGAATGACAATTTTTTTTCAAACTCTAATACATAATGTCTTACACTTCAACTTTTGTTAGCTTTGTTAATTAAAGCCTTAGAGCTTTGAAATATAAAAAGGAATGAAAAGCTTGCCAAAACATGGAGTATTTTATTGAGGGGGAGATTATATCTCTAAGCCCTAATACTCCTCTCATTGTTTGGCACTAATAGAAGTAAACTTGCTTTACTTGTTCACATACTTTTGCAAATGCTATTATACAAGTAATTGAAAAATTTTATACTAATTTTTCATGCCCAGTGTTTTGTCATCATCAAAAAGGGGGAGATTGTTGACCCCATAAGTGATTTTGATGATAACTAAACATTGGAGCATGTACATTTATTACTGACAACACTTCAAGTGTTTGACAAGTTTTTGTAGGATGTATAACATGTTCAAACTTCAACTCTTACATTTCTATTTTCTTGCTTGAGTTATGTTGTAAGTGTTTTTGTAAAGAAGAACCCAATGAAAATGCTAAGAAAAATCAAGTAAAAGGGTTACTTCTATAAGTGTGTGTGCCTTAACTTTGCTTTGAGTTGGTTTGTGTGAAATTGTAAAAGAGTTGGTGAGAGTTTTCCTTAAGTTCAACTTGTAAAAATCTTGAAAAAGACACTCGAGCCAACCCCAAGACAAGAAGAGCCGACTTTGCTAACTGGCACGCAGCAAAGATTCTGGAATGCAGCAATCCAAGCCGACTCGATAGAAAGCGAGCCGACTCTAATGAATCCGAGTCGATTGGAATCAGTCCGAGCCGACTCCTCCAGAGTCCATTTCCTAAAAGTTTTCTAAGAACAGCCAGGCGAGCCGACCTGACCTAGAAAGAGCTGACTCTGCCACACCTAATTTCAAAAGCCTGAGAAAGCGAGCCAACCCGAACTGCTTCGAGCCAACTCTTCCAGAGTAAGGTTTTCCGAACCTGAGAAGAAGAGCTGACCCAAGCTGAAAAGAGATGATTCCTCGAGTTCAAGAATTTCAAGATTCAAGTTCAAGCTAACCCGAGCTACAAAGAGCTGACTTATCCAGAGTGACATTCTGCGTCCTGAGACAAAGAGCCGACTGCATTAAAGAAATGGCGACTCGACCTATCAACTTGAAGGATTAGAGCCGACTCGAAGGAATCCGAGCCGACTCGAATGTCACTTCTAGGTATCTAACAGCTAGTTCCAGAATTTGTATTTGAATGCTAAAAAGTGCTCCAACGGTCACAAATCATTTCCTAATGGTCTACAATGGCTAGAACTTCCTTGGGATGATGGAAGACTTTAAATTTGAAGGATTTGAACTACCTTGAAGCAATTTTTTAATTAAGAAGAAAGTTCAAAAGGAAAAAGAGAGAGCTTCATTGAATATCCAACCAACCACAAGAGATAGAGCACAAGTGCATTCAAGTCTGCATTCAAGCCCTCAACAACTCTTATCTAAAGCTTGAATCAACTTTGGAAGAAGCCACTGAAGTCATTAAAGCTTATTCAAGTACATTCAAGTGGACTTCCAACGAGCTACACCGGTAACTATCCGACAACTTGAGTTTGTCATTTATTGTTGCATTTATTTTTAATTCAATCTTTGAATTGTTGGGTTATTGATGAGCTCGGTTGAAAACCAAATAGATTTTTGGTGAGCCTTATCAAAACCAAGGTTTAGGTTCTTGGTGATCCTATGAAAACTAAGTTTTGGTTTCTTTGGTGAGCCTGTTAAAACCAAAGGGTGTTGGGTTTTTTTTGGTGATCCTGTAAAACCAAAGTGTAGAGGTTTTGGATTGTGATTCTGTAAAACAATCCTACTATATTCAGGTGTGAATATAGTGGAAATCCCAAGTGGTATCTTGGTTAGTGGACGTAGGAGCTGGGTTGCTCTGAACCACTATAAATTTGGTATGTTAGTGTCGTGCTTTCTCTACTTTGTTTAGCTTCTGCATTCTATAACCTTATCACAACACCTACCACTTTCAAAGGATTTTGAATTTGCACATTATTTGTTTAAATTTTTAAAATTCCCAATTCACCCCACTCTTGGGTAGGCACCTGGGCAACAAAATTATTTTAGTGTAGTGGTGCAATATGCAATGCGGAAGTAATTAAGTAATAGCAATAAGCTAAAGTAAGCACAAGCATAAACACAAAGAGATTTAGAGTGGTTCGAAGCAACCGGCTCCTACGTCCACTACCCAAGCACCACTTGGGATGTCCACTATATCTCCCAACTAGAATACAGTCGGATTGTTTTATCAGGCTCACAATCTAAACCTATATACTTTGGTTTTACCGGGATCACAAAAGAAACCCAAACTCCCTTTGGTTTTAAACGGGATCACCAAAGAAAACCCAAATGGTTTTATACCGGGATCACCAAGAACCTAACTTAGTTTTTCACAAGGCTCACCTAAAAATCTTCAACCCTCTCTTAAGACACAGCCTCTTGCTGTTCTTAGAGAGAACAAAGATAGAAAGAAAAAAATAAGCAACTATAACAAACCGAGTTTGTTTAAACGTTGCCGAGTAGATCAATATGAAGCCTAGCTTTGAATGCTCTTTAATTGCTCTTCAAGCTACTTCTTGCTTCTTCAATGAGTGGATTCAATGATGAAGAGGAGTTGGTGAAGCTTTGAATCCTAACTTGAAAGATTTTGAAGTAGGTTGGTGAAAGACTTGAATGCTCTTCAATTTCTTAGGATAAATCAATGATAATCCTCCAATAATTGTTTAATCCCTCAAAAGCAATCCCTTTTATAGTTTTGCATGAGATATGGCTATTGTAGGGCCTAGGGATTCATGAAAGAGCTATTGGAGATGAAATAGAATTCAAAAATTACTTCCAGCAACTAGCCGTTGGAGTGCAGAAAGTGACTCCTCGAGTCGGCTCGAGGTCCACGAGTAGGCTCGAAGTCTCAATCAGCCCAGAACAAATTTCTATAAGAGTCGGCTCTTCAAGCTAGAGTTGACTCTTGCCTTCAATCACTTCAAATCATCAAATTACTTGAGTCCGCTCTTCAGGCCACAGTCGGCTCGAAGTCTCAGTTCACTAAACATCATAACTCTGGACGAGTCGACTCTTGGAACTCGAGTTGGCTTGAGATCTCAGACTTTAAAAACATGTATTCTTCCATGAGTCGGCTCTTGGGACAGCAGTCGGGTCTTGATACTGAAACTCTGAAATTTTTTCATGCCGTGCCACAAGGAGTCGGCTCTTGATCCATGAGTCAGCTCTTGCCAAAACTTTAATTGATGCTTCAAACTTCTCCAAAACTCTTCAACACTTGAATCAAAGAAGAGCTAATCTACATACTCTCAATTTTACAATTTTCAACCCATTTTACAAGATTACAAGATTGACAAAATTAGGGCTTTTATAAGTTAAAGTACATAATAGTCCATATATAATTGAATTATCTCTCAATCAATTTGAAAACCAATTTAAACTAAAGGTAACCAATTTCCTATAAAAACTTCTCAAGTAATTGAAAGAATTAGTAACATATACATTATCCAAAGTTTTGTGATCATCAAAATCATTCCAGGGGTCAACAGCATTACTTTCATCTTGAGGAGTGCATGTCCCCTCCTACTGCCCAGTTTGTGGTTTGGAGGATGAGACTCTGGTTCATGTCCTCTTCTTATGTCAGCATGCTACCCACATTTGGGACTTGGCTGGGCTTCTTCCTTCTTTTAGTAATGTTGCAGACTATGTTGATCACTTCCTGGGATTACTCTAATAGGCCATATCTCAACCTAATGATACCTTCATGGCCTATATTGTTTATCAAATTTGGCTATCCAACAATGACATAATTTTCAATTCTACTTCTCCTTCTACAAGGCTGATAGCGGAGACAGCTCGGACACATGCTCATGTCTTTACCATGATGACCATGATATCTTTGGAGATCTGGGGTTGCCACTCCACTCCTCGAGCACCCAGCGGGGTTTTTATTTCCTGGGAACCCCCACCTCTGAATTATATCATTGTCAATTTTGATGGGAGTGTCTTGGGTACGCATGGGGGAGCCAGCTTTGTTATCTAGGGCCCGGGTCTCAGGATTCTCGCTATAGGGGTATCATCTTTATGACCCATTTATCCCGAGCGTGGAGTTGTGAGGAGCCTGGGCAGGCATTGCCTATGCTCAACTAGTTTTGCAGGTGAATCATATTATTATACTGCGTAACTCTGCTACAGTTATTGCTTGGATCTAAAAGGCTCGAAGGGTCTGATCGTCGCATCCTCTCCTGTAGGATATTGCTCTTCTGCTCCAGGGATGCTCCGCCTGTCTTGTTACACATATCTTTAGGGATGCTAACTCGGTAGCATACTGGGTAGCCTCCTATGTTGCCCACCATTCAGGTCAGGTTTTGTGGTCTGACCTTGTCTGACCTTAGGAGCTCCTTCAGGGCTTTTCGGGACATTGTACTTTCAAACTTTCTAGGTTATATTCATGTTTGATCTTTAATCCGAATACAATGATTTACCAAAAAAAAATGTTTTCTAGCCTGTGATGCCCACTACTTCAATGCTTCTCATGACTTTTATTTAGTTGTTGGTGGAAAAGAAACTTCATGTGGGAGAGGAAACTTCATATGACTTTTTTTTAAGTATCTTCACTTAGTCCACATTCTGATTCCACTAACCCATTTCTTACTTCAAAATTTCCACTTTACCTTCATACAGCGTGGCTTCCCTTGCTCCCAATTCATTCACATGCTAAGCTCACATGATTCATGGTTCTTTTAATGCTCAGTCCACTTAGCCATGTAAATATTCTTCATGCTACCAAAGTCCACGTAGATTTCAATTCCATATACATTCATGTAAATATTATATATTCTTCCAAGTAGCTTTAAAATTCATGCTTTTAATTCAAAGGCCTCAACATACTATAGCCTATGATGCGGGATGATCCTAGGACTACCATGATTGCAGGAAAATAGAAACTAATTTTTTATATTTTTTTTAGAACTTTAATTTGTAGGCTAATAAATTGAAAGCAAGTAAAGATTGTAGGCAAACCTGTATTGAAAGAAACTATCATACCCACAAAAGACTCATGCAAAATAATAAAAGATAGGATCCCAAAAATTGAGAAACCCCCGATTTAGGATAGTGTACCTTCAACAAGTTAGAAGTCAGGAGGGGGAAGGATTGTACCATGCAGAGATTGAAGATCCACTTGATGAAGAGTTCTCTCAGCACTCTGGATGGCACCTGGAAGACAAGCCTATAGTTCCCGAATCTAAAGGCAATATGGGATGGTCCTGAAGGCAAAGAAGGCCTCCTCTTTGGAAGGGAAAACACCTTAGGGATCCTGCAAGCTTCAAAGGTTAGGCAAGAAATAATTAATCAAAGGAAAGAAACAAGATATGAAGAAGATGGGATTAGGGTTTAGGAGTGTTGGCAGCCTGGAGAAGAAGAAAGCTTGCTATCAGGGGATGGCTTTGGCTTCTTCTCAAGGGCATGGCTGAAGGCTTGAGGCATGGAAGATTGCTAGGGCATGGAAGGATTCTTGGAAGAGGAGATTTGGCCAGGCATAGGAACAAGAACCAGAAAAAAATAACACCTGAACTTAAGACAAAATTTCACCAATATTTGATTTCATGAAAAGATTAATTATTACAAGAGGAAGAGGGGTGAGGTATTTATAGAGTTCCCATGTCCTCTCCTAGATAGGATACAAGTCCTCTCTTAGCTAGGTTAGAATTACATGTCTTAAACAACTTAGGAAGAACAATCCTAACTAGGCTAGGAAAGAATATACCATGTTGACCTAGTCTTCTCCCTCCCTTCTTGGACCGGTCAAAGCTCTTCGAAACTCTTTGAAATTCAGTGTGGACCTCTTGGGTTGCAGCAAGGGGCATCCTCCAAGGGCTTGGCACGTGGGCTTATGGGCCCTGGAAGCGGGGGCACCCTGGCATCAGTATATTCCCTGGTATCAGCATATTCCTTGGAATCTTGGTTCTGATGCTCATGGGCTTGACTCCTGGGCTTGGAATCTCTTGGCCAGGGGTGTTGGCATATCCCTGGAACATGAGGTGCCCTGGTCTGGGAATATTCTGGAGCATCTGGAGGGTATCAAAGTATCTGGAGGTTATCTGGAAGGAATCTTGGACCCTAGGGTGGCAAACAAGGCCCAATAAGCTGATATGAAGGCCTCTGGCTCCTAGATGAGGCCTGGTGGTACTCCAAAACTATGTAACATCTTCTCTTATATAAAAGTTGGATTGGTATTAGACTAATATACAAGTACAAGACTCAATGACTAGACCAGGGTTGAGACAAATCAACTAGCCTCAACTTATTACAAGACTCAATCTTACTTGATTACAAAATTTGATACATGGCTATGTAAACCAGATAGGGTCCAGTAATCTGTGTCTGATCCTGGTGCCCCCACCAATTCTCTCGGGATAGGAGGAACTCAACCCCGTCAAGTAAGGGTCAGTTCGGCTCTCATACTGCTCAAGAAGGTCTAGGTTGAGGTGCTGCAGATCCTCACGGGTGATCCACGAGTTCTCAGATTCTGGCCGACCTTACCATCTGACCAAATACCTCTGATAGCCTTTGTTTTGAGTATTGATGGCTTGATCATCCAGGATTTTCTGAATCCTTTTCTCACTAATAGGCTAATTTGTTGGTGGACAATCTTGGGTGGGTTTACTCTCAAGGGAAGGGATAGGTCCAAATGGCTCGCTAGGTATCATAGCTGGCTCCTGGTAGTCCACAAGGTCTGAAATATTGAAGGTGGAACTAATACCTAAATCGGGTGGCAACTCAAGCATATAGGTGTTGGATCCAACTCTCTTTATTATTCAGAATGGTCCAGCTCTGCAGCATGCAATTTCTTTACAGTTCTTGGAGGAAACCGCTCAGGTCTTATGCCTGATCATTACATAATTCCCTACAGAAAGCTCTTTAGCTCTTTTTCGGGAATTAGTCAAGTTCTTATAAAGTTCATTACTTATGTTTATCTTTTGGCTAATTTCTTTATGCAAATCCCTAACATGCTGTGCAAAGGACTCAGCTGACTCAAAGACTCATGCATGTGAGGGTAAGGGGATCAGATCAAGAGGTTTATTGGGTTTGTAACCATGCACAACCTCAAATGGGCATTTTCCTATGGACCTATTGACAGAACTGTTATAAGCAAATTCAGCCCGGGATAAAAGAAGGTCCTAATTTCCAGTATGTTCACGTACGAGGCATCTAAGTAGATTTCTTAAACTATAGTTCACTATCTCGGTTTGGCCATCAGTCTGAGGGTGGTAGGCTATGGAAAATTTGAGTTTGGTTCCTAATAAGTGCCAAAGGGTCTTCCAAAAGTAACCAATGAAACGAACATCCCTATCTGACACTATAGTCTTAGGAAGGCCATGTAACCTAACCACATGATCAAGAAAAAGTTAGGCTACTTTGGATGCATCAAATGTTTGAGAGCACGGTATGAAATGGGCCATTTTAGAAAACCTATCGACCACTACACATATGGAATCATGTTTCCTTAGGGTCTTAGGTAGGCCTAACACAAAGTCCATGCTCAAATCCTGCCATGGACGATCTGGTACGGGCAACGGGGTATACAATCTAGTGTTTTGCTTCTATTGTTTTGCAATAGCACAAGTTCAACATCTGGACACTATGTTGGCAGTATCCCTCTTTAAACTAGGCCAAAAGAACTAGTCCTTTATAGCCAAGATAGTCTTATTTCTACCAAAGTGACCAACAAGGCCTCCAGCATCGGTTTCCCTGACTAAGAATTCTTTAAGGGATGTCCTGGGAATACATAGCTCTTATTTTTAAACAAATAACCATCTTGAAAGGTGTATTTTCTATGGATACTAGATGGTCCTTGGACAAGGGCTTGAAAGGTTTCACTAAAGTCTAGACATGTTTCATATTCCTTTTTTAACCTATCAAATCTAATGACTTCAGTGCTAACAGTGTTTAATAGTAAGGCACGTCTGCTAAGTGCATCAGCTACCTTGTTTTTAGTTCCGGCTTGGTATTTCAGTACAAAGGTATAGGCATGTATAAACTCTACCCACTTAGCATGCCTAGGGTTTAACTTCTTCTAGGAGTTCAGAAATCGGAGTGCTTCATGATCAGAGTAAAGGACAAACTCCTGGGGTAGTAAATAATGTCTCCAGTATCTAAGAGCTTATACTATAGCATAAAACTCTTTGTCATAGGTTAAGTACTTAAGTTTAGCTTCATTAAGTTATTTACTGAAGAAGGCTACTGGATGATTTTCTTAGCTCAGAACTCCTCCTATGCCTACTCCCGAAGCATCACAAGCTACCTCAAAGACCTTGGTGAAATTAGGTAATTTCAAAATAGGTACTTGTGTCATCTTAGCTTTAATCTCTAGGAAGGTTCTATCTGCAGGTTTGGTCCACTCAAAATTATCCTTCCTAATGCAATCAGTTATTGGTGCTACAATGGTGCTAAATCCCTTGATAAATCTTTTATAGAAAGTGGCTAGACCATGGAAACTTCTAACTTCATGGACATTAATGGGTACTGGCCACTCTACTATGGATTTGACCTTTTTAGGATCAGCTGCTACTCCTTCAAGGGTCACCACAAATCCTAGGAAGATAACTCTATGGGTCATGAAATCACACTTCTTCAAATTAGCATAGAGGTTCTCTTTCCTAAGGGTCAAACAAACTTGCTTCAGGTGCTCTAGATGGTCTTCCTTAGTTTTGCTATAAATCCGGATGTCATCAAAATATATTATAAAAAATTTTCCTATGAACATCTTAAGGACTTGGGCCATAATTCTCATGAAAGTGCTAGAGGCATTGGATAACCCAAAAGGCATTACAGCCCACTCATACAGACCATCTTTGGTTTTAAAAGTAGTTTTCCATTCATCCCCAGGTCTGATTCTCACCTAATGATAGCCACTCTTAAGGTCTTATCTTTGAAAAAATTATGGCACCGGCCATCATATCTAACATATCATCAAAGTGGGGGATAGGAAACCTATACTTCACAGTAATTTTATTTAGGGCATGACTGTCAGCACACATTCTCTACGTGCCATCTTTCTTAGGGGTTAATAGGGCTGGTACAGCACAAGGACTTAAGCTCTCCCTAATAAACCCTTTTCTAAGGAGTTCACCTACCTGTCTTTGAAGCTCTAAATGTTCAGTTGGGTTCATCCTATAATGGGGCAGGTTGGGTAGGGTAGCTCCTGGGACTAGATCTAAAGCATGTTGGACATCCCTAAGTGGTGGTAGCTGGTCAGGTAAATCATCAGGAAATATATCATTAAATTCACTTAGGATTACCTTGGCCTCCTGAGGGTACTCTTTATCAGATCGATCGGAAGCTTCCTTTACAGCTAACATCCAAATAGTAGTTCCCTCGGATATCTTCTTTTCTAGCTCTTTTGCAATGATTAGATTAACTCCAGACTTCTTTTCCTTAAATGAGCTAGATCCTCTCTTAACTGTTTCTTGAGGTGGGGTGGGGTTTATGGTGATCTTCTTCCCATGAAAGGTAAACATACATACATTAGACCGGCCATATAGAGTGGCGTCATGATCATAAAGCCATGGCCGTCCAAAGATTATACTGCTTACTCCCATGGGCACAACATCACACCACACTCTATCCTTGTAAGATTGAAGCTAGATCTGGACTTGGCATCTAGACTTAATGAGTATGGATGTGGAGTCTATCCAAGGTACCTTATAGGGGTTAGGGTGGAGATCTAGGTTTAAGCCTAGAGTTTCGATAGCCTTGTGTGAGATGGCATTTACACAACTCCCACTATCTATAATTATCTTGCAGACCTTATCCCCAATCTTCACAAAGATTTGTAGGATGTTAGTCCTACGCCAATCTTCCTGGGTTTTGGTCTGGGATAGGATGCATCTGACTACCCCTACGAGGTCAGACTGATCAAAATCATCCTCATGTTCTTCATACACCTCGATTAAGTTAGCCTCAGCTTCATAAACCTCTTCTTCCTCATTCTTGTTGGGTTCAAGCTCTTCTTCCTCAAAATCCCCTATATGCAAAGATTTGGTGGGACACTAGGTAGCAAAATGACCTACCTTACTGCACCTAAAGCAGGCATTGGGGCTGGGGCTTGGGTTCTTCTGAAAAGTTGGTGCCTTACCCTTATCATTCCTAAAGGATGCTGAGTTACTAGAGCTAGACTTACTCGGACTCGGGTTAGGATGAGATGGGTTAGGGTTGGGATGGGTTGGGTTGGGATTGGGTCGACTTAGGTTTGGGTTTGACCGACTTTGGTTGGGGTTAGGACGGGTTTGGTTAAAGTTGGGTCAATTTAGGTAGGCTTGGTTCTGGGTTTGGATATCCTCTCTAAGGCCAGCTCTAATCCTAGATAGGGTAACTGACTCAGGTTCATCTAGGCCACACCTAAGGGCACACTCATCAAACTGGGTTATGTATTTTCTAACAGTCTTGGCTCCTTGTCTAAGTCTTTGCCATTGGTCTAGAAGGCACTATTGGTAGTATGGGGGAACATACTTGTCGCTAAGTTTGAGTTTCATGGCTTCCTAGGTGACAATGGATGGATGGTTTCTTTGTCTACAGAGGTGCTCTACTTGTTCCCAGTTTAACCTAGCTTGATCTGATAACCTAAGCTTGGTAAACTGACACTTCCTCTCATCACCCAAGGCATACCATTGAAAGTATCTTTCCATGCCTCCCTCCCAATCCATGTAGACCTTGGGATCTAGGGTTCCATCAAAAAGGGGTGGATCTACTCCTATGCTCTTTAAGATTCTATCATCATGGTCCTGGTCATCATAATTGGGTCTCCTAGGGTTTGGATCCTAATAAGGTTCTTGGCGTTGGGCTCTCCTAGGATTGGGCTTTTCAAATGGGTCATGGATTTGGGCTCTCTTAGGATTGGGCTCTACAAATGGATCATGGTTTTGAGCTCTCCTAGGGTTGGATTCTACAAATGGATCATGGGTTTGGGTTCTCCTGGGATTATGAGAAGTGGAAAGTGGTGAATTAGGATCAAGCTCATTATGGACTCCTGGGTTCTTTCTATGTTCCTAATCAGTTCTCTACTTGGTCCAACCTATTGGTTAATTGGTCAATCCCATGGGTTGCTTGGATATTTAATTGGTTCATTTGGTTGATCTGGGTCGTTAATTGGGCAAACTGATTTTGGGATTGGGTGGTTATCTAGGCAAACTGGGTTTGGGTTTGGGTGTTCATCTAGGCAAACTGATCAGTCATGGCTTTCATAAGAGTTCAAAATAGGCTTCATGGTTGAACTAGATTTGGGCTTAGATTGGTTGTACTGGATTCCTGACCTGATGGTCATGCAATCAATCACTCAAAGTGGTATGGTGCAGTCAAGCATGCAAGGATCAGTACGTTATAGGGTTTGCTAAACCTAGAGCCAAAATTGAGTGGGTCAACTCAACTTACACCCAACTCAATAACTAATCCTTCCTTTGGCCAGGTAGGGGGTGGGAGTGTGGGAGGCCCCCCTACTTTCATAGGGACCCAATTAAGAAACCACAACACCACTTAGGTCGTTTAACTCTGGACCCTCAGTCTTAGACACCAGATTCAAGTAATAGTTGGAGAATTGAATGCAATAGTTGGCCCACACAATTCGGACCCAACCTGTTGGTGTCACCTAGCCCACTAGGGCAAATTAAGTCTAATTGATTTTAATTAAGGCTTAGGTTAGGATGATGGTGGTTGTTTTGGACCCAAGACAGGTGATGAAATCTTGCCCTGATCTGAGATATTGAATTGCCCTTAAGATTAGTTTAAAAGATGATGCACATTCAATGGCCCTGATGCAAACTAATAACAATCAATAAAATAAAAATATTTTTGGGCTTTTTATGAAATGTCAAGTTAGGTTTAAGTTAATTAGGTTAGTAAACAAAATTTGGCTTCGGATTGGAGGGGTTTGGCAGTTGGTTAGGTTAGATTCAGTCAAGTATGCAGAATTCACGAAATTAGAAAATTAAGGTTCAATTTAATGCAGAGTTTGATACAAGTTTTGATGCAGAAAAAATCTGAAAAAATTACATAATAGAGGATGGATGGTGATGATGATCCCTACAAAATTTGATGCAAAAAGAAAAATCAGATGATGATGCAACTCCTAGGAATTTTAGACTATGTGCAGAAATCTTACGAATTAGGTTAGGGTTTCTAAGATGCCAAGTTTTAGGACCCTTTAATTTCTGTAAAAATAATTAAAAATTTTAAAAGTTATCAGGACAAAACAAAGGACACATCATAAAAATTTTACAGAAAAGTAAAATCTCTAGGTGGCGAAATTGGATAAAAACTAGACACCTAATGCAGAAGACAAGATGTAGAAAATCAGAGATGCAAATTTTTTTGTGTTTTTGATGAAGATGCAACTATCCTAAACTAGCTCTGATACCAAACTAATTCGAGATAATCCTAAGACTTCCATGATTTTAGAAAAATAGAAACTAATTTTTTTGTAATTTTTTTAGAATTTTAATTTATAGGTGATGCAGAACAAAGAAGCATATGCGGAAGTAAATTTAAGATTAATTTTTTTTTTTTTTATATTTCAGAAATTAGCCTCGACTCAAAGTAAAGTAAACTAAGTTGATGGAAACTAGGTAAGGATTGAAAGCACAATTTAGAAGAAGCTAAGTTATCAGAGTAGTTCAAAAGTAACGGATCGCTGGGGGTTGGAAACTCCCAGACCTAGGGTTTCGCTCTGAACTTTCAACAGCACAGAAATAAAGAGAAGAGATGGTTTACCAACCAGACAGTGATCTTCACAGAATTTGGGTGGAAGAACTCTCTCGAGCAGATTGTTGGATCCTCGGATTTGGCTATCTTCGCAATGGATCCTCCAATACTGGCCTCGTGGCTGGGTCGGCTTCTCCTGAACTCAAGATCTGGGAAGAATAAAAACAAGTGATGGATTCAGAGACTCAGGGAAGGATTTACCAGGTCGAAGAACTTGAAGGCTGATGTCGCTGAGATCCAGATTCTCTTGAAGGCTGATTCGACTCCCTCTGGAAAGAGCTTTGGATCTGAAGTATCCGGACTGGAGCTGGATGCTGGTGGTCGGCCTGGACTTGGAGAGAGATGCCGTGGGAGGTGGAATAGGCTAGGGTTTGGTGGATTGAAGTGGATGGTGGGCGGCTAGGGTTTTGGAGTAGAAGTGGCTAACCTAGGGTTTGGGTTTTGGAGATCTCACACCTCCTCAAGGTTCCTGGGGAACCCGGATTTACTCCCTCACGGAGCTCAACACCTGGATGCAAGTGCAGAAGAGAGAAAACACAGAGTTTGCTCACAAAAAAAAGTTGGTTTCATTCATCTGATTCTTTTCAAACTTACATGGGGGTTTAATTTATAGGCCATTACAAGAGAGTAGGGTTTTACATCTTCCCATGTGGGACTAAAGGAGGGGATCTTCAAATTAGGATATCAATCCCTACTCATATGGCCGGCCAATTAATTCCAAAGTTGATTGAAGCTTCAAAAAGGAAAGTGGGTGGCGCCTCCTTGTCTTGACCTCCAAGAAAATATTTTTTTCCTTCTATGCTTGGCCTTATCTGGAAGTGTTTGGGCGCCTCTTAACCTTACCCTCCAAGAGAAAATTTGTTACCTTTTATATTTGGCTTTAGTTGGAATGATTAGGGCGCCTCCTAACCTTGCTTTTCAAGAGAAATCTCCTTCCTTTCATGGCTCAACCCTTTTTGGATACCTCATTTTCTTTCTCCCCAAGTTATGGCTCCTTCTAACTTTGTTTTGAGTATTTCTAGCAGGTAATGGGAGCCTCCTTGAATTTCTCTCTAAGAGAATTTCTTCCCTTTCATAGTTTGGTTCTTTTGGGAAGTCTTGGGCCGCCCCCTTGATTTGTGGACCCCTGGTGGATTTCTCCTCAATTGGCGCATGAAAGAGGGGAGCTGCTATCTGTGGTGTGGGGACCAAAGCCTGCTGGATGGAGATGTGGCGCCCCCTGGACTCAGGTGTATGGCTGGGAGTGTGGCGCCCACTTGCTTGGCCTTGGGAGAAAATGTAACACCCCTAGGTTGAAGCCCTAGTCTACTACTGAGTCAACATGACTCAACAAAATAAAAATGCAGGTAATACAGACTCAAACTAAAATTGAGTTGATCAAGTCAACCCTTATTACAAGCCAAAAACCCTAATTCTTCGGGCAAGGTTAATCAGAGATCCAGATGGAGCTCTGAAGTCTTCTTCTGAGTCTGGTGCCCGCACCAATAGGCTAATAACCTGAAAGCGAGTAAAGAATTACAGACAAACATGTATTGAAAGAAACTATCATACTCGCAAAAGACTCAAGCGTAATAATAAAAGATAGGATCCTGGGAATTGAGAAATCCTCAGTTTAGGATAGCATACCTTCACAAGTTAGAAGTCAGGAGGGAGAAGGATTGTACCAGGCAGAGATTGAAGATCCACTTGATGAAGAGTTCTCTCAACACTCTGGATGGTGCCTGGAAGACAAGCATGTAGTTCTTAAATCTAAAGGCAATCTGGGATGGTCCTGAAGGAAAAGAAGGCCTCCTCTTTGGAGGGGGAAATACCTCGGGGATCTTGCAAGCGTCAAAGGTTAGGGAAAAAACAATTAATCAAAGGAAAGAAACAAGATATGAAGAAGAAGTATGGGATTAGGGTTTAGGAATGCTGGCATCCTGGAGAAGAAGAAAGCTTGCTATCAGGGGATTGCTCTGGCTTCTTCTCAAGGGCATGGTTGAAGGCTTGAGGCATGGAAGATTGCTAGATTATGGAAGGATGCTTGGAAGCAGGGATTCGGCCAGGCATAGGAACAAGAACCAGAAAAAAAATAACACCTGAACTTAAGACAAATTTCACCAGTATTTGATTTCATGAAAAGATTAATTATTACAAGAGGAAGAGGGGTGGGGTATTTATAGAGTTTCCATGCCCTAGTATGGACACCATGGCCCAAAAATATCGACAGGTTGAACCCACATCCCTGTGGATTACCTGTAAACAAAACCCTAGACCCAACCGCTTTTACCATGTAAATATTTTATTTTAATTTTTGTTATTTTGGTTTACTTAGGGTTTGCCCTTTTTATCGACTATAATTAGGGTTTTATATTTTTGGCCTTTGGGGCCAAATCCCTTTTACCAAGTTGAATCACTTATTTACATGTCTTGCCTTTTGATCAAATTGGGTTCCAATTAATCAAGTAGGGCTTTAGTTATTTGGTTTGAGTCCTGTAATAATTGGTTATTGAGTCCTGTAATACAAGGGGGACCCAATTCAAGATCCATGTAATTCAAATCAAGACCCATGTGCACCTAAATCAAGACAAGCCATGTGACTTTATATGCTAGCCCAAGACAAGCCATGTGCTAGGCCAAGTCAATTTGTTTATGCCACCATCTTTGCAAGAATTTTGGACATCACTGCCACATCACCAGGGGACATCAACACATGTTTTATTTGAACATGTCATTTTGAGACAAAATATATGCCATGTCACTTTATTTGGACATTATCACATGATAACACATGCCATTTCATTTTGGTCGGCCACTTAAGAAGGAGTTAGCACCTCTTATTTTTTAAGAGGAGTAAAGCAGAAGGAGATCTCCGAATTGGCGCCCTCCCACTCCATTCCTTCATGCCAACTTATTTTAAGATGAGTATTTAAGAAGGATTCTTCCAAGTTGGCACCGCATCTCAATATTCCATGCTCAACATTCAAAGAAGTCGGCCAAGCATTCCAACGCCAATATTCAAGGAGTCCCATGTCATCTAAAGTGGAAAAGGTTGGAAGGTTTCTTACTTTAAGAGTTTTGATAAAACAAGTTTGAAGCTGCTTAAGTTCCTAGGACTCAAGAGTCTCACTAAAACTCTTGAGTCTTCTTCAATCCAAACTGAAGAGTCTACTCACATACAGAAGTTCAGATCAGCCCAACAAGCAAGAGTCTAAGACATCCAGAAGTAGGACTCTAGGAGTTGTATTCCAAGGGAGCACAAGTCTAGTCTTTGTGTCCCTTACAACACTGGTTATGGGTCTTATTGCATCCAAACAAATTACAACAAGCCTGAATCAAAAGAAAAGTGGATCGAGCTGGTTTGATCTAGCTCTCTGCCATCTTCTTAGAGGAAATGGGTGTTGAGATAGCTCTCAAGCTTGTTAATGACATCTGGACTGGAACAGATATGATCTGAAGGAAAACTAGGCAAAGAATGGTACAAAAAAGAAGAAGTAGCAGAAGTCCCATCACCATCGCACTCGAAGGTATTTATAGGCCACAAACTTAACTACTTACAGCTAGCATCTAGCTATTAAACGGTTAGGCCAGGACCGTGAGCACGTGCAGCGAAGGTCATCCATAATTGATCAGCCCTTCATCCATTGTTGATCAGCCTTTCATCCATAGTTGATCAGCCCTTCATCCATAGTTGATCAGTCTTTCATCCATAATTGATCAACCCTTCATCCATAGTTGATCAATCCTTCATCCATAGTTGATCATCTCTTCTCCAGAGGTTGAATGATCTCTGCATTATTTGAATATTGATAAGCTTTACCTTTTATAAAAGTTAGCCAATTACCTGGAAGTTAGTCAATCTTATGCTTGTTGAGCATTGATCGGCTTTATACCTCTTGAATATGGATCATACTTGTGCCTATTGGGCATTGATCGGCTTTACGTCTCTTAGATGTTGATCAGCCTTGTGCCTCTTGGGTATTGATCGTACTTGTGCCTATTAAGCATTGATCATATTTGTGCCTATTGGGCATTGATCGGCTTTACGTCTCTTAGACATTGATCAGCCTTGTACCTCTTAGGCATTGATTAACCAGATCCAAGCTTTTACTAGATCAGCATAAACTGACCAAACTTATCGTATCCCAACGCTAGTCCCTCCAGTTTCTGAATTCATTAATTAGAAATTAGAAACTATCAGTAGCTTCAATTTTGGGGCAACATGCTTTGATGACATGTCGAACCTTGATTGGGGAGGCGGTTATAAAAACTAACAGTCGTATCTCCTTCTCATCATTGTAGTTTTCAAAATCCAAGAAAGCCAAAAAATCTTTGTCAAAAATAAATGCCTCCATCCTGTCAACAGACTATTGCCGCCAGATTATAAAGAGTCATTTCGATCCTTCGAGAAACCCAACTTTCTATTAGATATTTATGGACAGGTGGCAAGATCTGAATCAGTCTCATTATTCGAGGGAAATCTTAGACCATTGAAGGATACTATATAAACACCATCCTTCTCAGAAAAATAGGTTTTCACCATTTCAATCTCTTCGCCTTAGGGGCAAAAGAAAATTCCCAGGTCGGCCTATATTCTTCTTCTGCCTTTTCTTTTAAGTTAATCTTCCTTTACTTCCTTTTTCGATTATGGCTAGGATATTAGAGGTCAGTCATGTCAAAAACCTTGAGGAATCCACCTCCCAACAACAGAAAAAACAAGCTAAGTCATTTAAGATAGGTGATGTTAGGTCCGCTTTAACTGAACATCGAATCCTAGCTTTTAAACAACACTATAATATCTCAGATGAGTATGCTGTTATCCTTCCCAATCCTAACGACCAAATAGATCGGCCTCCACCCAATAATCTGACAATCTATGAGGAACATCTAAGAGCTGGTCTTAGATTTCCGATTCATCCTTTTTTCATTACAATTTTTAGATTATATCGAATACTTCCAGCACAACTAACTCCCAACAGTATCTGAATCATTTGCGCATTCTTTGTTCTTTGCAAGGATGCAGGCATAGTCCCTAAAACTTCTCTTTTCACTACATTATTTGTACTGAAATGGGACTTTCATAGCCATGGTTGGTGGGTGATTAATGAAAGGATTATGCCCTATAAGCCAATATTTGTATCTCCCAGACCATTGTAAATTGACAAGTTAATAAAGGCAATAATTTTTTCATCATTCGCTGTGTCATTATATGATGAACCCCATAGATTAGGGCTATGGTTGTAGGGCTATGATGAGATCATACCAGTGAGATCTAAGGCCTTAAAACCCTAATCTAGAATATTCCTAGTCATAGGAACCCTGAGTTGGGGATCAGGGTTTCCGGTTAGACTGGCACATCCTATGTATGCTGAAAAGGGTGACTGCTCTCACAGTCACTTGTGTGAGACACTAATACAAGGATGTGGGTGCTCATTAGCGAATGAGTTCACTGAAGAGATCCAGTTTGAGAACATCTAATGGAGCCTTAGCTGCATGTCAATAGATGTTTCTCATAGTGGGAGTTATACAAGTAGTCCTATGACCTGAGACTGCCATAAAACCTTATGTACATGAACCCATGCTTTGGTTCAATCTCATTCATGACACTGGGTCATGCACAAGGTTGATGCTGGGTGTGGTGAATTGTATATGAAGGAAATGAGTAGGTCAACAAGGAATTGATCACTCCTAGTAGGAGGAGATTGCATCCAGCCAAATTAGGTCAGATGATGATTCAGGAAATCTTTGATCAAAGTACAGATATTAGAAATGATTTCTAATATCGAATTAATTGAATCATTAGTGTATGACTGAGCTGGGAATGAGTATAAACTAGATTTGACATGATTCCATATCCATAGTTATATTCGGGATGCAAGATGATTGAAGGATCGAATTGTACGGAAACTTTCCACTGAAGGGTAGTTTTGGAATTACACCAGAATTTCCATATCTTCCGGGTAGACATGACACATTGCTAGACGTCAATCTTGTCTTGTGGGTTGATCAAATTAAATGATTTAATTGGATCACTAATTAGGAGGAGTCCTAATTGACTGACTCGAGTTAGCTCGATTTGACCTAAATCGATTAGAATGAGTTCTGATCAAATTAGGTCAACTTGCACTCGGACCCACTGCTGGCTAAGTATGGAATCCAATGGGTCACACACTTAGGACAGATAATCAAGGTTTTAATTTGGAATTAAATCTCGTTTGCAGATGAACACACTAGCATGTGTTGCAAACCATGGCTTCTACTTGAATCGGATTTGAGTTAGGGTTCCGATTTGGTCTTTTTTAGATCCAAATTCCTTCCGGTTTGAATCTAATTGAAGATTCAAGACTTTGGGCTAATAATAGGCTAGCAATTGGGCTAACCTAAGAGGCTAAACCCCTTTCCCACATCGCCTAAGCCCTTTCCCTTCTTTTCCCACGCGCGCGCGCAAGGAGAAGAGTCCACGCGCGCGTGGACTCTCTCCAAGCGGCGTTTCTGCGTGAGAAAAGAAAGGAAGTCGGCGTCTTTTGGCTGATGAGGCGTGGATCAGAGTCCACCTAGGCGTGGACTCTTCAAAAATAGAATTACCATGAAAAAGAAAAGGAAAAACACCGAAGGGGCGCGACTCTTCTTTCTGCGCGCGCCCTTCTGTGTTTTTCGCGATCCTTCTTCGCGTCTTCCCATCCCACAAGCCATGAGATTCAACCCAAGGGCCGTGAGATAAAGGGAAAGGACGTGAGAAGGGAGAGAGGGACGTGAGAGGATGATTAACAGGTGAGAAGGCGCCTCTCTGTCGCCTATTTAAGGAGAAGACTTCACCGTGAAAATTATTCCAGATTTTCTACGGCGAAGCCTTGCTTCTTTTTCTTCTCCCTCTCCAGAAGACTGTTTCCCCCTCCTCTCTTTCCTCTTTGATTCCTTTACAGAGCCTAGGCTCTGTCGAATCTCAGAACAGAAGGAGAGTCAGAGAGAAACTCTCCGACGGTAAAGGAAGAAGGCGCCTCTCCTTTCTTTCTTACATTAAGACAATCTTGTCTTAATTTTCCTCTCCCTCCAAGACAAGCCTTGTCCCATTTTAGGACAAGGGATTATTCTTAAGACAAGAGTGTCTTAAGGGGCCAAAGTTGCTAGAAGACAAGGAGAAGGGTAAGAGAGAAGGTTTAGTCCCAGTTTGGCTAGAGGAGTCCTAGCCAATAGCCCATATATCATGTTCTTAGGGTAGAGCTTGATTGGAAGGAACCCAATTAAGGAGTCAGTGTCTTGATCACCATCAGAGGGCGGACAAGTGGACGCCTGGTGTGTTCAAAAGGTTACTCAATTTGGAGTTTATTTCTACATCAGACTGGAAATAGCGATCTGAGGTTAGTATCTAAACCATGTTTAAATTTGGACATGCATGTAGTTATAGTTTTAATTGCTCATAAGGAGATTTTGGGATTAGGGTTCGGACCTGATTTCATAAAATTTTGAAATCCACACTTCCGCACTGGTTCCCGAATCCTACAGTGGTATCAGAGCCTCCTTATTAGGATTAAAACTTATGCAGTTCAATTCATGATGTAGTATCATGTTAAAGTTTATTTTATATTGATGCACAATGCATGTCTTTGATTGAACATGAGTTTGATGATTGCCACCAGTTAGGGTTTTTCACTGAAACCCTAATTGTCTTAGAGATATGATTAGCCCTGGAGCCATCATACTGAAATAAGGTTGCCCTGGCATAATGGTGTATCCATTATGTGGTAAATGGTTGTCCTAGTATGATGGCACACATTTCACATATTTGCTTAGTTTAAAGCATGTATTAATATATGTGACAGCTTTTAATTGAATGTGCTGGCATTGAATAAATCCCTCTTAAAATTATATTAAGTGATAGTATAGTTAACCGATAAGCATTATTAGTCATGATGGATAATTAGTCATTTCGGTGTCTAGAAAGGTGGTTCTGGGAAGGTAAAGGGAATCGTGGTTTTTAATTGGTTCCGTTGACTGACCTGGCCAATTTTAAATTGTGTCTAGGAAAGCAACGGGGGGACCCCCACATCTCTTCCACTAGCCTGGCCGATCTGATTGATTTAATTCTTGACTAACATGCTTGGTGTTAAAATACTATTATTGGCCTTCCTTCATGATAGGTCATTATTATGTTACGATCTATACTAGGTTTGTTGTGTACACACAAGACCTAATATGGTGACTAACACAATTTTTGGCCTAATACAATTATTTGTGTATGGCATGATTTAATGTAATATTTTGTTGTGTACACACAAGGGTATTACTATTAAAGTCATGACTGTATGGCTATGAAGGGTCTTACTTAACTGAAATATTATAGTTTGTTGTGTACACACAAGGCTATTAATATTTTAGAGGCCGGGATAAGTTGAGAATTGTACGGGTTACAATTGGAGAGAGTTTTCCTACCTATGAACTTATATAAGATTTGTTGTGTACACACAAGGTCTTTTATAAGGGATTGGGATCTCAACCCCACTAAGAAAACTAATTAGGGTTTTCTCGATCATCGTATAGAGGGTTATGATGCTCGATAAAATAGTGGGAGACATAATTGAATTAAAGTCCTAATTTAATTATATATTGTCATTTCATGGTTGTTTGCTTATGTATTGTTCTTTGTTTAAATGTAGATAAATGGCCTCTTCACTCTCACTCCGTAGTATTTTAGATGCCAACAAATTGACTGGGCCTAATTATGTTGATTGGCTGAGAAATTTGAAAATAGTACTCAGTCAAGAAAGAATTTCCTATATTCTTGATACCCCAATTTTGGAACCACCAAGGGAAGATGCCTCGCAAGAGGAGAAGACCACATATAATATGTGGCAAAATGACTCACTTACTGTCAAATGTGTTATGCTTGCCTCTATGACTAACGAGTTGCAGAGGCAGCATGATAGCATGGATACTAACTCCATACTGCTCAATTTAAAAGAGCTTTATGGAGAACACAGTAGAACTGCTAGATATGAAATATCTAAGCAGTTGTTCCGTGCAAGGATGACAGAAGGTACATCAGTACAAGACCATGTATTAAAGATAATTGATCTAATCACTCGATTAGGTCAATTAGGCTTTGTAATGGATGGGGAGTTGAATCAAGACTTGATCTTGCAATCACTCCCAGAGTCATTTTCACAGTTTGTTCTTAATTACCATATGAACAAACTTAATTCTTCCTTGCCTGAGCTGTTGAATATGTTGAAGACAGCAGAGAGCCATGTAAAGAAAAATAAGGCTCCAGTTCTTCTTGTGGATAAGAAGAAGACAGGCAAAAAGGGTTCCAGTAAGAGGATGAATCCCAAAGGGGGCATTAAGAAGAAGAAAGGAAAGAAGGCCTCCGGACAGATGACCTGCTTTCATTGTGGCCAAGCCGGGTCATTGGAAAAGGAACTGCAAGGTTTACCTTGCAAGTGTGAAGCCTGGTGCATCAGAGGCACCAAAAGGTATGAAAGAAGTTCATACTATTTTGTCATTGGATTCTTCCATTTCAAATACTTGGGTGTTGGATACCGCCTGTGGTCATAACATCTGCAAATCATTGCAGGGACTTCAGGGGCTTAAAGTATTGAAGGAAGGTAACTTTGAGCTCTACGGTGCTGGAGGGGACCCTATCCAAGCAGAAGCTGTAGGGACTTATGCTTTGAAGTTACCTTCAGGGAAGATCTTGGAGCTAAGGAATTGTTACTATATGCCAAAAATCATTAGAAATATCATATCTGTACCCTTGTTACTTAAACAAGGATATACTATGAATGTAATGAGCAGTGGCTGCTCAATTTCTTTATCTAATGAAATTATATGTTATGGCATATTCTGCAATGGTCTATTAACTCTTTCCACTAATGACAATATTTTTCATGTTTCTAACAAACGGAAAAGAGATGATGTTAACAATACCTTACTTTGGCATTGTCGACTTGGACATATTAGTGAGACTAGGATTAACAAGTTACACAAAGAAAATTTCTTTGATCCTTATGACTATGAGTCATTAGGAACTTGTGAATCATGTCTCATGGGTAAATGACCAAGACTCCATTTAGTGGACATGGAGAAAGGACAAAAGAGTTATTAGGACTCATACACACAGATGTATGTGGGCCTATGACAACTCAAGCCTATGGTGGATACTCATACTTCATCACATTTACTGATGATTTTTCAAGGTATGGATTTGTGTATCTAATGAAACATAAGTCCGATGCTTTTGAAAAATTTTTAGAGTATCAAAGTATGGTAGAGAAACAGACAGGAAAAAGTATAAAGATCCTCCGATCAGATAGAGGAGGTGAGTACTTATCCACTGAGTTTCTTGATCACCTTAAAGATAAGGGGATCATCTCTGAATGGACTCCTCCTTACACACCACAATTAAATGGTGTTGCTGAAAGGAGGAATCGTACTTTATTGGATATGGTACGGTCCATGATGTGCTTCACGGAGTTACCTTTTTCTTTCTGGGATATGCTTTGGAAACAGCAACTTATATCTTGAATAGAGTACCATCTAAAACTGTCTCTAGCACTCCATATGAATTATGGAGAGGTAAGAAGCCCAATCTTAAGTATATTAAGATATGGGGATGTCCAGCCTATGTAAAAAGAAATTTTGGACATAAACTAGATGCTAGAGCAGACAAATGTCTATTTATCGGATATCCTAGAGATAGTATAGGATATCTGTTCTACCACCCTACTGAGCAAAAGGTTTTGGTCAGTAGGCATGCCACTTTTATGGAAAAAGAATTCATCCTACAAAAGGGCACTGGTAGAAATATCGAACTTAATGAAATTCAACAAATAGACATATCTCAGTCAAGTAACAACATAGTTAATATAGAACCTGAACACACTCCTATCCGTAGGTCTGATAGGGTGCGACAAGCACCTGAGAGGTATGGGTTCATAATTGAAAATAATGAAGCCCAAATCATTCAAAATGATGAGCCTCTAACCTATACGGAAGCAGTCATGAGTAGAGACTCAGACAGATGGCTGGAAGCCATGAGATCCGAGATGGACTCCATGTATGTCAACCAAGTATGGTCTTTGGTTGATGCACCAGAGGGTATTAACCCTATTGGGTGTAAATGGGTCTATAAAAGGAAGAATGGGGCAGATGGCCAAGTTGAAACTTATAAAGCCAGATTGGTGGCTAAGGGTTTCAGAAAAAACAGGGAATAGATTATGATGAAACATTTTCCCCTGTTGCCATGCTCAAATCTATTCGGATTATGCTTGCTATAGCAGCATATCATGATTATGAGATCTGGCAAATGGATGTAAAAACTGCATTCCTCAATGGTTTCCTTGAGGAAGAGGTTTATATGTCACAGCCAGAAGGTTTTGTCTTGGAGACTAAACCTAATCAGGTATGTAGGCTAAAGAAATCCATTTATGGATTAAAGCAAGCATCAAGGAGTTGGAACATCCGATTTGATAAAACAGTCAAAGAATTTGATTTTTTCAAAAATGAGGATGAACCTTGTGTGTACAAGAAGACTAGTGGGAGTGCCATAGTTTTCTTAGTTCTATATGTTGATGATATACTTCTTATTGGGAATGATATCCCAATGTTACAATCAGTCAAAGTGTGGTTATCGAAACAGTTTTCCATGAAAGACTTGGGAGAAGCATCCTATATACTGGGTATAAAGATCTATAGGAAAGATCAAGAAGGATGCTAGGCTTATCCCAGTCTAGGTACATTGACCAGGTGCTAAAGAGATTTAGCATGGAGGAAAGTAAAAGAGGTTACTTACCTATTGGTCATGGCATACGTCTTTCTAAGAGGATGTCTCCTAAGACACCTGAAGAAAGAAATAGAATGAGTTCTATACCTTATGCTTCGGCTATAGGGTCGATTATGTATGCTATGTTATGTACCAGGCCTGATGTGGCATATGCCTTGGGTGTAGCCAGTAGATTTCAGGCTGATCCAGGAGAGGATCACTGGAAGGCTGTGAAAAATATTCTTAAGTACCTGAGAAGGACTAAGGATATTTTTCTCATATACGGAGGGTCTGATCTTAAACTAGAAGCCTATTCAGACTCTAGTTTTCAATCAGACCCAGATGATAGTAAATCCATTTCAGGGTATGTCTTTACCTTGAATGGTGGAGCAGTAAGTTGGAAGAGCACTAAACAGCAGACTGTAGCTGACTCAACTACCGAGGCAGAGTACATAGCTGTCAGTGAAGCCGCCAAGGAAGCTGTCTGGATGAAGAAATTCATCACAGAGTTGGGAGTAGTTCCTGAGATTGAGAACCCGGTGCCACTCTATTGTGATAACACTGGAGCAGTTGCTCAAGCTAAGGAACCGAGAGCCCATCACAAGTCCAAGCACATTCTGAGACGCTTCCATCTTGTCCGAGAGATAATCGAGAGACAAGAAGTCTGCATCAATAGAGTAGATACAAAGAACAACATAGCAGACCCGTTCACTAAGGCTCTACCACAGCGGGAGTTTGATCGCCACCTCGACAGTATGGGGTTAAAGAATAAGAGCGATTGGCTTTAGTGCAAGTGGGAGATTGAAAGGATTATGCCCTATAAGCCAATATTTGTATCTCCCAGACCATTGTAAATTGACAAGTTAATAAAGGCAATAATTTTTTCATCATTCGCTGTGTCATTATATGATGAACCCCATAGATTAGGGCTATGGTTGTAGGGCTATGATGAGATCATACCAGTGAGATCTAAGGCCTTAAAACCCTAATCTAGAATATTCCTAGTCATAGGAACCCTGAGTTGGGGATCAGGGTTTCCGGTTAGACTGGCACATCCTATGTATGCTGAAAAGGGTGACTGCTCTCACAGTCACTTGTGTGAGACACTAATACAAGGATGTGGGTGCTCATTAGCGAATGAGTTCACTGAATAGATCCAGTTTGAGAACATCTAATGGAGCCTTAGCTGCATGTCAATAGATGTTTCTCATAGTGGGAGTTGTACAAGTAGTCCTATGACCTGAGACTGCCATAAAACCTTATGTACATGAACCCATGCTTTGGTTCAATCTCATTCATGACACTGGGTCATGCACAAGGTTGATGCTGGGTGTGGTGAATTGTATATGAAGGAAATGAGTAGGTCAACAAGGAATTGATCACTCCTAGTAGGAGGAGATTGCATCCAGCCAAATTAGGTCAGATGATGATTCAGGAAATCTTTGATCAAAGTACAGATATTAGAAATGATTTCTAATATCGAATTAATTGAATCATTAGTGTATGACTGAGCTGGGAATGAGTATAAACTGGATTTGACATGATTCCATATCCATAGTTATATTCGGGATGCAAGATGATTGAAGGATCGAATTGTACGGGAACTTTCCACTGAAGGGTAGTTTTGGAATTACACCAGAATTTCCATATCTTCCGGGTAGACATGACACGTTGCTAGACGTCAATCTTGTCTTGTGGGTTGATCAAATTAAATGATTTAATTGGATCACTAATTAGGAGGAGTCCTAATTGACTGACTCGAGTTAGCTCGATTTGACCTAAATCGATTAGAATGAGTTCTGATCAAATTAGGTCAACTTGCACTCGGACCCACTGCTGGCTAAGTATGGAACCCAATGGGTCACACACTTAGGACAGATAATCAAGGTTTTAATTTGGAATTAAATCTCGTTTGCAGATGAACACACTAGCATGTGTTGCAAACCATGGCTTCTACTTGAATCGGATTTGAGTTAGGGTTCCGATTTGGTCTTTTTTAGATCCAAATTCCTTCCGGTTTGAATCTAATTGAAGATTCAAGACTTTGGGCTAATAATAGGCTAGCAATTGGGCTAACCTAAGAGGCTAAACCCCTTTCCCACATCGCCTAAGCCCTTTCCCTTCTTTTCCCACGCGCGCGCGCAAGGAGAAGAGTCCACGCGCGCGTGGACTCTCTCCAAGCGGCGTTTCTGCGTGAGAAAAGAAAGGAAGTCGGCGTCTTTTGGCTGATGAGGCGTGGATCAGAGTCCACCTAGGCGTGGACTCTTCAAAAATAGAATTACCGTGAAAAAGAAAAGGAAAAACACCGAAGGGGCGCGACTCTTCTTTCTGCGCGCGCCCTTCTGTGTTTTTCGCGATCCTTCTTCGCGTCTTCCCATCCCACAGGCCGTGAGATTAACCCAAGGGCCGTGAGATAAAGGGAAAGGATGTGAGAAGGGAGAGAGGGACGTGAGAGGATGATTAACAGGTGAGAAGGCGCCTCTCTGTCGCCTATTTAAGGAGAAGACTTCACCGTGAAAATTATTCCAGATTTTCTATGGCGAAGCCTTGCTTCTTTTTCTTCTTCCTCTCCAGAAGACTGTTTCCCCCTCCTCTCTTTCCTCTTTGATTCCTTTACAGAGCCTAGGCTCTGTCGAATCTCAGAACAGAAGGAGAGTCAGAGAGAAACTCTCCGACGGTAAAGGAAGAAGGCGCCTCTCCTTTCTTTCTTACATTAAGACAATCTTGTCTTAATTTTCCTCTCCCTCCAAGACAAGCCTTGTCCCATTTTAGGACAAGGGCTTATTCTTAAGACAAGAGTGTCTTAAGGGGCCAAAGTTGCTAGAAGACAAGGAGAAGGGTAAGAGAGAAGGTTTAGTCCCAGTTTGGCTAGAGGAGTCCTAGCCAATAGCCCATATATCAAGTTCTTAGGGTAGAGCTTGATTGGAAGGAACCCAATTAAGGAGTTAGTGTCTTGATCACCATCGGAGGGCGGACAAGTGGATGCTGGTGTGTTCAAAAGGTTACTCAATTTGGAGTTTATTTCTACATCAGACTGGAAATAGCGATCTGAGGTTAGTATCTAAACCATGTTTAAATTTGGACATGCATGTAGTTACAGTTTTAATTGCTAATAAGGATTTTGGGATTAGGGTTCGGACCTGATTTCATAAAATTTTGAAATCCACACTTCCGCACTGGTTCCCGAATCCTACAGTGGTATCAGAGCCTCCTTATTAGGATTAAAACTTATGCAGTTCAATTCATGATGTAGTATCATGTTAAAGTTTTTTTATATTGATGCACAATGCATGTCTTTGATTGAACATGAGTTTGATGATTGCCACCAGTTAGGGTTTTTCACTGAAACCCTAATTGTCTTAGAGATATGATTAGCCCTGGAGCCATCATACTGAAATAAGGTTGCCCTGGCATAATGATGTATCCATTATGTGGTAAATGGTTGTCCTAGTATGATGGCACACATTTCACATATTTGCTTAGTTTAAAGCATGTATTAATATATGTGACAGCTTTTAATTGAATGTGCTGGCATTGAATAAATCCCTCTTAAAATTATATTAAGTGATAGTATAGTTAACCGATAAGCATTATTAGTCATGATGGATAATTAGTCATTTCGGTGTCTAGAAAGGTGGTTCTGGGAAGGTAAAGGGAATCGTGGTTTTTAATTGGTTCCGTTGACTGACCTGGCCAATTTTAAATTGGTGTCTAGGAAAGCAACGGGGGGACCCCCACATCTCTTCCACTAGCCTGGCCGATCTGATTGATTTAATTCTTGACTAACATGCTTGGTGTTAAAATACTATTATTGGCCTTCCTTCATGATAGGTCATTATTATGTTACGATCTATACTAGGTTTGTTGTGTACACACAAGACCTAATATGGTGACTAACACAATTTTTGGCCTAATACAATTATTTATTTATGGCATGATTTAATGTAATATTTTGTTGTGTACACACAAGGGTATTACTATTAAAGTCATGACTGTATGGCTATGAAGGGTCTTACTTAACTGAAATATTATAGTTTGTTGTGTACACACAAGGCTATTAATATTTTAGAGGCCGGGATAAGTTGAGAATTGTACGGGTTACAATTGGAGAGAGTTTTCCTACCTATGAACTTATATAAGATTTGTTGTGTACACACAAGGTCTTTTATAAGGGATTGGGATCTCAACCCCACTAAGAAAACTAATTAGGGTTTTCTTGATCATCGTATAGAGGGTTATGATGCTCGATAAAATAGTGGGAGACATAATTGAATTAAAGTCCTAATTTAATTATATATTGTCATTTCATGGTTGTTTGCTTATGTATTGTTCTTTGTTTAAATGTAGATAAATGGCCTCTTCACTCTCACTCCGTAGTATTTTAGATGCCAACAAATTGACTGGGCCTAATTATGTTGATTGGCTGAGAAATTTGAAAATAGTACTCAGTCAAGAAAGAATTTCCTATATTCTTGATACCCCAATTTTGGAACCACCAAGGGAAGATGCCTCGCAAGAGGAGAATACCACATATAATGTGGCAAAATGACTCACTTACTGTCAAATGTGTTATGCTTGCCTCTATGACTAACGAGTTGCAGAGGCAGCATGATAGCATGGATACTAACTCCATACTGCTCAATTTAAAAGAGCTTTATGGAGAACACAGTAGAACTGCTAGATATGAAATATCTAAGCAGTTGTTCCGTGCAAGGATGACAGAAGGTACATCAGTACAAGACCATGTATTAAAGATAATTGATCTAATCACTCGATTATGTCAATTAGGCTTTGTAATGGATGGGGAGTTGAATCAAGACTTGATCTTGCAATCACTCTCAGAGTCATTTTCACAGTTTGTTCTTAATTACCATATGAACAAACTTAATTCTCCTTGCTGAGCTGTTGAATATGTTGAAGACAGCAGAGAGCCATGTAAAGAAAAATAAGGCTCCAGTTCTTCTTGTGGATAAGAAGAAGACAGGCAAAAAGGGTTCCAGTAAGAGGATGAATCCCAAAGGGTGCATTAAGAAGAAGAAAGGAAAGAAGGCCTCCGGACAGATGACCTGCTTTCATTGTGGCAAGCCAGGTCATTGGAAAAGGAACTGCAAGGTTTACCTTGCAAGTGTGAAGCCTGGTGCATCAGAGGCACCAAAAGGTATGAAAGAAGTTCATACTATTTTGTCATTGGATTCTTCCATTTCAAATACTTGGGTGTTGGATACCGCCTGTGGTCATAACATCTGCAAATCATTGCAGGGACTTCAGGGCTTAAAGTATTGAAGGAAGGTAACTTTGAGCTCTACGGTGCTGGAGGGGACCCCATCCAAGCAGAAGCTGTAGGGACTTATGCTTTGAAGTTACCTTCAGGGAAGATCTTGGAGCTAAGGAATTGTTACTATATGCCAAAAATCATTAGAAATATCATATATGTACCCTTGTTACTTAAACAAGGATATACTATGAATGTAATGAGCAGTGGCTGCTCAATTTCTTTATCTAATGAAATTATATGTTATGGCATATTCTGTAATGGTCTATTAACTCTTTCCACTAATGACAATATTTTTCATGTTTCTAACAAACGGAAAAGAGATGATGTTAACAATACCTTACTTTGGCATTGTCGACTTGGACATATTAGTGAGACTAGGATTAACAAGTTACACAAAGAAAATTTCTTTGATCCTTATGACTATGAGTCATTAGGAACTTGTGAATCATGTCTCATGGGTAAATGACCAAGACTCCATTTAGTGGACATGGAGAAAGGACAAAAGAGTTATTAGGACTCATACACACAGATGTATGTGGGCCTATGACAACTCAAGCCTATGGTGGATACTCATACTTCATCACATTTACTGATGATTTTTCAAGGTATGGATTTGTGTATCTAATGAAACATAAGTCCGATGCTTTTGAAAAATTTTTAGAGTATCAAAGTATGGTAGAGAAACAGACAAAAAAGTATAAAGATCCTCCGATCAGATAGAGGAGGTGAGTACTTATCCACTGAGTTTCTTGATCACCTTAAAGATAAGGGGATCATCTCTGAATGGACTCCTCCTTACACACCACAATTAAATGGTGTTGCTGAAAGGAGGAATCGTACTTTATTGGATATGGTACGGTCCATGATGTGCTTCACGGAGTTACCTTTTCTTTCTGGGGATATGTTTTGGAAACAGCAACTTATATCTTGAATAGAGTACCATCTAAAACTGTCTCTAGCACTCCATATGAATTATGGAGAGGTAAGAAGCCCAATCTTAAGTATATTAAGATATGGGATGTCCAGCCTATGTAAAAAGAAATTTTGGACATAAACTAGATGCTAGAGCAGACAAATGTCTATTTATCGGATATCCTAGAGATAGTATAGGATATCTGTTCTACCACCCTACTGAGCAAAAGGTTTTGGTCAGTAGGCATGCCACTTTTATGGAAAAAGAATTCATCCTACAAAGGGCACTGGTAGAAATATCGAACTTAATGAAATTCAACAAATAGACACATCTCAGTCAAGTAACAACATAGTTAATATAGAACCTGAACACACTCCTATCCGTAGGTCTGATAGGGTGCGACAAGCACCTGAGAGGTATGGGTTCATAATTGAAAATAATGAAGCCCAAATCATTCAAAATGATGAGCCTCTAACCTATACGGAAGCAGTCATGAGTAGAGACTCAGACAGATGGCTGGAAGCCATGAGATCCGAGATGGACTCCATGTATGTCAACCAAGTATGGTCTTTGGTTGATGCACCAGAGGGTATTAACCCTATTGGGTGTAAATGGGTCTATAAAAGGAAGAATGGGGCAGATGGCCAAGTTGAAACTTATAAAGCCAGATTGGTGGCTAAGGGTTTCAGACAAAAACAGGGAATAGATTATGATGAAACATTTTCCCCTGTTGCCATGCTCAAATCTATTCGGATTATGCTTGCTATAGCAGCATATCATGATTATGAGATCTGGCAATGGATGTAAAAATTGCATTCCTCAATGGTTTCCTTGAGGAAGAGGTTTATATGTCACAGCCAGAAGGTTTTGTCTTGGAGACTAAACCTAATCAGGTATGTAGGCTAAAGAAATCCATTTATGGATTAAAGCAAGCATCAAGGAGTTGGAACATCCGATTTGATAAAACAGTCAAAGAATTTGATTTTTTCAAAAATGAGGATGAACCTTGTGTGTACAAGAAGACTAGTGGGAGTGCCATAGTTTTCTTAGTTCTATATGTCGATGATATACTTCTTATTGGGAATGATATCCCAATGTTACAATCAGTCAAAGTGTGGTTATCAAACAGTTTTCCATGAAAGACTTGGGAGAAGCATCCTATATACTGGGTATAAAGATCTATAGGGAAAGATCAAGAAGGATGCTAGGCTTATCCCAGTCTAGGTACATTGACCAGGTGCTAAAGAGATTTAACATGGAGGAAAGTAAAAGAGGTTACTTACCTATTGGTCATGGCATACGTCTTTCTAAGAGGATGTCTCCTAAGACACCTGAAGAAAGAAATAGAATGAGTTCTATACCTTATGCTTCGGCTATAGGGTCGATTATGTATGCTATGTTATGTACCAGGCCTGATGTGGCATATGCCTTGGGTGTAGCCAGTAGATTTCAGGCTGATCCAGGAGAGGATCACTGGAAGGCTGTGAAAAATATTCTTAAGTACCTGAGAAGGACTAAGGATATTTTTCTCATATACGGAGGGTCTGATCTTAAACTAGAAGCCTATTCAGACTCTAGTTTTCAATCAGACCCAGATGATAGTAAATCCATTTCAGGGTATGTCTTTACCTTGAATGGTGGAGCAGTAAGTTGGAAGAGCACTAAACAGCAGACTGTAGCTGACTCAACTACCGAGGCAGAGTACATAGCTGTCAGTGAAGCCGCCAAGGAAGCTGTCTGGATGAAGAAATTCATCACAGAGTTGGGAGTAGTTCCTGAGATTGAGAACCCGGTGCCACTCTATTGTGATAACACTGGAGCAGTTGCTCAAGCTAAGGAACCGAGAGCCCATCACAAGTCCAAGCACATTCTGAGACGCTTCCATCTTGTCCGAGAGATAATCGAGAGACAAGAAGTCTGCATCAATAGAGTAGATACAAAGAACAACATACCAGACCCGTTCACTAAGGCTCTACCACAGCGGGAGTTTGATCGCCACCTCGATAGTATGGGGTTAAAGAATAAGAGCGATTGGCTTTAGTGCAAGTGGGAGATTGAAAGGATTATGCCCTATAAGCCAATATTTGTATCTCCCAGACCATTGTAAATTGACAAGTTAATAAAGGCATAATTTTTTCATCATTCGCTGTGTCATTATATGATGAACCCCATAGATTAGGGCTATGGTTGTAGGGCTATGATGAGATCATACCAGTGAGATCTAAGGCCTTAAAACCCTAATCTAGAATATTCCTAGTCATAGGAACCCTGAGTTGGGGATCAGGGTTTCCGATTAGACTGGCACATCCTATGTATGCTGAAAAGGGTGACTGCTCTCACAGTCACTTGTGTGAGACACTAATACAAGGATGTGGGTGCTCATTAGCGAATGAGTTCACTGAAGAGATCCAGTTTGAGAACATCTAATGGAGCCTTAGCTGCATGTCAATAGATGTTTCTCATAGTGGGAGTTGTACAAGTAGTCCTATGACCTGAGACTGCCATAAAACCTTATGTACATGAACCCATGCTTTGGTTCAATCTCATTCATGACACTGGGTCATGCACAAGGTTGATGCTGGGTGTGGTGAATTGTATATGAAGGAAATGAGTAGGTCAACAAGGAATTGATCACTCCTAGTAGGAGGAGATTGCATCCAGCCAAATTAGGTCAGATGATGATTCAGGAAATCTTTGATCAAAGTACAGATATTAGAAATGATTTCTAATATCGAATTAATTGAATCATTAGTGTATGACTGAGCTGGGAATTAGTATAAAATAGATTTGACATGATTCCATATCCATAGTTATATTTGGATGCAAGATGATTGAAGGATCGAATTGTACGGGAACTTTCCACTGAAGGGTAGTTTTGGAATTATACCAGAATTTCCATATCTTCCAGGTAGACATGACACGTTGCTAGACGTCAATCTTGTCTTGTGGGTTGATCAAATTAAATGATTTAATTGGATCACTAATTAGGAGGAGTCCTAATTGACTGACTCGAGTTAGCTCGATTTGACCTAAATCGATTAGAATGAGTTCTGATCAAATTAGGTCAACTTGCACTCGGACCCACTGCTGGCTAAGTATGGAACCCAATGGGTCACACACTTAGGACAGATAATCAAGGTTTTAATTTGGAATTAAATCTCGTTTGCAGATGAACACACTAGCATGTGTTGCAAACCATGGCTTCTACTTGAATCGGATTTGAGTTAGGGTTCCGATTTTGTCTTTTTAGATCCAAATTCCTTCCGGTTTGAATCTAATTGAAGATTCAAGACTTTGGGCTAATAATAGGCTAGCAATTGGGCTAACCTAAGAGGCTAAACCCCTTTCCCACATTGCCTAAGCCCTTCCCTTCTTTTCCCACGCGCG
The DNA here is from genome assembly GCA_021397845.1 of Areca catechu. Classification (NCBI taxonomy): domain Eukaryota; kingdom Viridiplantae; phylum Streptophyta; class Magnoliopsida; order Arecales; family Arecaceae; genus Areca; species Areca catechu. The sequence continues at coordinate 105,129,383 of CM038040.1, forward strand.
CGCGCAAGGAGAAGAGTCCACGCACGCGTGGACTCTCTCCAAGCGGCGTTTCTGCGTGAGAAAAGAAAGGAAGTCGGCGTCTTTTGGCTGATAAGGCGTGGATCAGAGTCCACCTAGGCGTGGACTCTTCAAAAATAGAATTACCGTGAAAAAGAAAAGGAAAAACACCGAAGGGGCGCGACTCTTCTTTCTGCGTGCATCCTTCTATGTTTTTCGCGATCCTTCTTCGCGTCTTCCCATCCCACAGGCCGTGAGATTAAACCCAAGGGCCGTGAGATAAAGGGAAAGGACGTGAGAAGGGAGAGAGGGACGTGAGAGGATGATTAACAGGTGAGAAGGCGCCTCTCTGTCGCCTATTTAAGGAGAAGACTTCACCGTGAAAATTATTCCAGATTTTCTACGGCGAAGCCTTGCTTCTTTTTCTTCTCCTCTCCAGAAGACTGTTTCCCCCTCCTCTCTTTCCTCTTTGATTCCTTTACAGAGCCTAGGCTCTGTCGAATCTCAGAACAGAAGGAGAGTCAGAGAGAAACTCTCCGACGGTAAAGGAAGAAGGCGCCTCTCCTTTCTTTCTTACATTAAGACAATCTTGTCTTAATTTTCCTCTCCCTCCAAGACAAGCCTTGTCCCATTTTAGGACAAGGGCTTATTCTTAAGACAAGAGTGTCTTAAGGGGCCAAAGTTGCTAGAAGACAAGGAGAAGGGTAAGAGAGAAGGTTTAGTCCCAGTTTGGCTAGAGGAGTCCTAGCCAATAGCCCATATATCAAGTTCTTAGGGTAGAGCTTGATTGGAAGGAACCCAATTAAGGAGTCAGTGTCTTGATCACCATCGGAGGGCGGACAAGTGGACGCCTGGTGTGTTCAAAAGGTTACTCAATTTGGAGTTTATTTCTACATCAGACTGGAAATAGCGATCTGAGGTTAGTATCTAAACCATGTTTAAATTTGGACATGCATGTAGTTACAGTTTTAATTGCTAATAAGGAGATTTTGGGATTAGGTTTCGGACCTGATTTCATAAAATTTTGAAATCCACACTTCCGCACTGGTTCCCGAATCCTACAATTAATTCATGCCATGGTCGGAAATTTATCTCAAAGCTTCCTTCGGCCATTAATAGTTCAAAGCCTTGCTTCTTTTACATTGTCTCTAAGATTCCTTGGAACTTCACTATTCGCCATAGGGAACCCCGACTGACTCCTGATGATGGCAAGAAAGTCTTGACTACCAACCAAGAAGATTACGAGAAGCTCATGGGGATGGAGATTCCCCAATAAGAGAACTTCTTGACGATAGAGGGCTTTTTTCAGTGGAAATCAATCCCAAACCTTCTTTAGGTACCTTCATTGTTGATGTTACTTCTTCATTTATTTCTTAACAATCAATTTTAATCTTTGACTTCTTAATTACTATAGATACGTCAATCATGGTGGACGTTTGGAAGCTTCAGAAACTTTCAAAGAAAAGAAAAACAGAAGCCACCTCTTCTATTCAGGAAGAAAGAAGAATTAAGAAGCTAAAGAAGGCAAATCTGATAAATCCAACGGCTCTAGCAGTCGCAACGGGTCTTAATTCTTTGATTCTAATAGCCAGTGTGTCGGAGGATAATGAAGTCCCACTATCAGCATCCCTTCAACCTCCAATTCTGGAAAGACGACCAATGAAACTTTTAGGAGCTGGTCCATCATTACCTTCTACTGACTAGACTGATAAAAGAAAAGCTCCAATGAGGGAAGAAGAAGAAGAAAGAACTCGACCGCAATATTTCGACCGATTTTCCTATATATGCCGATGATTCGGGCCTGAATGACCCAATGCTGGCCCGTCATCTTCTGAACTCCATCATTATTCCAAGAGATTGGGAAATCACTAAGTCCCGGCAAATTGATGACACCATCCTGTTACTTCATCTCACTTTACTAAAGGTATAGGATAAAACTTGTTCTCTTTTTCCTTTTGAAAAGTTAATCATTTTTATTTTTATTATTATTAAATCTGACTAATCTAAAATGTAAATAGACAGCTCGTTCATGAAATCCGAATCATGGATGAGAGTTTAAAAAATTTTGACCAGTTTCACAAAACCATGTGCAACGAGGGGAACATTGCCAAGATGGAAAAAGAAGTTGCTGAAGAACTAAAGATTGCATGGAGAAGAAATTGGAAGAATCAGCAATCAAAATGTCAGCTCTAGAAGTAGAGCTGAAGGAAGCAAAATTGAAAATAAATACTATGGAATCAAAGCTGAAGAAGAAAAATAAGAAAATCCGATCAATGTTCCTTAAGTTAGAGGGAGCTGAAGAAAAGATCTTAACAGCCAAAAAGAAGGTTTTAGCAATTGAAGAAAAAGTTTTAACGGCAACCAAATAGATCGAACAAGCTGTTGAAGAGGATATTAACGGGGCCGTAAAAGCATATGTTCAATCGAATGCTTTCAATGATAAACTCCATGAAGCGGGGGTAGAAAGCTATAACCTTGATCTTGCCGATCATTTGAATAAGGTAAAGAAATTACACTGACCTAGACACTTCAATGATAGAGGAAGACTCCGATGATGAGGATTCCGATGAAGAAAATTCTAACAAGGAAGATCAGGTCAGAGAATAAACTACAGATCAACCCGAAGACACAATCGGTGACCAAACCAAAGAACCGGCACCAAATTTTCAAATCCCAGAAGATGTACCAACAGTTCTTACTGTAGATCAAGTTGAAATAGAAAAAAATATAGTCAACCAAAATGTAAATAATCAATGATGTAAGAACTTATTTTACTTTTAAAAGGAAATGAAGAATCTTTCTTTTTAGCAAAGTTTCTCGAATAGCAAAAGTTGCACTTTTCATAAATGGAAAAATTTTCTAAGTATAAAATCATTGGATCAAACAAAGAAATTTTCAAGGAAGACCAATCTAATCACAAAATTATTTAAAATACTAATTCTTATTCAAAAAATCCAGTTAAAACAATTCCAAACAAGTTCATCAAACAAGAATCTTTAACAGAAAAAAATTGATCGGAAAGCATGATTTCCGACTCTTCCTAAAGGAGAAGTCAACACTTACCAAATATCTCTGAATTAATTGGGCCTTTAACATGCTCATGGGTGATATAATGCTTTCATCTAATTATCAAATATCCTACCCCTTTTTCTTTAATATTTTAAGAAAAGGTATACTTTGTAAAGATTTTTCTTGGCAAAGTCTAATAAGCCATCATACCACTTTGCCAAATGTTAACTTTTGGTTAGAAGAGTAGTTGATTAGCAGATATAAAATCACATTTGTTAGGACTTAAGAGGCCATATAAGATTCGAATTCAAATTCAAATCACATGCCTTTATATATATATTTATAACTGACTTTCTGAGAATCAAAAGCGGCACATGGATTCCCACCAAATTAAGATCTTAAATGTGTCGAGATCTGATATCTTAGAATTTGGACCATAAATCGTAGCCATTGGCAACCTCTATATAATGAGATCCCAGGCCCAGGGCTTTGTACCAATTTTGTCCCAAGTATTTTTCTTTTAAAACTCCTTGTTCCAAGGAATACTTCTTAAGAAGATATCTTCACCGTAGTCGAGAGATGGAGCCAGGTGACAAGAAACCTCATCAGATGCCGAAGAAAAAAGCCGGACCAGTACGGTTCAGAGAGGAAAGGTCATATGTAAGAAGGTGTTTGTCAAAAAATACCTCCAATAAGCCAAGAATTCCCGAATATATCACTTCTTCATCTGAGGAAGAAGAACAAAAGCCTTTCATTCCACTTCTAAAAGGAACAGATCATGACCCACCTGCCAAGCATACTTCAATAGAGAAAGGAAAAGCTCCTCTAGAGGAACGAGCAGATTCGAATGATGGCAAAGCCGTTCAAATACTAGTTTCTGATACAAGCATCAACAATCCGAAGTTGGCAAAAACCATACCATAGTCTACCATTCTTCGGAGAGATTGGGAGACAACAATTAAACATGGAGTGAAAGAAATTCTATCTTCTATCTATCCAGAAATTATAAAGGTTAATAATACTCCTTCTCTTTCTGAAACAACTTATTTGTATTTTAATGATTGTTCCAAATTTTTTGTTTGGTTTGTTAATGATATCTCCATGATCGAAGAGAGCTGGGATCAAGCAACTAACTTGTAGGGAGATCTTCAAAAGCAACTGACTGCAGCTAAGGAAGAAAAAGACAAAGCTGTCACTGATCGGAAGGTCTTCAAATCAAGAGTTGTCCTATTGACTGCAAAGATTTTGTCTCTGCAAAACCAACTAAGACAAACTGAAAGGCATGCCCATCATCTTGTGGCAGATGGAGCCAGAAGAAAAAAATACTTTGACAGGCAGATGAAGCCATAGAGAAAAAAACTTGAGCGTATGAAGAAGTATTAAGTCAATTTTTCCTCTGATGAAGAAGAGAATCGTAGTTCTTGAGAAGAATCTGAAGCAACTGAACCAAGAAAATGCCTGCTGATCCAACAGAAACCCCTTGTAACGAAGAATTTAAAAAATCTAAAGCATTTGAAAATTGAATAAATCGAGTTGGGGCAAAAGGCTACAAGCTTGGTTTCAAAGACTGTATTAATGAAATCAAGAAATTATACCCTGACCTTAATCTTTCCTCTATTTTCCATATATTATTCGGTAGAGAAAGAAAAGGGAAAGCCAACCAACGATCCATAATGTTTCTTATCAAAGAAACATCAAAAAGCTGAATAATTATGTAATAGAGAATTGGTGGTAATTTCACTGCTGCTTTTTCTTTTTCCCTTTTGTAACCAGAATATCATGAAGTATTTATTTTTCCATCAATATACCAGATCATACTTTTAGATATTTTAAGATGACATCATTGATAAAATAATAAACCATGCTATTCACCATCACTTGTCATATGATCAACTTTTCAATTGATTAACAAATTATTCTGATCATTGAGTATAGATGAGCTAGTGGGTCAATCAACCCAATTTATTCGGATTGTGATCAGCTTATCAATATGACCTTTTGATCAGTTATCCTAATCATTAAATACTGATGAGTTAGTGGGTCAGGCTAACTCGATTTATCGAATTATGGTTAGCTTATCAGGCCAACCTTCAGATTAGTTATTCTGATCATTTATTACTGATGAGTTAGTGGGTCAGACTAACTCTATTTGTCAGATTGTGGTCAGCTTATCAGGCCAACCTTTTTTTTCTCTATTTTTTAGAGAATTTCAATATCATATATTTCCTTCATATAAAAGGAGAAAGAAAAGAGGATGTCTTTATTGATGGTATTTGCATAGATTTTCTACATTCCATGGCCTTGTCAATGGATGAACCATCTAGACTTTCAAGTCGATAAGTCTTTGATCGCACAACTTCAGTGATACGATAAGGGCCTTTCCAATTTTGGGCAAGTTTGCCCTATTCAGTTGGTCTGGATATAGCTATTCAGCGCAGAACAAGGTCTCAATCCGAAAGATTCGAGCCTTTACCCTTGAATTATAATACCGCACCACCCTTTGTCGGTAAGCTGCCATTTTCAGTTGTGCCTGCAACCTGAAATTTTCAAGCAGATCAATATCAGTTCTACTTAGATCATTATTATTATACTCGAAGTAATCAGTTCTTCTAGAATGAAGGACAATCTCTATAGGTAGCATTGCTTCACTCCCATAAGCAAGATTGAACGGAGATTCACCCGTGGTAGATCGGGAGTTGCTCGGTAGGCCCATAGAACAGAGTTAAGTTCATCAGCCCAAGATCCTTTGGTTTCATTTAATCGAGTTTTCAATCCATGAAGGATTGTCCGATTATTATCTCACCTTCTCCATTAGCCTGAGGATGTCCGATAGATGTCAATTTATAAAGGATGTCATATTGAGCACAGAAATTCTTAAACTTCTGCTTATCAAACTGTCTCCCATTGTTTGTAATAATAGCATGAGGAATTTCAAATCGATATATAATAGAATTTTTAACAAACATTTCAACTTTTGCTTTAGTGATTAAAGCTAGAGGCTCAGCTTCTACCCATTTTGTAAAATAGTCGATGGCAACGATCAAAAATTTCTGCTGCCCAGAGGATGGAGGAAACAGACCAAGAATGTCTATTCCCCATTGAGCAAAGGACCAAGGAGCTATTAACTGCGTTAGCTGATTGGCATGGAACCTCTGAAAATTTACATACCTTTGACAAGAATCGCATTTTCTCATAAAATCTGCGGCATCCTTCTGCATAGTCGGCTAGTAATATCCCTGCCTTATAATTTTATAGGCTAAAGACTTTCCTCCTAAATGATCACCGCATATTCCTTCATACACTTCTCTAAGAGCATAATCAGCATCCAAAGGAGACAGACACTTCAATAATGGCTGGAAAAATGATTTTTTATATAACAAGCCATCTAAAATGACATACTGAGCAGCAAACCTCCAAATTTGTTTAGCTTCTACACTATTTTTAGGCAATACTCCTTCAGTCAGATATTGGATTATCGGGCTCATCCAATCTATCTCTAGCTTTATTTGAAGAATCATTTCTTTTTCTGTTACAGAGATACTGGGGGTTTCCAAATGTTCACAAAAGTCTGACCTATTTGGTTAGATATAGAAGTAGCCAATCTAGATAGTGAATCGGCTCGAGAATTCTCAGTCCTAGGGATATGACTGATATCCCAAAAATCAAATAAAGTTCCAAGCTCTTGAACCTTCTTCAAGTATAAATCTAATGTGGCATCAAAACTTCAAATCCCCTTTTACTTGGTTAACAATTAGTTGAGAGTCAGACAATACCTTTAGTCGTTGGACATTTAACTCCTTTGCAATTCAAATACCAGCTTGGAGAGCTTTATATTCAGCTTGATTATTAGAAACTTTGAAAGAAAACCTGAATGCATACTCCATAACATCTGCTTGGATTGGATAAGATCAATCATGCTCCACAGCCAGAAAAATTGAAGCTCCATCTACATGTAATACCCAAGACACATCAGTCACCCTCATTTCATCAGATGATTGAGTTTCTTTTTCACTATCATTCCAGGTACATTCGGCTATAATTAGCCAGTATTTGAGCTTTCATCACTGATCGAGGCTATAAATAATATCATATTCACTCAATTTAACTACCCATTTTGCCATCTAACCGGAAGTATCAGGGCATTGTAAAACAGTCCTCAGAGGTTGGTCGATCAATACAATAATACGATGAGACTGAAAATATGGCTTGAGATGCTTAGCCATATTACTAAAGTATAAACAATCTTCTGAAGCTTTGGATACCTTATCTCTACATCATGAAGGACTTTACTAATATAATAATGGGTTTGTGCAATCCATCAGACTCCTTTCTCACCAATACAGAACTGATTGCCTCATCAAAAGCAACCAAATAAAGATATAAGTCTTCTCCTTCTTGGGGTTTAGACAATATGATCGGATTTGTCAAACACTTCTTAATCTCTTCAAAAGCCAACTTACAGTCATCTGTCCAATTGAACTCCTTGGTTTGTCGTAGGGCTTTGAAGAAAGGCAAACATCTCTCGGCCGAACGAGAGATAAATCGACTTAATAAAGTGATTCGTCCAGTCAACTGTTGGATCTCTTTTTATTAACAGGAGGTCTCATACCCAGGATGTCTCGGATTTTTTCTGGGTTGGCATCAATTCCATGCTTCATAACCATAAAGCCCAAGAACTTTCCAGAAGTTACATCAAAGACACACTTGGTCGGATTCAATTTCATATGATTCTATCGTAGAATATCAAAGGCTATCTGTAGATCTTTAATGTGATTATCAGACTGATCGCTCTTAATGATCATGTCATCTACATATACTTCCATAGTTTTTCCAATTTGATTCTCAAAGATCTTGTTTACTAACCTCTGATGAGTAGCTCCAGCATTTTTAAGACCAAATGGCATTACTTTATAATAATATATCCCCCGATCGTGATGAAAGATGTCTTTTCTTTATCTTCTGGACTCATTCATATCTGGTTATATCTAGAGAAAGCATCCATAAAACTTAAAAATTTGTGTCCAGCCATTGCATCAACCAGTTGATCAATTTTAGGCAAAGGAAAACTATCTTTAAGACAAGCCTTGTTAAGATCAATATAATCTATGCATATCCTCCATTTTCCATTAGCCATCCTGACCATTACTACATTGGCAAGCCAGTCAAGATAGTGAACCTCTCTGATAAATCCAGCATCAAGCAATTTGGTCACTTCTTCATTGATAACTTTTTGTCTTTCTGGGGCAAAATTGCACTTCTTTTGTCGAACAGGCCGACTGAGCGGATCAACCTTAAGCTCATGCATAATCACTTCAGTTGGAATTTTCATCATATCGGTAGCTGTCCATGCAAATATATCAATATTTTTTATAAAAAATCAACCAACTTCTTCCTTTGGTCTTCAGCAAGTAAGCTTCCAATCTGAACTATTTTAGTAGGATCATCCTTTATCAAAGGAATATGAATAGTTCTTTCTATTGATATACTGATTCCATCAGTCGGATCACATGGATCCATTTGTTCGGCAGTAGGTTTGTTGATTGACTATTGATTATGAATTGTCAAACATTGATGAGCCATCTGTTGGTTTCCTCTTACTTCTCCAATCCCATTTTGAGTTGGAAATTTTATCAAAAGATGATAGGTCGATACAACGGCTTGGAATTTATTCAAGGCAGGTCTTCTCAAAATAGCATTATAAGCAAAGGGATTTGAACAACCATAAAGGAAAGAAGAAAGTCCTTTGCTTTGGGGCTGTTCCGAGAGTCACAGGAGTGTGATTTCTCCTTCTAGTCCTACAGAATTTCCACCAAACCCAGTTAATGGCACATGAATCCTTCATAGCTTATTAATCAGCAAATACATCTTGATAAATGCATCGTAAAGCAAAACCTTGGTAGAGCTTCCATTATCAGCTAAAAGTCTATGAACATCAAAGTTTACGATTAATGCAGAAATCACTACAGGGTCATTATATGGCGTCTGAATGCCTTGTAGGTCTTTATAAGAGAGACAACACTTCCTCGAAGCTTTTTGGGACTCCGATCATCTTTGAGACATGCATGACAAATCATCCCGACCGATCCATCAGTCGGTTGTTGGTTTGGGAGCTTCATCCCGTTAGTAATCATCCTTAGAACTGTAGGCCTTGGCACCACCACTTCAACTGGTCTGTTTTGGTTTGGATTCTGGACATATCTGCCCAGGTAACCTCACTTGATCAGATCTTCGATCTCATCTCTTAACTGGATACATTCTTCTGTTGTATGCCCATGATCCCGATGATACCAACAATATTTGGCCTTATTTCGCACAGCTAGCGGGGCTCTCATTGGCCTTGGCCTTTAAAAAAAAATTTCTTTCTCAATTCCATTAGGATCTGTTCTCTTGGAAGAGTCAGGGGGTATAAGCGTCAAACCATTGACGTAGCTTCTACCGATCAACTCTCTCGGCTTCTGACCTTGTTGTTGAATTAATCAGACTCTAGAGAATCAAAATTCTTCTTCCTTGGCCATTTTCCTACTGGGCATCGATTTTTCCTCCACCTGTCACCGGCTTAAGGCTTGTTCCTCGGCCTGAGCGTATTTTTGAGCACGGGCTAGTAATTCAGAATAGTTGGTCAGGAATTTCTTATCCAAGGAAAATGTGAATCTGGAGGCTCATAAGCCCTTCTTCATAGCAGACATTATCACATATTCGTTGAGATCCGGTATCTCCAACATGGAAGAATTAAACCTCTTGATGTAATCTTTCAAGGATTTCCCTTCTAACTGCTAATAAAGAATAAGCTGTCAGAGTTTCTAGTCATTTTTTGCTTTGTTCTGAAGTGGGAGACGAACAACTTCTCTAGCTGCCTGAATGAATGAATAGTATCTGGCTGTAGACTTGAGTACCATATTCTTGCTGACTTCTTCAAGGTTGCAGGGAAAGCAAGACAATGCAATGCATCTGATGCCCCTTGGATCAGCATATGGGCTTTAAAGTTACCCAAATGATCCAAAGGGTCAGACGACCCATCGTACAGTTTGATTTGAAGAACTTTGAAGTGATGTGGAATTCCTTCTTCTATAACCTTCTTAGAAAAAGGAGGTAAGATACTGCAGCTCAGTGTTGTGTCCTCTGCTTTCCTCTGTTCAAGAACCTTGGTGATTTGCAACTCCAGCTTTTTGAATTTTCTATCAAAATCACTTGCTATTGCAGGGTGTCGAACTTGGATATTATCAGGGGTTGATTCTCCAGATGATGTTGAATGGGATCGTGGATGCTTCCCCTTATTCTGCTTCCTGGTGTGATGGTGAGATTTGTGATGATGCCCTCAACGGGGACTGTTGACCTGAAGAACATTGATAAAATGAATGCCTTCTTGGACTAAGATGTTTACTTACCTGAAGGGAAGGTTGCCGGCTAGTTCTTGATGCGGCAGGTCGCATTGATTCCCTCGCGATAATTTTTTGAAGGTTTTGCATCGCTGCAGTAAGCACCTCTACTTTGTCAAACAAAGTATTCAACTTTTCTTGATCAGGTATCTCATGGGAAGAGCTTCCACCCTCTTGCCAAGAACAGGATCATTCCCCTTTTTGCCAAGAACAGGATCATTCCTTTTTTCACCAAGAACAAGATCATTCCTCTTGTTGCCAAGAATAGGATCATTTTTTTATTCTCCAAGAACAGGATCGTTCCTCTTGTTGCCAAGAATAGGATCATTCCCTTTTGAAGAACGAGAATGTCTTCCACTGGCAGATTCTTCTTTCTACCTTTCACTATGCTTCCTTCCAGATTATTTGAAACTCCTTCACTAAGTTTTTCCTACCTAGTGCGCCAATCTGTTGTGTCCAAACAAATTACAACAAGCCTGAATCGAAAGAAAAGTGGATCGAGCTGATTTGATCTAACTCTCTGCAATCTTCTTAAAGGATCTGGGTGTTGAGGTAGCTCTCAAGCTTATTAATGGCATCTGGACTGGAACAGATATGATCTGAAGGAAAACTAGGCAAAGAGTGGTGTGGAAAAGAAGAAGTAGCAAAAGTCCCATCACCATCGCACTCGAAGGTATTTATAGGCCACGAATTTAATAGCTTATAGCTGGCATCTAGCTGTTAAACAGTTAAGCCAGGACCGTGAGCACATGCAGCGAAGGTCATCCATAATTGATCAGCCCTTCATCCATAGTTGATCAGCCTTTCATCCATAATTGATCAGCCCTTCATCCATAGTTGATCAGCCCTTCATCTATAATTGATCAGCCCTTCATCTATAGTTGATCAGCCCTTCTCCAGAGGTGAACAATCTCTGCATTATTTGAATATTGATAAGCTTTACCTTTCATAAAAGTTAGCCAATTACCTGAAAGTTAGTCAATCTTATGCTTGTTGAGCATTGATCGGCTTTATGCCTCTTGAATATGGATCATACTTATGCCTATTGAGCATTGATCGGCTTTACATCTCTTAGACGTTGATCAGCCTTGTGTCTCTTGGGTATTGATCATACTTGTGCCTTTTGGGTATTGATCATATTTGTACCTATTGGGCATTAATCATATTTGTGCCTATTAGGCATTGATCAGCTTTACGTCTCTTAGACGTTGATCAGTCTTGTGCCTCTTGGGCATTGATTAACCAGATCCAGGCTTTCACTAGATCAGCATAAACTGACCAAACTTGTTGTATCCCAACAGGTCTATAAATACCCCATCAACCCCCCTTGTAATTTATGCAATTATTATGGAAATAAAGATATTCTACCAATTTTTTCTTCCTTTGATGTGTGCATCGCGGGGTGTGAGGCCCTTTTTCCTTTATTCTTTAGAACATCGCGAGGTGCGAGGCCCTAGTTATCCTACTTATCCAGCCAACAAGAAGATCCATCCACTACCTCTAACCCTTCCCTCCTTTCCTTTCCCTTTCTTACTACTTTCTAACATAAGATTCATTTGCTAAGTGTTTTGCAGGTGACCAAGAATCTAGATCTAGTGTTCTTGCCTTGGATCGGGTGCTTCACCATGGCCATCCGGTCATAGAAAAAAGAAGGGCTGTAAGACCCTCAACCCATTCAAATGGGGTTTCCTATGGCGTGTAGGGGTGTCGCTGTGAATGACCCTTGAAGAAGAAAATAAAGAGATAGGCATCTTTAGGTTTTAATTTCTGCATCTCGGCCATCTTAGTACATAGTCTGTTGTTTTAATTATTTCTATCTGTGGATAACTAATAAAAATCTAATTTTTATTTTCTATAATTCTTATAATTGAAAATATTTTCTAGAATTTTTTCATGAATTATTTCAGTCTGTAGATTTTTTGCCTACCAAAATAATACCTGAGAACGGTTCTGCCCTGTTCTTCAACAAAGCTAATTTCAGCAAGTTTAGGGTTCTTTTGGTAAAAACTTTGCATATTTTAATATTTCCTGCATATCAGATACTTATCTGCAGAATATATCCTTGTTTGAAAAAAAGAAATTAATTTATTTTTATTTTTTTCTATTTTTGCTTATTTGCATATTAGGGTTTCATCTTGTGTGTTCATCATCAAGTAACCTAATCTTAAGGGTACTTGAACATTTAGATTGGGACAGGATTTCATCACCTGTCCTGAGCCCATAATAACTTCCTATTGCATTTGAACCTAACCTTAATTAAAATTAATTAGACTTAATTTGCTCTAGTGGGCTAGGGACACCAACAGGTCAGGTTCAACCTTTTTGGGAAAACTAGTTACACTCAATTCGGCATTTATGTCTTGAAGCTGGTGTCTAGGCTAGAGGTCCAAAGGCAAACGTCCTAAGTGGTTTCATGGTTTTTAATTAAAACCTTGCGAGAGCAGGGGGAGCCCCATGACCTCATCTCTTACCTGGCCAGTAGATAGCATAATTGTTGTCTTGGTTGTGATTCAGTCGACTCATTATGTTTGAGCTCTAAGTCTAGGAAACCCTAGTCCGAGTCTTGTGTGTATGCATAGCATGTCTACTAGATTAGGAACACCATGTCATTAACCCAAATCCAACCTAGTCTGATCATGGAGTACAACTTTGAAACCTTTATAAGGTTCATGAATTATCAGTTTGCCCTGACAAATAATAAGTTTGACGGAGTAGATAACCGATTAGGTAACCTAAAGAAACCCGTAAGACCCATCCTGAACCTAAATTTGAAACACACCCTGATCCATTCCTAGAACCCAACCCTAGGATAGCTTTTCACCATGACCAAATCTAGGAGATTAACCATAGAAGACCCAATTATGATTTCATAGACCGGGATGAGAGAGCCACTAGGAACTTTAGGCTAGCAACACCTACATTGGTGGTGATATTGATCTTGAGGACTACCTTGTTTGGGAAGAAGGTATGGATCTGTATTTTAAGAGGGAACTAGTATCTGATGAAAGAAAGTTTAAGATTGCTAACCCAAGTTAGTACGCCAGGCTAAAATTCATTGGGATGATGTTGAAAGAATGACCAGACGAAGAAGACATACCCATAACTACCTGGAGTGACATGAAACTTAAACTTAGGAAAAAGTATCCACCAGATCATATAAACCTAGTTCCTATGCACCTAGATCCTATGAACCTAGCTTGTACGAACCTAGATCCATAACCCATAGGTTTGAACCTATATCCTATGAACCCAAGAAATCCATAACCCCTAGGTATCAGCCAAATGTTAGTCAGTTTCCCTTAGTCAGCCGAACCCACAAGAATCAGTACACCTAGTTAGAACCTTGGAATCAGTCCTCCTCCCCTTAATCGACCCACCTCTACTACCTCATTGGTTCTCCCAGCTACCATTGTAGTGGAAGTTTATGACGCTGATGTGAGCTTAGAAGATGAGTATGTAGATGAGAAGATACAAGAGATAGACCTAGAGTTAGATAATCCTGACCATACCCAAACTAAGGCCAACCTAGAATTAGCTGACCCGACAGGCACCCAGGCTGAAGCCAGCCTTGAGTTATTGACCATGACCGTACCTTGATTGAAACTGTACTGGTAGGACCCTTAGAAAAAGAGACCCATGACGAGTCTAACCTTATTGCTAGGACCTTACCTGAGGAAACACTAGAAAAGAGTCAAGCTATAGAGCTTAGTCCTGAAGTAATTGGTGAGGACCTGATCTTTTCATTCCAGCACCAATATTCAAGGAGTTCCATGTCATCTAAAGTGGAGAAGGTTGGAAGGTTTTCTTACTTCAAGAGTTTTGATAAAAACAGTTGGAAGCTGCTTAAGTTCTTAGGACTCAAGAGTCTCACCAAAACTCTTGAGTCTTCTTCAATCCAAACTGAAGAGTCCACTCACATACAGAAGTCTAGATCAGCCTAACAAGCAAGAGTCCAAGATGCCCAAAAGTAGGACTCTAAGAGTTATATTCCAAGGGAGCACGAGTCTAGTCTTTGTGTCTCTTAAAAACTTGTTATGGATCTATAATATCCCATCAACCCCCTTGTAATTTATGCAATTATTATTGAAATAAAAATTCTGCTGAATTTTTCTTCCTTTGCTGTGTGCATCGTGGGGTATGGAGCCCTTTTTCCTTTGTTATTCGGAACATCACGGGGTGCGAGACCCTAGTTATCCTACTTATCCAACCGATAAGAAGATCCATCCACTACCTCTAACCCTTCCCTTCTTTCCTTTCCCTTTCTTACTGCTTTCTAATCCAAGATTTCTTTGTTGAGTATTTTGCAGGTGACCAAGAATCTAGATCTGGTGTTCTTGCCTCGGAACTGGCAACGTGCATACGATCGGAGCCCGGAAGCGAGATCTTGAAACCCTGTTGCTATGATCTTGAGAGTCTTACCAGGTCTATATCGAGAGAGCGATCTTCGTTGGTACAACTGAGCTTATTCTCTTCTCATTATTTTCTGAATTGTTGAAAATAAATCCTAGTTTTGGTGGTTTTCCAACCATCAGGTCCTGCTTTTTAATTGCTTTATAGGTTTATTGTGCGGGTAATTGGCTTGATTAGTTTCCTTTACTGTCTCCTTTAAGTCTTCCTTTAAAATCTAAAAATATAAAAAATATTAATTACTATTTATTTATTTATTTATTTTTCTCGCATCATGCCCTCTCCTATATAGGATACAAGTCCTCTCCTAGTTAGGTTAGAATTACATGTCTTAAACAACTTAGGAAGAACAATCCTAACTAGGCTAGAAAGAATATACCATGTTGACCTAGTCTTCTCCCTCCCTTCTTGGACCAGTTAAAGCTCTTGGAAACTCCTTGAATTTGGGTGGACCTCTTGGGCTGCAGCAAGGGGCATCCTCCAAGGGCTTGGTGCATGGGCTTATGGGCCCTGAAAGCTGGGGTGCCCTGGCATCAGCATATTCCCTTATATCAGCATATTCCATGGAATCTTGGTTATGGGGCTCATGGGCTTGACTCCTAGGCTTGGAATCTCTTGGCCTGGGGTGCTGGCATATCCCTGTAATCATGAGGCACTCTGGTCTAGGAATATTCTGGAGCATCTAGAGGGTATCAAAGTATCTGGAGGGCATCTGAAAGGAATCTTGGACCCTAAGGTGGCAAACAAGGCCCAATAAGCTGATGTGAAGGCTTCTGGCTCCTGGATGAGGCTTGGTGGAACTCCAAAACTATGTAACCTCTTCTCTATACAAAAATTGGACTGGTACTGCACTAATACACAAGTACAGGACTCAACAATTGGACCAGGGTTGAGACAATTCAACTAGCCTCAACTATTACAAGACTCAATCTTACTTGATTACAAAATTTAATACATGGCTAAGTAAACCAGAAAGGACCCAGTTATCTGTGTCTGATCCTGGTGCCCCCACCAGCCTAGCACATTTCATGCGCACATACTTTTCTTGTTTTCTCTTGGACTCAGGCTTGGGCTTAGTCCTTAGACTAGACCTTTATGTTATTGTTGAAGATTGAGTCATCATAATTACAATACCTAAAAAAGAACTTAAGAAGTATCAAGTATGAATTAATAAACATTAAATATTAATGATTTAAATATTTTTTTTATTGTTTGTACATTGATCACATCCCAACTTAGCTTTTACTCATTCTCGAGTAAAATAGATAAATTAGTAATGTGTACCAACTAGTCCTAGAAGTAAGGGTTACCTTGGAAGTTCTAAGATTAGTTAATATCTGGCTAGACTATAAAAGAGGTACTTTATCCATCAGATTACCAATTCTATCCATTTAGTAGTTGATTAAAGCCATTGAGATTTTTAGAGTTTTTTCTGCTAACTTTTCACCTCACTCTTTAAATCATCAACTTACCATGGATTTAGTATATTATCTTCTTGCAGTTTAGTCTCTTTATTCTCTTTTTTCTAACGTACAGTCAGTGCAAAATCCTAACCCTTAAGTTTTCTAAGTGATCCTTGTAGCAAGCTTTAGGCTAATAACTCCTAAACTAGTTGGCTTTAAGGCATTAGATGAAAAATACCCCTCAAGCTTATTGACTTAAGTCAAAAAGGTTTTGAGTTAAGACTGACTCTATAAGAGATTTCTTTATATTCTCACATTTTGATGCGAACAACGATGCTTACCTAAACAAAAGGAACCCGATTACTCAGTGAGAGATGCTAAAAATCTAATTTATTAATTTTAAATAAATTTTAAAATAGACTTTATATATACTTTAATATTTCTACTTATATTTTTATAAAGTAAATTCTTCATCGAGATCAATGGATAGAAGGTTCTAGAATTACTCCAAAAAAATTTTCTGGTCAAAACCCTAACATTTGTTGGGCTTCCTTAATAACTCACCCCAATAACTCTAAGATTATCTAAACTATTAATCTTTTATCAACTAAAATGCCCGATTAACTTCAAATTGAGACAAAATTTGGTACATAAAATTATTAAGGTCATACTTGAGGACTTAGACTATTTAATTATTCTTCCCCTAATTTAATTTTCATTGTCCCCAATGGAAGAAGAGAATAGCAAAGTAGAAAGAAATTGTAAGGAATGATACCACCTGCTTCGATGTCCTTGTTCATTGCTAGGTGAGAGGTTCCTCCTTTGTGGATGTAATTACTCCTGAACTTTCGATGTGTTGCACCCAACTTGACTTATTGTCCTTCTTGGGGTTTCCCTATTAAAACAAAAAAGCTATATAATTAAAAAAATACATAAACTGGATTGCCTCCTAAGAGCACTAAGTTTAAAGTTTTCAGCTAGACTATATCATGGTGGTTTATAGTTGGATCGATCTAATATAAGGGCTAAGTTTGTGCAGTACATCAGCCATTCGTCCATAGAGGGTGATAAGAATAAAGTATACAAGTTGACCACTTTACTAAGACATACCATTCAGCTCCCTGAGTTTTGGTCAGTTCATTTCACCACCTTACACTCATCAATGTCCCACATAATCGGGTTCAAACTCCTAGAAATTTCTTCATTTGCATCAGTTTTCCCGTAAGCCAAATGCACGTAGGTAAAGGGGGTTAATGTTGCTTAATGCAAAAGTGGTTCATTCTACAACCTCTATATGATCATCTAAAAATTGTACTTCTTGGTCAGCGATGTCAAATGCAATGTAATCTATTATTGTAGTGGTCCCTGGGAAGATGTCATTGGGTCCTAAAAGGTTATCATTCTGCATATCAAGAAAGACACTAGTTCTGATGATAGGGAGGAAGCTAAGGGAGTGTTAGGGAGGTCACGAAGTCTCAATCCATGGTGGGGTAGCTAAAGAATAGGGCATATCGATCAAATGTTTACCTTGTTGATGTACTCATCGATATCAAAAGCATCCACATTAAAATATGCCAGACATTCTTGTAAAGGATCCTGAGATAAGCTATCTTTTTCTATTTTATCTTTTACAACCTCCTCTAGCATATTTATCTCATTATTATCGTATATAGGTAGTCCCTGAAATGCATCGAAAATATTTAGTCTTATATTCTTATTCCCAAAAGATACCTCCATTACCTCAATCCTATTGTTTATGCGAGCATTAGTGATTGCTATGAAGGGTCTACCTAGGATGATTAGTATTTAGTTAGAGTTGTTGCTAGATTCCATGTCAAAGACTAGAAAGTCAACTAGAAAATAAAAATCATCTATCTTGACCAAGATATCCTAGAGCATCCCATGTGGTATATTAATTGATCTTTCGGCTAACTGTAAGTT
This sequence comes from Areca catechu, assembly GCA_021397845.1. Classification (NCBI taxonomy): domain Eukaryota; kingdom Viridiplantae; phylum Streptophyta; class Magnoliopsida; order Arecales; family Arecaceae; genus Areca; species Areca catechu. The sequence continues at coordinate 105,147,516 of CM038040.1, forward strand.
CACCGATGTAGGTTTCAATTCTCCGAATCCAAATAGTTCATACATCCAACTAGGTAAGAGGTTCACACTTTCTCCTAAGTCTAGGAGAGCTTTTTCAATGTGAAAGTTTCTTGTAATGCAGGAAATGATGGGAGCTCCTGATCCTTAAGCTTTGGAGGGGTAGCATGCTAAAAGATAGAACTAGCCTGCTCGGTGAGGCATACTTCTTTGGGATATGTGAACTAGTTTTTCATTTCTAGGCACACAAATCCTTTAAAAAATTTTGCATAAGCTGGGACTTATTTGATTACATATAAAAGAGGGAGATTAATTTAGACTTGCTTAAATAATTCTAACATTTCATCCAGTCTTCTTCCATTCTTATCCATAGGAATAGGGGCTTTTAGAGCATCAAGAAATGGAACATTATGCAAGTAAGGTGGTTCTGGTGTAGTTAGTTCATCATCTATTTTTGGGTCCTCTGTCTTTGGATAATTCGGGTTTGGTTAGAGGTTTATGGTCCATCTCATTGGTTTTGCTAGTTTATTTAATGACCTCCCCATTTTTGAGAGTCATGACTGATTTGGTATGTTTAAAAAATATTTCTGGGCCATTGGAGCTCTTAGCCATGAATTATCCTCTCGGATTGTCTCAAGATGACTAGGTACTCTCTCTACTTCCCTCCTATTGAATGTGGTCGCTAGTTGACTTATTTGGATCTCTAACTTAGTGATGGATTGCATGTGGGAGTGAAAGGTCTGGCTGTTGACATCCAATCATTCTAGCACCTTCAGAACTTTCTCCTCAAAAGCTAAGCTATGGTTAGTGGTAGATAGTCGAGGAGCATTTTGAAACTAGTGGTTTGGTCCATGCCTATATGTCAGATCTTGATAATTAGGTCTAAATACAACAAAGCCAATGACTAGTTGTGGTTTCCAAAAAAAATTTGGGTTGTTTCTCTAGCCAGGGCTATAAGTGCTCGAATATGGATCATTTCATGGTCTTCGAGCTTGTTGGGCTTGCTTGTATTGGGAATTGTGTCCCAAAGCCAATCATCTAGGCTGTAGATGGTTATACAACTCATGTATATGTATATGAATTATTGAATTGAATAAAAAGTTTATTCTGATTGTTCATCACATGTCATCTTCCTAATTGAACTCTTATGTGATGATGTTCTTGGGATACTTTATATGCGATGTAGAGAGGATACGTCGTGTAGTTTATAAATTGGTTCATGACCAAAGGATACGCTGTTTTAGGATGATGATGTATGGAGAGTAGATCGTTGATGTCATATCTATTGGTTGTCCTCTTACCAAATAGCATGGAGATGCTGGTATGACATCAGATATTGTGTTTGACACTTCACTGAATATGACTCTCATGTGAGATTCTCTTTCTATCGAAGAGGAGTTTGCATTAGAATGTGGACATGAATTATTCCTCTAACTTGAGATCACTATGGCAGCTTGCAAGCAACTCACTGTACTTAAGTGCCGGACTACCGGATTTCTAATCCAGTGATGGAAGGTTGCTAGGTATAGTCAAGTACTTGCATAGTGGTAGTAGGATCAAGATAGGATTGATTGGTTTGGATTGAATGCTTATATGCCTCAATTGAGAAAGACCTTGGCCAGGGAATTCATTGTAAGGAGTTATAAGGATTCTTTATTTGAGACATATTGAGATGGACTGATTAGGGTTGGGTAGTTTAACCCTAAGACATATGGAGCATTAGGAGATTAAAGGAGTAAGTTTACTGATATTCCATATTCGATAGGTTTGTTGCTCTGCAACTTTCAACCTATCTAGATGTTGGGTGTCATTGCTAGATGGCGACTTTGGCTGGTACTGGAAATGTTCCTGTGCTACTTGTTTAGTGTTTGAACCTATGGGGTCACACACCGAGGGTTTCTTCTTCTTGCTTTGTTGGCATGCAAATGATTGAAAATCATTCTAGACTGATTTGACAAGGTGTTGTCAAACCTGTGTTCGAGCCAACTCATTTGGATGAGTCGACTTGAGTCAAATCGACTCGACGGTCGAGTTGACTAGTCTGTTGGACTATTGTAAATCAAAAACTGCTTCATTTAATTTTGCAATTATTATGGGAATTTAATGGATGCATTTATGGGTTTTATAATCTGTTGTTGCTGAATTCCAAAGGACTTTATAACCTCCCTGGAATTTCAAGATCCCAAAACTGCTCATTAATCTCTCATTATGTCTTCTTAATTATTTTGAGGGCTACTGTTATAAAAGGACTGAAGAAGGTGAATGGTTTACACTCAATGCTCCCTCTTTAGATTTGGATCAAGGTTGAGACTCTGCCCAGAGAATTTCTGAGATAGAGATCTTGCTTGATCCTTGAGGGATTACGAGATTTGATCTCTGGGATAGAGTGAGGTTTGGGTTTTGGGATTCTTGAGTGCATACCTTCTATTGAAGGTTTGGGACAGAGCATTGGGAAGGGGTTCTCAAGCATCTTCATTCCAACACCACTACAGCAACAGCCCTTCAAGGAGTTGAAGGAGTCCGTACATCTTCAAGAAGTTGAAGAAGGAGTTGCTGTTGCCATCAGTGTTTCTGGTGAGGCTAGCACCTCGAAGGAAGGAGAAGAAATCGTGCTATACAGTGTGAACCACCCGTAGAGGCGGTGCGTGTGCATCGCTCGTAGAGCTTGATCTTCTTCCTTGTAGGTAGACCCAGAGCTCTTCCCACAGTTTGCTGCATCCTTTGGTAAACGTCACTAATATGTTTTATTTTATGTATGACATAATTATCATTACTACATCATTGTGTGATTTCTGGAATGGTTCTATTTTTCATACAATGTTTGCATGATTTCATATATACATTACTCTAGATGCATCAAGATCCTGGTAGGGGCTTGTGTTAATTAGATTAAAATCTACAGATAAAATGGTTTTATCATTTTCCACTGCTGCGTGCCTTTAGAAAAGTTTTAAAATACATGTATCGTCCCTTAAGAAGTGTTCCTTTTAGCTCATACACAAACTCAGGAAATTGAGATACAACTAGGCATTCACCAATGAAATGGTTCGGGCTAGTGCACAATGCACAAACATCTTGGATGGGAATGGCTGGAATAGGAAAGTGTCCAGTATTCAGTAGGTGGTCTAATTTCTAGGACAACTCATTCACTTTACTGTGGACATCCATTATGTTTCCAATCTAATAGATTCAACTTCTTTTCTATGGAAACATGGGTTGTTCTTTAGAGGTGGCAGACATGTGATGCAAGGAGTTCTCACTGCTAAGCATCTTAAAAAGCTACCAAGCCTCATCCTTACTTTTTAGCATAAATGTCCTACCACACGATGCATAACCATTTGTTAGTGTTTCTCTGATAGACCATCATAAAAACACTGAACAAGTCACCATTTGCGGATAGCATGGTATGGGCATTTATGAATGAGATCCCTTAACCTTTCCCATGTCTCATGAAAAGGTTATCCATCTAATTAGGAAAACCTGATGATGGCTTTTCTAATTTGATTTATTTTTTCAATTGGAAAGTATTTCTTGAGGAACTCTCTCTAAAGATGGTCCCAGGTTGAAATGGTTATGGAATCTAATGAATTTAGCTAATGCTTGGCTATGTCCTTAGGGAGAAAGGGAACAATTTTAACCAAAGGGCATCATCTTAGAAGTTTTGGATTTTTACTATAGAGCATATCTTAAGAAATTCATCCAAGTGTTTATATGGATCCTCATTACTAAGTATATAGAATGATGGAAGTATTTGAATAATACAAGACTTAATCTCATACTGAGTGGCCTCTACTAGAGGCACTTGGATGTAGGGAGAGTAATTGTATGATGTGTAAAGTACTCCAATTATCTAGGTGGATCATTCTCCTAGTTTCGATCCATGACTCTATGTTTGTTTGCTCTAAGAGTTCATTCTATTCCCAGATCTAGGAGTATGATGTTAGTTTGTAATGATCAACGATCAAGGATATACTCTATAGTGGAACTCTAAAGCAAATAACGGAAAGTTTTTATGGATTTTTTTTTGAAAAAAAAGAAGAGAAGAGGAAGAACAAAAGAAGTTCTAAAGATAAGAGTTCTAAGAGAATACTAAACTAAAGATGATAGATGAGAAGATTGTTTCTTTTTTTTAATTCTTTTTATTGTTTTTCCAAACAAGTGATATAAATAAATCAATTATATCCTAAGATTAGCCTAATTCTAATAGCTCCTATCTATTCCAAGGCTGCATTTGAAGCACCCAAGCCCAAGACTGACTAACTAACTTAGCCAGGTAAGTATAAGATTGGTGGGGTCTCCTTGTTGCTTGCCTTAGACATTCATTAGATTGGTTAGGTAAGCAAATAGAACCAATTAAAGAATCACCTTTCTTTGAGATCAGGGTCCCCGAATCACTTGCCTTAGATACCAAGCAATTAACCAACCTGAATCCGATCAAATTCTAGGGCTTCCTTGTCCTATTGAGCTCAAAATTCCTAGGATGAATATCTAATTAATTTTAAAATTAAGGCTTTTATGCAAGATGAAGGTTATAGTTTGTGGGTTAAGGAAGGGTGATCAAATCCCCACATTATCTGGATAATGGGTTATGCCCTTAAGATATATTATGAAAATGAGATGAAACAAACCAAAATATCTAAGCTTTGAGATTAGCACATAATCAAGATGAAATTAAATTAAATTATTTTTTATTTTTATATTTTATGATTGGTTTTCTAATTTATGAGGTATCAGTGTATTTTTTATTTTGCAGAAATGTAAGTTTGACTAAGTCAACTAAGCAAGTTAAAAAGCACTAAAAATAGACAAAATATAAAATAAAAAGTAAATAAAGCAGTTTTTTTTATTTTTTTTTGAAACAACTGTGCCAAAGTCCTTGGCAACAGTGCCAAAGTTGATGCATTTTATGACATACCAATTATAATACCTTATTTCCACTAGTTACTATGTAGAGCGGTGGAGTTAAAGTCGAATCCATAGGGACCTTGGGATTATTTAGTTAATTAGTAAAAGATGGATAAAGAAGTGGAGTTTTAATTAATTAAAGAACTAATTATCAGTTTTGAAAAAATTAAAGTACTAATGAAAGATTAATTCAAGTATCAAAAAGAAAATCTCGAGATTTACAGTTACCTTTTACTAAGCAGTATTCTTAAACTATGGAAAGTTCTCACAAATACAATCTAAAAATAACTTATCTTAACAAGAGTATGGTCCATAACCATAGATCATGGCTTGTCCCTTTTAAGGATAGGTCAGTCAAAGATTATTTTCACTTGAAGAAGATTTATGTTAAGAGCACAACTCGTATTCTTTGATCATGAATTGTCCCAAGGAATAAGCTATTTTAAATAATATTTTCAAGCAAAACACAAAAATAAAATAAATAAACATGAAGAAACTAGTTCTTGCATTTTAAATATAAAGAACAAAAATAAAGTCAAATAAAAAAATTGCTTATAAAAGATTCCTCTAATTCTCGAGTTGGATTGAAATTAAACTTCTACCGAAGAGCTTCTCATTGACATCTTCATATTAGAATATGGCCCGGCAATAAAGGAAGGTAGGGTAAGTGTCGGTGTGATGACTAAATGGGTTGAAGAAGGTTGAAGGCCTGATGGGAATAAAGGCTCTATATGTGGAGGATAGAGAATGGGAGCTTAGAGAAGGCTTAATGGAATGAAGGTTTTCTGGATTGTGTTGGGGAAAGGAAATGGGTGCTAAGGATCGATGGTGAGAATGTAGGAAAAAATTCCATTAATCCCCATGGTACATAAGAAGATTAAATACAAAATATTTAGATCTGATATGTTTGATAACAGATCTCAACTATTTATCATATCCATTATCAAGATCTCTTAAAAGGGATTTATGATACATACCTATTTCTTCATTAATCCCAAACCTAGATGCTCACATGAATATCAAAGGTAAAGTCTTTCTCTCAAGCATCCTCTCTCAATAGGCAGCTCATCGATGGGGCAAGCCATGAGAACAAATCTCACATAGAATAATAATATCATAATGACAAGTGGAGAGGGGACCTAGCCTGTTATTTATAAAAAAATCCTAACAAGCCCTCCCATCACATAAGGTGCTCCTAACCTAAACAATGATCACATAACATTGGGCTTAACATACGTCTATCAACATGGACCATAAAATCAACCCGATTTTAATAAACCATAAACAATAATTAATGTTAGCCTAAATATAATAAAATTCTTATATTCTCTCACTTGGATAACATTAATTATGATTTTGAAAATATTTTATTTCAAAAAATGACTCTCGGGTTGAAAATAATATGTGACCACTAAAATATGATCCATAGATAGCACCTATAAATGACTCGGTCTAACAATATCCATCATACCGGATTATAGGAGTCAATGTACTACTTATCTGATACAAGACCTATCCATGGTTACAAGCATCATAAAAACTATCGACATGAGTCTTGATATGGTAATATAGTAAGAAAATAGCATTAAGGTGATTCAAAACAAAACATACTATTTATTATTATTAGTCCTCCAATTTCTCTTCAACATGCTTGAAAAATAAAATAAGCAAAAGAAATTCCACAACTTCAAAAGAAGTCAGTATGTCTCTAAATACAAAGAGATCTCATAATTATCAAATAAGACATACCCATACAACTATCATTTTCAAGACAAAAATACATTCTTGAGATACTATGTTATATTTTATTATTTCATATATGTATTAAACTAATATAGGAATACAATCCATCAACTATCATGTCAACAATGTATATAAATATACATGATAGAAATATCAAATAAAGCCAAGCTTTATAATAATAAAGCATAAATATAAAGTCACTGCCACGAACCAAGACAACAAAAGAATTTAATATGTCCACATTTTAACATGCTTTGTAAAGCATATTGGCTTCAAATCCTTGGTCATAGGATCAACCAACAAGGACTTTATACCGTAAGGGTTTTGGTGACCAAGGTGGAAGTGTGGATTTCAAAAATTTATTATGAAACCACTACCAAACCCTTAATCCAAAACCTCCTTACTAGGAATTAAAACATACAAACATGCATATATAATATAAACTAGAGTTTAGGCACCAACCTGAACCACTAGTATCCAATTCGATGAAGAAACCCTAATTCAGCCTCTTCTCCCCCAGGCGCCCAAACATTCGCCCTCCAATGGTGATCCACACGAAACTCGGACCAAGGAAGAACTCCTTCTTCAAGTTGCTTGGAGAAGTGGAACTCTTTCAGCAGCCTTTGGTCTATTGACCACTGTAGGACACCCTATCCTACTGTAGGGCACTAAAGACACTCTCCTAAACCACTCTTGGTTTTAGGACAACCCTCCTATAGGACTCCTTAAGCTTATGTCCTAAAACAAAGCCTTGTCCTTTAGAAAAGATCTTGTCTTAACAAGATAAGTCTTGTCTTAAAGAAAGGAGGGAGAGAGAGACAATCATAATAGTACTTCGGTGGAATTCTTTATTTTTTTTTTTATCATACTCATTTCACCGCCCCCTATTTATAGATACAAGAGGGGCGTGTAATATGTCCTCCCATCAACTTATCAGATATGATTTTTCAAGACCGAAGAGAAGTTATCTGGCTTGAAAAATCATATCTAATAAGCCCATTCATGCACCGAAGGCCTTATTCACATCCCTTCTTTTATCTAGACGAATTCTCACTTGCCACATGTCAATTACTGGTCCCTAGGAAGCCAAGAGGTGCCTCTTCAATCTCTAAAAATTGGAGATTATGAAGAGTCCTGATAGCAGAAGGACTCTCCATCAGAACTGCGCGCCACATGAAGAGTTGTGATCTTCTTGCACCGAACGCGCGCCATACTTCTTCCACACAAATTTCAAAGAATGTTGACCAGTTAAAACATAGACCAATATGGGTGTCATTGGAAAGAGTATAAAATTTTCTTTCTGACCATATAAATTATATTCAAATCAGAGATCTATAGCTCATTCTGTGCTCTTTTGAAGTTAAAGTATCATTTAGGTACCAAGAGTCCCATGCCATTGGGACTCTTCATGTATGGCACCTAAAACGCCCTTAAATCTAAATTAAAATCAGATTTAGCTCTGATTAGGCTAGCCCCACTTAGGACTCAACCTAATTTAGGTTTTCCATAATTATATTAGCCCAATTAGCAAGCAACCAGACCAATCCAATTGGGTTAGGAATTTGGTTAGTCTACATATGCTAGTATGTAATCCGGCTAACCAATTAAGATCCTATGACCCTAATTAAATCATGAATGACTTCCTTGGCCAAGTCTCTATTGTGTGTGACCCATTGAGTTCCACATCTAGCCAGCAGTAGGTTTAGGTTTGAGCCGATTCGATCCGATCGAACCCGATTGACCTAATTAGGTCAAATTGGCTCACCAATTGTCCAATTCAAATCACACATTGAATTGACTCATGAAACCAAATCAATTGGTTCATGAAGACCTACAAAACAAGATTGACATCTAGCAATGTGTCATGCCTACCCGGAAGATAAGAAATTTTGGTGAATTTATCAAAATACCCTTTAGTAGTGAGTTACCGGGCAATTCAGTCCTTCGATCTACTTGCACCCTGAATATGACTATGGATATGGATACTTGTTAAATAATTTCATATTCATTCCTTGCTCAATTTGATAATGATGATTCATTAATGAACCATTAGAAACTATTTCTAATTTCATACTTTGATCAAAGATTTCCCGAATCTTCATTTGATTGAAATCATCTGGATGCGCTTCCCTCTTACTAGGGTTGATCGATTCCTTTTTGACCTACTCACAACCTCCATATGCAATCCACCATACCCAGTATCACCCATGCATGACTCAGTGTCATGATTGAGTGCGAACCAAAGTATGGATTCATGCATACAAGGTACCATGGAGTCTCATGTCAAAGGACCACATGCACTACTCCCACTATGAGAACTATCTATTGACAAACAGATAAGGTTCCATTAGATGTTCTCAAGCTGGATCCATTCAGTGAACTCATTCTTTAATGAGCACCCACATCCTAGTATTAGTGTCAAACACAAGTGACTGTGAGATCAATCACCCTCTTCACCAAGTATACATAGGATGTGCTGGTCTTACCGGAAACATTGATCCCCTACTCAATATCTCATCGACCAAGAATATTCTAGATTAGGATTTTAAGACTTTAAGTCTCACTGGTATGATCTCATCATAACCCTAGAACCATAGCCCTAATCTATGGGTTTATCATATCTTAATAAAATTAATAAGATACAGCGTATGATGAAAATAAAATGCCTTTATTAGTTGATAATGTCAATACACTGGTTTGGGATACAAAAGAAAATCCCATCGAAATACAACATTTTGATTGACCTTTAGGGCATAATCCTTTCATATACATATGCACTCGATACTTATGTATTCTTGGATTATATCCATCAATTAAAGCAATCAATAATAAATAAAATTTGTCAATCAGGTCAATGCATAAATATATCAAAATATCTCAAACTTCTACTAATCCAACAAATCAAAAGATTCTAAAATGCCCGTATTCTAGACATGTTTCATAAAAACTATAGATCTTATTCATTTAATTAAGGAAACAACAAACATTGACTTTGTACATATATATTTTATAAAATATCTTCCTTTCAACTAAACCTCTAACTAACAAATATCCTATCTTTACATAGATAGAGATAATAAATTTGTTTAGTCCTTTAAAGAACATAGCTGTTTATTATTATAATAAATTTTAAGTGATTTTAAGATAGAATCAATCAATTATAGTTCTAGGACAAAGTTTCATAATCAAAGCAATATATATTATAACTTTGCAATATACCATAAACTTTGCCTGTATATTCAAAATGCCACTAGATTCTATTTTCATGCCTTTGCCAATTCTTTGAAACAAATCCTCCAGCCATTCACATATTAAGAAATCAAATTATTCTAAGAGATGACATATTTTCATTTCTTGTCATATGATTTCCTTACCAGTACTATATCAACTAGTAATGGAGGTACTTAAATTAGTTTGTATATTTAATGTTGCTCTTCCACAATCCTCTAATAGGATGAAATATAATAATTATATAAATAAGAGCAACGACATATTTTTTTTTTAAAGTCATATTCCTAATATATGAGCACCTAACATTATGCAAATCAGAATTTATAAACATGGCATGATTTGACATAATATTCTTTATATCTCTATTAGGATATTATAATCTATTTTCATTTAAATTTATCTACATGACCAAAATAAATAATATATTATATAAAATTATAACTTGCTTACTGATAGATTATCAATGGTTAAGTATTTTAGGACAACTTCAAATATAAAATTGAATAATATTGGGCTTCCTACTAACCTACAATTCAAAAGTATCTTGTATAACCATTTTACCAAGAATTTTTTAAATATAGATGGCAGTTCTTTAGGATCTTATACTAGAGATATCATGATCAATTGCACCCACTCATCATACTTCACACTATATCTTTCAGAGTATGCTTTGCCTCTCAGTCACGTCATTTTACTTAAAAATTTCAGGCATGGTGTATAAACAACTATCCCATACTTATAAAATAGTTAATACTATTATTTATTTATTATGTATGGGATCCTAAAATATAACTGATATACCATAACAATACTCTTATCATTTTCTCAAAAGTATCAAATCTTCTAAGCAAAATAGGATATGATAATTAATTATTTCATATATTTAGTTTTAAGTCCATTAAATTGTACAGCAAAAAATTAAAATATGATGAGTAACCAATGTATTAGAGATAGAAATCTCATAATACAAATTTTAAATGCAATATTCTTTAGTTTTGATATATAAGTCCTAATACCATTATACCATCTATCTCATATTAATTTATCTATCTATAGCTATCTAGACTTTCTTTTATTAGATTGTAGATATCATTTATAGATGATGAGGTCATAAAAAATTATATTAGATCACCATTTTTAAATATAATAGTAGAAATGGAATCAATTATATGAATATATTTTAAATAAAATGATTCACTCTTTATTACTTATATAGGTAGCTTTATTCTAGAGTACTCTTATAAAACTCCAAGATAGAAGATCATTACATAATGTAATATCCATAATCCATCAAACTTAATGTTGGCATAATTTTAGTTTCCATATTTTATTTCAATTAGAGTCATCATAATGGGAGTATTAACTCTATTGAATAAAATATACTAACTGTTGGGATATCTTGGTTCAGCTACGGACCAGGCTCCGGTTCGACTTATTGAAGCCCCAGTTCTCCGGGCTACGGGCTTCAGACTAAGTGAAGGCTAATCGCAAGCAACTCATGGCCTCACACTGACTACAACATCCGAAGGCCAGCCCTTCGGATAGCACCTTCGGTCCCGGCTGAAGTCTGAACTACTCATCGACTTCCGAAGACACGAACTTCGGTCCCCGCTGTAGACATGATCTCTGGTCTTGGAAAAATATCAAGCCTTCGGCCTATGCAAGGGGAAAACTAAGCTTGAACCACAATCTGTTCCAAAAGAAAACTGTAACCAACGGTTACAATCGACTCACCATGCCATGATCATGGCATGCAATTCCTGCAACCACGCCTCCGATCTGGCCGGAACCGCTCATTGACAATCCACGATCGACTATCATGGGAGTGAATGGCTCCCCATGATCTCCGAAAAAGAGCGGCCACAGAACGGAGGCCATATTTTAAATATGGGTAAGGAAGATGGCTCGAGAGGTATGCACATGAATAATCTCGCACATTACATATTTTTAATCTCCAAGAGCTCTTTTTCTCTTCTACTCTCGATATCTTCCCCATTTTGTGGCTGGAATCCACCAATGACTTAGGCATCGGAGTGTCCTCCGTCGAACAACTCTGGCAAGGGACCTATTTTGCAGGTGAACCAGGGAGCGGTCCTGCGATGCAGCGACTCTGACCGGTCGATCCAGGGACTCCATGCTAACAGATTGGCATGCCAGGAAGGGGGCGAGTTTTACTAACATTTGTTAAGCTCCCTCCCAGACAAGGGAAAAAAATAAAGAATTCTCTGATGGCAAGAGGAAAAGCCTAAAATGCTTATATAAGTCGGAGTCATGCTTTGTCTCAGGGGGCTGCACCCCTGGAGGTGAACGATGTTCCACCTCCCATGGTTACTGTGGGAGCACAGCAGTTCGAAGCTCTTTTGAACCAGGTCGCCAACCTGACGGCCATGGTTCAAGAGTTTCAAGACAGAGCCTTCTCGGTGGCAAATCCACCGGTTATTTCTAGACATAGCTCTCGATCTCAAAGAATGAGAGCACCATGGAGGATTCAATGCATCCCCCCCCCCATTCTCGGCCCTCTCCTGAAGGCCAAACTTCGAGACTGCCTAGGTCCACCGATTCCCCACAAAAAGAGAAAAGGCCTAGGCAAACTTCCTCCTCCTCCTCTAAAGACTCCACTCCGTGGACAGAGCATCCAAGCAGACTCCCGATTATGATGGGAGGTTCAAAGCCATCGAATCAGAGATGGCAAGGGCACGAGAGCAGAGAATGCGGGATCAGAGGGATCCCGAGGACCTGATTATGGGTGATCTGTACCCACCCTACACCCGACCGCATCATGGCTGAGGACATTCCTCGGCACTTCAGGGTTCCCCAGATGGAACCCTACGACGGCACCACTGACCCCTTGACCATTTGGGCAGCTTCAAAGCCCATATGATGATTCAAGGAGCTTCGAATGTGACGTACTGTTTGGCGTTCCCAGCTACCTTGAAGAAGTCCGCTCGGATGTGGTACTCGAGCCTACGCCCAGGTCCATCGATTCCTTTTCCGAGTTAGAAAAATTGTTTGTCTTGCATTTCAGAACCTACCGCAAGACTCCTCGGAATACAGAATCACTCTTCCTCCTTCACTAGAATGAAGGAGAGAACCTGAGAGATTACATCTCCAAGTTCAATGCGGCCACACTTGAGATCCCCGATCTCAATGAGCACGTGGCCATGTCAGCTCTAAAGAAGGGGCTTCGAACCTCCAGACTTACTTTTTCCCTGGACAAGAAGTTCTCCAAAAGCTACGCTGAGCTCCTATCAAAGGCTCAGAAATACATCGATGCTGAAGAGAAGGCGGTGAATTGATGTGTGTTTGAAGGGAAACCCCCTTCAAAGAAAAAGAATAATAGGGGGCAAGGCCCCCAAACTTTCAATAACAATGGCGGCAAATATGCAGACACACGGAGAAGCCCTCCCAAGCCCAGAGCATTGGAAGGAAGGTTCAACTCATACACCCCCCTCAACCTCCCTAGAGAAAAGATCCTCATGGAGATAGAAAAAGAAAACTATCTCCAATGGCCCCGTCCCATGAAGGCCTCCTCTTCCGCAAGGAACAGGAATAAATTCTACCAATTCCACCGGGACCATGGTCACAACATAGAAGAATGCATCCAGTTGAGAGATGCAATCGAGGATCTTATCAAGAGGGGATACCTGGGGTGGTACATCGATCGCTAGGGGCCCCGGTCGGAAGCAACTGTTCCCCAGCCACCTCCCGAAGAGGCCGAATTGCCAACCAAAGGCCCACCAACGGAGGTGTAGGGATGATACACCGCCCCACCAATTGGAGAAGGGATGAAGATAAAGCTTCAAAGCAACTGAAGGATAACAACTCCATCCTCTTCTCCGATGACGACCATGTGGGAGTCCGGCTCCCGCACGACGATCCTCTTGTAATTTCGGCCGTAGTGGCCAATTATAATATACAGAGAGTTCTTATTGATAATGGAAGTTCGACTGATATCTTGATGTACGATGCATTCTCCAAAATGTGTTTGCCTAGACATCAACTACAGAGATCCCCCATACCACTCTCCGATTTTGGGGATAACCAAGTGTATGCTGAAGGGGAGATAGTGTTGCCTGTAACCCTTGGCTCCGAGCCTCGATAAACACATTGCCGATCAACTTCACAGTGGTCCAAATCCCCTCTGCATACAACATTATTTTGGGGAGGCCCGCCTTGAACAGGTTCTGGATCGTGATCTCCTCTCACTACCTCTTAGTATGCTTCCCCAACAGGAATGGTGTTCGAGAAGTTAGAGGGAACCAGAGGATGGCACGGCAATGTCTAATCATTGAAGACAAGCACTTCAAAGATTCGACTACCCCGGACCAGCTGGATCTGAGGGATTCAACCACAAACCTTAGTGAACCCATGGAGAGGACCATCCCGATACCTTTGAAAGAGGATGATCCCTCCAGAGTTATGCAGATTAGGAGTGCCCTTGACGAGGAAACCAGAACGAAGCTGATCCATTTCCTTAGGGACAATGCCGATGTCTTCGCCTGGTCGGCTTCGGATATGCTCGAGATTCCCGCCGAGGTGATTACTCATCTGCTGGAAGTAACCCTTGGGTACAAGCCGGTGCGGCAGAAGAAGAGGAGCTTCGCCCCCGAAAGATAGCAAGCAGTTGATGAAGAGGTTGACAAGCTCCTCAAAGCAGGGTTCATCAGAGAGGCCCTATCCTGAGTGGCTGGCCAATATGGTAATGGTGAAGAAAGCTAGTGGCAAGTGGAGGATCTGCATCGACTATATAGACCTCAACAAGGCTTGCCCAAAAGATAGCTTTCCTCTCCCAAAGATTGATCAACTGGTCGACGCTACCGCCGGCCACCAGTTGCTGAGCTTTATGGATGCCTTCTCTAGCTACAACCAGATCAGAATGGATCTGCAAGATGAGGAGAAGATGGCATTCATCACTGACAAAGGTCTCTACTACACAAGATGATGCCGTTTGGCCTCAAGAACGCCGGAGAAACATTTCAAAGACTCATCAATAAGGTGTTTGAAAAGCAACTGGGAAGGAACATGAAGGCCTATGTTGACGACATGATCATCAAGAGTCTCCACCAGAGAGACCACATCCACGGATTGGAGGATTCATTCAGCGCTCTCCAGCACTACAAAATGAATAAACCTAGCGAAGTGCGCCTTCGGGGTCATTCGGGTAAATTCCTGGGCTTCATTGTCACCAAACGAGGGATTGAGGCCAACCCCGACAAGATCCAGGCCTTGAAGGATATGTAACATCCCTCCTGTAAAAAGGAAGTCCAACAGTTGACAGGGAGGATTGCCTCCCTAAGTAGATTTATCTCTCGGTCCACCGAGAAATGTCTTCCGTTCTTCAAGGTACTCCGACAATCAAAGGGCTTCGAATGGTCCGAAGACTGTCGTGCTGCCTTTGAAGAATTGAAGAAGTATTTGGAGACCCCGCCATTGCTCTCCAACCAAAAGAAGGCGAGGTCTCTACCTGTACCTCTCTGCTTCAGATGAAGCAGTGAGCTCGGTTCTTGTCCAGAAGGAGGAAGACGAGTCCCACAAGCCGATCTACTATATCAGCAAGATCCTGCATGATGCAAAAATGCGGTATGCAAGGATGCAGAAGCTGATATACTCTTTAGTGATTGCGGCAAAGCGACTACGGCTTATTTCCAAGTCCACGCTATCGTGGTGCTGACTGATCAACCTCTCAAGGCCGTTCTCCAATCTCCGGACACTTCTGGAAGGATAGCCAAGTGGGCCGTGAAGCTAAGTGAATTTGACATTTGCTTCAACCCCCGAGCGGCTATGAAGGCCCAGGTGCTCTCCGATTTTCTAGCCGAGTGCACCTGGAAGTCCAAAGACGAAGCCTCCTCGGATGAAAAAGAAGCCCCGAAGGAGATGAAGTCCGTTTGGGTGCTTCATGTGGACGGAGCTTCCAATGCTACCGTGGTGCGGGCACCAGACTCAGAAGAAGACTTAGGGCTCCATCTGGATCTCTGATTGACCTTGCCCGAAGAATTAGGATTTTTTGGTTTGTAATAAAGGTTGACTTGGTCAACTCAATTTTAGTTTGAGTTGTATTTCCCTACAATTTAAATTTTGTTGAGTCATGTTGACTCAGTACAAGTCCTAGTAGTGGTCTAGGTCTTCTCCAGGTTGGTGCCACCTTTTTCAGTCAAGGTCCAGGGTGCCACATTTTCTCCCAGGCCCAAGCAAGTGGGTGCCACACTCCCAGCCACATGCCAGAGTCCAGGGGGTGCCACATCTCCATCCAGTGTGCTTTGGTCCCCACATCACAAGAAAGCAGGTCCCTTCTTTCATGCGCCACTTAAGGAGAAATCAATTTAGGATCCTCAATCCAAGGAGGCACCCAAAAATATTTCCATAAGAGCCAAGCTATGAAAAGAAAGGAGCAAAGCTTGGGGAGCAAGACTAGGAGGCACCCAAATATTTCCAAATAAAACCAGGCATGGAAGGAAAAAATTTTTTCTTGAAGAGCAAGGCTAGGAGGCGCCACCTACTTACCATTTGGAGCCACCAATCAACACTTATGGAAGCTCTTGGCCGGCCATATGAGAAGGATTAGATTCTACAAGCCTAATTTGAGGATCCATCCTATTAGTCCCACATGGGAAGATGTAAAACCCTGACCTCTTGTAAAGACCTATAAAATAAACCCCTCTTGTAAGTTTAAAGGACAATGATGAATGAAATCAATTTCTTTGTGAGAAACTTTGTGTTTCTCTCTTTCGCACTTGTGTTCAGGTGTTGAGCTCCGTGAGGGAGTAAATTCGGGTTCCCTAGGAACCTTGAGGAGGTGTGAGATCTCCAACCCCAAAACCCTACCAAAATCCTAGGTTAGCCACTTCAATTCCAAACTCTAGCCGCCCATCATCTTCTTCACTCCACCAAACCCTAACCTACTCCATCTTCTCACGGCCCCTCTCTCCAAGTAGAGGCTGACCACCAGCATCCAGGTCCAGTTCGGCTACTTCGAATACAGAGCAAATCCCAGAGGAAGTCAGATCAGCATCCAGGAGAATCAGGATTTCAGCAACATCAACTTTCAAGTTCTTCTATCTGGTAAATCCTTCCTTGAGTATCTGGTTCCATAACTTGTTCTTCTTCTTTCCTAGATCTTGAGTTCAGGAGAAGCCAACTCTGCCAAAGGACCAGTATTGGAGGATCCATTGCGAAGATATCCAAATCCGAGGATCCAACAATCTGCTCAAGAGAGTCCTTCCACCAAACTCTGTGAAGATCACTGTCTGGTCCATAACCCTTCTCTTCTCTTTACTTCTGTCCTGTTGAAAGTTCAGAGCGAAACCCTAGGTCTGGGAGTTTCTCAACCCCCAGCGATCCTTACTTCTGAACTACTCTGATAATCTAGTTTATTTAAATTGTGCTTTTAATTATTATATAGTTTCTTTCAATTTAGTTTAACTTTCCTTTGAGTCGAAG
Source organism: Areca catechu (assembly GCA_021397845.1). Classification (NCBI taxonomy): domain Eukaryota; kingdom Viridiplantae; phylum Streptophyta; class Magnoliopsida; order Arecales; family Arecaceae; genus Areca; species Areca catechu. The sequence continues at coordinate 105,164,829 of CM038040.1, forward strand.
CCGACTTCTGAAAATATATATATAAAAAAAAAATAGTCTTAATTTACTTCCGCATCGCATCGTCTCTCTTTCATTCTGCATCATTTTTGGTATCAGAGCCCTGTCTAGGGTTTCTGACTTGCTTGCATGTTTTGAGTGTCTCTCTTTTTTACTTTGTCTGCTCGAAGTAGACTCCCCAGGACGTCCGATCCTAGGAACGAAGTGAGGTGCAAGCCTCCTCTTCCATTCCACGGGGTGTTCCTAGGGCATGTAGGGGATCCGCTGGGTTACAACTTCGTAGCAGGAATTGTAAATAAGGGAAGCATTCCATTTTCAGTTTGTAACTACTCTATTTAAGAATTGTTTCTCATTGTAGGTAACTCCAAATTGTATAATTTCCATTTTTCTGGAACCAGTATAATTGAAACTATTTTACATAATTTTACTATAATTTATTGGTTTCCATGGAATTTCTAAGAGTTAAATTACAGCAATTCTGTTTCTGTGTTTCTGCAATTCAATTTTTCGAGTATTCATCTCCTAATTCATCTTAAGGGAATTGAGCATCTAAGATAAGGGGAGGAGTTGATAACCTCTCCTTAGCCCAAAACCACCACCCATTCATTCGATCCTAAGCCTAATTTTAAATTTATTAGACTTAATTTGTCCTAGTGGGCTAGGGACACCAACAAGTCGGGTCTAGGCTAGTGTTGAGTCAATTTCTAGTTACTCTGTGTGTGCTTTGTACTCAGTGTCTAGAACGGTGGTTCAGGGATTCTATCCTGAAGGGCTTGTGTGCTGGTCCGCCTACCTGGCCAATCACTGATTGGTGTCTAGTTTTGGTAATTAGGGACCTAACACTCCCCTTACACCTGCCTGGCTAAGTTCCGAGTTACTACAGGCTAGCTTGCCACTCTGATTGGGCATCTAGTTTGGGCTCTAGGTCTAGTTAGCCCGTAGTCATTTTAGTTGAGTCTCATTTGGTGTATTTGCTTGCATCATCAGGTCTACCCGGAATGGAGTACCCTACCAACCTGGTCAAACCCAACCTGATTTAGAGGCCATGGTTAGAGCTCTTACTGAAAGTATGAACAAATTGAGTCAGGATATGACTGCTACTGTTGCCCAGTTTAAAGAACAAGTCCATGAGGATCTTACCCAGCTTAGGTATCGAGTCCAAGTACTTGAGGAACCTAGGCATCAGAATTGGACTCCTGATCCAGATTTTAATGTGCCTCAACCTCACCCACACCAAGAGCCTAGAAGACCTTTATACAGAGATCCTGAACTTAATCATAGGAAGCCTAACCATGATATCTATAGTGTGGATCGTGTCTATGAGAGGTCCTTACAATATTCTAGACTAGTCACTCAACAACCCAAGTCTTCTAGATCAAACCATTTAGATCCACACCCATGCCCAAGTAAGGTCTCTACTAGCTTGAAACCCAGTGTGACCCAGGTTCCTATATCGCAAAATGTTGGTTTTGTGGAGAAAGAGGATATAAATCTAGTCAGTGCCCATGCATAGGACTGGCTTGTGCACAGCTAAGTGGTAAGAATCCTAAGGATGACATTAATGAGGGAGAACCCAGCCTACCAATGAGGAAGAAAGGTTAGGTATGACAAGCCCAGAATCAGTTGACCAGATTACCACTGACCGGAAACCCATTGAAGATGGCATCGAGGAAGTATATGATGCTGGCTTGAGTCTAGTTGATGAATATGAGGGGGAAGAACTTGAAGAATGTGACATCGATACTATTGGTTCCTTACCTAAGGAGACCTTGGAGAGCAACCAAGTGGTAGGACCTAGTTCAGAAATTCAAGAGATTTGTGAGAACCAGGTTCCTTTAGTCAAATACCCCCAGGAAGAACTCATAGTGTTAGCTCGAGCTATCAGTTCGTATCCTCTAATGACAGTCATTCCCAAGTACCAATGAAGATCTTTGCGCTGAACTGTTTAAGTTTGCCCACCCTATGGTAGATCCTCTCCTTAGGATGACTGAATCAAGCCTCTTACAATTGGACCTTGTCCCATGCCCAGCCACAAAGGTCTCTCCCGTAATCTCAGTTGAACATTCTTGTCTTGAGCAGATTGATTCACCCAGTCCTGTAGAAGTCCTCCTTATGGCCCCAGACCCCTTCCTTCGCATGACTGACCTACCCTTCTATAGATTATACTATTCCGCACCCATAGGTCAAATTTCAAGTCTTGAGGTCGTCATCCATAGGCCCTTCCATGAGTCATTCTCTAATCCATTTCTTGAGAAAGTGGATCATTATTTACTTAGAGAACAAACCTTAACTATTGCAATCACTTGTCCTAGGCTACTTCTCGAACCATCTCTTGATCCATTCCGGGAGTAGCAAACTTTTCCTTTCGTAAGGATGACCAGTTGACACTCATAGATCACCATTCAAACCTCAGGTCACCACCTTTAGTTAGCAGGTAATTCGAGACTCCACCTCATATTTCCTCCCTTTCTCTAGGACTTCCAATGCTTCTTACACAATCCAAGTATACTTTGTCGAAGTCTTTAGAATGAACCACGTGTCAGAACCTATTATGTTTGCCACCTACTTCTGGAAGACCTTATGGCACCTACTAGGCACCCATGATAAGTTTTCATGCTCTGCATGCCATCCTCCGACCCAAGGTCAACCTAGAGAGCCTTAGTTTGTTAGGTTTAGACCTAGGGTTCCTTTGAATAAAGTTCATTCTTTAGGAATGCGTCGTCAGTCTAGTTTTTTTGTTAGGTTTAGACCTAGGGTTCCTTTGGAATAAAGTCCATTCTTTAGGAATGCGTCGTCAGTCTAGTTTAGTTTTTCTTGACCCTTTACTAGGCTTTGGATCAGATTTTGGTTTGATGAGAGCACCAAGAATTGGGATTTGTATTTTGTCCAGGGCTGAAATTGCATTCAATGTTTCGATCAATAGGTCTACAGGTAAGAGTCCATTTGAAATTGTGCATGGTTACAAACCTCACACACCTCTTGACCTAGCTCCTTTACCAGTCCACACACGAGTCTCAGAGTCTGCTGAAGTTTTTGCACAGCATATAAAGGACTTGCATAAAGAAATTCATGCCAAAATAAATTTAAGTAATGAAACTTATAAGAAGTTGGCTGATTCTCAAAGGCGAGTCAAAACTTTTGTTGAGGGAGACTATGTAATGATTAGGTTAAGGCCTGAACGGTTTCCCCCTGGACCGTTAGAAAGTTACATGCTAGAGGAGCTGGACCATTTAGAGTGGTGAAGAGAGTAGGATCCAATGCCTATGTGCTCGAGTTGCCTTCAGAACTAGGCATTAGCTCCACTTTCAACATTACAGACCTAGTAGAGTATAGAGAGCCAGTTGTGATTCCCAGTGAGCCTTTTGAGCCTAATCCTGCTCTTGAGAGTGAACCCAACCCTGTGTGTCCACCAACAAACTGGCCTATGAGGAAAGAGCAGATTAAAAAGATCCAGGATGATCAGGTTATCTCTACTCGTAATCGAGGATACCAAAGATACCTGGTCCGCTAGCAAGGAAGGCCAGATTCTGATGACTCTTGGATCTCCCGAGAAGAATTACAAGAATTGGACCCAGACCTCTTGGAGAGATACCAGAGCCAGCTTGATCCATACTCGACAGGGTCGAGTTCCTCCTACCCTGGGAGAATTGGAGTGGGCACCAGACTCAGAAGAAGACTTCAGGGCTCCATCTGGATCTCTGATTGACCTTGCCCGAAGAATTAGGGTTTTTTGGTTTTGTAATAAAGTTGACTTGGTCAACTCAATTTAGTTTGAGTCTGTATTTCCCTGTAATTTAAATTTGTTGAGTCATGTTCACTCAGTACAAGTCCTAGTAGTGGTCTAGGTCTTCTCTAGGTTGGTGCAACCTTTTTCAAGTTAAGGTCTAGGGTGAGACATTTTCTCTTAGGCCCAAGCAAGTGGGCACCACACTCCCAGCCACACCCAGAGTCAGGGGGCGCCACATCTCCATCCAGTGTGCTTTGGTCCCCACACCACAAGAAAGCAGGTCCCTTCTTTCATGCGCCACTTAAGGAGAAATCAATTTAGGATCTTCAATCCGAGGAGCACCCAAAAATATTTCCATAAGAGCCAAGCTATGAAAAGAAAGGAGCAAGACTAGGAGGTGCCCAAATATTTCCAAATAAAACCAGGCATGGAAGGAAAAAAATTTTTCTTGAAGAGCAAGGCTAGGAGGTGCCACCTACTTACCATTTGAGCCACCAATCAACACTTATGGAAGCTCTTAGCCGGTCATATGAGAAGGATTTAATTCTACAAGCCTAATTTGAGGATCCATCCTATTAGTCCCACATGGAAAGATGTAAACCCTGACCTCTTGTAAAGATCTATAAAATAAACCCCTCTTGTAAGTTTTAAAGGACAATGATGAATGAAATCAATTTCTTTGTGAGCAACTTTGTGTTTCTCTCTTCCGTACTTTGTTCAGGTGTTGAGCTCCGTGAGGGAGTAAATCCGGGTTCCCTAGGAACCTTGAGGAGGTGTGAGATCTCCAACCCCAAAACCCTACCAAAACCCTAGGTTAGCCACTTCAATTCCAAACTCTAGCCGCCCATCATCTTCTTCACTCCCCCAAACCCTAACCTACTCCATCTTCTCAGGCCACTCTCTCTCTCTCCAATAGAGCCGACCACCAACATCCAGGTCCAGTTCGGCTACTTCGAATACAGAGCAAATCCAGAGGAAGTCAGATCAGCATCCAGAGAATCAGGATTTCAGCAACATCAAATTTCAAGTTCTTCTATCTGGTTAATCCTTTCCTTGAGTATCTGGTTCTATAACTTGTTCTTCTTCTTCCTAGATCTTGATAGACTGCTTTGTCTTTCGGGGGCGAAGCTCCTCTTCTTCTGCCGCACCGGCTTGTACCCAAGGGTTACTTCCAGCAGATGAGTAATCACCTCGGCGGGAATCTCGAGCATATCCGAAGCCAACCAGGCGAAGACATCGGCATTGTCCCTAAGGAAATGGATCAGCTTCGTTCTGGTTTCCTCGTCAAGGGCACTCCTAATCTGCACAACTCTGGAGGGATCATCCTCTTTCAAAGGTATCGGGATGGTCCTCTCCATGGGTTCACTAAGGTTTGTGGTTGAATCCCTCGGATCCAGCTGGTCCGGGGTAGTCGAATCTTTGAAGTGCTTGTCTTCAATGATTAGACATTGCCGTGCCATCCTCTGGTTCCCTCTAACTTCTCGAACACCATTCCTATTGGGGAAGCATACTAAGAGGTAGTGAGAGGAGATCACGATCCAGAACCTGTTCAAGGCGGCCTCCCCAAAATAATGTTATATGCAGAGGGGATTTGGACCACTGTGAAGTTGATCGGCAATGTGTTTTATCGAGGCTCGGAGCCAAGGGTTACAGGCAACACTATCTCCCCTTCAGCATACACTTGGTTACCCCAAAATCGGAGAGTGGTATGGGGGATCTCTGTAGTTGATGTCTAGGCAAACACATTTTGAAGAATGCATCGTACATCAAGATATCAGTCGAACTTCCATTATCAATAAGAACTCTCTGTACATTATTAAATTGCCATACGGCGAAATTACAAGAGGATCGTCGTGCGGAGCCGGACTCCCACATGGTCGTCATCGGAGAAGAGGATGGAGTTGTTATCCTTCAGTTGCTTTGAAGCTTATCTTCATCCCTTCTCCAATTGGTGGGCCGGTGTATCATCCCTACACCTCCGTTGGTGGGCCTTTGGTTTGGCAATTCGGCCTCTTCGGGAGGTGGCTGGGGAACAGTTGCTTCCGACCGGGGCCCCTAGCGATCGATGTACCACCCCAGGTATCCCCTCTTGATAAGATCCTCGATTGCATCTCTCAACTGGATGCATTCTTCTATGTTGTGACCATGGTCCCGGTGGAATTGGTAGAATTTATTCCTGTTCCTTGCGGAAGAGGAGGCCTTCATGGGACGGGGCCATTGGAGATAGTTTTCTTTTTCTATCTCCATGAGGATCTTTTCTCTAGGGAGGTTGAGGGGGTGTATGAGTCGAACCTTCCTCCCAATGCTCTGGGCTTGGGAGGGCTTCTCCGGTGTTCTGCATATTTGCCGCCATTGTTATTGAAAGTTTGGGGGCCTTGCCCCCTATTATTCTTTTTCTTTGAAGGGGGTTTCCCTTCAATCACACATCAATTCACCGCCTTCTCTTCAGCATCGATGTATTTCTGAGCCTTTGATAGGAGCTCAGCGTAGCTTTTGGAGAACTTCTTGTCCAGGGAAAAAGTAAGTCTGGAGGTTCGAAGCCCCTTCTTTCAGAGCTGACATGGCCACGTGCTCATTGAGATCGGGGATCTCAAGTGTGGCCGCATTGAACCTGGAGATGTAATCTCTCAGGTTCTCTCCTTCATTCTAGTGAAGGAGGAAGAGTGATTCTGTATTCCGAGGAGTCTTGCGGTAGGTTCTGAAATGCAAGACAAACAATTTTTCTAACTCGGAAAAGGAATCGATGGACCTGGGCGTAGGCTCGAGTACCACATCCGAGCGGACTTCTTCAAGGTAGCTGGGAACGCCAAACAGTACGTCACATCCGAAGCTCCTTGAATCATCATATGGGCTTTGAAGCTGCCCAAATGGTCAAAGGGGTCAGTGGTGCCGTCGTAGGTTCCATCTGGGGAACCCTGAAGTGCCGAGGAATGTCCTCAGCCATGATGCGGTCGGTGTAGGGTGGGTACAGATCACCCATAATCAGGTCCTCGGGATCCCTCTGATCCCGCATTCTCTGCTCTCGTGCCCTTGCCATCTCTGATTCGATGGCTTTGAACCTCCCATCATAATCGGGAGTCTGCTTGGATGCTCTGTCCACCGGAGTGGAGTCTTTAGAGGAGGAGGAGGAAGTTTGCCTAGGCCTTTTCCCTTTTTGTGGGAATCGGTGGACCTAGGCAGTCTCGAAGTTTGGCCTTCAGGAGAGGGCCGAGAATGGGGGGAGGGATGCGTTGAATCCTTCCATGGTGCTCTCATTCTTCGAGATCGAGAGCTATGTCTAGAACAACCGGTGGATTTGCCACCGAGAAGGCTCTGTCTTGAAACTCTTGAACCATGGCCGTCAGGTTGGCGACCTGGTTCAAAAGAGCTTCGAACTGCTGTGCTCCCACAGTAACCATGGGAGGTGGAACATCGTTCACCTCCAGGGGTGCAGCCCCCTGAGACAAAGCATGACTCCGACTTATATAAGCATTTTAGGCTTTTCCTCTTGCCATCAGAGAATTCTTTATTTTTTTCCCTTGTCTGGGAGGGAGCTTAACAAATGTTAGTAAAACTCGCCCCCTTCCTGGCATGCCAATCTGTTAGCATGGAGTCCCTGGATCGACCGGTCGAGTCGCTGCATCGCAGGACCGCTCCCTGGTTCACCTGCAAAATAGGTCCCTTGCCAGAGTTGTTTCGATGGAGGACACTCCGATGCCTAAGTCATTGGTGGATTCCAGCCACAAAAGGTGGAAGATATCGAGAGTAGAAGAGAAAAAGAGCTCTTGGAGATTAAAAATATGTAATGTACGAGATTATTCATGCGCATACCTCTCGAGCCATCTTCCTTACCCATATTTAAAATATGGCCTCCGTTCTGTGGCCCGCTCTTTTTTCGGAGATCATGGGGCGCCATTCACTCCCATGATAGTCGATCGTGGATTGTCAATGAGCGGTTCCGGCCAGATCGGAGGCATGGTTGCAGGAATTGCATGCCATGATCATGGCATGGTGAGTATCGATTGTAACCGTTGGTTACAGTTTTCTTTTTGGAACAGATTGTGGTTCAAGCTTCAGTTTTCCCCTTCCGTGGGCCGAAGGCTTGATTTTTTCCAAGGCCAGAGATCATGTCTACAGCGGGGACCGAAGTTCGTGTCTTCGGAAGTCGATGAGTAGTTCAGACTTCAGCCGGGACCGAAGGTGCTATCCGAAGGGCTGGCCTTCGGATGTTGTAGTCCAGTGTGAGGCCTTGAGTTGCTTGCGATTAGCCTTCACTTAGTCTGAAGCCCGTAGCCCGGAGAACCGGGGCTTCAATAAGTCGAAACCGGAGCCTGGTCCGTAGCTGAACCAAGATATCCCAACAGTTAGTATATTTTATTCAATAGAGTTAATACTCCCATTATGATGACTCTAATTGAAATAAAATATGGAAACTAAAATTATGCCAACATTAAGTTTGATGGATTATGGATATTACATTATGTAATGATCTTCTATCTTGGAGTTTTATAAGAGTACTCTAGAATAAAGCTACCTATATAAGTAATAAAGAGTGAATCATTTTATTTAAAATATATTCATATAATTGATTCCATTTCTTCTATTATATTTAAAATGGTGATCTAATATAATTTTTTATGACCTCATCATCTATAAATGATATCTACAATCTAATAAAAGAAAGTCTAGATAGCTATAGATAGATAAATTAATATGAGATAGATGGTATAATGGTATTAGGACTTATATCTCAAAACTAAAGAATATTGCATTTAAAATTTGTATTATGAGATTTCTATCTCTAATACATTGGTTACTCATCATATTTTAATTTTTTTGCTGTACAATTTAATGGACTTAAAACTAAATATATGAAATAATTAATTATCATATCCTATTTTGCTTAGAAGATTTGATACTTTTGAGAAAATGATAAGAGTATTGTTATGGTATATCAGTTATATTTTAGGATCCCATACATAATAAATAATAATAGTATTAACTATTTTATAAGTATGGGATAGTTGTTTATACACCATGCCTGAAATTTTTAAGTAAAATGACGTGACTGAGAGGCAAAGCATACTCTGAAAGATATAGTGTGAAGTATGATGAGTGGGTGCAATTGATCATGATATCTCTAGTATAAGATCCTAAAGAACTGCCATCTATATTTTAAAAATTCTTCTTGGTAAAATGGTTATACAAGATACTTTTGAATTGTAGGTTAGTAGGAAGCCCAATATTATTCAATTTTATATTTGAAGTTGTCCTAAAATACTTAACCATTGATAATCTATCAGTAAGCAAGTTATAATTTTATAATAATATATTATTTATTTTGGTCATGTAGATAAATTTAAATGAAAATAGATTATAATATCCTAATAGAGATATAAAGAATATTATGTCAAATCATGCCATGTTTATAATTCTGATTTGCATAATGTTAGGTGCTCATATATTAGGAATATGACTTTAAAAAAAAAATAAGTCGTTGCTCTTATTTATATAATTATTATTTTCATCCTATTAGAGGATTGTGGAAGAGCAACATTAAATATACAAACTAATTTTAAGTACCTCCATTACTAGTTGATATAGTACTGGTAAGGAAATCATATGACAAGAAATGAAAATATGTCATCTCTTAGAATAATTTGATTTCTTAATATGTGAATGGCTGAGGGTTTGTTTCAAAGAATTGGCAAGGCATGAAAATAGAATCTAGTGGCATTTTTGAATATACAGGCAAAGTTTATGGTATATTGCAAAGTTACAATATATATTGCTTTGATTATGAAACTTTGTCCTAGAACTATAATTGATTGATTCTATCTTAAAATCACTTAAAATTTATTATAATAATAAACAGCTATGTTCTTTAAAGGACTAAACAAATTTATTATCTCTATCTATGTAAAGATAGGATATTTGTTAGTTAGAGTTTTAGTTGAAAGGAAGATATTTTATAAAATATATATGTACAAAGTCAATGTTTGTTGTTTCCTTAATTAAATGAATAAGATCTATAGTTTTTATGAAACATGTCTAGAATACGGGCATTTTAGAATCTTTTGATTTGTTGGATTAGTAGAAGTTTGAGATATTTTGATATATTTATGCATTGACCTGATTGACAAATTTTATTTATTATTGATTGCTTTAATTGATGGATATAATCCAAGAATACATAAGTATCGAGTGCATATGTATATGAAAGGATTGCCTTAAAGGTCAATCAAAATGTTGTATTTCGATGGGATTTTCTTTTGTATCCCAAACCAGTGTATTGACATTATCAACTAATAAAGGCATTTTATTTTCATCATACGCTGTATCTTATTAATTTATTAAGATATGATGAACCCATAGATTAGGGCTATGGTTCTAAGGTTATGATGAGATCATACCAGTGAGACTTAAAGTCTTAAAATCCTAATCTAGAATATTCTTGGTCGATGAGATATTGAGTAGGGGATCAATGTTTCCGGTAAGACCAGCACATCCTATGTATACTTGGTGAAGAGGGTGACTGATCTCACAGTCACTTGTGTTTGACACTAATACTAGGATGTGGGTGATCATTAAAGAATGAGTTCACTGAATGGATCCAGCTTGAGACATCTAATGGAACCTTATCTGTTTGTCAATAGATAGTTCTCATAGTGGGAGTAGTGCATGTGGTCCTTTGACATGAGACTCCATGGTACCTTGTATGCATGAATCCATACTTTGGTTCGCACTCAATCATGACACTGAGTCATGCATGGGGTGATACTGGGTATGGTGGATTGCATATGGAGGTTGTGAGTAGGTCAAAAAGGAATCGATCAACCCTAGTAAGAGGGAAGCGCATCCAGATGATTTCAATCAAATGAAGATTCGGGAAATCTTTGATCAAAGTATGAATTAGAAATAGTTTCTAATGGTTCATTAATGAATCATCATTATCAATTGAGCAAGGAATGAATATGAAATTAGATTTAACAAGTATCCATATCCATAGTCATATTCAGGGTGCAAGTAGATCGAAGGACTGAATTGCCCGGTAACTCACTACTAAAGGGTATTTGGTAAATTCACCAAAATTTCTCATCTTCCGGGTAGGCATGACACATTGCTAGATGTCAATCTTGTTTTGTAGGTCTTCATGAACCAATTGATTTGGTTTCATGAGTCAATTCAATGTGTGATTTGAATTGGACAATTGGTGAGCCAATTTGACCTAATTAGGTCAATCGGGTTCGATTGGATCGAATCGGCTCAAACCTAAACCTACTGCTGGCTAGATGTGGAACTCAATGGGTCACACACAATAGAGACTTGGCCAAGGAAGTCATTCATGATTTAATTAGGGTCATAGGATCTTAATGGTTAGCCGGATTACATACTAGCATATGTAGACTAACCAAATTCCTAACCCAATTGGATTGGTCTGGTTGCTTGCTAATTGGGCTAATCTAATTATGGAAAACTAAATTAGGTTGAGTCCTAAGTGGGGCTAGCCTAATCAGAGCTAAATCTGATTTTAATTTAGATTTAAGGGCGTTTTAGGTGCCATACATGAAGAGTCCCAATGGCATGGGACTCTTGGTACCTAAATGATACTTTAACTTCAAAAGAGCACAGAATGAGCTATAGATCTCTGATTTGAATATAATTTATATGGTCAGAAAGAAAATTTTAGGCTCTTTCCAATGACACCCATATTGGCTATGTTTTAACTGGTCAACATTCTTTGAAATTTGTGTGGAAGAAGTATGGCGCGCGTTCGGTGCAAGAAGATCACAACTCTTCATGTGGCGTGCAGTTCTGATGGAGAGTCCTTCTGCTATCAGGACTCTTCATAATCTCCAATTTTGGAGATTGAAGAGGCACCTCTTGGCTTCCTAGGGACCAGTAATTGACATGTGGCAAGTGAGAATTCGTCTAGATAAAAGAAGGGATGTGAATAAGGCCTTCGGTGCATGAATGGGCTTATTAGATATGATTTTTCAAGCCAGATAACTTCTCTTCGGTCTTGAAAATCATATCTGATAAGTTGATGGGAGGACATATTACACGCCCCTCTTGTATCTATAAATAGGGGGCGGTGAAATGAGTATGATAAAAAAAAAAATAAAGAATTCCACCGAAGTACTATTATGATTGTCTCTCTCTCCCTCCTTTCTTTAAGACAAGACTTATCTTGTTAAGACAAGGTCTTTTCTAAAGGACAAGGCTTTGTTTTAGGACATAAGCTTAAGGAGTCCTATAGGAGGGTTGTCCTAAAACTAAGAGTGGTTTAGGAGAGTGTCTTTAGTGCCCTACAGTAGGATAGGGTCCCTACAGTGGTCAATAGACCAAAGGCTGCTGAAAGAGTTCCACTTCTCCAAGCAACTTGAAGAAGGAGTTCTTCCTTGGTCCGAGTTTCGTGTGGATCACCATTGGAGGGCGAATGTTTGGGCGCCTGGTGGAGAAGAGGCTGAATTAGGGTTTCTTCATCGAATTGGATACTAGTGGTTCAGGTTGGTGCCTAAACTCTAGTTTATATTATATATGCATGTTTGTATGTTTTAATTCCTAGTAAGGAGGTTTTGGATTAAGGGTTTGGTAGTGGTTTCATAATAAATTTTTGAAATCCACACTTCCACCTTGGTCACCAAACCCTTACGGTATAAAGTCCTTGTTGGTTGATCCTATGACCAAGGATTTGAAGCCAATATGCTTTACAAAGCATGTTAAAATGTGGACATATTAAATTCTTTTGTTGTCTTGGTTCGTGGCAGTGACTTTATATTTATGCTTTATTATTATAAAGCTTGGCTTTATTTGATATTTCTATCATGTATATTTATATACATTGTTGACATGATAGTTGATGGATTGTATTCCTATATTAGTTTAATACATATATGAAATAATAAAATATAACATAGTATCTCAGAATGTATTTTTGTCTTGAAAATGATAGTTGTATGGGTATGTCTTATTTGATAATTATGAGATCTCTTTGTATTTAGAGACATACTGACTTCTTTTGAAGTTGTGGAATTTCTTTTGCTTATTTTATTTTTCAGCATGTTGAAGAGAAATTGGAGGACTAATAATAATAAATAGTATGTTTTGTTTTGAATCACCTTAATTCTATTTTCTTACTATATTACCATATCAAGACTCATGTCGATAGTTTTTATGATGCTTGTAACCATGGATAGGTCTTGTATCAGATAAGTGGTACATTGACTCCTATAATCCGGTATGATGGATATTGTTAGACCGAGTCATTTATAGGTGCTATCTATGGATCATATTTTAGTGGTCACATATTATTTTCAACCCGAGAGTCATTTTTTGAAATAAAATATTTTCAAAATCATAATTAATGTTATCCAAGTGAGAGAATATAAGAATTTTATTATATTTAGGCTAACATTAATTATTGTTTATGGTTTATTAAAATCGGATTGATTTTATGGTCCATGTTGATAGACGTATATTAAGCCCAATGTTATGTGATCATTGTTTAGGTTAGGAGCACCTTATGTGATGGGAGGGCTTGTTAGGATTTTTTTATAAATAACAGGCTAGGTCCCCTCTCCACTTGTCATTATGATATTATTATTCTATGTGAGATTTGTTCTCATGGCTTGCCCCATCGATGAGCGCCTATTGAGAGAGGATGCTTGAGAGAAAGACTTTACCTTTGATATTCATGTGAGCATCTAGGTTTGGGATTAATGAAATAGGTATGTATCATAAATCCCTTTTAAGAGATCTTGATAATGGATATGATAAATAGTATGAGATCTGTTATCAAACATATCAGATCTAAATATTTTGTATTTTAATCTTCTTATGTACCATGGGGATTAATGGAATTTTTTCCTACATTCTCACCATCGATCCTTAGCACCCATTTCCTTTCCCCAAACACAATCCAGAAAACCTTCATTCCATTAAGCCTTCTCTAAGCTCCCATTCTCTATCCTCCACATATAGAGCCTTTATTCCCATCAGGCCTTCAACCTTCTTCAACCCATTTAGTCATCACACCGACACTTACCCTACCTTTCCTTTATTGCCCGGGCCATATTCTAATATGAAGATGTCAATGAGAAGCTCTTCGGTAGAAGTTTAATTTCAATCCAACTCGAGAATTAGAGAATCTTTTATAAGCAATTTTTTTTATTTGACTTTATTTTTTGTTCTTTATATTATAAAATGCAAGAACTAGTTTCTTCATGTTTATTTATTTTATTTTTGTGTTTTGCTTGAAAATATTATTTAAAACAGCTTATTCCTTGGGACAATTCATGATCAAAGAATACGAGTTGTGCTCTTAACATAAATCTTCTTCAAGTGAAATAATCTTTGACTGACCTATCCTTAAAAGGGACAAGCCATGATCTATGGTTATGGACCATACTCTTGTTAAGATAAGTTATTTTTAGATTGTATTTGTGAGAACTTTCCATAGTTTAAGAATACTGCTTAGTAAAAGGTAACTGTAAATCTCGAGATTTTCTTTTTGATACTTGAATTAATCTTTCATTAGTACTTTAATTTTTTCAAAACTGATAATTAGTACTTTAATTAATTAAAACTCCACTTCTTTATCCATCTTTTACTAATTAACTAAATAATCCCAAGGTCCCTATGGATTCGACTTTAACTCCCACCGCTCTACATAGTAACTAGTGGAAATAAGGTATTATAATTGGTATGTCATAAAATGCATCAAACTTTGGCACTGTTGCCAAGGACTTTGGCACAGTTGTTTCAAAAAAAAAATAAAAAACTGCTTTATTTACTTTTTATTTTATATTTGTCTATTTTTAGTGCTTTTTAACTTGCTTAGTTGACTTAGTCAAACTTACATTTCTGCAAAATTAAAAAATACACTGATACCTCATAAATTAGAAACCCAATCATAAAATATAAAATAAAAATAATTTAATTTAATTTCATCTTGATTATGTGCTAATCTCAAAGCTTGGATATTTTGGTTTGTTTCATCTCATTTTCATAATATATCTTAAGGGCATAACCCATTATCCAGATAATGTGGGGATTTGATCACCCTTCCTTAACCCACAAACTATAACCTTCATCTTGCATAAAAGCCTTAATTTTAAAATTAATTAGATATTCATCCTAGGAATTTTGAGCTCAATAGGACAAGGAAGCCCTAGAATTTGATCGGATTCAGGTTGGTTAATTGCTTGGTATCTAAGGCAAGTGATTCGGGGACCCTGATCTCAAAGAAAGGTGATTCTTTAATTGGTTCTATTTGCTTACCTAACCAATCTAATGAATGTCTAAAGCAAGCAACAAGGAGACCCCACCAATCTTATACTTACCTGGCAAAGTTAGTTAGTCAGTCTTGGGCTTGGGTGCTTCAAATGCAGCCTTGGAATAGATAGGAGCTATTTAGAATTAGGCTAATCTTAGGATATAATTGATTTATTTATATCACTTGTTTGGAAAAACAATAAAAAGAATTAAAAAAAAGAAACAATCTTCTCATCTATCATCTTTAGTTTAGGATTCTCTTAGAACTCTTATCTTTAGAACTTCTTTTGTTCTTCCTCTTCTCTTCTTTTTTTTCAAAAAAAAATCCATAAAAACTTTCCGTTATTTGCTTTAGAGTTCCACTATAGAGTATATCCTTGATCGTTGATCATTACAAACTAACATCATACTCCTAGATCTGGGAATAGAATGAACTCTTAGAGCAAACAAACATAGAGTCATGGATCGAACTAGGAGAATGATCCACCTAGATAATTGGAGTACTTTACTACATCAGCATACAATTACTCTCCCTACATCCAAGTGCCTCTAGTAGAGGCCACTCAGTATGAGATTAAGTCTTGTATTATTCAAATACTTCCATCATTCTATATACTTAGTAATGAGGATCCATATAAACACTTGGATGAATTTCTTAGATATGCTCTATAGTAAAAATCCAAAACTTCTAAGATGATGCCCTTTGGATAAAATTGTTCCCTTTCTCCCTTAAGGACAGCCCAGCATTAGCTAAATTCATTAGATTCCATAACCATTTCAACCTGGGACCATCTTTAGAGAGAGTTCCTCAAGAAATACTTTCCAATTGAAAAAATAAATCAAATAAGAAAAGCCATCATCAGGTTTTCCTAATTAGATGGATAACCTTTTCATGAGACATGGGAAAGGTTAAGGGATCTCATTCATAAATGCCCATACCATGCTATCCGCAAATGGTGACTTGTTCAGTGTTTTTATGATGGTCTATCAGAGAACACTAACAAATGGTTATGCATCGTGTGGTAGGACATTTATGCTAAAAAGTAAGGATGAGGCTTGGTAGCTTTTTAAGATGCTTAGCAGTGAGAACTCCTTGCATCACATGTCTGCCACCTCTAAGAACAACCCATGTTTCCATAGAAAAGAAGTTGAATCTATTAGATTGGAAACATAATGGATGTCCACAGTAAAGTGAATGAGTTTCCTAGAAATTAGACCGCCTACTGAATACTGGACACTTTCCTATTCCAGCCATTCCCATCCAAGATGTTTGTGCATTGTGCACTAGCCCGAACCATTTCATTGGTGAATGCCTAGTTGTATCTCAATTTCCTGAGTTTGTGTATGAGCTAAAAGGAACACTTCTTAAGGGACGATACATGTATTTTAAAACTTTTCTAAAGGCACGCAGCAGTGGAAAATGATAAAACCATTTTATCTGTAGATTTTAATCTAATTAACACAAGCCCCTACCAGGATCTTGATGCATCTAGAGTAATGTAAATATGAAATCATGCAACACATTGTATGAAAATAGAACCATTCCAAAAATCACACAATGATGTAATATGATGATATTATGTCATACATAAAATAAATACATCCTTAGTGACGTTTTACCAAGGATGCAGCAAACTGTGGGAAGAGCTCTGGTCTACCTACAAGGAAGAAGATCGAGCTCTACGAGCGATGCACACGCACCGCCTCTACGGGTGGTTCACACTGTATAGCACGATTTCTTCTCCTTCCTTCGAGGTGCTAGCCTCACCAGAAACACTGATGGCAACAGCAACTCCTTCTTCAACTTCTTGAAGATGTACAGACTCCTTCAACTCCTTGAAGGGCTGTTGCTGTAGTGGTGTTGGAATGAAGATGCTTGAGAACCCCTTCCCAATGCTCTGTCCCAAACCTTCAATAGAAGGTATGCACTCAAGAATCCCAAACCCAAACCTCACTCTATCCCAGAGATCAAATCTCGTAATCCCTCAAGGATCAAGCAAGATCTCTATCTCAGAAATTCTCTGGGCAGAGTCTCAACCTTGATCCAAATCTAAAGAGGGAGCATTGAGTGTAAACCATTCACCTTCTTCAGTCCTTTTATAACAGTAGCCCTCAAACAATTAAGAAGACATAATGAGAGATTAATGAGCAGTTTTGGGATCTTTTGAAATTCCAGGGAGGTTATAAAGTCCTTTGAATTCAGCAAACAGATTATAAAACCCATAAATGCATCCATTAAATTCCCATAATAATTGCAAAATTAAATGAAGCAGTTTTTGATTTACAATAGTCCAACAGACTAGTCAACTCGACCGTCGAGTCGATTTGACTCAAGTCGACTCATCCAAATGAGTTGGCTCGAACACAGGTTTGACAACACCTTGTCAAATCAGTCTAGAATGATTTTCAATCATTTGCATGCCCAAAGCAAGAAGAAACCCTCGGTGTGTGACCCCATAGGTTCAAACACTAAACAAGTAGCACAGGAACATTTCCAGTACCAGCCAAAGTCGCCATCTAGCAATGACACCCAACATCTAGATAGGTTGAAAGTTGCAGAGCAACACAAACCTATCGAATATGGAATATCAGTAAACTTACTCCTTTAATCTCCTAATGCTCCATATGTCTTAGGGTTAAACTACCCAACCCTAATCAGTCCATCTCAATATGTCTCAAATAAAGAATCCTTGTAACTCCTTACAATGAATTCCCTGGCCAAGGTCTTTCTCAATTGAGGCATATAAGCATTCAATCCAAACCAATCAATCCTATCTCGATCCTACTACCACTATGCAAGTACTTGACTATACCTACAACCTTCCATCACTGGATTAGAAATCCGAGTAGTCCGGCACCTAAGTACAGTGAGTTGCTTGCAAGCTGCCATAGTGATCTCAAGTTAGAGGAATAATTCATGTCCACATTCTAATGCAAACTCCTCTTCGATATAAAGAGAATCTCACATGAGAGTCACATTCAGTGAAGTGTCAACACACAATATCTGATGTCATACCCCATCTCCATGCTATTTGGTAAGAGGACAACATAGATATGACATCAACGATCTACTCTACATCCATCATCCTAAAACAGCGTATCCTTTGGTCATGAACCAATTTATAAACTACACGACGTATCCTCTCTACATCGCATATAAAGTATCCCAAAGAACATCATCACATAAGAGTTCAATTAGGAAGATGACATGTGATGAACATCAGAATAAACTTTTTATTCAATTCAATATTCATATACATATACATGAGTTGTATAACCATCTACAGCCAGATGATTGGCTTTGGGACACAATTCCCAATACAAGCAAGCCCAACAAGATCGAAGACCATGAAATGATCCATATTCGAGCACTTATAGCCCTGGCTAGAGAAACAACCCAAATTTTTTTTGGAAACCACAACTAGTCATTGGCTTTGTTGTATTTAGACCTAATTATCAAGATCTGACATATAGGCATGGACCAAACCACTAGTTTCAAAATGCTCCTCGACTATCTACCACTAACCATAGCTTAGCTTTTGAGGAGAAAGTTCTGAAGGTGCTAGAATGATTGGAAGTCAACAGCCAGACCTTTCACTCCCACATGCAATCCATCACTTAAGTTAGAGATCCAAATAAGTCAACTAGCGACACATTCAATAGGAGGGAAGTAGAGAGAGTACCTAGTCATCTTGAGACAATCCGAGGATAATTCATGGCTAAGAGCTCCAATGGCCCAAATATTTTTTAAACATACCAAATCAGTCATGACTCTCAAAATGGGGAGGTCATTAAATAAACTAGCAAAACCAATGAGATGGACCATAAACCTCTAACCAAACCCGAATTATCCAAAGACAGAGGACCCAAAAATAGATGATGAACTAACTACACCAGAACCACCTTACTTGCATAATGTTCCATTTCTTGATGCTCTAAAAGCCCCTATTCCTATGGATAAGAATAGAAGAAGACTGGATGAAATGTTAGAATTATTTAAGCAAGTCTAAATTAATCTCCCTCTTTTATATGTAATCAAATAAGTCCCAGCTTATGCAAAATTTTTTAAAGGATTTGTGTGCCTAGAAATGCAAAACTAGTTCACATATCCCAAAGAAGTATGCCTCACCGAGCAGGCTAGTTCTATCTTTTAGCATGCTACCCCTCCAAAGCTTAAGGATCCAGGAGCTCCCATCATTTCCTGCATTACAAGAAACTTTCACATTGAAAAAGCTCTCCTAGACTTAGGGGAAAGTGTGAACCTCTTACCTAGTTGGATGTATGAACTATTTGGATTCGGAGAATTGAAACCTACATCGGTGAACTTACAGTCGAAAGATCAATTAATATACCACATGGATGCTCTAGGATATCTTGGTCAAGATAGATGATTTTTATTTTCTAGTTGACTTTCTAGTCTTTGACATGGAATCTAGCAACAACTCTAACTAAATACTAATCATCCTAGGTAGACCCTTCATAGCAATCACTAATGCTCGCATAAACAATAGGATTGAGGTAATGGAGGTATCTTTTGGGAATAAGAATATAAGACTAAATATTTTCGATGCATTTCAGGGACTACCTATATACGATAATAATGAGATAAATGCTAGAGGAGGTTGTAAAAGATAAAATAGAAAAAGATAGCTTATCTCAGGATCCTTTACAAGAATGTCTGGCATATTTTAATGTAGATGCTTTTGATATCGATGAGTACATCAACAAGGTAAACAATTTGATCGATATGCCCTAATTCTTTAGCTACCCCACCATGGATTGAGACTTCGTGACCTCTAACACTCCCTTAGCTTCCTCCCTATCATCAGAACTAGTGTCTTTCTTGATATGCAGAATGATAACCTTTTAGGACCCAATGACATCTTCCCAGGGACCACTACAATAATAGATTACATTGCATTTGACATCGCTGACCAAGAAGTACAATTTTTAGATGATCATATAGAGGTTGTAGAATGAACCACTTTTGCATTAAGCAACATTAACCCCCTTTACCTACGTGCATTTGGCTTACGGAAAACTGATGCAAATGAAGAAATTTCTAGGAGTTTGAACCCGATTATGTGGGACATTGATGAGTGTAAGGTGGTGAAATGAACTGACCAAAACTCAGGGAGCTGAATGGTATGTCTTAGTAAGTGGTCAACTTGTATACTTTATTCTTATCACCCTCTATGGACGAATGGCTGATGTACTGCACAAACTTAGCCCTTATATTAGATCGATCCAACTATAACCACCATGATATAGTCTAGCTGAAAACTTTAAACTTAGTGCTCTTAGGAGGCAATCCAGTTTATGTATTTTTTTAATTATATAGCTTTTTTGTTTTAATAGGAAACCCCAAGAAGGACAATAAGTCAAGTTGGGTGCAACACATCGAAAGTTCAGGAGTAATTACATCCACAAAGGAGGAACCTCTCACCTGCAATGAACAAGGACATCGAATGCAGGTGGTATCATTCCTTACAATTTCTTTCTACTTTGCTATTCTCTTCTTCCATTGGGGACAATGAAAATTAAATTAGGGGAAGAATAATTAAAATAGTCTAAGTCCTCAAGTATGACCTTAATTAATTTTATGTACCAAATTTATCTCAATTTGAAGTTAATCGGGCATTTTAGTTGATAAAAGATTAATAGTTTAGATAATCTTAGAGTTATTGAGGGTGAGTTATTAAGGAAGCCCCAAATGTTAGGGTTTTGACCAAAAATTTTTTTGGAGTAATTCTAGAACCTTCTATCCATTGATCTCGATGAAGAATTTACTTTATAAAATATAAGTAGAAATATTAAAGTATATATAAAGTCTATTTTAAAATTTATTTAAAATTAATAAATTAGATTTTTAGCATCTCTCACTGAGTAATCGGGTTCCTTTTGTTTAGGTAAGCATCGTTGTTCGCATCAAAATATGAGAATATAAGAAATCTCTTATAGAGTCAGTCTTAACTCAAAACCTTTTTGACTTAAGTCAATAAGCTTGAGGGGTATTTTCATCTAATGCCTTAAAGCCAACTAGTTTAGGAGTTATTAGCCTAAAGCTTGCTACAAGGATCACTTAGAAAACTTAAGGGTTAGGATTTTGCACTGACTGTAGTTAGAAAAAAAGAATAAGAAAATAAAGAGACTAAACTGCAAGAAGATAATATACTAAATCCTGGTAAGTTGATGATTTAAAGAGTGAGGTGAAAAGTTAGCAGAAAAAACTCTAAAAATCTCAATGGCTTTAATCAACTACTAATGGATAGAATTGGTAATCTGATGGATAAAGTACCTCTTTTATAGTCTAGCCAGATATTAACTAATCTTAGAACTTCCAAGGTAACCCTTACTTCTAGGACTAGTTGGTACACATTACTAATTTATCTATTTTACTCGAGAATGAGTAAAAGCTAAGTTGGGATGTGATCAATGTACAAACAATAAAAAAAAATATTTAAATCATTAATATTTAATGTTATTAATTCATACTTGATACTTCTTAAGTTCTTTTTTAGGTATTGTAATTATGATGACTCAATCTTCAACAATATAAAGGTCTAGTCTAAGGACTAAGCCCAAGCCTGAGTCCAAGAGAAAACAAGAAAAGTATGTGCGCATGAAATATGCTAGGCTGGTGGGGGCACCAGGATCAGACACAGATAACTGGGTCCTTTCTGGTTTACTTAGCCATGTATTAAATTTTGTAATCAAGTAAGATTGAGTCTTGTAATAGTTGAGGCTAGTTGAATTGTCTCAACCCTGGTCCAATTGTTGAGTCATGTACTTGTGTATTAGTCCAGTACCAGTCCATTTTTGTATAAAGAAGAGGTTACATAGTTTTGGAGTTCCACCAAGCCTCATCCAGGAGCCAGAAGCCTTCACATCAGCTTATTGGGCCTTGTTTGCCACCTTAGGGTCCAAGATTCCTTTCAGATGCCCTCCAGATACTTTGATACCCTCTAGATGCTCCAGAATATTCCTAGACCAGAGTGCCTCATGATTACAGGGATATGCCAGCACCCCAGGCCAAGAGATTCCAAGCCTAGGAGTCAAGCCCATGAGCCCCATAACCAAGATTCCATGGAATATGCTGATATAAGGGAATATGCTGATGCCAGGGCACCCCAGCTTTCAGGCCCATAAGCCCATGCACCAAGCCCTGGAGGATGCCCCTTGCTGCAGCCCAAGAGGTCCACCAAATTCAAGGAGTTTCCAAGAGCTTTGACTGGTCCAAGAAGGGAGGGAGAAGACTAGGTCAACATGGTATATTCTTTCTAGCCTAGTTAGGATTGTTCTTCCTAAGTTGTTTAAGACATGTAATTCTAACCTAACTAGGAGAGGACTTGTATCCTATATAGGAGAGGGCATGATGCGAGAAAAATAAATAAATAAATAAATAGTATTAATATTTTTTATATTTTTAGATTTTAAAGGAAGACTTAAAGGAGACAGTAAAGGAAACTAATCAAGCCAATTACCCGCACAATAAACCTATAAAGCAATTAAAAAGCAGGACCTGATGGTTGAAAAACCACCAAAACTAGGATTTATTTTTCAACAATTCA
This sequence comes from Areca catechu, assembly GCA_021397845.1. Lineage (NCBI taxonomy): Eukaryota > Viridiplantae > Streptophyta > Magnoliopsida > Arecales > Arecaceae > Areca > Areca catechu. The sequence continues at coordinate 105,187,380 of CM038040.1, forward strand.
GAAATAATGAGAAGAGAATAAGCTCAGTTGTACCAACGAAGATCGCTCTCTCGATATAGACCTGGTAAGACTCTCAAGATCATAGCAACAGGGTTTCAAGATCTCGCTTCCGGGCTCCGATCGTCTGCACGTTGCCAGTTCTGAGGCAAGAACACCAGATCTAGATTCTTGGTCACCTGCAAACACTCAACAAAGAAATCTTGGATTAGAAAGCAGTAAGAAAGGGAAAGGAAAGAAGGGAAGGGTTAGAGGTAGTGGATGGATCTTCTTATCGGTTGGATAAGTAGGATAACTAGGGTCTCGCACCCGTGATGTTCCGAATAACAAAGGAAAAAGGGCTCCATACCCCACGATGCCACACACAGCAAGGAAGAAAATTCAGCAGAATTTCTTTATTTCAATAATAATTGCATAAATTACAAGGGGGGTTGATGGGATATTAATAGATCCATAACAAGTATTTTAAGAGACACAAAGACTAGACTCGTGCTCCCTTGGAATATAACTCTTAGAGTCCTACTTTTGGGCATCTTGGACTCTTGCTTGTTAGGCTGATCTAGACTTCTGTATGTGAGTGGACTCTTCATTTGGATTGAAGAAGACTCAAGAGTTTTGGTGAGACTCTTGAGTCCTAAGAACTTAAGCAGCTTCCAACCTGTTTTATCAAAACTCTTGAGTAAGAAAACCTTCCAACCTTCTCCACTTTAGATGACATGGAACTCCTTGAATATTGGCGTTGGAATGCTTGGCCTACTTCTTAGAATGTTTTAGCATGGAATATTGAGATTGGGGTCCAACTTGGAAGAATCCTTCTTACAACTCATCTTAAAATAAGTTGGCATGAAGGGGGTCATGGTTGGGAGGGCGCCATTTGGAGATCTCCTTCTACTTTATCCTTTTAAAACTAAGAGGCACTAACTCCTTAAGTAGCCGACCAAAGGAAATGCATGTGTTTCATGTGATGATGTCCTAAATAAAGTGACATGGCATATATTTGTCTCAAATGACATGTTCAAATAAGACATGTGTTGATGTCCCCTGTTGATGTGGCATTGATGTCAAAACTTTTACAAAGATGGTGCAATAAACAATTAACTTGGCCTAGCACATGGCTTGTCTTGGGCTAGCACATGGCTTGTCTTGATTTAGGTGCACATGGTTCTTGATTTGAATCACATGGGTCTTGAATTGGGTCCCCCTTATATTACAGGACTCAATAACTAATTATTACCGGACTCAAACTAAATAACTAAACCCTACTTGATCAATTGGAACCCAATTTGATCAGAAGGCAAGACATGTAAATAAGTGATTCAACTTGGTAAAAGGGGGTTTGGCCCCAAAGGCCAAAAAATAAAACCCTAATTACAGTTGTTAAAAAGGGACCTTAAAAACCAAATATAACATAAACCGAAAATAAAAAATTTAAAAAGAAATATTTACATGATAAAAGGGGTTGGGGGTTGAGGGTTTTTATTTACAGGGATCCACAAGGAAGTGGTTCAACCTCCAATATTTTCGGGCCCTGGTGTCCACACCAATTCTCCCCGATGGGAAAAAACTCGACCTTGTTGAGTTAGGTTGTCAATATTGCTATGATAGCACTCTAGCAAGTCTGGGTCAACTCTCAGCAAGTCCTCTCTGGTGATCCAAATCGTCAGACTCAGGTCATCCTTTCCATCGAACCAATACCGTTGTTAATCTTTGCTCCGGGTAGCAATGATCTTGTCATCCAAGATCCGCTCAATCTTGTCTCTCCAAGCTAGTTAGTATGGCAGGTGGACACACTTGGGTTGGTTCACTCTCAAGCTGGATTAGGCACAAATGGCTCACTAGGATCAACGTTGGCTCCCTATACTCGATAAGGTTTGAAAGGTTGAAAGTAGGGCTAATTCCTAGTTCAGGTGGCAATTCAAGCACGTGGGCATTAGGTCCATTTTTTTAATTACTTAGTATGGTCCACTACTACGGCATGTAATTTTTTCATGGTTCCAGGTGGGAACCACTCACGTCGTAATAGAACCATAACAAAGTCCCTTTAGTGTATTCTTTGAGTCTTTTTTTTTCTCTTGAAAATATTCATTACTTTCATTAGTAATTAATTTAAGATTATTATTATATTGCATGCATGTAAACTTTAAACTACAACCTAGTTTTACCTCAAATCACCTTGGCTGGTGAATTCACACATATATAGAATGGTGCATGGACTCCTACAAAATGCCATACTAGGGTCTGCCAGAAATAGGATTGTAAACCTAACATGCTCAACAGGCTTATACAACATACTAACCTCTAAAAATGTATCTAATAGTCTTAGAAACATGGGAAGCTTCAGAAAATGTAAAAAATAGATAGATTCGGGGTGACTTGGTAGGGTAATAAATAAGAAAAGGTTCGGGGATTTGTCCTCTAGATAATGAGGTTGACCTTAAAGTTTAGACACTGATTACATCTATAGGCACTAAAAGGTCCACTTGATAGAAGAATCGGCCAATAATTTCAAGAAAAAGATCTTCAATTGGGACCAAAAGGGTGAATTCAACTTGAGGGTGCTGGAATGAAAAGATCAGGTCCTCACCAATTACTTCAGGACTAAGCTCTATAGCTGACTCTTTTCTAGTGTTTCCTCAGGTAAGGTCCTAGCAATAAGGTTAGACTCGTCATGGGTCTCTTTTCTAAGGGTCCTACCAGTACAGTTTCAATCAAGGTACGGTCATGGTCAATTAACTCAAGGGGCTTCAGCCTGGGTGCCTACCGGGTCAGCTAATTCTAGGTTGGCCTTAGTTTGGGTATGGTCAGGATTATCTAACTCTGGGTCTATCTCTTGTATCTTCTCATCTACATACTCATATCTAAGCTCACATCAGCATCATAAACTTCCACTACAATGGTAGCTGGGAGAACCAATGAGGTAGTAGAGGTGGGTCGATTAAGGGGAGGAGGACTGATTCCAAGGTTCTAACTAGGTGTACTGATTCTTGTGGGTTCGGCTGACTAAGGGAAACCTGACTAACATTTGGCTGATACCTAGGGGTTATGGATTTCTTGGGTTCATAGGAATAGGTCAAACCTATGGGTTATGGATCTGGCTTCGTACAAGCTAGGTTCATAGGATCTAGGTGCATAGGAACTAGGTTTATATGATCTGGTGGATACTTTTCCTAAGTTTAAGTTTCATGTCACTCCAGGTAGTTATGGGTATGTCTCTTCTTCGTCTGGTCATTCTTTCAAATCATCCCAATGAATTTTAGCCTGGCGTACTAACTTGGGTTAGCAATCTTAAACTTTCTTTCATCAGATACTAGTTCCCTCTTAAAATACAGATCCATACCTTCTTCCCAAACAAGGTAGTCCTCAAGATCAATATCACCACCAAATGTAGGTGTTGCTAGCCTAAAGTTCCTAGTGGCTCTCTCATCCCGGTCTATGAAATCATAATGGGGTCTTCTATGGTTAATCTCCCAGATTTGGTCATGGTGAAAAGCTATCCTAGGGTTGGGTTCTAGGAATGGATCAGGGGTGTTTCAAATTTAGGTTCAGGATGGGTCTTACGGGTTTCTTTAGGTTACCTAATCGGTTATCTACTCCATCAAACTTATTATTTGTCAGGGCAAACTGATAATTCATGAACCTTATAAAGGTTTCAAAGTTGTACTCCATGATCAGACTAGGTTGGATTTGGGTTAATGACATGGTGTTCCTAATCTAGTAGACATGCTATGCATACACACAAGACTCGGACTAGGGTTTCCTAGACTTAGAGCTCAAACATAATGAGTCGACTGAATCACAACCAAGACAACAATTATGCTGTCTACTGGCCAGGTAAGAGATGAGGTCATGGGATGGTCCCCTGCTCTCGCAAGGTTTTAATTAAAAACCATGAAACCACTTAGGACGTTTGCCTTTGGACCTCTAGCCTAGACACCAGCTTCAAGACATAAATGCCGAATTGAGTGTAACTAGTTTTCCCAAAAAGGTTGAACCTGACCTGTTGGTGTCCCTAGCCCACTAGAGCAAATTAAGTCTAATTAATTTTAATTAAGGTTAGGTTCAAATGCAATAGGAAGTTATTATGGGCTCAGGACAGGTGATGAAATCCTGTCCCAATCTAAATGTTCAAGTACCCTTAAGATTAGGTTACTTGATGATGAACACACAAGACGAAACCCTAATATGCAAATAAGCAAAAATAGAAAAAAATGAAAATTAATTAATTTCTTTTTTCAAACAAGGATATATTCTGCAGATAAGTATCTGATATGCAGGAAATATTAAAATATGCAAAGTTTTTTTACCAAAAGAACCCTAAACTTGCTGAAATTAGCTTTGTTGAAGAACAGGGCAGAACTGTTCTTAGGTATTATTTTGGTAGGCAAAAAATCTACAGACTGAAATATTCATGAAAAAATTCTAGAAAATACTTTCAATTATAAGAATTCTATAAAAATAAAAATTAGATTTTATTAGTTATCCACAGATAGAAACAATTAAAGCAATAGACTATGTACTAAGATGGCCGAGATGCAGAAATTAAAACCTAAAGATGCCTATCTCTTTGTTTTCTTCTTCAAGGGTCAATTCACAGCGACACCCCAACACGCCATAGGAAACCCATTTGAATGGGTTATGAGGGTCTTACAGCCCTTCTTTTTTCTATGACCGGATGGCCATGGTGAAGCACCCGATCCAAGGCAAGAACACTAGATCTAGATTCTTGGTCACCTGCAAAACACTTAGCAAATGAACCTTGTGTTAGAAAGTAGTAAGAAAGGGAAAGGAAAGGAGGGCAGGGTTAGAGGTAGTGGATGGATCTTCTTGTTGGCTGGATAAGTAGGATAACTAGGGCCTCGCACCTCGCGATGTTATAAAGAATAAAGGAAAAAGGGCTTCATACCCTGCGATGCACACATCAAAGGAAGAAAAATTTGGTAGAATATCTTTATTTCAATAATAATGCATAAATTACAAGGGGGTTGATGGGGTATTTATAGACCTGTTGGGATACAACAAGTTTGGTCAGTTTATGCTGATCTAGTGAAAGCCTGGATCTGGTTAATCAATGCCCAAGAGGCACAAGGCTGATCAACGTCTAAGAGACTTAGCTGATCAATGCCTAATAGGCACAAATATGATCAATGCCCAATAGGTACAAATATGATCAATACCCAATAGGCACAAGTATGATCAATACCCAAGAGGCACAAGGCTGATCAACGTCTAAGAGACGTAAAGCCGATCAATGCTCAATAGGCATAAGTATGATCCATATTCAAGAGGCATAAAGCCGATCAATGCTCAACAAGCATAAGATTGACTAACTTTCAGGTAATTGGCTAACTTTTATGAAAGGTAAAGCTTATCAATATTCAAATAATGCAGAGATTGTTCAACCTCTGGAGAAGGGCTGATCAACTATGGATGAAGGGCTGATCAATTATAGATGAAGGGCTGATCAACTATGGATGAAGGGCTGATCAACTATGGATGAAAGGCTGATCAACTATGGATGAAGGGCTGATCAAGTATGGATGACCTTCGCTGCATGTGCTAACGGTCCTGGCTTAACTGTTTTAACAGCTAGATGCCAGCTATAAGCAGTTAAATTCGTGGCCTATAAATACCTTTGAGTGCGATGGTGATGGGACTTTTGCTACTTCTTCTTTTCCGCACCACTCTTTGCCTAGTTTTCCTTCAGATCATATCTGTTCCAGTCCAGATGCCATTAATAAGCTTGAGAGCTACCTCAACACCCAGATCCTTTAAGAAGATTGCAGAGAGTTAGATCAAATCAGCTCGATCCACTTTTCTTTCGATTCAGGCTTGTTATAATTTGTTTGGACACAACAGATTGGCGCACTAGGTAGGGAAAACTTAGTGAAGGAGTTTCAAATAATCTGGAAGGAAGCATAGTGAAAGGTAGAAAGAAGAATCTGCCAGCGGAAGACATTTCTCGTTCTTCAAAAGGGAATGATCCTATTCTTGGCAACAAGAGGAACGATCCTGTTCTTGGCGAATAAAAAAATGATCCTATTCTTGGCAACAAGAGGAATGATCTTGTTTTTGGTGAAAAAAGGAATGATCCTGTTCTTGGCAAAAAGGGGAATGATCCTGTTCTTGGCAAGAGGGTGGAAGCTCTTCCCGTGAGATACCTTGATCAAGAAAAGTTGAATACTTTGTTCAACAAAGTAGAGGTGCTTACTGCAGCGATGCAAAACCTTCAAAAAATTATCGCGAGGGAATCAATGCGACCTGCCGCATCAAGAACTAGCCGGCAACCTTCCCTTCAGGTAAGTAAACATCTTAGTCCAAGAAGGCATTCATTTTATCAATGTTCTTCAGGTCAACAGTCCCCGTTGAGGCAACATCACAAATCTCACCATCACACCAGGAAGCGGAATAAGGGGAAGCATCCACGATCCCATTCAACATCATCTGGAGAATCAACCCCTGACAATATCCAAGTTTGACACCCTGCAATAGCAAGTGATTTTGATAGAAAATTCAAAAAGCTGGAGTTGCAAATCACCAAGGTTCTTGAACAGAGGAAAGCAAAGGACACAACACTGAGCTGCAGTATCTTACCTCCTTTTTCTAAGAAGGTTATAGAAGAAGGAATTCCACATCACTTCAAAGTTCTTCAAATCAAACTATACGATGGGTCGTCTGACCCTTTGGATCATTTGGGTAACTTTAAAGCCCATATGCTGATCCAAGGGGCATCAGATGCATTGCATTGTCTTGCTTTCCCTGCAACCTTGAAGAAGTCAGCAAGAATATGGTACTCAAGTCTACAGCCAGATACTATTCATTCATTCAGGCAGCTAGAGAAGTTGTTCGTCTCCCACTTCAGAACAAGCAAAAAAATGCCTAGAAACTCTGACAGCTTATTCTTTATTTAGTAGTTAGAAGGGAAATCCTTGAAAGATTACATCAAGAGGTTTAATTCTTCCATGTTGGAGATACCGGATCTCAACGAATATGTGATAATGTCTGCTATGAAGAAGGGCTTATGAGCCTCCAGATTCACATTTCCTTGGATAAGAAATCCTGACCAACTATTCTGAATTACTAGCCCGTGCTCAAAAATACACTCAGGTCGAGGAACAAGCCTTAAGCCGGTGACAGGTAGAGGAAAATCGATGCCCAGTAGAAAATGGCCAAGGAAGAAGAATTTTGATTCTCTAGAGTCTGATTAATTCAACAACAAGGTCAGAAGCCGAGGGAGTTGATCGGTAGAAGCTACGTCAATGGTTTGATGCTTATACCCCTGACTCTTCCAAGAGAACAAATCCTAATGGAAATGAGAAAGAAATTTTTTTTCAAAGGCCAAGGCCAATGAGAGCCCCGCTAGCTGTGCGAAATAAGGCCAAATATTGTTGGTATCATCGCGATCATGGGCATACAACAGAAGAATGTATCCAGTTAAGAGATGAGATCGAAGATCTGATCAAGTGAGGTTACCTGGGCAGATATGTCCAGAATCCAAACCAAAACAGACCAGTTGAAGTGGTGGTGCCAAGGCCTACAGTTCTAAGGATGATTACTAACAGGATGAAGCTCCCAAACCAACAACGACAGATGGATCGGTCGGGATGATTGTCATGCATGTCTCAAAGATGATCGGAGTCCCAAAAAGCTTCGAGGAAGTGTTGTCTTCTCTTATGAAGACCTACAAGGCATTCAGACGCCATATAATGACCCTGTAGTGATTTCTGCATTAATCGTAAACTTTGATGTTCATAGACTTTTAGTTGATAATGGAGATCTACCAAGGTTTTGCTTTACGATGCATTTATCAAGATGTATTTGCTGATTAATAAGCTATGAAGGATTCATGTGCCATTAACTGGGTTTGGTGGAAATTCTGTAGGACTAGAAGGAGAAATCACACTCCTTGTGACTCTCGGAACAGCCCCAAAGCAAAGGACCTTTCTTCTTTCCTTTATGGTTGTTCAAATCCCTTCTGTTTATAATGCTATTTTGAGAAGTCCTGCCTTGAATAAATTCCAAGCCGTTGTATCGACCTATCATCTTTTGATAAAATTTCCAACTCAAAATGGGATTGGAGAAGTAAGGGGAAACCAACAGATGGCTCATCAATGTTTGACAATTCATAATCAATAGTCAATCAACAAACCTACTGCCGAACAAATGGATCCATGTGATCCGACTGATGGAATCAGTATATCAATAGAAAGAACTATTCATATTCCTTTGATAAAGGATGATCCTACTAAAATAGTTCAGATTGGAAGCTTACTTGCTGAAGACCAAAGGAAGAAGTTGGTTGATTTTTTATAAAAAAATATTGATATATTTGCATGGACAGCTACCGATATGATGAAAATTCCAACTGAAGTGATTATGCATGAGCTTAAGGTTGATCCGCTCAGTCGGCCTGTTCGATAAAAGAAGTGCAATTTTGCCCCAGAAAGACAAAAAGTATCAATGAAGAAGTGACCAAATTGCTTGATGCTGGATTATCAGAGAGGTTCACTATCTTGACTGGCTTGCCAATGTAGTAATGGTCAGGAAGGCTAATGGAAAATAGAGGATATGCATAGATTATATTGATCTTAACAAGGCTTGTCCTAAAGATAGTTTTCCTTTGCCTAAAATTGATCAACTGGTTGATGCAATGGCTGGACACAAATTTTTAAGTTTATGGATGCTTTCTCTAGATATAACCAGATATGAATGAGTCCAGAAGATAAAGAAAAGACGTCTTTCATCACGATCGGGGGATATATTATATAAAGTAATGCCATTTGGTCTTAAAAATGCTGGAGCTACTCATCAGAGGTTAGTAAACAAGATCTTTGAGAATCAAATTGGAAAAACTATGGAAGTATATGCAGATGACATGATCGTTAAGAGCGATCAGTCTGATAATCACATTAAAGATCTACAGATAGCCTTTGATATTCTACGACAGAATCATATGAAATTGAATCCGACCAAGTGTGTCTTTGGTGTAACTTCTAGAAAGTTCTTGGGCTTTATGGTTATGAATCATGGAATTGATGCCAACCCAGAAAAAATCCGAGACATCCTGGGTATGAGACCTCCTGTTAATAAAAAAGAGATCCAACAGTTGACTAGACCAATCACTTCATTAAGTCGATTTATCTCTCGTTCGGCCGAGAGATGTTTGCTTTTCTTCAAAGCCCTACGACAAACCAAGGAGTTCAATTGGATAGAGACTGTAAGTTGGCTTTTGAAGAGATTAAGAAGTGTTTGACAAATCCGATCATATTGTCTAAACCCCAAGAAGGAGAAGACTTATATCTTTATTTGGTTGCTTTTGATGAGGCAATCAGTTCTGTATTGGTGAGAAAGGAGTCCGATGGATTGCACAAACCATTTATTATATCAGTAAAGTCCTTCATGATGTAGAGATAAGGTATCCAAAGCTTCAGAAGATTGTTTATACTTTAGTAATATTGGCTAAGCATCTCAAGCCATATTTTCAGTCTCATCGTATTATTGTATTGATCGACCAACCTCTGAGGACTGTTTTACAATGCCCTGATACTTCCGGTTAGATGGCAAAATGGGTAGTTAAATTGAGTGAATATGATATATTTATCAGCCTCGATCAGTGATGAAAGCTTAAATACTCGCTAATTTTATAGCCGAATGTACCTGGAATGATAGTGAAATAGAAACTCAATCATCTGATGAAATGAGGGTGACTGATGTGTCTTGGGTATTACATGTAGATGGAGCTTCAAATTTTTCTGGCTGTGGAGCATGATTGATCTTATCCAATCTAAGAAGAGATGTTATGGAGTATGCACTCAGGTTTTCTTTCAAAGTTTCTAATAATCAAGCTGAATATGAAGCTCTCCAAGCTGGTATTTGAATTGCAAAGGAGTTAAATGTCCAACGACTAAAGGTATGTCTGACTCTCAACTAGTTGTTAACCAAGTAAAAGGGGATTTGAAGTTTGTGATGTGAGCCATTAGATTATACTTGAAGAAGGTTCGGGATTTTTGGGATATCAGTCATATCCCTAGGACTGAGAATTCCCGAGCCGATTCACTATCTAGATTGGCTACTTCTACATCTAACCAAATAGGTCAGACTTTTGTAGAAAATTGGAAACCCCCAGTATCTCTATATAGAAAAAGAAATGATTCTTCAAATAAAGCTAGAGATAGATTGGATGAGCCCGATAATCCAATATCTGACTGAAGGAGTATTGCCTAAAAATAGTGTAGAAGCTAAACAAATTTGGGTTTGCTGCTCAGTATGTCATTTTAGATGGCTTGTTATATAAAAAATCATTTTTCCAGCCATTATTGAAGTGTCTGTCTCCTTTGGATGCTGATTATGCTCTTAGAGAAGTGTATGAAGGAATATGCGGTGATTATTTAGGAGGAAAGTCTTTAGCCTATAAAATTATAAGGCAGGGATATTACTAGCCGACTATGCAGAAGGGATGCCGCAGATTTTATGAGAAAATGCGATTCTTGTCAAAGGTATGTAAATATTCAGAGGTTCCATGCCAATCAGCTAACGCAGTTAATAGCTCCTTGGTCCTTTGCTCAATGGGGAATAGACATTCTTGGTCTGTTTCCTCCATCCTCTGGGCAGCAGAAATTTTTGATCGTTGCCATCGACTATTTACAAAATGGATAGAAGCTGAGCCTCTAGCTTTAATCACTAAAGCAAAAGTTGAAATGTTTGTTAAAAATTCTATTATATATCGATTTGAAATTCTCATGCTATTATTACAAACAATGGGAGACAGTTTGATAAGCAGAAGTTTAAGAATTTCTGTGCTCATATGACATCCTTTATAAATTGACATCTATCGGACATCCTCAGGCTAATGGAGAAGGTGAGATAACTAATCGGACAATCCTTAATGGATTGAAAACTCGATTAAATGAAACCAAAGGATCTTGGGCTGATGAACTTAACTATGTTCTATGGGCCTACCGAGCAACTCCCGATCTACCACGGGTGAATCTCCGTTCAATCTTGCTTATGGGAGTGAAGCAATGCTACCTATAGAGATTGTCCTTCATTCTAGAAGAACTGATTACTTCGAGTATAATAATATGATCTAAGTAGAACTGATATTGATCTGCTTGAAAATTCCAGGTTGCAGGCACAACTGAAAATGGCAGCTTACCGACAAAGGGTGGTGCGGTATTATAATTCAAGGGTAAAGGCTCGAATCTTTCAGATTGGAGACCTTGTTCTGCGCTGAATAGCTATATCCAGACCAACTGAATAGGGCAAACTTGCCCAAAATTGGAAAGGCCCTTATCGTATCACTGAAGTTGTGCGATCAAAGACCTATCGACTTGAAAGTCTAGATGGTTATCCATTGACAAGGCCATGGAATGTAGAAAATCTATGCAAATACCATCAATAAAGACATCCTCTTTTTCTTTCTCCTTTTATATGAAGGAAATATATGATATTGAAATATCTCTAAAAAATAGAGAAAAGAAAGGTTGGCCTGATAAGCTGACCACAATCTGACAAATAGAGTTAGTCTGACCACTAACTCATCAGTAATAAATGATCAGAATAACTAATCTGAAGGTTGGCCTGATAAGCTAACCATAATTCGATAATCGAGTTAGCCTGACCCACTAACCATAGGTCATATTGATAAGCTGATCAAAAGGTCATATTTAACGATTAGGATAACTGATCAAAAGGTCATATTGATAAGCTGATCACAATCCAATAAATTGGGTTGATCTGACCCACTAGCTCATCTATACTCAATGATCAGAATAATTTGTTAATCAAATGAAAAGTTGATCATATGACAAGTGATGGTGAATAGCATGGTTTATTATTTTATCAATGATGTCATCTTAAAATATCTGAAAGTATGATCTGGTATATTGATGGAAAATAAAATACTTCATTGATATTCTGGTTACAAAAGGGAAAAAGAAAAAAGCAGCAGTGAAATTACCACCAATTCTCTATTACATATATTATTCAGCTCTTTCTGATGTTTCTTTGATAAGAAATATTATTGGATCGTTGGTTGGCTTTCCCTTTTCTTCTCTACCGAATAATCTATGGAAATAGAGGAAAGATTAAGGTCAGGGTATAATTTTTTGATTTCATTAATACAGTCTTTGAAACCAAGCTTGTAGCCTTTTGCCCAACTCGATTTATTCCATTTTCAAATGCTTTAGATTTTTTAAATTCTTCGATTACAAGGGGCTTCTGTTGGATCAGCAAGGCATTTTCTTGTTCAGTTTGCTTCAGCTTTTCTTCAAGAAATAATATTCTCTTCTTCATCAGGAGATTTTGACTTAATACTTCTTCATACGCTCAAGTTTTTTTCTCTATGGCTTCATCTGCCTGTCAAAGTATTTTTTTTTCTTCTGGCTCCATCCTCCACAAGATGATGGGCATGCCTTTCAGTTTGTCTTAGTTGGTTTTGTAGAGACAAAATCTTTGCAGTTAATAGGACAACTCTTGATTTGAAGACCTTCCGATCAATGACAGCTTTGTCTTTTTCTTCCTTAGCTGCAGTCAGTTGCTTTTGAAGATCTCCCTACAAGTTAGTTGCTTGATCCCAGCTCTCTTCGATCATGGAGATATCATTAACAAACCAAACAAAAAATTGGAACAATCATTAAAATACAAATAAGTTGTTTCGGAAAGAGAAGGAGTATTATTAACCTTTATAATTCTGGATAGATAGAAGATAGAATTTCTTTCACTCCAAGTTTAATTGTTGTGTCCCCAATCTCTCGAAGAATGGTAGACTATGGTATGGTTTTTGCCAACTTCGGATTGTTGATGCTTGTATCGGAAACTAGTTTGAACGGCTTTGCCATCATTCGAATCTGCTGGTTCCTCTAGAGGAGCTTTTCCTTTCTCTATTGAAGTATGCTTGGCAGGGGGTCATGATCTGTCCTTTTAGAAGTGGAATGAAAGGCTTTTGTTCTTCATCCTCAGATGAAGAAGTGATATATTCGAGAATTCTTAGCTTATTGGAGGTATTTTTGGACAAACACATTCTTCTTACATATGACCTTTCCTTCTGAACCGTACTGGTCTGGCTTTTTTCTTCGGCATCTGATGAGGTTCTTGTCACCTGGCTCCATCTCTCGACTACGGTGAAGATATCTTCTTAAGAAGTATTCCTTGGAACAAGGAGTTTAAAGAAAAATACTGGGGACAAAATTGGTACAAAGCCCTGGGCCTGGGATCTCATTATATAGAGGTTGCCAATGGCTACGATTTATGGTCCAAAATCTAAGATATCAGATCTCGACACATTTAAGATCTTAATTTGGTGGGAATCCATGTGCGCTTTTGATTCTCAGAAAGTCAGTTATAAAAATATATATATATAAAGGCATGTGTGATTTGAATTTGAATTCGAATCTTATATGGCCTCTTAAGTCCTAACAAATGTGATTATATGATCTGCTAATCAACTGCTCTTCTAATAGAAAGTTAACATTTGGCAAAGTTGGTATGATGGCTTATTAGACTTTGCCTAGAAAAATCTTTACAAAGTATACTTTTTCTTAAAATATTAAAGAAAAAGGGGTAGGATATTTGATAATTAGATGAAAGCATTATATCACCCATGAGCATGTTAAAGGCCCAATTAATTCAAAGATATTTGGTAAGTGTTGACTTCTCCTTTAGGAAGAGTCGGAAATCATGCTTTCCGATCAATTTTTTCTGTTAAAGATTCTTGTTTGATGAACTTGTTTGGAATTGTTTTAACTGGATTTTTTTGAATAAGAATTAGTATTTTAAATAATTTTGTGATTAGATTGGTCTTCCTTGAAAATTTCTTTGTTTGATCCAATGATTTTATACTTAGAAAATTTTTCCATTTATGAAAAGTGCAACTTTTGCTATTCGAGAAACTTTGCTAAAAAGAAAGATTCTTCATTTCCTTTTAAAAGTAAAATAAGTTCTTACATCATTGATTATTTACATTTTGGTCGACTATATTTTCTTCTATTTCAACTTGATCTATAGTAAGAACTGTCGGTACATTTTTGGGATTTGAAAATTTGGTGCCGGTTCTTTGGTTGGTCACCGATTGTGTCTTCGGGTTGATCTGTAGTTTATTCTCTGACTGATCTTCCTTGTTAGAATTTTTTCATCGGAATCCTCATCATCGGAGTCTTCCTTTATCATTGAAGTGTCTAGGTCAGTGTAATATTTCTTTACCTTATTCAAATGATCGGCAAGATCAAGGTTATAGCTTTCTACCCCCGCTTCATGGAGTTTATCATTGAAAGCATTCGATTGAACATATGCTTTTACGGCCCCGTTAATATCCTCTTCAACAGCTTGTTCGATCCTTTTGGTTGCCGTTAAAACTTTTCTTCAATTGCTAAAACCTTCTTTTTGGCTGTTAAGATCTTTTCTTCAGCTCCCTCTAACTAAGGGACATTGATCGGATTTTCTATTTTTCTTCTTCAGCTTTGATTCCATAGTATTTATTTTCAATTTTGCTTCCTTCAGCTCTACTTCTAGAGCTGACATTTTGATTGCTGATTCTTTCAATTCTTCTCCATGCAATCTTTAGTTCTTCAGCAACTTCTTTTTCCATCTTGGCAATGTTCACCTCGTTGCACATGGTTTTGTGAAAACTGGTCAAAATTTCTTAAACTCTCATCCATGATTCGGATTTCATGAACGAGCTGTCAATTTACATTTAGATTAGTCAGATTTAATAATAATAAAAAATAAAAATGATTAACTTTTCAAAAGGAAAAAGAGAACAAGTTTTATCCTATACCTTAGTAAAGTGAGATGAAGTAACAGGATGGTGTCATCAATTTGCCGGGACTTAGTGATTCCCAATCTCTTGGAATAATGATGGAGTTCAGAAGATGACGGGCCAGCATGGGGTCATTCAGGCCCGAATCATCGGCATATATAGGAAAATCGGTCGAAATATTGCGGTCGGAGTTCTTTCTTCTTCTTCTTCCCTCATTGGAGCTTTTCTTTTATCAGTCTAGTCAGTAGAAGGTAATGATGGACCAGCTCCTAAAAGTTCCATTGGTCGTCTTTCCAGAATTGGAGGTTGAAGGGATGCTGATAGTGGGACTTCATTATCCTTCGACACATTGGCTATTAGAATCAAAGAATTAAGACCCGTTGCGACTGCTGGAGCCGTTGGATTTATCAGATTTGCCTTCTTTAGCTTCTTAATTCTTCTTTCTTCTGAATAGAGGAGGTGGCTTATGTTTTTCTTTTCTTTGAAAGTTTTTGAAGCTTCCAAACGTCCACCATGATCGACATATCTATAGTAATTAAGAAGTCAAAGATTAAAATTGATTGTTAAGAAATAAATGAAGAAGTAACATCAACAATGAAGGTACCTAAAGAAGGTTTGGGATTGATTTCCACTGAAAAAAAAACCCTATCGTCAAGAAGTTCTCTTATTAGGGGAATCTCCATCCCCATGAGCTTCTCGTAATCTTCTTGGTTGGTAGTCAAGACTTTCTTGCCATCATCAGGAGTCAGTCGGGGTTCCCTATGGCGAATAGTGAAGTCCCAAGGAATCTTAGAGACAATGTAAAAGAAGCAAGGCTTTGAACTATTAATGGCCGAAGGAAGCTTTGAGATAAATTTCCGACCATGGCATGAATTAATCACCCACCAACCATGGCTATGAAAGTCCCATTTCAGTACGAATAATGTAGTGAAAAGAGAAGTTTTAGGGACTATGCCTGCATCCTTGCAAAGAACAAAGAATGCGCAAATGATTCAGATACTGTTGGGAGTTAGTTGTACTGGAAGTATTCGATATAATCTAAAAATTGTAATGAAAAAAAGGATGAATCGGAAATTTAAGACCAGCTCTTAGATGTTCCTCATAGATTGTCAGATTATTGGGTGGAGGCCGATCTATTTGGTCGTTAGGATTGGGAAGGATAACAGCATACTCATCCGAGATATTATAGTGTTGTATAAAAGCTAGGATTCGATGTTCAGTTAAAGTGGACCTAACATCACCTATCTTAAATGACTTAGCTTGTTTTTTCTGTTGTTGGGAGGTGGATTCCTCAAGGTTTTAGACATGACTGACCTCTAATATCCTAGCCATAATCGAAAAAAGAAGTAAAGGAAGATTAACTTAAAAGAAAAGGAGAAGAAGAATATAGGCCGACCTGGGAATTTTCTTTTGCCCTAAGGCGAAGAGATTGAAATGGTGAAAACCTATTTTCTGAGAAGGATGGTGTTTATATAGTATCCTTCAACGGTCTAAGATTTCCCTCGAATAATGAGACTGATTCAGATCTTGCCACCTGTCCATAAATATCTGATAGAAAGTTGGTTTTCCGAAGGATCGAAATGACTCTTTATAATCTGGCGGCAATAGTCTGTTGACAAGATGGACGCATTTATTTTTGACAAAGATTTTTTGGCTTTCTTGGATTTTGAAAACTACAATGATGAGAAAGGAGATACGACAGTTAGTTTTTATAACGCCTCCCCAATCAGGGTTCGACACGTCATCAAAGTGTGTTGCCCCAAAATGGAAGCTACTGATAGTTTCTAATTTCTAATTAATGAATTCAGAAACTGGAGGGACTAGTGTTGGGATACGATAAGTTTGGTCAGTTTATGCTGATCTAGTAAAAGCTTGGATCTGGTTAATCAATGCCTAAGAGGCACAAGGCTGATCAACGTCTAAGAGACGTAAAGCCGATCAATGCCCAATAGGCACAAATATGATCAATGCTTAATAGGCACAAGTATGATCAATACCCAAGAGGCACAAGGCTGATCAACATCTAAGAGACGTAAAGCCAATCAATGCCCAATAGGCACAAGTATGATCCATATTCAAGAGGTATAAAGCTGATCAATGCTCAACAAGCATAAGATTGACTAACTCCAGGTAATTGGCTAACTTTTATAAAAGGTAAAGCTTATCAATATTCAAATAATGTAGAGATCATTCAACCTCTGGAGAAGGGGGATCAAACTATGGATGAAGGATTGATCAACTATGGATGAAGGGTTGATCAATTAGGATGAAAGACTGATCAACTATGGATGAGGGGCTGATCAACTATGGATGAAAGGCTGATCAACAATGGATGAAGGGCTGATCAATTATGGATGACCTTCGCTGCACGTGCTCACGGTCCTGGCCTAACGATTTAATAGCTAGATGCTAGCTGTAAGTAGTTAAGTTTGTGGCCTATAATACCTTCGAGTGCGATGGTGATGGGACTTCTGCTACTTCTTCTTTTTTGTACCATTCTTTGCCTAGTTTTTCTTCAGATCATATCTGTTCCAGTCCAGATGTCATTAACAAGCTTGAGAGCTATCTCAACACCCATTTCCTCTAAGAAGATGGCAGAGAGCTAGATCAAACCAGCTCGATCCACTTTTCTTTTGATTCAGGCTTGTTGTAATTTGTTTGGATGCAATAAGACATAAACAGTGTTGTAAGGGACACAAAGACTAGACTGTGCTCCCTTGGAATACAACTCCTAGAGTCCTACTTCTGGATGTCTTAGACTCTTGCTTGTTGGGCTGATCTGAACTTCTGTATGTGAGTAGACTCTTCAGTTTGGATTGAAGAAGACTCAAGAGTTTTAGTGAGACTCTTGAGTCCTAGGAACTTAAGCAGCTTCAAACTTGTTTTATCAAAACTCTTAAAGTAAGAAACCTTCCAACCTTTTCCACTTTAGATGATAGGGACTCCTTGAATATTGGCGTTGGAATGCTTGGCCGACTTCTTTGAATGTTAAGCATGGAATATTGAGATGGGGTGCCAACTTGGAAGAATCCTTCTTAAATACTCATCTTAAAATAAGTTGGCATGAAGGAATGGAGTGGAGGGTGGTGCCAATTCGGAGATCTCCTTCTGCTTTACTCCTCTTAAAAAATAAGAGGTGCTAACTCCTTCTTAAGTGGCCGACCAAAATGAAATGGCATGTGTTATCATGTGATAATGTCCAAATAAAGTGACATGGCATATATTTTGTCTCAAAATGACATGTTCAAATAAAACATGTGTTGATGTCCTGGTGATGTGGCAGTGATGTCCAAAATTCTTGCAAAGATGGTGGCATAAACAAATTGACTTGGCCTAGCACATGGCTTGTCTTGGGCTAGCATATAGAGTCACATGGCTTGTCTTGATTTAGGTGCACATGGGTCTTGATTTGAATCACATGGATCTTGAATTGGGCCCCCCTTGTATTACAGGACTCAATAACTAATTATTACAGGACTCAAACCAAATAACTAAAGCCCTACTTGATCAATTGGAACCCAATTTGATCAAAAGGCAAGACATGTAAATAAGTGATTCAACTTGGTAAAAGGGATTTGGCCCCAAGGCCAAAAAAATATAAACCCTAATTATAGTCGGTAAAAAGGGCTAACCCTAAGTAAACAAAATAACAAAAATTAAAATAAAATATTTACATGGAAAAGCGGTTGGGTCTAGGGTTTGTTTACAGGTAATCCACAGGGATGTGGGTTCAACCTGTCGATATTTTTGGGCCATGGTGTCCATACTAGGGCATGGAAACTCTATAAATATCCCACCCCTCTTCCTCTGTAATAATTAATCTTTTCATGAAATCAAATACTGGTGAAATTGTCTTAAGTTCAGGTGTTATTTTTTTCTGGTTCTTGTTCCTATGCTTGGCCGAATCCCTGCTTCCAAGCATCCTTCCATAATCTAGCAATCTTCCATGCCTCAAGCCTTCAACCATGCCCTGAGAAGAAGCCAGAGCAATCCCCTGATAGCAAGCTTTCTTCTTCTCCAGGATGCCAGCATTCCTAAACCCTAATCCCATACTTCTTCTTCATATCTTGTTTCTTTCTTTGATTAATTGTTTTTTTCCTAACCTTTGACGCTTGCAAGATCCCGAGGTATTTCCCCCTCCAAAGAGGAGGCCTTCTTTGCCTTCAGGACCATCCCAGATTGCCTTTAGATTTAAGAACTACATGCTTGTCTTCTAGGCACCATCCAGAGTGCTGAGAGAACTCTCATCAAGTGGATCTTCAATCTCTGCCTGGTACAATCCTTCTCCCTCCTGACTTCTAACTTGTGAAGGTATGCTATCCTAAACTAAGGATTTCTCAATTCGCAGGATCTATCTTTTATTATTACGCTTGAGTCTTTTGCGAGTATGATAGTTTCTTTCAATACATATTTGTCTGCAATTCTTTACTTGCTTTCAGGTTATTAGCCTATTGGTGCGGGCACCAGACTCAGAAGAAGACTTCAGAGCTCCATCTGGATCTCTGATTAACCTTGCTCGAAGAATTAGGATTTTTGGCTTGTAATAAGGGTGACTTGATCAACTCAATTTTAGTTTGAGTCTGTATTACCTGCATTTTATTTTGTTGAGTCATGTTGACTCAGTAGTGGACTAGGGCTTCAACCTGGGGGTGTTACATTTTCTCCAAGGCCAAGCAAGTGGGCGCCACACTCCCGCCACACTCCTAGCCATACGCCTGAGTCCAGGGGGGTGCACACTCTCCATCCAGCAGGCTTTGGTCCCCACACCACAGATAGCAGCTCCCTCTTTCATGCACCAATTGAGGAGAAATCCACCAGGGGTCCACAATCAAGGGGGGCGGCCCAAGACTTCCCAAAAGAACCAAACTATGAAAGGGAAGAAATTCTCTTGGAGAGAAATTCAAGGAGGCTCCCATTACCTGCCAGAAATACTCAAAAACAAAGTTAGAAGGAGCCATAACTTGGGGAGAAAGAAAAGGAGGTATCCAAAAAAGGTTGAGCCATGAAAGGAAGGAGATTTCTCTTGAAAAGCAAGGTTAGGAGGCGCCCTAATCATTCCAACTAAAGCCAGATATAAAAGGCAACAAATTTTCTCTTGGAGGGTAAGGTTAAGAGGCGCCCAAACACTTCCAGATAAGGCCAAGCATAGAAGGAAAAAAAATATTTTCTTGGAGGTCAAGACAAGGAGGCGCCACCCACTTTCCTTTTGAAGCTTCAATCAACTTTGGAATTAATTGGCGGCCATATGAGTAGGGATTGATATCCTAATTTGAAGATCCCTCTTTAGTCCCACATGGGAAGATGTAAAACCCTACTCTCTTGTAATGGCCTATAAATTAAACCCCATGTAAGTTGAAAAGAATCAGATGAATGAAACCAACTTTTTTATGAGCAAACTCTATGTTTTCTCTCTTCCGCACTTGCATCCAGGTGTTGAGCTCCATGAGGGAGTAAATCTGGGTTCCCCAGGAACCTTAAGGAGGTGTGAGATCTCCAAAACCCAAACCCTAGGTTAGCCACTTCTACTCCAAAACCCTAGCCGCCCCACATCCACTTCAATCCACCAAACCCTAGCCTATTCTACCTCCCACGGCATCTCTCTCCAAGTCCAGGCCAACCACCAGCATCCAGCTCCAGTCCGGATACTTTAGATCCAAAGCTCTTTCTAGAGGGAGTCGAATCAGCCTTCAAGAGAATCCGGATCTCAGCGACATCAGCCTTTAAGTTCTTCGACCTGGTAAATCCTTCCCTGAGTCTCTGAATCATCACTTGTTTTTCTTCTTCCCAGATCTTGAGTTCAGGAGAAGCCGACCCAGCCCGAGGGCCAGTATTGGAGGATCCATTGCGAAGATAGCCGAATCCTAGGATCCAACAATCTGCTCGAGAGAGTTCTTCCACCCAAATTCTGTGAAGATTACTGTCTGGTGGTAAACCATCTCTTCTCTTTATTTCTGTCATGTTGAAAGTTCAGAGCGAAACCCTAGGTCTGGGAGTTTCTCAAACCCCAGCGATCCGTTACTTCTGAACTACTCTGATAACTTAGCTTCTTCTAAATTGTGCTTTCAATCCTTACCTAGTTTCCATCAACTTAGTTTACTTTACTTGAGTCGAGGCCAATTTCTGAAATATATATATAAAAAAAAAGAATTAATCTTAATTTACTTCCGCATCGCTTCTTTGTTCTGCATCATTTTGGTATCAGAGCTTTCGTTCTGCATCAATTTGGTATCAGAGCCCTGTCTAGGGTTTCTGTTTGATTGCTTGTTTGAGTCTCTCTTTTTACTTTGTCTGCTCGAAGTAGACTCCCCAGGACATCCGGTCCTAGGAACGAAGCAAGGTGCAAACCTCCTCTTCCATTCCACGGGGTGTGCCTAGGGCGTGTAGGGGATCCGTTGGATTACAACTTCGTAGCAGGAATTGTAAACGGGAAGTACACTATTTTTAGCCCGTAATTATCCTGTTGCAGGAATTATTTCTCACTACAGGTAACTCCAAATTCAGTGAGTGATTTTATTTTGCTGAAACTAGTATAATTGAAACTATTTTGCAAAATTTTCCTGTGATTTATTTGTTTCCGTGAGATTTCTGAGAATTAAATTACTTCAACTCTATTTTTGTATTTATGCAATTCAATTATTTTGAGTGATCATCTCTTAATTCATCTTAAGGGCATTTGAGCATCTAAGATAAGGGGAGGAGTTGATAACCTCTCCTTAGCCCAAAACCACCACCCACTCATTCGAACCTAAGCCTTTAATCTTAAAATTCATTAGATCAATTGGCCTAGTGGGCTAGGGACATCAACAAGTCGGGTCAAGGCTAGTGTTGAGTCAGTTTGTCTGGTTACTCTGTGTGTGCTTTGTACTCAGTGTCTAGAACGGTGGTTCAGGGGTTTCTATCCCGAAGGGCTTGTGTGCTGGTCCGCCTACTGGCCAATCACTGATTGGTGTCTAGGATTGGCATCTAGGGGACCTAACACTCCCTTACACCTGCCTGGCTGAGTCTCGAGTTACTACAGGCTAGCTTGCCACTCTGATTGGGCATCTAGTTGGGCTCTAGGTCTAGTTAGCCAGTAGTCGCTTTAGTCTAGTCA
This sequence comes from Areca catechu, assembly GCA_021397845.1. Taxonomy (NCBI): domain Eukaryota; kingdom Viridiplantae; phylum Streptophyta; class Magnoliopsida; order Arecales; family Arecaceae; genus Areca; species Areca catechu. The sequence goes on from CM038040.1 coordinate 105,209,222, forward strand.
CATTCTGTGTGCTTGCTTGCATCATCATGTCTACCCGGGAATGGAGTACCCTACCAACCTAGTCAAACCCAACCAGATTTAGAGGCCATGGTTAGAAATCTTACCGAAAGTATGACCAAATTGAGTCAGGACATGAATGAGGGTTTTTCCCAATTTAGGGATCGAGTCCAAGAACTTGAGAAACGTAGACATCAAAATTGGACCCCTGATCCAAAATTTAATAGGCCCCAACCTCATCCATGCCAGGAGCCTAGGAGGAACTTATACCATGATCTCGAGCATAACCTTAGGAAGCCTAACATGATATCTATAGTATGGATCGTGTCTATGAGAGGTCCTTACAATACTCTAGACCAGTCACTCAACAACCCCAGTCTTCTAGATCAAACCATTTAAATCCACACCATGCCCAAGTAAGGTCTCTACTAGCTTGAAACCCAGTGTGACCCAGGTTCCTATATCTCAAGAATGTTTGTTTTTTAGAGAAAGAGGCCATAAATCTAGTCAGTGCCCATGCATAGGATTGGCTTGTGCACAGCTAAGTGGTAAGAATCCTAAGGATGACATTAATGAGGGAGGAGAACCCAAGCCTACCAATGAGGAAGAAAGGTTAGGTATGACAAGCCTAGAATCAGTTGACCCGATTACCACTGACCTGAAACCCATTGAAGATGGCATCGAGGAAGTATATGATGCTGGCTTGAGTCTAGTTGATGAATATGATGAGGGGGAAGAACTTAAAGAATGTGACATCGATACTATTGGTTCCTTACCTGAGGAGACCTTGGAGAGCAACCAAGTGGGTAGGACCTAGTTCAGAAATTCAAGAGATTTGTGAGAATCAGGTTCCTTTAGTCAAATACCCCCAGGAAGAACTCATAGTGTTAGCCCGAGGTATCAGTTCGTACCCTCTAATGACAGTCATTCCCCAAGTACCAATTGAAGATCTTTGCACTGAACTGTTTAAGTTGGCCCACCCTATGGTAGATCCTCTCCTTAGGATGACTGAATCAAGCCTCTTACAAGTGGACCTTGTCCCATGCCCAGCCACTAAGGTCTCTCCCGTAATCTCAGTTGGACATCCTTTTCTTGAGCGGATTGATTCACCCAGTCCTGTAGAAGTCCCTTATGGCCCAGACCCCTTCCTTGCATGATTGACCTACCCTTCTATAGAGTATACCTTTCCGTACCATAGGTCAAATTTCAAGTCTTGAGGTCATCATCCATAGGCCCTTCCATGAATCATTCTCTAATCAGTTCTTGAGAAAGTGGATCATTATTTGCTTATAGAACAGACCTTAACTATTGCAACAACATGTCCTAGGCTACTCCCTGAACCATCTCTTGATCCATTCCTAGAGAGTAGCAAACTTTCCCTTCGTAAGGATGACCAGTTGACACTCATAGATCACCATTCAAACCTTCAGGTCACCACCTTTAGTCAGCAGGTAATTCGAGACTCCACTCATATTTCCTCCCTTCTCTAGGACTTCCAATGCTTATTACACCATCCAAGTATACTTTGTCGAAGTCTTAGAGTAAACCATGTGTCAGAACCTATTAGGTTTGCCACCTACTTCTGGAAGACCTTTATGGCACCTACTAGGGCACCCATGATAAGTTTTCATGCTCTGCATGCCATCCTCCGACCCCAAGGTCAAACCTAGAGAGCCGTAGTTTGTTAGGTTTAGACCTAGGGTTCCTTTGAATAAAGTCCATTCTTTAGGAATGCATCGTTGTAGTCGAGTTTAGGACATTGTCTCAGATTTTGGTTGAGTGAGAATACCAGGAATTGGGATTTGTATTTTGTCCAGGACTAAATTTGCATATAATGTTTCGATCAATAGGTCTATAGGCTAGAGTCCCTTTGAAATTATTCATGGATACAAGCCTCACACACCACTTGATCTGATTTCACTATTAGTCCACACACAAGTCTCTTGATGCACTTGCATAGCATGTAAAGGACTTGCATAAGAAATTCATGCCAAAATAAATTTAAGTAATGAAATTATAAGAAGTTGGCTGATTCTCAAAGACGAGTCAAAATTGTTGAGGGAGACTATGTAATGATTAGGTTAAGGCTGAACGTTTCCTCCTGGAACTGTTAGAAAGTTACATGCTAGAGGAGCTGGACCATTTAGAGGGGAAGAGAGTAGGGTCCATGCCTATGTGCTCGAGTTGCCTTCAAAACTAGGCATTAGCGCCTTTCAACATTACAGGACCTAGCAGAGTATAGAGAGCCAGCTGTGATTCCAGTGAGCCTTTTGAGCCTAATCCTGATCTTGAGAGTGAACCCAACCCTGCGAGTCCACCAACAAACTGGCCTGTAAGGAAAGAGCAGATTGAAAAGATCCTGGATGATCAGGTTATTCTCAACTCGTAATCGAGGATACCAAAGATACCTCGTCCGCTGGCAAGGAAGGCTAGATTCTGATGACTCTTGGATCTCCCCGAGAAGAATTACGAGAATTAGACCCAGACCTCTGGGAGAGATACCAGAGCCAACTTGATCCATACTCGACAGGGTCAAGTTCCTCCCACCGTGGGAGAATGGTGCGGGCACCAGACTCTGAAGAAGACTTCAGAGCTCCATCTGGATCTCTGATTAACCTTGCCCGAAGAATTAGGGTTTTTGGCTTGTAATAAGGGTTGACTTGATCAACTCAATTTTAGTTTGAGTTTGTATTACCTGCATTTTATTTTGTTGAGTCATGTTGACTCAGTAGTGACTAGGGCTTCAACCTGGGGGTGTTACATTTTCTCCCAAGGCCAAGCAATCAAGTGGGCGCCACACTCCAGCCATACGCCTGAGTCCAGGGGGCGCCACATCATCCAGCAGGCTTTGGTCCCCACACCACAGATAGCAGCTCCCCTCTTTCATGTGCCAATGAGGAGAAATCAACCAGGGGTCCACAAATCAAGGGGCGGCCCAAGACTTCCCAAAAGAACAAACTATGAAAGGGAAGAATTCTCTTGGAGAGAAATTCAAGGAGCTCCCATTACCTGCCAGAAAATACTCAAAAACAAGTTAGAAGGAGCCATAACTTGGGGAGAAAGAAAAGGAGGTATCCAAAAAGGGTTGAGCCATGAAAGGACGGAGATTTCTCTTGAAAAGCAAGGGTAGGAGGCGCCCTAATCATTCCAAACTAAAGCCAGATATAAAAGGCAACAATTTTCTCTTGGAGAGTCAAGGTTAAGAGGCGCCCAAACACTTGCAGATAAGGCTAGAGGTCAAGACAAGGAGGGCCACCACTTTCCTTTTGAAGCTTCAATCAACTTGGAATTAATTGGCCGGACATATGAGTAGGGATTGATATCCTAATTGGAAGATCCCTCCTTTAGTCCCACATGGGGAAGATGTAAAACCCTACTCTCTTGTAATGGCCTATAAAATAAACCCCATGTAAGTTTGAAAAGAATCAGATGAATGAAACCAACTTTTTTGTGAGCAAACTCTGTGTTTTCTCTCTTCCGCACTTGCATCTAGGTGTTGAGCTCCGTGAGGGAGTAAATCCGGGTTCCCAGGAACCTTGAGGAGGGTGTGAGATCTCCAAAACCCAAACCCTAGGTTAGCCACTTCTACTCCAAAACCCTAGCCGCCCACCATCCACTTCAATCCACCACAACCCTAGCCTATTCTACCTCCCACGGCATCTCTCTCCAAGTCCAGGCCGACCACCAGCATCCAGCTCCAGTCCGGATACTTCAGATCCAAAGCTCTTTCCAGAGGGGAGTCGAATCAGCCTTCAAGAGAATCCGGATCTCAGCGACATCAGCCTTCAAGTTCTTCGACCTGGTAAATCCTTCCCTGAGTCTCTGAATCCATCACTGTTTTTCTTCTTCCCAGATCTTGAGTTCAGGAGAAGCCGACCCAGCCACGAGGCCAGTATTGGAGGATCCATTGCGAAGATAGCCGAATCCGAGGATCCAACAATCTGCTCGAGAGAGTTCTTCACCCAACTTCTGTGAAGATCACTGTCTGGTTGGTAAACCATCTCTTCTCTTTATTTCTGTCCTGTTGAAAGTTCAGAGCGAAACCTAGGTCTGGGAGGTTTCAACCCCCAGCGATCCGTTACTTCTGAACTACCTGATAACTTAGCTTCTTCTAAATTGTGCTTCAATCCTTACCTAGTTTCCATCAACTTAGTTTACTTTACTTTGAGTCGAGGCCAATTTATGAAATATAAAAAAAAAAAAAAAATTAATCTTAAAATTACTTCCGCATACACTTCTTTGTTCTGCATCACTTAAATTAAATTCTAAAAAAAATTACAAAAAAATTAGTTTCTATTTTTCTAAAATCATGGAAGTCTTAGGATTATCTCGAATTAGTTTGGTATCAGAGCTAGTTTAGGATAGTTGCATCTTCATCAAAAACACAAAAAATTTGCATCTCTGATTTTCTGCATCTTGTCTTCTGCATTAGGTGTCTAGTTTTTATCCAATTTCGACCACCTAGAGATTTTACTTTCTATAAAATTTTTACGATGTGTCCTTTGTTTTGTCCTGATAACTTTTAAAATTTTTAATTATTTTTACAGAAATTAAAGGGTCCTAAACTTGGCATCTTAGAAACCCTAACCTAATTCGTAAGATTTCTGCACATAGTCTAAAACTCCTAGGAGTTGCATCATCATGTGATTTTCTTTTTGCATCAAATTTTGTAGGGATCATCATCACCATCCATCCTCTATTATGTAATTTTTTCAGATTTTTCTGCATAAAAATTTGTATCAGACTCTGCATTAAATTGAACCTTAATTTTCTAATTTCGTGAATTCTGCATACTTGACTGAATCTAACCTAACCAACTGCCAACCCCTCCAATCCGAAGCCAAATTTTGTTTACTAACCTAATTAATAAACCTAACTTGAACATTTCATAAAAAGCCCCAAAATATTTTTATTTTATTGATTATTATTAGTTTGCATCAGGGCCATGGAATGTGCATCATCTTTTAAACTAATCTTAAGGGCAATTCAATATCTCAGATCAGGGCAAGATTTCATCACCTGTCTTGGGTCCAAAACAACCACCATATCCTAACCTAAGCTTAATTAAAATCAATTAGACTTAATTTGGCCTAGTGGGCTAGGTGACACCAACAGGTTGGGTCCGAATTGTGTGGGCCAACATTGCATTCAATTCTCCAACTATTACTTGAATCTGGTGTCTAAGACTGAGGTCCAGAGTCAAACGACCTAAGTGGTGTTGTGGTTTCTTAATTGGGTCCCTATGAAATTAGGGGGCCTCCCACACTCCCACCCCCTACCTGGCCAGAGGAAGGATTAGTTTGATTGGGTTTGGGTGTAAGTTGAGTGACCCACTCAATTTGGCTCTAGGTCTAGCAAACCCTATAACGTACTGATCCTTGCATGCTGACTGCACCCCATACCACTTTGAGTGATTGATTGCATGACCATCAGGTCAGGAATCCAGTACAACCAATCTAAGCCAAATCTAGTTCAACCATGAAGCCTATTTTGAACTCTTATGAAAGCCATGACTAATCAGTTTGCCTAGATGAACACCCAAACCCAAACCCAGTTTGCCTAGATAAACCACCCAATCCCAAAATCAGTTGCCCAATTAACGACCCAGATCAACCAAATGAAACCAATTAAATATGTCCAAGCAACCCATGGGATTGACCAAATTAAACAATAGGTTGGACCAAGTAGAGAAATGATTAGGAACATAGAAAGAACCCAGGAGTCCATAATGAGCTGATCCTAAGTTCACCACTTTCCATTCTCATAATCCCAGGAGAACCCAAACCCATGATCCATTTGTAGAAATAAAAACCTAGAAGAGCTCAAACCCATGATCATTTAGGAGCCAATCATAAGAGAAGACCAAATCCATGACCCATTTGAAAAGCCCAATCTAGGAGGGCCCAACGCCAAGAACCTTATTAGGATCCAAACCCTAGGAGACCCAATTATTGATGACAGGGACCATGATGATAGAATCTTAAAGAGCATAGGAGTAGACCACCCTTTTTGATGGAACCCTAGATCCCAAGGTCTACAGGATTGGGAGGGAGGCATGGAAAGATACTTTCAAGGTATGCCTTGGGGTGATGAGAGGGAAGTGTCAGTTTACCAAGCTTAGGTTATCAGATCAAGCTGGTTTATAGTGGACAAGTAGAGACCTCTGTAGACAAAGGAAAAACAATCCATCCATGTTTGTCACCTAGGAAGCCATGAAACTCAAACTTAGCGACAAGTATGTTCCCCCATACTACCAATAGTGCCTTCTAGACCAATGGCAAAGACTTAGACAAGGAGCCAAGACTGTTAGAGAATACATAACCCAGTTTGATGAGTGTGCCCTTAGGTGTGGCCTAGATGAACCTGAGTCAGTTACCCTATCTAGGATTAGAGCTGGCCTTAGAGAGGATATCCAAACCCAGAACCAAGCCTACCTAAATTGACCCAACTTTAACCAAACCCGTCCTAACCCCAACAAAGGTCGGTCAAACCCAAACCTAAGTCGACCCAATCCCAACCCAAACCATCCCAACCCTAACCCATCTCATCCTAACCCGAGTCCGAGTAAGTCTAGCTCTAGTAACTCAGCATCCTTTAGGAATGATAAGGGTAAGGCACCAACTTTTCAGAAGAACCCAAGCCCCAGCCCCAATGCCTGCTTTAGGTGCAGTAAGGTAGGTCATTTTGCTACCTAGTGTCCCACCAAATCTTTGCATATAGGGGATTTTGAGGAAGAAGAGCTTGAACCCAACAAGAATGAGGAAGAAGAGGTTTATGAAGCTGAGGCTGACTTAATCGAGGTGTATGAAGAACATGAGGATGATTTTGATCAGTCTGACCTCGTAGGGGTAGTCAGATGCATCCTATCCAAACCAAAACTAGGAAGATTGGCATAGGACTAACATCCTACAAATCTACAATCTTTGAAGATTGGGATAAGGTCTGCAAGATAATTATAGATAGTGGGAGCTGTGTAAATGCCATCTCACAAGGCTATCGAAACTCTAGGCTTAAACCTAGATCTCCACCCTAACCCTATAAGGTACCTTGGATAGACTCCACATCCATACTCATTAAGTCTAGATGCCAAGTCCAGATCTAGCTTCAATCTTACAAGGATAGAGTGTGGTGTGATGTTGTGCCCATGGGAGTAAGCAGTATAATCTTTGGACGGCCATGGCTTTATGATCATGACGCCACTCTATATGGCCGTCTAATGTATGTATGTTACCTTTCATGGGAAGAAGATCACCATAAACCCCACCCCACCTCAAGAAACAGTTAAGAGAGGATCTAGCTCACTTAAGGAAAAGAAGTCTGGAGTTAATCTAATCATTGCAAAAGAGCTAGAAAAGAAGATATCCGAGGGAACTATATTTGGATGTTAGCTGTAAAGGAAGCTTTCGATCGATCTGATAAAGAGTACCCTCAGGAGGCCAAGGTAATCCTAAGTGAATTTAATGATATATTTCCTGATGATTTACTTGACCAGCTACCACCACTTAGGGATGTCCAACATGCTTTAGATCTAGTCCCAGGAGCTACCCTACCCAAACCTGCCCCATTATAGGATGAACCCAACTGAACATTTAGAGCTTCAAAGATAGGTAGGTGAACTCCTTAGAAAAGGGTTTATTAGGGAGAGCTTAAGTCCTTGTGCTGTACCAGCCCTATTAACCCCTAAGAAAGATGGCACGTAGAGAATGTGTGCTGACAGTCATGCCATAAATAAAAACTATGAAGAGTATAGGTTTCCTATCCCCCACTTTGATGATATGTTAGATATGATGGCCGGTGCATAATTTTTTCAAAGATAGACCTTAAGAGTGGCTATCATTAGGTGAGAATCAGACCTGGGGATGAATGGAAAACTACTTTTAAAACCAAAGATGGTCTGTATGAGTGGGCTGTAATGCCTTTTGGGTATCCAATGCCTCTAGCACTTTCATGAGAATTATGGCCCAAGTCCTTAAGATGTTCATAGGAAAATTTTTTATAATATATTTGATGACATCCGGATTTATAGCAAAACTAAGAAGACCATCTAGAGCACCTGAAGCAAGTTTGTTTGACCCTTAGGAAAGAGAACCTCTATGCTAATTTGAAGAAGTGTGATTTCATGACCCATAGAGTTATCTTCCTAGGATTTGTGGTGACCCTTGAAGAGTAGCAGCTGATCCTAAAAAGGTCAAATCCATAGTAGAGTGGCCAGTACCCATTAATGTCCATGAAGTTGAAGTTTCCATGGTCTAGCCACTTTCTATAAAAGAATTATCAAGGATTTAGCACCATTGTAGCACAATAACTGATTGCATTAGGAAGGATAATTTTGAGTGGACCAAACCTGCAGATAGAACCTTCCTAGAGATTAAAGCTAAGATGACACAAGCACCTATTGTTGAAATTACCTAATTTCACCAAGGTCTTTGAGGTAGCTTGTGATGCTTCGGGAGTAGGCATAGGAGGAGTTCTGAGCTAAGAAAATCATCCAGTAGCCTTCTTCAGTAAATAACTTAATGAAGCTAAACTTAAGTACTCAACCTATGACAAAGAGTTTTATGCTATAGTATAAGCTCTTAGATACTGGAGACATTATTTACTACCCCAGGAGTTTGTCCTTTACTCTGATCATGAAGCACTCCGATTTCTGAACTCCCAGAAGAAGTTAAACCCTAGGCATGCTAAGTGGGTAGAGTTTATACATGCCTATACCTTTGTACTGAAATACCAAGCCGGAACTAAAAACAAGGTAGCTGATGCACTTAGCAGACGTGCCTTACTATTAAACACTATTAGCACTGAAGTCATTAGATTTGATAGGTTAAAAAATATGAAACATGTCTAGACTTTAGTGAAACCTTTCAAGCCCTTGTCCAAGGACCATCTAGTATCCATAGAAAATACACCTTTCAAGATGGTTATTTGTTTAAAAATAAGAGCTATGTATTCCCAGGACATCCCTTAAAGAATTCTTAGTCAGGGAAACCGATGCTGGAGGCCTTGTTGGTCACTTTGGTAGAAATAAGACTATCTTGGCTATAAAGGACTAGTTCTTTTGGCCTAGTTTAAAGAGGGATGCTGCCAACATAGTGTCCAGATGTTGAACTTGTGCTATTGCAAAACAATAGAAGCAAAACATTGGATTGTATACCCCGTTGCCCGTACCAGATCGTCCATGGCAGGATTTGAGCATAGACTTTGTGTTAGGCCTACCTAAGACCCTAAGGAAACATGATTCCATATGTGTAGTGGTCGATAGGTTTTCTAAAATGGCCCATTTCATACCGTGCTCTCAAACATTTGATGCATCCAAAGTAGCCTAACTTTTTCTTGATCATGTGGTTAGGTTACATGGCCTTCCTAAGACTATAGTGTCAGATAGGGATGTTCGTTTCATTGGTTAATTTGGAAGACCCTTTGGCACTTATTAGGAACCAAACTCAAATTTTCCATAGCCTACCACCCTCAGACTGATGGCCAAACCGAGATAGTGAACTATAGTTTAAGAAATCTACTTAGATGCCTCGTAGGTGAACATACTGGAAATTAGGACCTTCTTTTATCCCGGGCTGAATTTGCTTATAACAGTTCTGTCAATAGGTCCATAGGAAAATGCCCATTTGAGGTTGTGCATGGTTACAAACCCAATAAACCTCTTGATCTGATCCCCTTACCCTCACATGCATGAGTCTTTGAGTCAGCTGAGTCCTTTGCACAGCATGTTAGGTATTTGCATAAAGAAATTAGCCAAAAGATAAACATAAGTAATGAACTTTATAAGAACTTGACTAATTCCCGAAAAAGAGCTAAAGAGCTTTCTGTAGGGAATTATGTAATGATCAGGCATAAGACCTGAGCGGTTTCCTCCAAGAACGTAAAGAAATTGCATGCTGCGGAGCTGGACCATTCTGAATAATAAAGAGAGTTGGATCCAACACCTATATGCTTGAGTTGCCACCCGATTTAGGTATTAGTTCCACCTTCAATATTTCAGACCTTGTGGACTACCGGGAGCCAGCTGTGATACCTAGCAAGCCATTTGGACCTATCCCTTCCCTTGAGAGTAAACCCACCCAAGATTGTCCACCAACAAATTAGCCTATTAGTGAGAAAAGGATTCAGAAAATCCTGGATGATCAAGCCATCAATACTCAAACAAAGGCTATCAGAGGTATTTGGTCAGATGGTAAGGTCGGCCAGAATCTGAGAACTCGTGGATCACCCGTGAGGATCTGGCACCTCAACCTAGACCTTCTTGAGCAGTATGAGAGCCGAACTGACCCTTACTTGACGGGGTTGAGTTCCTCCTATCCCGAGAGAATTGGTGGGGGCACCAGGATCAGACACAGATTACTGGACCCTATCTGGTTTACATAGCCATGTATCAAATTTTGTAATCAAGTAAGATTGAGTCTTGTAATAAGTTGAGGCTAGTTGATTTGTCTCAACCCTGGTCTAGTCATTGAGTCTTGTACTTGTATATTAGTCTAATACCAATCCAACTTTTATATAAGAGAAGATGTTACATAGTTTTGGAGTACCACCAGGCCTCATCTAGGAGCTAGAGGCCTTCATATCAGCTTATTGGGCCTTGTTTGCCACCCTAGGGTCCAAGATTCCTTCCAGATAACCTCCAGATACTTTGATACCCTCCAGATGCTCCAGAATATTCCCAGACTAGGGCACCTCATGTTCCAGGGATATGCCAACACCCCTGGCCAAGAGATTCCAAGCCCAGGAGTCAAGCCATGAGCATCAGAACCAAGATTCCAAGGAATATGCTGATACCAGGGAATATACTGATGCCAGGGTGCCCCCGCTTCCAGGGCCCATAAGCCCACATGCCAAGCCCTTGGAGGATGCCCCTTGCTGCAACCCAAGAGGTCCACACTAAATTTCAAGGTTTTCGAAGAGCTTTGACCGGTCCAAGAAGGGAGGGAGAAGACTAGGTCAACATGGTATATTCTTTCCTAGCCTAGTTAGGATTGTTCTTCCTAAGTTGTTTAAGACATGTAGTTCTAACCTAGCTAAGAGAGGACTTGTATCCTATCTAGGAGAGGGCATGGGAACTCTATAATACCTCACCCCTCTTCCTCTTGTAATAATTAATCTTTTCATGAAATCAAATACTGGTGAAATTTTGTCTTAAGTTCAGGTGTTATTTTTTTCTGGTTCTTGTTCCTATAACTGGCCAAATCTCCTCTTCCAAGAATCCTTCCATGCCCTAGCAATCTTCCATGCCTCAAGCCTTCAGCCATGCCCTTGAGAAGAAGCCAAAGCCATCCCCTGATAGCAAGCTTTCTTCTTCTCCAGGCTGCCAACACTCCTAAACCCTAATCCCATCTTCTTCATATCTTGTTTCTTTCCTTTGATTAATTATTTCTTGCCTAACCTTTGATGCTTGCAGGATCCCTAAGGTGTTTCCCTTCCAAAGAGGAGGCCTTCTTTGCCTTCAGGACCATCCCATATTGCCTTTAGATTCGGGAACTATAGGCTTGTCTTCCAGGTGCCATCCAGAGTGCTGAGAGAACACTTCATCAAGTGGATCTTCAATCTCTGCATGGTACAATCCTTCCCCCTCCTGACTTCTAACTTGTTGAAGGTACACTATCCTAAATCAGGGGTTTCTCAATTTTTGGGATCCTATCTTTTATTATTTTGCATGAGTCTTTTGTGGGTATGATAGTTTCTTTCAATAAGGTTTGCCTACAATCTTTACTTGCTTTCGATTTATTAGCCTACAAATTAAAGTTCTAAAAAAAATATAAAAAAATTAGTTTCTATTTTCCTGCAATCATGGTAGTCCTAGGATCATCCCGCATCATAGGCTATAGTATGTTGAGGCCTTTGAATTAAAAGCATGAATTTAAAGCTACTTGGAAGAATATATAATATTTACATGAATGTATATGGAATTGAAATCTACGTGGACTTTGGTAGCATGAAGAATATTTACATGGCTAAGTGGACTGAGCATTAAAAGAACCATGAATCATGTGAGCTTAGCATGTGAATGAATTGGGAGCAAGGGAAGCCACGCTGTATGAAGGTAAAGTGGAAATTTTGAAGTAAGAAATGGGTTAGTGGAATCAGAATGTGGACTAAGTGAAGATACTTAAAAAAAAGTCATATGAAGTTTCCTCTCCCACATGAAGTTTCTTTTCCACCAACAACTAAATAAAAGTCATGAGAAGCATTGAAGTAGTGGGCATCACAGGCTAGAAAACATTTTTTTTTGGTAAATCATTGTATTCGGATTAAAGATCAAACATGAATACAACCCAGAAAGTTTGAAAGTACAATGTCCCAAAAAGCCCTAAAGGAGCTCCTAAGGTCAGACAAGGTCAGACCACAAAACCTGACCTGAATGGTGGGCAACATAGGAGGCTACCCAGTATGCTACCGAGTTAGCATCCCTAAAGATATGTGTAACAAGACAGGCGGAGCATCCCTGGAGCAGAAGAGCAATATCCTACTGGAGAGGATGCGACGATCGACCCTTCGAGCCTTTTGATCCAAGCAATAACTGTAGCAGAGTTACGCTGGATAATAATATGATTCACCTGCAAAACTAGTTGAGCATAGGCAATGCCTGCCCAGGCTCCTCACAACTCCACGCTCGGGATAAATGGGTCATAAAGATGATACCCCTATAGCGAGAATCCTGAGACCCGGGCCCTAGATAACAAAGCTGGCTCCCCCATGCGTACCCAAGACACTCCCATCAAAATTGACAATGATATAATTAGAGGTGGGGGTTCCCAGGAAATAAAAATCCCGCTGGGTGCTCGAGGAGTGGAGTGGCAACCCCAGATCTCCAAAGATATCATGGTCATCATGGTAAAGACATGAGCATGTGTCGAGCTGTCTCCGCTATCAGCCTTGTAGAAGGAGAAGTAGAATTAAAAATTATGTCATTGTTGGATAGCCAAATTTGATAAACAATATAGGCCATGAAGGTAGCATTAGGTTGAGATATGGCCCATTAGAGTAATCCCAGGAAGTGATCAACATAGTCTGCAACATTACTAAAAGAAGGAAGAAGCCCAGCCAAGTCCCAAATGTGGGTAGCATGCTGACATAAGAAGAGGACATGAACCAGAGTCTCATCCTCCAAACCACAAACTGGGCAGTAGGAGGGGACATGCACTCCTCAAGATGAAAGTAATGCTGTTGACCCCTGGAATGATTTTGATGATCACAAAACTTTGGACAATGTATATTACTAATTCTTTCAATTACTTGAGAAGTTTTTATAGGAAATTGGTTACCTTTAGTTTAAATTGGTTTTCAAATTGATTGAGAGATAATTCAATTATATATGGACTATTATGTACTTTAACTTATAAAAGCCCTAATTTTGTCAATCTTGTAATCTTGTAAAATGGGCTGAAAATTGTAAAATTGAGAGTATGTAGATTAGCTCTTCTTTGATTCAAGTGTTGAAGAGTTTTGGAGAAGTTTCAAGCATCAATTAAAGTTTTGGCAAGAGCTGACTCATGGATCAAGAGCCGACTCCTTGTGGCACGGCATGAAAAAATTTCAGAGTTTCAGTATCAAGACCCGACTGCTGTCCCAAGAGCCGACTCATGGAAGAATACATGTTTTTAAAGTCTGAGATCTCAAGCCAACTCGAGTTCCAAGAGTCGACTCGTCCAGAGTTATGATGTTTAGTGAACTGAGACTTCGAGCCGACTGTGGCCTGAAGAGCCGACTCAAGTAATTTGATGATTTGAAGTGATTGAAGGCAAGAGTCAACTCTAGCTTGAAGAGCCGACTCTTATAGAAATTTGTTCTGGGCTGACTGAGACTTCGAGCCGACTCGTGGACCTCGAGCCGACTCGAGGAGTCACTTTCTGCACTCCAATAGCTAGTTGCTGGAAGTAATTTTTGAATTCTATTTCATCTCCAATAGCGCTTTCACGAATCCCTAGGCCCTACAATAGCCATATCTCATGCAAAACTATAAAAGGGATTGCTTTTGAGGGATTAAATAATTATTGGAGGATTATCATTGATTTATCCTAAGAAATTGAAGAGCATTCAAGTCTTTCACCAACCTACTTCAAAATCTTTCAAGTTAGGATTCAAAGCTTCACCAACTCCTCTTCATCATTGAATCCACTCATTGAAGAAGCAAGAAGTAGCTTGAAGAGCAATTAAAGAGCATTCAAAGCTAGGCTTCATATTGATCTACTCGGCAACGTTTAAACAAACTCGATTTGTTATAGTTGCTTATTTTTTTCTTTCTATCTTTGTTCTCTCTAAGAACAGCAAGAGGCTGTATCTTAAGAGAGGGTTGAAGATTTTTAGGTGAGCCTTGTGAAAAACTAAGTTAGGTTCTTGGTGATCCCGGTATAAAACCATTTGGGTTTTCTTTGGTGATCCCGTTTAAAACCAAAGGGAGTTTGGGTTTCTTTTGTGATCTCGGTAAAACCAAAGTATATAGGTTTAGATTGTGAGCCTGATAAAACAATCCGACTGTATTCCAGTTGGGAGATATAGTAGACATCCCAAGTGGTGCTTGGGTAGTGGACGTAGGAGCCGGTTGCTTCGAACCACTCTAAATCTCTTTGTGTTTATGCTTGTGCTTACTTTAGCTTATTGCTTTACTTAATTACTTCCGCATTGCATATTGCACCACTACACTAAAATAATTTTGTTGCCCAGGTGCCTACCCAAGAGTGGGGTGAATTGGAAATTTTAAAAATTTAAACAAATAATGTGCAAATTCAAAATCCTTTGAAAGTGGTAGGTGTTGTGATAAGGTTATAGAATGCAGAAGCTAAACAAAGTAGAGAAAGCACGACACTAACATACCAAATTTATAGTGGTTCAGAGCAACCCAACTCCTACGTCCACTAACCAAGATACCACTTGGGATTTCCACTATATTCATACCCGAATATAGTAGGATTGTTTTACAGAATCACAATCCAAAACCTCTACACTTTGGTTTTACAGGATCACCAAAAAAATCCAACACCCTTTGGTTTTAACAGGCTCACCAAAGAAACCAAAACTTAGTTTTCATAGGATCACCAAGAACCTAAACCTTGGTTTTGATAAGGCTCACCAAAAATCTATTTGTTTTCAACCGAGCTCATCAATAACCCAACAATTCAAAGATTGAATTAAAAATAAATGCAACAATAAATGACAAACTCAAGTTGTCGGATAGTTACCGGTGTAGCTCGTTGGAATTCCACTTGAATGTACTTGAATAAGCATTAATGACTTCAGTGGCTTCTTCCAAAGTTGATTCAAGCTTTAGATAAGAGTTGTTGAGGGCTTGAATGCAGACTTGAATGCACTTGTGCTCTATCTCTTATGGTTGGTTGGATATTCAATGAAGCTCTCTCTTTTTCCTTTTGAACTTTCTTCTAATTAAAAAATTGCTTCAAGGTAGTTCAAATCCTTGAAATTTAAAGTCTTCCATCATCCCAAGGAGTTCTAGCCATTGTAGACCATTAGGGAATGATTTGTGACCGTTGGAACACTTTTTAGCATTCAAATACAAATTGGAACTAGCTGTTAGATACCTAGAAGTGACATTCGAGTCGGCTCGGATTCCTTCGAGTCGGCTCGAATCCTTCAAGTTGATAGGTCGAGTAGCCATTTCTTTAATACAGTCGGCTCTTTGTCTCAGGACGCAGAATGTCACTCTGGATGAGTCAGCTCTTTGTAGCTCGGGTCAGCTCGAACATGAATCTTGAAATTCTCGAACTCAGGAATCGTCTCTTTTCAGCTTGGGTCAGCTCTTCTTCTCAGGTTCGGAAACCTTACTCTGGAAGAGTTGGCTCGAAGCAGTTCGGGTTGGCTCGCTTTCTCAGGTTTTTGAAATTAGGTGTGGCAGAGTTAGCTCTTTCTAGGTCAGGTCGGCTCGCCTGGCTGTTCTTAGAAAACTTTTAGGAAATGGACTCTGGAGGAGTCGGCTCGGACTGATTCCAATCGACTCGGATTCATTAGAGTCGGCTCGCTTTCTATCGAGTCGGCTTGGATTGCTGCATTCCAGAATCTTTGCTGCGTGCCAGTTAGCAAAGTCGGCTCTTCTTGTCTTGGGGTTGGCTCGAGTGTCTTCTTCAGGATTTTTACAAGTTGAACTTAAAGAAAACTCTCACCAACTCTTTTACAATTTCACACAAACCAACTCAAAGCAAAGTTAAGGCACACACACTTATAGAAGTAACCCTTTTACTTGATTTTTCATAGCATTTTCATTGGCGTTCTTCTTTACAAAAACACTTACAACATAACTCAAGCAAGAAAATAGAAATGTAGGAGTTGAAGTTTGAACATGTTATACATCCTACAAAAACTTGTCAAACACTTGAAGAGTTGTCAGTAATAAATGTACATGCTCCAATGTTTAGTTATCATCAAAATCACTTATGGGGTCAACAATCTCCCCCTTTTTGATGATGACAAAACACTGGGCATGAAAAATTAGTATAAAATTTTTCAATTACTTGTATAATAGCATTTGCAAAAGTATGTGAACAAGTAAAGCAAGTTTACTTCTATTAGTGCCAAACAATGAGAGGAGTATTAGGGCTTAGAGATATAATCTCCCCCTCAATAAAATACTCCATGTTTTGGCAAACTTTTCATTCCTTTTTATATTTCAAAGCTCTCAGGCTTTAATTAACAAAGCTAACAAAAGTTGAAGTGTAAGACATTATGTATTAGAGTTTGAAAAAAAATTGTCATTCAAAGCTTTAAACATTATCAGTGAGAACTTAAAGCATCATAGCTTGAAACTTTAAACATTGTAAGTCAGAGCTTGAAATATCAATACATGTTCTTTTCATGTATCAGAGCAAACATATAGCACATGTGTATCAGAGCTTTATCTTTTTCATGCAATACTTTCTCCCCCTTTTTGTCAATCAATCAAAAAGATGATTTCAAATAAGGCTTAGATTTTAAAATAGATTGAGAAAGTCTTTAATATTTGTTTGAGATAATTTCAGTTTCTCATATTTATCTTGAAATTCTAATTAAAAATTATTCAATGTATGAGCAATCAAACATTCAATTCATAGAGAAGAGTTTGTGAAGCAAAAGATATACTTCATTCCGTTCCAAAAGTTCAGTACAAAGTGTAAAAAGGTAATACATTTAGTCACTGTCTATATTTACACTAGGTTTTGAAGAAGTTTGGTCAGGGATTTGAATTCCAGGAGGTAAAGAGCTATAGATCAATGAATTATGGAATTTATGAGATCCAGGTCCTAATGTGTGGGGTAGGTTGTCTTGGATGGCTTGAGTGACTAGGAACATATATAGAAGGAGTTTTGAGAGCAGCTAAGATATCTTCAATTTTGCCCATCATCTTCCACAGAAAGCTATTCATTGACTTCAATTCAGCTTCAACTTTTTTCACGCTTCTAGAAGCTGCCAAGTCTTCCATTTCTTCTTTGATTAGTGCCACTTCCTTTTGTAGAGTAAGCATTTCCGAAGCCTAGACATTAGCAAAAGCTTCTGCAAATCCTCTTAGCCTTCCAAATTCACTTCTGATTATACCTATGCCCTTGGTATAATCCTCTTCCATTTTCTTTCCTGCCTTAAGAGATCCCATTCTGACTCTTAAGTTATCCATTTCTATTCTGTATGCTTCTAGGATTTGAATGACTGAATTTTTGGTTGAATCAGAACTGGATGCTATTAATTGGAGTATTGGTTGGATATCACTTGCAGTTTTGGAGTTCTCAAGAATATCAATTCTTTCTTTCAAACTATCTAATTGTTCTCCAACAGGTTTAGCTTATTATCAACAGATCTTGAAATACTTCAAACATTTCACTCATTGAAGACTTGATGGACTCAGTCATATTGTTCATCTGTTGTGCCAAAAAGTCTTGTATACTTGAAGTATCCAAAGTAGGAGCAGTAGCAGCTTGACTTTGGCTCAGATGTCAGTAGCCTGATCAAATGTGGGTGCGCTGTAGGGAATATCAGGCAAGCCATAAAAATCTGGGAAGGAAATATCAAACTCCATCTGAACTGGAGAGTCATGCTGTGGCTGATGCTTAGGGATGTGTGAAGTAGTACCTTCACTAGCCTCTTCTTCTCTCTGTTCCTAGACTTCTTCAGTTCCTTCAATTGTAGAAGGGTCAGATTTCTTCTCCAGGTACCATCGGTCAGTAAGTACCCCATTCTTTGAAAAGTCTTCGCGGTATAGGTGTTAGTGTGAAATAATACCCTGTTATCTTCTTCTGTTAAGTCAACATTGGCTCTTTGAAAAAGGATTGTGAGGACCATTCCATATGGCAGGTAGTCTTTGACTTTCCTAACTGCCTCTTTTATTTGGCTAATCATAATTGCTAGTAAATTAATTTCTCTCCAATGATTAGGAGTTCCATGAAGCACAAGTCCCTTTCTCTCAACCAGTCAAATCGACCTGTTCTGGGTAGGAAAATACGACTAATGAAGTTGTGTAGGATTCTCATTTCAATTGATAGCATATTTGCTTTAAGAATTCCTATCTCATCAATTTCAGTCCTTTCCAAAATAGTTTGCAAAGCCTTGGATCTATCCTTTAGTACAAGATACTCGATTCCTTCAAATGGCATCTCCAAGATACTTCCTAGGATCTCAGTAGTAATGATTATTCTTTTTCCTTTGACTATAGACTCAATGAAATTTTCTCCATACCTCAGATTTCTGTAGAACATTCTAACTAAATTGGGATATGTCTTAATATCCAATGAACATAAATTTCTTCGACCCTGGTCCTCAATTAAATCCCCAATCACAAAATTGATTTCTTTAAGATATTCAAAAAGAATGCGTCGGCCAGAGGTGACTGGTCTCATACCTAGGGATCTTTGCTGGCTAGGAGAAACTGGGCTACATTCATCTTCTGACTGTGGTTCATTTCGAGGAACATTATCTTCACGGAATTTGCTTCTCCTTTCCTGTGGAGCTGCAACAACACTCTGCTAGATTTCTTCCCAACCGATCTTTTTGGTGCCATTCCAAGGAAATTGGGTTTAAAGTAGTTTAGGGGAGTTTAAAGAAATTTGGAAAGTAGTTCTTAGGAGGGAGCTGACGAGGGTTTGGAAGTAAAGATGTCACATACAAAACCCTATGGCTCAAGTTAAAAGAGACAACTTGACATCCGAGTCGGCTCGATCAACATGTAATCTGCTCTAGTCGGCTCGAGCAGAGGGAGCACAAAGGTATATTTTTGTATTAATCAAATCCCCAAGAGGTTTAGGATTTGAATTAGAAGGTTGTCTAGATGCATTGTCCTTAGAGTTTTGAGAATTCTTTTAGATAGGATCATATAATCCTAATTCAAGTATTTAATCAATGCAAACTTGTCTAAATCTAATGGTTTTTACAATATTAGAAAGTAAATTGTTCATAGGTATATTTTCAAGAATAATAACATTGTTCAAAACATGCTTTCTTATTGAATGGTGCCTAAATTTGATGTGTTTAGTTTGAGAGAAACTCAGTGCAAACACAAACATAGTACAAGATATAAGGCCTCCTTGCTATCTAATATAAAACATCATTTGATCAACGTTGGATCCATTTTTATTTTGTCTAACTTGCAGATAGAACTTATTGGTGTGCTAGTCTCTTTGCTTGTTTCCATGCCATATTTTTGATGAATTCCTTGATGTACTCGGCTTGACTTATAAAGATATCTTCTTTCAATTGATTGACTTGTAAGCCAAGGAAGTGGTTGAATTCACCCAAACCTGTACTAACTCAGTAAATTCCTTTACAAAAAAAATCTTCATTAGTTGTACGAAAGATAGTATCATCAATGAATTATTTGTACACTTATCAAATCATTTTTGTTCAAACATTTTCAAGTAGTAACTTGCTTATGCCAAGTGCTAGATGCTTATTTCAAACCATGTAAATTTTGTTCAATTTAAACACATGATTTGGAACAGCAAGATTTTCAAAATCCGGGGACTGTTTTACAAAAACTTTGTTTAGGACTAGAAGAACTTTTAAGATTTGTTTGAAATAGTTTAAAGTTCATGTAGTAGGCAAATACAAGGAGTAATCTAATAGTCTTAGGTCTTGCTACCAAAGCATAGGTTTCATCAAAATCGATATCCTCTTCTGGATTTAATTCATTTATTGCCGCACATTTTCATTTGGTATGTTCCTATTGACCCATCTGGTTTAGTTCATCATGCATGGCCAATATCTAGTTATGATCATTTTTAGCTTTTTCTGAACTTTGTAGTACAATTTGAGATATGAAGGCTAGGTAATCATGTGTAGTCCTATGTATGACCTAGTCCTTATACCTTGAGAAGGGTCACAAATAATTAATTCTTTAGGATGTGAAGTTACATACCTCCATTCTCTTGGTAGATCAGTATGATCCTTACTCACCATTTCACTTCCATTTTGTGTTGGTTTATCCTGGATGTTTAGATCTTCTATTTCTTTTTGTAGAGTACCTGCATCATTATCTATGAACTCATCTTTTCTAGATGGTGAAGGATTAGCTATATCAAAAATAACATGAATTGACTCTTCTACAGTGAGAGACCTCTTGTTAAACACTCTGTATGCTTTGTGTGATGAATAACCAAGAAATATAGATTCATCAGATTTTGCATCAAACTTTCCTAGGTTATTTTGTCGTTATTTATACAAAGCATTTACACCCAAAAACATGAAAATAATTAATATTTGGTTTTTTCCTTTCTAGAGCTCATAGGGGGTTTTCTTTGAAATTGGTCGTATCAAAACTCGGTTTAATATATAACAGGCAGTGTTCACGGCTTCTGTCCAAAAGTACCTTGGAAGATTACCTTCATATAACATTGTTCTAGCCATTTCTTCCAACGTCCTATTTTTCCTCTCTATAACACCATTTTGTTGTGGTGTTTAGGAGAGGAGAAGTTGTGATTAATGCTGTGTTCAGCGCAATATTCATTAAATAGTTGATTTTAAAACTTAGTTCCATGATCACTTCTTATAGAAACAACAGAAAGATTTTTCTCATTTGAAACTTTCTTATGAAATTTTCGAAATACATCAAAAGTTTCATCTTTATATGCAATGAATAATACCCATGTGAACCTAGAAAAGTCATCTACAATCATAAGTCCATATTTCATACCTCCTAGGCTTGTGGTCCTAGTTGATCCAAATAGGTCCATGTGAAGTATCTCAAGGGGTCTGGTTGTTGAAATAATATTTTTTCAATTTAAAATTTCCCTTAGTTTGTTTGCCTAATTGACAAGCATCACAAACATAGTTAAGATCAACTTTGAAATGTGGCAAGCCTTTAACTAGGTTCTTTGAGATTAATTTGGCAATAGTATGCATGCTAGCATGACCTAATCGTTTATGCCATAATATACATGACTCCTTGGTCTTAGCATTCATGGCTACTAGGCTGGAACTACTTGTCATGGCTAGATCATTTAGATCTATCACATAGATATTCCCGAGTCTATGGCCAATGAATTTGTTGCTAGAGTCAAGAGAGTTTGTTATTATACACATAGATGATTCAAAGATAACTTTGAAGCCTTTTTTACATAATTGACTAATACTCAATAGATTGTGCTTCAACTTATCTACTAGCAATACATCTTCAATAAAATTACAAAGGGTTAACTTGATCTTACCGATTCTGATTATTTTTCCTTTGATATTATCTCCAAAGGTAACCAATCCTCCTTCTTTCATTTGTAGGGTGATAAACTGATCCTTGTCACCCATCATATGCCTTGAATAGTCACTGTCAAGATACCATATTTTCTTTAATTTTTGGGCTGCAAGTCAATCCTGCAAACAGTCAAAGAGTGATTTTAGGTACCCAAGCTAACTTGGGTCCTTTTGGGTTAGCAACATTGGTTCCTTTTGGAACCCAAATGGTTCTACACTTTAATGCATTATTCATGGAACTTTTCAAAGAATTGCATTAGAAAGATTTATGTCCAAATCTATGACATGCATAATAGATAATTTTATCATTCTTGAATGATGCATGCTTTGAAGCTATAGTAGATGTAAAAACAGAAATACTTGAATTGAAGGATTTTTGCAAAGTATTTTTAGGAACATATTTCAACCCATTTGTAATTGATTTTGATGAAAAAGCTTTTTCAAGTTTAGATTTTGAAATTGAAGCTTTTGAGGGTACAAACTTTGTTGCTAAAATCTCTTTAGCTCTTAAAGCACTAAATCCAATTCCAACATTACTTTTAGAGTCTTTTTGTTCTTTCAAAATTAGCTCAAGCTTATTTGAACTCAAAGTCAATTTTTCTACTAAAGGCTTAAGGTTTTCAACCTCCTTTTTTAAATCAGTATTTTCGGTAACTAAAAATTGTTTGTCTCATATAAAATAGTTTTTTCATTGTTCAAGACTATAACACTTTCAGAAAGGTTATCCAATTTTCTTTGCAAAATGTTATTCTTTTCAAAAGTTTCATCCTTATCTTTTAATAAAACATCTTTTGTTTCTTTAAGGACTTGATTTTAATTCCAGCTTTCTTGAATTCGATAAGTAAATCATGAAATGCTGAACTCAGTTCATCATAAGTAAACTCAGTTTGAAGCTTAGGGGATGATACCTCGTTTTCGAGACCCATTAAACAAAGATTTGTAGATTTCGGAGCCTCGTCGTCTTCAGTGGATGAGGATGCTTCACTGTTGCTCCACGTCGCTACCATTGCTTTCTTTTTCTTTTTCTTAAGTCCTTTTTCAATAAAGGATAGTCTGGTCTGATGTGCCCTGGCTTTTTACACTCATAACATGTGGGCACTTCTCTTTCTTTCTCCTTTTCCTTGTCCTTCTTCTTACTGAACTCTTTGTTCTTGTGGAATTTTTTGAAATATCTTCCTTTTCTTCTTCCCAAGAATTTTTTGAATTTTCTTATGACCATGGCAACATCTTCATCTTCCATGTTGCTTTCAGTAGAGGAGCTTTCTTCTTCCGATTCTTTATCCTTTTTGGAATTCATAATAGCTTTAAAGGCGATCGATCTCTTTTTCTTTTGATCATCTTCAGTTTGGTGTTGAATGGTCAGTTCATGTGTGATGAGAGATCCTAGCAATTCATCCAGCAATAAGGTGTTCAATCTTTTACTTCTTGGATGGCAGTCACTTTCAGATCCCACATATCCGGAAGAGATCTTAGAATTTTTGCACTAGATCTGCATTAGTATATACCCTGCCAAGACTTTTTAGGCCATTACTAATATCAGTGAATCATGAAAACATGGCATATATTATTTCATTTGGTTCCACCTTAAACAATTTGTAACTATGTACAAGAAGATTAATCTTAAAAGATTTCACTTGAGAAGTTCCTTTATGGATCACTTCGAGTTTATCCCAATTTCTTTTGCTGAGGAGCACATAGAGATTCGATTAAACTCAT
This sequence comes from Areca catechu, assembly GCA_021397845.1. Taxonomy (NCBI): domain Eukaryota; kingdom Viridiplantae; phylum Streptophyta; class Magnoliopsida; order Arecales; family Arecaceae; genus Areca; species Areca catechu. The sequence goes on from CM038040.1 coordinate 105,232,595, forward strand.
TACTATCCAAAGCACAATATAAGAGATTCATGGCTTTGGCATTTAACTCTCCCATCTTCATGTCATGTTCGTCCCAATCCTCTTCAGGTTTAGGAACATCCACTCCATCAATTTAACCATAGGAATGCAAGGACCCTTTAGAATGACCTTCCATAACTGAAAATCAACAGCTTGAATATAAATCTTCATTCTAGCTTTCCAATATGCATAATTTGTGCTAGTGAAGAGTGGAGGTCTGTTTGTTGATTGGCCTTCAGCCAAAGACGTACTCATGGGATGAGCCATCAATCTTTACTCTAGTATATTCAAAGACTCTGCTCTGATACCAGTTGTTGCCCAGGTGGCTACCTAAGAGGGGGGTGAATTAGGAATTTTAAAAACTTAAACAAGTAACATGCAAATTCAAAATCCTTTGCAAGTGGTAGGTGTTGTGATAAGGTTATAGAATGCAGAAGCTAAACAAAGTAGAGAAAGCACAACACAAACACACCAAATTTATAGTGGTTCAATGCAACCCAGCTCCTACGTCCACTATCCAAGATACCACTTGGGATTTTCACTATATTCACACCTGAATATAGTAGGATTGTTTTATAGGATCATAATCCAAAACCTCTACACCTTGGTTTTACGGGATTACCAAAGAAAACCTAACACCCTTTGGTTTTAACAGGCTCACCAAAGAAACCTAAACTTGGTTTTCACAGGATCACCAAGAACCTAAACCTTGGTTTTGATAAGGCTCACCAAAATCTATTTGGTTTTTCAACCGGGCTCACCAATAACCCAACAATTCAAAGATTGAATTGAAAATAAATGCAACAATAAATGACAAACTCAAGTTGTCGGATAGTTACCGGTGCAGCTCGTTGGAAGTCCACTTGAATGCACTTGAATAAGCTTTAATGACTTCAGTGGCTTCTTCCAAAGTTGATTCAAGCTTTAGATCATAGTTGTTAAGGTTTGAATGCAGACTTGAATGACTTGTGCTCTATCTCTTGTGGTTGGTTGGATATTCAATGAAGCTCTCTCTTTTTCCTTTTGAACTTTCTTCTTAATTAAAAAATTGCTTCAAGGTAGTTCAAATCTTTCAAATTTAAAGTCTTCCATCATCCCAAGGCAGTTCTAGCTGTTGTAGACTGTTGAGGAATGATTTGTGACCGTTGGAGTACTTTTTGGCATTTAAAAATAAATTCTGGAACTAGGCATTAGATACTTGGAAGTGACATTCGAGTCGGCTCGGATTCCTTCGAGTCGGCTCGGATCCTTCGAGTCGATAGGTCGAGTCGCCATTTTTTCAATACAGTCGGCTCTTTGTCTCAGGGCACAGAATGTCACTCTGGACGAGTCAGCTCTTTACAGCTCGGGTCGGCTCGAACTTGAATCTTGAAATTCTTGAACTCGAGGAGTCGGCTCTTTTCAGCTTGGGTCAGCTCTTCTTCTCAGGTTCGAAGAACCTTACTCTGAAAGAGTCGACTCAATGCAGTTTGGGTCGCTCACTTTCTTAGGCTTTTGAAATTAGGTCTGGTAGAGTCGGCTCTTTCTAGGTTGGGTCGGCTCGTCTGGCTGTTCTCAGAAAACTTTTAGGAAATAGACTCTGGAGGAGTCGGCTTAGATTGATTCCAGTCAACTCAGATTCATTAGAGTTGGCTCGCTTTCCATCGAGTTGGCTCGGATTGCTGCATTCCAGAATCCTTGTTGCGTGCCAGTAAGCAGAGTCGGCTCTTCTTGTTTTGGGGTCGGCTCGAGTGTCTTCTTCAGGATTTTTATAATTTGAACTTAAAAAAAACTCTCACCAACTCTTTTACAATTTCACACAAACCAACTCAAAGCAAAGTTAAGGCACACACACTTATAGAAGGACCTTTTACTTGATTTTTTTTAGCATTTTCATTGGGGTTCTTCTTTACAAAAACACTTACAATGCAACTCAAGCAAGAAAATAGAAATGTAGGAGTTGAAGTTTGAACATGTTATACATCCTACAAAAACTTGTCAAACATTTGAAGAGTTGTCAGTAATAAATGTACATGCTCCAATGTTTGGTTATCATCAAAATCGCTTATGGGGTCAAATAATTTCAAAGTGCACATAATTGTGAAAAGTTTTTAATCCTAATTCACCCCCCTCTTGGGAAGCTACCTGGGCAACAAGTGGTATTAGAGCAGAGTCTCTGAAATTTACTTAGAGTAAAGATAGATGGCAAATCCCATGAGCACTTCATTGGCCGAAGGTCAATCCACCAATCGACCTCCACTTTTCACCGGAACCATTTATATATATTGGAAGGCAAGAATGAAAATATACATTCAAGCCATAGATTTTTATTTATAAAAAATTATCTTGAAAGGACCTAACTCATCCATGATTAAAGTTAATGATATTGAGGTTCCCAAACTAGAAGAAGATTGGGACAAAAATGATATAAAATTAGCGGAGCTAAATGCCAAAGCAATGAATTTATTGTATTATGCTTTGGATCGAAATGAGTTTAACATAATTTTAAACTTGTAATTCTGCTAAAGAAATTTTGGACAAGCTAGAAATTATACATAAAGGCACATCACAAGTGTAAACATCAAAAATTAATCTTCTTGTGCATAACCATAAGTTATTTAAGATGGATCCTAGTGAGAACATATCTGCTATGTATACTCGTTTTACTGATATTATCAATGGTCTCAAAAGTCTTGGTAGAACTTATAGTAATGCTGATCTTGTTCAAAAAGTTTTGAGATCCTTGCCAGATAAATGGGAAGCTAAGGTGATAGCTATTCAAGAGGCGAAGGACCTTAACACCCTACCATTAGATGAGTTACTTGGATCACTAATTACACATGAATTAGCTATGCAACAAAGGAATGATGAAGATTTTAAAAGAAAGAAAGCTATATCATTTAAAGCTACAGAAGAGGATAAGAACGAAGACTCAGACTCATCAGATGAGGATGATTTAGAAAATGATGAGATAGCCCTTGTTATGAGAAGATTTAAAAGGTTTATGGGCAGAAGAAAAGCAAATAGATGGAGAAAATAATTTAGAAAGGAAGATTTGGGAGAGAAAGAGAAAAAGACAGAAAAAGAGAAGGATAAAGATAAAGATCAAGTCCCTATTTGCTATGGATGCAAGAAACCAAGACATATCCATCCTGACTATCCAGAAGCAAAGAAAAAGATGATCCATAAAAAAGAAAAAGGCAATGCTTGCAGCATGGAGTGACAGCGATGAATCTACATCCACTGAAGAGGATGAAAAAATAATGAAAACTATACAGTTCTATCTTATGGGTTTGGAGGACGAGGTAACTACTTCTGAACCTAATTTAGAATTTATGTATGATGAGCTGCATAATGAATTTTGTGAGTTACTTGTAGAATATAAAAAAGCTGGTTTGAAAATGAAAACTTTGAAAAATCAATATGATACATTTTAAAAGGATAAAAATGAATTTGGTGAAAGAAACAAAATTTTGCAAAGGAAATTAAGTTTAGTTTGTGAAAGACTTAAGATCACCCAATTTGAAAAAGAAGAGCTTATTGAGAAAAACAAAGGTTTGTAAAATGAAAATGATGATTTAAAGAAAGAAGTTCAAAAGCTCAAGCCTTTAGTTGAGAAACTAACCCTAAGTTCCGACAAGCTTGAATTAATTTTGAAAGATCAAAAAGAGACAAATAATAAACTTGGAATTGGTTACAAAGGTTCTATTTCAAATAAATTTTCTGCATCTACATCATATGCTCCTAAATTTATTACTTCAAAACAACTTAGACCTAAATTTGTCTCATGTCGTACCTTTTATTCAAAGTCAAGGATTGTATGATATGCTTGTAATAATATTAGTCATACGGCATTTGAGTGTCATTTGAAACATAATGACAAGAAGAAAATTAAGAAAATTTAGGTTCCAAAAAGAACCATTTCTACTAACTTGCAAGGATCCAAGAAAGCTTGGGTACCTAAATCCATTACATGATTGTTTTGTAGGGATGTCTTGCAGCCCCAAATATAAAGAAATGATGGTATCTGGATAGTGATTGTTCAAGATACATGATGGGTGATATTGATCAATTCATCATCCTAGAACAAAAGGATGGTGGAATGGTAACATTTGGTGATAATCACAAAGGAAGGATAATCGGTATCGGTAAAATCAAAATTACTCCTATATTTATTGAAAATTTGTTCTTGTAGAAAAGTTAAAGCATAATATTTTGAGTATTAGGCAGCTATGTGACATTGGTTTTAATATTTTCTTCAAGTCATCAATGTATATAGTAGTTGATCCACTTGACTCTAGTACTAAATTCATTGAACATAGACTTGGTAACATTTATGTAGTAGATCTTAATGATCTAGCTATGTCAAGCAACATAAGTCTTGTAGCAATGAATGACAAGAGTAAGGAATCAAGTTTACTATGGCATAGGCGATTTGACATGCTAGTATGGACACTATAGCTAAACTTATTTCAAAAGACTTAGCCAAAGGTTTGCCAAATTTAAAGTTAATTTTGATTATGTTTGCGATGCATGTCAATTAGGAAAACAAGTGAGGGGGAGTTTTAAATTGAAAAACATTGTTTCTACTACTAGACCCTTAGAGCTATTTCACATGGACCTATTTGGACCTACTAGGACTACTAGCCTAGGTGGAATGAAATATAGTCTTATGATTGTAGATAATTTTTCAAGATACACATGGGTTTTGTTTATTGCACATAAAGATGAAACTTTCAAAGTATTCAAAAAGTTTTACAAAAGAGTTACAAATTTGAAAAATCTATCTGTTATTTCAATTCGTAGTGATTATGGACTGAGTTTGAAAATCAATATTTTGATCACTTTTGCATAAAGCATGATATTGACCATAACTTCTCAGCTCCTAGAACACCACAACAAAATGGTGTTGTAGAAATAAAGAATCATACTTTGGAAGAAATGTCCCGAACAATACTTTATGAAGGAAATCTTTCAAAATACTTTTGGATTGAAGCTGTAAATACCGCATGCTATATTTGAATAGAGTTTTGATTAGACCTATTATTAGAAAAACCCCTATGAACTATGGAATAATAGAAAACCTAATATCAAATATTTTCATATTTTTGGCTGTAAATATTTTGTTCTTAACAATGGGAAAGATAATCTTGGTAAATTCGAGGCAAAATTCGATGAGGCTATTTTTCTTGGATATTTTTTAAATAGTAAAGCCTATCAAGTTTTCAACAAAAGAACTTTGACTATAGAAGAATCAATATATGTTATTTTCAATGAATCTGACATTATATCTTCTAGAAAAGAAGATAGTGCTGATGATGATGCAGGTATACTAGAAAATGGACCGAAGGACTTGACTCTCAAAGATAAACAATCAAGTGAATCACATGAAGAAGAGGTAAGCAAAAATCATGTTGATATACCCAAAGAATGGAGGTATGTGCAATCACACCCTAAAGAATTAATTATAGGAGACCCATCTCAAGGTGTTAGGACTAGAGCTGCACATAGGTATACACATGACGGAATTGCTTTTGTTTCTCATGTAGAACTACACACTATAGAAGAAGCTGAAACTGATCCTAATGGATGTTAGCAATGCATGATCAATTAAACCAATTTAGGAGAAATAATATTTGGATCCTAGTAGAAAGACCTAATGACTATCCTGTTATAGGTACTAGGTGGGTTTATAAAAATAAATTAGATAAGAGTGCACCAGTAGCTAGATTAGAAGCCATTAGATTACTATTAGCATATGCATGCTTTGTGAATTTTAAGTTATTTCAAATGGACATAAAGAGTGCATTTTTGAATGGTTTTCTATCTGATGAAGTTTTGTCGAACAACTACTGGGTTTTATTGATCACTCATTTTCAAATCATATTTCCAAATTGAATAAAGCTTTGTATAGTCTGAAATAGGCACGTAGAGCCTGGTATGACAGACTAAGTAAATTTTAATTGCAAATGATTTTATAAGAGGTAGTGTTGACACTACACTATTTATTCAAAGAAAAGAAAATGATATTTTAGTTGTTCAAATCTACGTTGATGATATTATTTTTGGATCTACTGATGAATCTTTGTGTCAAGATTTTGCTAAGCTAATATAGGGTGAATCGAGATGAGCTTGATGGGTGAGCTGAGTTACTTCCTCAGGCTTCAAATCAAACAAACTGAGGAAGGTATTCTGATAAACCAAGCCAAATACATAAAAGAGATTATCAAGAAATTTGGCATAGAATCAAGCAAAGAAATGGAACACCCATGAATCCTGCATGTAGACTTGATAAAGATGAAAATGGCACAAATGTTGATCAAAAGCTATACAGAGGTATGATCGGTTCATTACTTTATTTGACAGCTAGTAGACATGATATTTTATTTAGTGTTTGTATGTGTGCACATTTTTAATCTAATCCAAAAGAGTCACATATTTTAGCAATTAAAAGAATTAATAAATACCTTAAAGGCACATGCAATGTAGGTTTGTGGTACTCTAAGCACACATCTTTGCAATTAATTAGTTATTCTGATGCTGACTATGGAGGCTATAAAATTGATAGAAAAAGCATAAGTGGAACCTGTTAATTTTTAGGTATTAACTTGATTTCATGGCACTATTGTAAACAGAACTCTGTAGCACTATCAACTATTGAGGTAGAATATGTGGCTGCGGGGAGCTGTTGTGCTCAAGTGTTATGGATCAAGCAATAACTAAAAGATTACGGTGTTGTCCAATCCAGAATTCCTATTAAATATGATAACACTAGGGCTATTAACTTATCCTAAAATCCAATTTAGCATTCATGAACTAGTCACATAGAAATTAGACATCATTTTATTCTGATCATGTTTTAAATAATGTTGTTGAGCTAGAATTTGTACCTACTGAAGATCAACTTGCTGACATTTTTACTAAACCCCTTAGTCAAGATAGATTTGAGAAGATTAGAGACGAATTAGGCCTGTTTGACCCATGCTAAACATTTTGACCTAATTTTTGAAAAATAAGGAAAAATTATCTAGACTTTTCAAATTTCACTCTAAAGCTTATGACAACCTATTTAATGACTAGAAACCCAAAGAACTTGATTTTAACCTTTTTCAGGTTTTAGGCTGAATTTTGGCTCAAGCCGACTCGAGTCATCAGGTGGTTCGGCGAGCCGACTCGAAAGTTGGGTCGAAGGTTTTTAATAGGGTTTTGAATATTTGTATTCACTATGTCTTTCCATTTTCTCACATCCCCTTAGCTGACCCCTAACCCTAACATTGGAAAAGCTCCTAGAACACTTCCTAATCCCTCCAAACTCTTAATCCTAGCTAGATAGCTCCTCGTAAGGCCGTAGCCAAGAAACCTAGGAGAGTGGTTCGGACGGTTGTAGAGGAAAGGAGGACAAAGTGGCATTTGGACACCTCACATCTGGAAGAAGAACAGCAAATAGAGCATGAGGAAGAGCCAGAGGCACCAAGGCAAGTTATTTTAATGGATAATAGACAAGTTACTCCTGGTAGATGTATTGATTTCAATTTCTTGAAAGAAGAGCATTTGCACATTGGGGATTGGTTGGATAAATAGGGTTGGAGAGATTTCTGTATGTTAAATGTTCCCACTTATCCCAACTTGGTTAGGCAATTTTTTGAAGGTATGTCCTTAGGTGCATTCCATATTGAAGGGACTGTGAAGGGAAAACACATTGAAATTAGTGAACAAAAGTTGTCCAGCATTCTTCACATTCCTAATAAAGGTGAAAGTTACCTAGTTTTGAAGGAGAAGCAGAAGACCCTGAGATTAGTACTAGAGAGAACAAATGTAAAGGGTGTTGTGCATGTTAGTGCAAATCAATTATCATTGGAAATGAGATTATTGCACAACATCATTAGTCATATCTTCTTGCCCTGGATGGGGCGGTTTGATTGGGTCAGTGAGCACGACTTGGTCTTTATGAGATGTTTGATTAAGGGGGAGGCCCTCAACCTACCATTCATTATGCTTTCACAGATGAGAGAGGCTGCTCGTAGGGAACGAGCATGTCTACCTTACGGGATGGTATTCACACTTCTGTTTCAGGAAGCCCTGGTTGATCTGTCTGGTGAGGACAGTAGGCCACTTTTACACACCAATAGATACAATCTGAAATCTCTGACCTAGATGGGTTTTATCAAAGTAAAGGGTTACTGGATTCGGAAGAGCTCAGGTCTTCCAGTGGCTCATTCCGAGGATGATTCTGATGAGGATATTCAGGCAGTAAAGGGACATGGTGGAGAGGTAGAGGCACATGTTGATGAGGCTGGACCTTCAAAGCCAGCTCCATCTACTCCTAGTTCACCAGTCAGAGGATCTACAGCTGTTGGACCTGATGCTGATGATTGATTACACCATGTACTAGATGAGATATCTAGTCTTAGATATGAGACTGATACCAAGATTTCTCTACTTCAGTCAGAGGTACATCAGGGATTTCAGGATATTATGACTATTCTTCGACAGCTTTCGGAGCCAGTCAGTCTGTACTGACTACTTCCACTCCAGCACCTGACACTGGCACTGATTACGAGCAGGGACAGGTGGCACACTTCAGTGACATTCCTACAAAGGCCACTCCTGCTGAGGCTGAGGCTGGTACCGAGATTCCAAGATCTGTTGTTGGATCAGCTCCAGTTATAAAGATATTGTCTACCACCAGCACTTTGGCCTTGTCTTTTGATCCTCCTTCTGCCAGACCCACTCCTATTATGATTTCCTCAAAGTCCCAAGTAAAAGCTAAAGCCAAAACATCTAGGACTATTACACCTGTTAGGACTAGAATCAGGGACCTAAGGCCTAGGTTTCTTAAGTTTAGGCCTAGTCCAAGTATTTTAGAAGTCAGTTCCTCCTCTAGTGAGGAAGAACCTAATGATGATGACCCCAGTCCATCCTTTTGATGCTCTTAGTATTTCATTTTGATGTTTTTAGGACTTTATGCTTTGTTGTTGTGATACTGTTTTGTCGTGCCGAGGCACATTTGTAATGTCTCACTAATGTACTGACTTTTCATATATATATATATATATATCACTTTTTATGCTACACATCTTCTTATGATACACTCATGTACTACTTTTGTTAAGAATCACTTATGTGAATGAATGATCTCCTATCTTGTATACCTTTTGTTGATGACAAAAAGGGGAGAAGGGAGCTTATTGTCAATATGAATGTGCATGAATGAATATTTATATAAAATGAGAAGGGAGAAAAGTATGAAACTTTGAAAATGAATTTGAAAAATATGGATGATGAATGAACTTTTGAATGAACATTTGAAGAAAATATGAAGAAATGTTATTATAATAGTAAGGGGGAGCTTATTGTCAAGTTTTTGTTCAAATACTTGTTAATTTTATAAGTTTCGATACGCAATGTATAGATGATACTCTCGATACATTATGTGTTGATACATTATGTCTCGATACTTGATACATATTTTATATGGATGATACATTATATCGATACATATGATATTTAGAGTTAATAGTTTTCAGTTTTATATAGTTGATACATTTGATACATATGATACATTGCATTGACACTTATCAATTCAAAAATTTGATACCTTGATCCAAATTGATGGATACACACTATATCTAATATCATTGGATACATATGGATATGATATACCACAATTGTAAAGTGTTTTCATTCTATTCATGCCCAGTGTTTTGTCATCATCAAAAAGGGGGAGGTTATTGACCCCTGGAATGATTTTGATGATCACAAAACATTGGAGCATGTATATGTTACTAATTCTTTCAATTACTTGAGAAGTTTTTGCAGGAAATTGGTTACCTTTAGTTTAAATTGGTTTTCAAATTGATTGAGAGGTAATTCAATTATATATGGACTATTATGTACTTTAACTTGTAAAAGCCCTAATTTTGTCAATCTTGTAATCTTGTAAAATGAGCTGAAATTGTAAAATTGAGAGTATGTAGATTAGCTCTTGTTTGATTTAAGTGTTGAAGAGTTTTGGAGAAGTTTGAAGCATCAATTGAAGTTTTGGCAAGAGCTCACTCATGGATCAAGAGCCGACTCCTTGTGGCACGGCATGAAGAAATTTCAGAGTTTCAGTATCAAGAGCCGACTCCGGTCCCAACAGCTGACTCATGGAAGAATACATGTTTCTGAAGTCTGAGATCTCGAGCCGACTCGAGTTCCAAGAGCCGACTCGTCTAGAGTTATGATTTTTGGTGAACTGAGACTTCGAGCCGACTATGGCCTGAAGAGCCGACTCCAATAATTTGATGATTTGAAGTGATTGAAAGCAAGAGCCGACTCCAGCTTGAAGAGCCGACTCTTACAGAAATTTGTTCTGGGTTGAATGAGACTTCGAGCCAACTCGTGGACCTCGACCGAACTCGAGTAATCATTTTTGCACTTCAACTGCTAGTTGCTGGAAGTGATTTTTGAATTCTATTTCATCTCTAACAGCTCTTTCACGAATTCATAGGCCCTACAATGGCCATATCTCATGGAAAACTATAAAGGAATTGCTTTTGAGGGATTAAACAATTATTAGAGGATTATCATTGATTTATCTTAAAAAATTGAAGAGCATTTAAGTCTTTCACCAACCTACTTCAAAAGCTTTCAAGTTATGATTCAAAGCTTCACCAACTCCTCTTCATCATTGAATCCACTCATTGAAGAAGCAAGAAGCAGCTTGAAGAGCAATAAAGAGCATTCAAAGCTAGGCTTCATATTGATCTACATCAGTAACATTTAAACAAATTGGGTTTGTTGTAGTTGCTTGTTTATTTCTTTCTATCTTTGTTTTCCCTCTAAGAACAGCAAGGGGCTATGTCTTAAAAGAGGTTGAAGGATTTTAGGTGAGCCTTGTGAAAACCTAAGTTGGGTTCTTGGTGATCTCGGTATAAAACCAAGAGTTTGGGTGTTCTTTGGTGATCTTGTTTAATACAAAAGGGAGTTTGGGTTTCTTTGGTGATCCGGTAAAACCAAAGTGTATAGGTTTGAATTATGAGCCTGGTAAAACAATCCGACTATATTTTGGTTGGGGAATATAGTGGAAATCCGAAGTGGTGCTTGGGTAGTGGACGTAGAAGCCGGTTGCTCCGAACCACTCTAAATCTCTTTGTGTTTGTGCTTGTGCTTACTTTAGCTTATTGCTTTTACTTAATTACTTCCGCATTGCATATTGCACCACTACACTAAAAGAATTTCAAAGTGCACATAATTATGAAAAGTTTTAATCCCAATTCATCCCCCTCTTGGGAAGCCACCTGGCAACAAATGCTTTAGGAGGGAGGCAAACCCAGGCAATTTCCAGAGAAAGGTGCTCTCCCTAGTGTGAACTGGGATCCACCAGATCTAGCCAAGATCCAGACTCCATAGAGGGGCCTAGCTAACCAGGGGAATGAGCTTAGAGGTGGACGCTCTGGGAATGGTAGAATTCCTCCAAATCCGAGTATCGGAACAAGCATGGATGGGTAACGGTATCGATAATACCCGAGCATCCAAAATATCACCAAACACTTGGATAACCTACGACGGATTCCAATGCAGGGATCGGCAAGGAAAAGATCAAGAATAGATAGAGAGTCACTAATGTCCATCGTAATGTAGGTTGGCCAGCGATTACAAGTATCCACGATCCACAAATCGGACATGAGGCTGATAGAAGTACCATTGCCAAGAACCATCTGACATTGGGGTGATATTCGGGGTAGCAGTAAGCATAGCTCACCATATGGGTGAACAACGATGCCCAGATCGGTGATGCTCAGAAGGGTATAATTGGTCATATCTGTGCATCATCATATCCATCCATAAGCTATCCGAACTCAACGAAAACCTAGTAACATGTCTAGCGAACATGGCATCCTGTATGGAGAGCATTGAGTGGATACCGAGCCCGCCATCCCGATGGCATAGGCATACCACTTGCCAACTCAAAAGATGGATGGATCTGCTAGTAGAAGATGCTCCCTAAAGGAAGGCCTGAATAATTTGATGTGGTTCTTTGTATTCTACTGGTCTGAAAGACCTGATTAGTGTGATCTGACCCACAAAGTAGAGAGTCATGCACTACCAACCCTGCACCCTATCCTGGATCTCATTGATGAGATGATGTGATGCGGCACGCATATGATTAATGTTTTGAATATGGTGTTTGTAGAGCAATGAAACCTATTATACTTAGCATTGTACTCATCTTATAAGATTTAAGGATTATATGAAAAGGGACTATTACATGATTAGACACAACTCTAAAACTAAGAAGGAAGAAGATCTAGACAATAGGGGCTAATGATTGAGGACTTACCTTGATGAGTTTTCCCCTTCCTATGATTCAAAACTTGAAACTACTGATGCTCTGGACTGGAGAACTTGGATAACAGTGATCAGAACCCTGGACTTGGGCTTCAGCTTGTTGGTTCATTGTCAGGGGAACCCTGTTCACAACTCAAGGACTTCGAAGGACCCTGCAATGAAGATCAAAGTTAAGGTTGAAGGATGCAAACATAAAGAAGGGATGGGAGAACTTGTGAACAAAGAAAAGATAGTGGAGAAGATCTGGCCGACTCCAATGCCTTTGCCTTGAGCTTGGATGATGAATTGCTAGGGAAGAGAGTGGCTTTGGGGCGTGGAAGAAGAAGATAGGAAAAATTTCACACATAAAACTCAAGACAACTTCACTTCAAACTTCATTCATTTCCAAAATCAATCTCTTTTACAATGGGCGTCCAAGGCTTTTAATAGCCTCACAAAGCTAGCTTTGAAATTTAAAACTCTCCAAATCAAGGAGGATTACAAGGGGGGTTGGATGATTTGGTGGAGAGTTTGGAGGGATGTGGGGGGGTTGGAGGATTTGGTGGGGACTTGGAGGGATGTGGCCAACCTCCTTGAATTTGAATCTCCCTTGTTGGCACCCAAGGGTAGAAGGGTGATGAGGTGGCTGGTGAAGTGGCACCTGATGACGTGGCATGGTGAGGTGGTCTTCTACTTGGATAAGAATGACATGTGGTGCCCAGTGGTCCTAGTTGATGGTCCTTTCTCTTGCTTGGTTGATTTGTCTTCTCTTCTTCATGTGGTCAAATTCTGGGGTCTAGAATTTGAGTCTTGTTGCTGGCTTTCATGGCTTTAAGACTTAATTAGACTTAACTCAACTAAATTAGACTTAACTCAACTGAACTGACTTGACTGACCTAGACTTTAAAACTTGAAATGGACTTACAGGAAATGAAATTTTAAAAGTAATTACAGGACTCAATAAACACTCTTGATTTGAAACTCAAAATTAATTACAGGACTCTTGAAAAGGAAATGACTCTTGAAAATAAAAATTTTTGAACTAAAGGATACAAGGTAACCTAATTATCTTCGATCCAAATTGGGATAAGGCTAACCTTGTTGGAGTGAAGTTTCTTTCGGCTTCTGGTGTCCACACCAATTCTCCTGGGTGGGCAGAACTCGACCCAGTCGAGTATGGTTCAGTTTTGCCCTGGTAATGCTCGAACAAGTCTGGGTTAAGTCTTTGCAGGTCCTCTCGAGTAATCCAAGAGTTGTCGGACTCAGTCGACCTTGCCATTGAACCAGGTATCGCTGATAGTCCTTATTCCTGGTAGTAATGATCTTGTCATCCAGGATTCTCTCAATCCTCTCTCTCTGCTCAAGTAAGGTTGGTGGTGGACACTCGGAAATATGTTCACTCTCAATGAAAGTTTCTGGCTCAAAAGGCTCACTAGGTATTAGTAGTGTTTCTTTGTATTCTACTAGGTCTGAAACATTGAAGGTTGTACTAATACCCATATCAGGTGAAGTTCCAAAACATATGCATTAGGCCCTATTTTCTTTAAGATCTTAAAAGGTCCCGCTCCGCGGGCATGCAGCTTCTTTATGGTTCCAGGGGGAAACCGTTCAGGGTTGAGCCTAATCATCGCATAATCCCCTTCATAGAATTCTTTAGCCCTCTTATGTGAGTCAGCTAAGTGTTTGTAAGTTTCATTGCTCAGGTTGATCTTATTACTGATTTCTTTATGTAGATTTGTGACATGCTGTGCAAAAGACTCAGCAGACTCAGAGACTCGTGTGTGAATAGGTAGTGGGATTAGATCTAAAGGCTTCCTAGGCTTGCAACCATGGACTATCTCAAAGGGACTTTTGCCCGTAGATCGATTGACCGAACTGTTGTAAGCGAACTCAGCACGTGGCAATAACAAATCCCAGTTCCCTAGACTTTCTCCCACTAGGCATCTCAGCAAGTTCCCTAGACTTCTATTTACAACCTCGGTTTGTCCATCAGTCTGGGGATGGTAGGCAGTGGAGATTTCAGTCTGGTCCTAATAGGTACCAAAGGGTTTTCCAGAAGTAACTTGTGAAGCGGACATCCCTATCAGAAACAATGGTTTTTGGTAACCCGTGGAGTCTGACTACTTGATCAAGAAAGATTTGGCTATCTTAGAGGCATCGAAGTTTGGGAGCAAGGTATGAAATGGGCCATTTTTGAAAACCGGTCGACCACCACAAAGATTGAATCATGTTTTCGAATGGTCTTGGGTAATCCTAGAACAAAGTCCATGCTTAGATCCTGCCATGGACACTCAGGTACAGGTAATGGATTGTATAGCCCGGTATTCTTCTTTTGTTGCTTTGCAACAGCACATGTCCTACATCGGGCTACAAGGTTTGCTACTTGTTTCTTAAGACCTAGCCAGTAAAATTGTTCCTCAACAGCCAAGATAGTCTTATTTCGTTCGAAGTGCCAGCCAAACCTCCCGCATGTATCTCCCAAACTAAAAAATCTCTTAAGGAGGTTCTTGGGATGCAAAGCCTATTCTCTCTAAAAGATAACCATCTAGAAGGGTATAGTCACTATGATCACTAGATGGTCCTTGACGCAAAACCTGAAATTTCACCAAAATCTGGACAGGTTTCGTACTGCTCCTTAAGTCTTTCAAAACCTATGACTTCAGTACTAACTGAAGTTAAAAGTAACGTTTACGACTTAGGGCATCAGCTACCTTATTATCGGTTCCTGATTGATGCTTTAGGACAAACGTATAGGATTGGATGTACTCTACCCATTTGGCATGCCTAGGGTTTAGTTTCTTTTGGGAACTCAAAAACCTAAGGGCTTCATGGTCTGAAAATAAAACAAATTCTTGCGATAGGAGATAATGCCTCCAATACCTTAATGCTTGCACTACCGCATAAAGCTCCCGATCATATGTGGAGTATTTTTTCCTGGCTTCATTCAATTTCTTAGTAAAGAATGCTACGGGATGGTTCTCTTGACTCAGAACTCCACCAATACCTACTCCCGAAGCATCGCATGCTACTTCAAAGACCTAGAAAAATCGGGTAGTCTTAAGATTGGTGCTTGGGTCATCTTATCTTTGATGTGAAGGAAGGCCTTATCAGCTGACTTCGTCCATTCAAAGTGCCCTTCCTAATACAATCCGTGATAGGAGCAACTATGGTGCTAAACCCTCTAATAAATCTTCGATAAAACGTAGCGAGGCCATGAAAACTTCTTACTTCATGAATATTATTGGGTGTTGGCCACTCTACAATTGCCTTAACCTTCTCAGGGTCAGCGGATACTCCTTCAGGGGTCACAACAAATCCTAGGAAGATAACTCTAGTAGTCACACATTCTTTAGATTGGCATAGAGGTTATCTTTCCTAAGTGCTAAACATACCTGCCTCAGATGTTGTTGATGATCTTCTCTAGTCCTACTATAGACAAGTATGTCGTCAAAGTAAACGACAACAAATTTTCCAATAAAGGCTCGTAGGACTTGGTTCATGATTCGCATAAAAGTGCTAGGGGCATTTGATAACCCAAAAGCATGACTACCCATTCAAATAACCCGTCCTTAGTTTTAAAGGCAGTCTTCCATTCATCCCCTGGTCTGATCCTAACTTGGTGATAGCCGCTCTTCAGGTCAATCTTAGAAAATATAGTTGCACCGACCATCATATCTAACATATCATCCAAGCGGGGATGGGAAACCTATACTTCACTGTGATTTTATTTATGGCACGACTATCAACACACATTCTCCATGTGCCATCTTTCTTAGGGGTAAGTAAGGTTGGGACTGCGCATGGACTCAAACTCTCCCTAATGAATCCTTTCTTTAGGAGTTCTCCTACTTGACGTTGTAATTCTTGGTGCTCGGTAGGGTTCATTCTATAATGGAGAAGGTTCGTAGGGTTGCTCCAGGGACTAAGTCTATCGCATGTTGTATATCCCTAAGAGGTGGGAGTTGGTCGGGCAAGTCATCGGGGAACACGTCTTTGAACTCCTCTAGCACTTCATTGACTTCTTGTGGTTGTTCTTTTGAAAGAGTTCTTGATGATCCTTAATGGTCAAAATCCAAACAGGTGACCCATTGTTAATTCTTTCTCTCCATTTCTCTAGCAGTGATCATGTTTATCCCCTTTTTCTTATCACTCAATTGGCTTGATCCTCTCTTAATGGGGTTCTTAGGTGGAGAAGAATGGATTACAATCTTCTTTCCATTATGAGTAAACGAGCAAGAATTAGAATGACCATAGAGTGTTACGTCAAGATCGTACAACCATGGTCGGCCTAAAATTGTGCTACTTACTCCCATTGGAAGTACATCACACCATACTTTCTCCAAGTAAGATTGGAACTGAATGGTTACTAGGCACCTACTTAATGGAAATCATGGTTGAGTCTATCCAGGATACCTTATAGGGATTAGGATGGGGTACGGTGGGCAATCCTAGGTTTTTAACTGTGTTGGTGGATATGGCATTGACACAGCTACCGCTATCTAAAATGACTTTGCATACTTTCTCACCTATCTTAATGAATGTCTGTAGGATGCTAGTCCTACGCCAATCTTCTTGGGTTTTAGCTTGGGTGAGAATACACCTAACCACTCCTAACAGATCTTGATCTACCAGGACTTCCTCATCCTCATACTCTTCAGCCAAGTTCTCATCTGCCTGGTATACTTCCTCCTTAAATTCACCTTGGGATTCTACGGATTCCTCTTCTACTTCCCTTATGTGTAGGGCTCTATTAGGACAGTTGCTAGAATAGTGACCCACTTTGTTACACTTGAAACATGCGTTTGGAGTTCTTTGGGTCTCAGGTGTTTTCCCCTTGTCATCTTTACGGGTCACAGGCACATTAGGATTGGGTCGGTTGAATCTAGGCTGATTGGATCCTGACTGCTGATAAGGTGCACTAGTCCTACGGGCTTCGGGCCTACGATAGACTGGACCTCTATGGAATCTCTCAGCATCCCTAGCTATTTGATAGGCCATTCTAGGTCATGTACCTCTCGCATGAACAATTCTCTTTGAATTTCTTCCCTCAGTCCGGCTCTAAATCTAGACAAGGTCACCGACTCAGATTCATCAACATTGCACCTCATAACGAATTCGTCAAACTTCGCTATGTACTCTGCGACACTCCTATTTCCTTGAGTAAGTCTTTGCCATTGATCTAGGAGTCTTTGGTGGTAGGACATAGGAAGGTATTTCTCCCTAAGCCTAAGTTTCATAGCTCGCCAGGTCACTATGGGCACATCACCTCTCTGTCTAGTGAGTCTCTCAACGTTTCCCCAATATAACCTAGCTTGGCGCACAAGTTTAAGCTTTGCAAACTTACACTTGTGCTCTTCACTCATCTCAAACCAGTCAAAATACTGGTCCATCTCACCTTCCCAATCAATGTAGATCTTTGGATCTAAAATTCCATCAAAGGTGGGAGCTTCTAGCCTAATGTTCTTCATGGTTCGGTCATCTTGATCAAAGTGAATTGGGGTGGGTCTCCTGACATTGGGTTCATAGTTAGGCTCATGATGGAATCTCCTTGGGTTGGGCTCGATGGTTTGACCAGGGTGGGGTCCTCTAAGAATTGGATCATAAAACTGATCTTGGGGAGCTCTCCTAGGGTTTGTTTCATAGAGAGGGTTTTGATATGGAATCCTTCTAGGGTTCAATGGGGTCTCAAGTTCAGGTGCAAGACTTGGCTCAGGCTCAGTCTGGGCTTCATGATTGCTTTCAGGGGTTCTAGCCTCTAACTGATCCAACCTAGTAGTGATGTGGGCTAACTGCTCATTCATGTCTTGGTTGGTTTGTGCCACATTCTGATTTGTTTGGGCCAATTGCTCAGTTAAACTCTTAGTCAGTTGGGCCACTTGATCATTTAGGCCTTTGATCAAATTCCCTAAGTTTTGGTCCATGGCTACACTTGACTGGCTTGGATTGGTGAATACAGTGTCCCTGCTCTAGTGTCATGCATGCAAATGGACTCAAGTTCGAGCTAAGGTTTCCTAGACCTAGAGCACAAATTAGAAGTCTAATTAAGTGAACCAACTAGCTAGTAGTACTTATGGGACTTAGCCAGGTAGGTGGAGGGGAGTGTAGGTCCCTGATTGCCAACCTTAAACACCAATCTGAGATTGGCCAGGTAGGTGGACCAAATCACAAGCCCTGATGCACCAATCCAAGACACCAAGCCAGTAAGCACACACCAATTAGCTGACACAGTTAACTTGACCCTAACCTGAACCCAACTTGTTGGTGTCCCTAACCCACTAGGGCAATTAACGTTCTACTCAATTTTAATTAACGGGCTGGGATAGATATGCTGGTTGGTGATTTTTGGGCCAGGGACAGGTGATGAAACCCTGACCCTATCAAATTGATGCCCTTAATTTGATTTCTCATGAGATGAATGAAATGCAAAGGTGCTGCAGAAGTGTGTTGCAATTTGAAAGTGGTGTGGAAAACATGATGAAAAAATATCCAAAAATTCTAAAAAATTCACAGAGGATTTCTAACTTATATGTTTCAATGTAGATGAAAGGAATTTTAAAACTAAAATCTATACTAATCTAAGCAGATCCTACAAATGAAGATAAATAAAAAGGACAGAACAGAACCCTAATGATAGTGTCGAACTGCAGAAATTTTCATTTTTTTTATAATTTTTTTCTGATGATGAAATTTAATATGGTGATAACTGACTTAAAAAGAAACAAAAAAAAAATATTTCAATAAAAAATTAGTGACTTGCCTTTGGAGCTGCAGACGGATTACAGTAAATAGATGCAATTTTTAGAAAACAGAACCTAATCAAACAAGTGCAATGGCTTACCCCAAACTTCAATCTAAAAGCTCACGTCCGGCCAGGGGCTCATTATTCCCATGGGTCATGACAGTGTACTGGAGTACACCCGCTCAGGAGGCGTGAATTTTAGATCTTGCTTGGATTTAAAGAAAACTATTCTACTCTAATGCAACCATGCTCTGATACCAATTTGATGCGGCACGCATATGATTAATGTTTTGAATATGGTGTTTTGTAGAGCAATGAAACCTAATTATACTTAGCATTGTACTCATCTTAATAAGATTTAAGGATTATATGAAAAGGGACTATTACATGATTAGACACAACTCTAAAACTAAGAAGGAAGAAGATCTAGACAATAGGGGCTAATGATTGAGGACTTACCTTGATGAGTTTTCCAACCTTCCTATGATTCAAAACTTGAAACTACTGATGCTCTGGACTGGAGAACTTGGATAACAGTGATCAGAACCCTGGACTTGGGCTTCAGCTTGTTGGTTCATTGTCAAGGGGAACCCTGTTCACAACTCAAGGACTTCGAAGGACCTGCAATGAAGATCAAAGTTAAGGTTGAAGGATGCAAACATAAAGAAGGATGGGAGAACTTGTGAACAAAGAAAAGATAGTTGAGAAGATCTGGCCGACTCCAATGCCTTTGCCTTGAGCTTGGATGATGAATTGCTAGGGAAGAGAGTGGCTTTGGGCATGGAAGAAGAAGATAGGAAAAATTTCACACATAAAACTCAAGACAACTTCACTTCAAACTTCATTCATTTCCAAAATCAATCTCTTTTACAATGGGTCCCAGGCTTTTAATAGCCTCACAAAGCTAGCTTTTGAAATTTAAAAACTCCACAAATCGAGGAGGATTACAAGGGGGTTGGAGGATTTGGTGAGAGTTTGGAGGGATGTGGGGGGGGTTGGAGGATTTGGTGGAGGACTTGGAGGGATGTGGCCAACCTCCTTGAATTTGAATCTCCTTGTTGGCGCCCAAAGGGTGATGAGGTGGCTGGTGAAGTGGCACCTGATGACGTGGCATGGTGAGGTGGTCTTCTACTTGGATAAGAATGACATGTGGCGCCCAGTGATCCTAGTTGATGGTCCTTTTCTCTTGCTTGGTTGATGTGTCTTCTCTTCTTCATGTGGTCAAATTCTGGGGTCTAGAATTTGAGTCTTGTTGCTGGCTTTCATGGCTTTAAGACTTGATTAGACTTAACTCAACTGAATTAGACTTAACTCAACTGAACTGACTTGACTGACCTAGACTTTAAAACTTGAAATGGACTTACAGGAAATGAAATTTTAAAAGTAATTACATGACTCAATAAACACTCTTGATTTGAAACTCAAAATTAATTACAGGACTCTTGAAAAGGAAATGACTCTTGAAAATAAATATTTTTGAACTAAAGGATACAAGGTAACCTAATTATCTTCGATCCAAATTGGGATAAGGCTAACCTTGTTGGAGTGAAGTTTCTTTCGGCTTCTGGTGTCCACACCATGATGACAATCAGCCTTTGTTAGACTTACCCCTATAACCAGAACTCCAAGATAATGCAAAACACCAACATGATCGACAATGCCAAGGATATCCTGGATGGATTGCCAAACCAGGGTGGGGGTTCTCCAGATCTCTGATTTATGGCAATTGACTCTCTATCCTAAGCAAGACAATAATTTTCTAGAATCCTTTGAAAAGCCAGAGCGCATCAAACTGAGGGCTGACCCAAAATGAGATAATCATCTGCAAACAGAAGATGCAAGATGGGATTAGCCTCAGGGGCTGGGACATAAGGCTGAAGACCCAATCTCTATGGTGGCACTCGCAGAGCTTGCAATAGAGCGTCAATAGAAAGAATGAACAGGTACAGAGATAGAGGGCAACCTTGATGAAGCCTGATATTAGAGGCAAAACTCGAAGGGAGTGCCATTGATTAGAATTGCATAGCGGGCCAACAATACAAGCAAAAATTTGAGAGATCCAGGTGGAATTAAATTCAAAGTCCATCAGTGCCTTGTGAATAAAGGACCAATGCATACGATCATAAGACCTCTCCATGTCCACTTAATAGCCATAAGGCTATTCTGGGTAGGAGCCCTACAAAGATCATACATAAATTCTAGTACAATCAATAGGTTGTCAGAGATAGAGCGACCCTCCAGAAAAGCTCCTTAC
This sequence comes from Areca catechu, assembly GCA_021397845.1. Classification (NCBI taxonomy): domain Eukaryota; kingdom Viridiplantae; phylum Streptophyta; class Magnoliopsida; order Arecales; family Arecaceae; genus Areca; species Areca catechu. The sequence goes on from CM038040.1 coordinate 105,253,897, forward strand.
TTAATGCTAATTAGACTGGGATGAAGTGGCTTCATCCGTTTGACCATGAGTTTAGCATAGAGCTTGTACAAAGTATTATACAGGTTGATGTGCCTGAAGTGGCTAGGTTTGAAGCATCTCTGTGCTTAGGAATAAGAGTCACATAGGTTTGCTTACAGAATCAGGCATCCTAGCAGAATAGAAAACTCTTGAATAGCAGCAATCACCTCCAGCCGAACAATGCTCCAATACCTATGAAAGAAAAAGGGGGGAAAATCGTCTGACCCAGGGGCTTTGTCCTCAGCCTTAGAAAAAAGAACATCCTAGATCTCATCCATAGAAAAATGGGAAGTAAGAGCATAATTCTCCTGGTTCGACACCCTGGTTAGAGGGGAAGAGAGCAGAAATGATGCGGGATACAAGATGGAGTTTTTAGCTCAGGAACTTAGCAATCTAAAATGAGCAAAGACTCCTACACATATCAACAAGATTTATGCATAAGAGGGAGCAAATAAACTTAATGTAAGAGAATACTTGATGAAAGTTGTATTACCCACAATGTAGTTTCCATTCAATCAAAAGTAAAAGGACCTAATTGTATAGAAACCATTCTAACTAGGGCAAGTACCTTTAAACAATCAAACCTAAGAGTCTAGGATGGGTTATTCTTACCAACAATGAGAACTAAAACTTTTGGTGGTGGTTTAATCTCAGCACTCCAAGGACTTGCGACTAAATTTGAAGACTATCACTTCTTTGATTGAGGACTCCTAACATAGATGGTCTCGAGGCAAAGTAAACTTCATCTTCAGCTCAAGATCATGGAGGGATCCTGTAATGGAGAGAATTAGTGACCGTGGGAGGTATGAAAGAAAGGAAATTGAGGAAAGATTGAATGAAGGGAAGAAGAGTATGGTTGCATCTTCTTGGAACATGGATGAATAGGTGGGCCTCACACCCTCTCCCTTATGGAGTGTCAATGCAACAAAGCAATGGAAGAAGGCAAGAAGCTTTCATTCATTTGTAACATAGTTGATTACAAGAGGGTTAAGGGGTATTTATTATCTTCTCAAGCCTTAATTTTAATTTAAAATGGAGAGATTACATGCATGAAAAGGGGAGTGGGAAGTGGGGAGTTACAACTTAAATTCAACTTTGAATTTTAGCAAGCTTGGGTGCAAGAATTAGCATGGAGAGTGAGGTGGCATGGCTGACTTGGCATGGATGTTGAGGTGGCACTCCAACAAGGCTTGACTTTGCATGGAGGGTGAAGTGGTTAGCTCTAATCCAATAGGTGGTCTTGATGCTCCTTCACTTAGGTTCAAGCTTCTTCTCATGGTTCATACCTTGGCTAATTTGAACCTCTTGGCCAACTTGACAAATTATAAGACTAAATTAAAATAAAAATTAACTTGACTCTAATTACATGACTCATGCTGAAAATTAAAACAAAGTTGAAGCCAAAATTGAGTTTGGCTTATTCACTTGCAATCCATTAGGAGCTCGAATTGATTAGTTTTCTTGAAGCCTCTTTTGCATTCTGGTGCCTGCACCAATTCCCGGGATGGGAAGGACTCGACTCTATTGAGTATGGTCAACTTGACTTTGGTAGTGTTCTAGTAAGTCTGGGTTGATCCTTTGTAGATCATCTCGAGTGATCTACGAGTCTTCAGATTCTAGTCAACTTGCCAACGAACCAAATAGCGTAGATAGCCTTTGTTCTGGGTAGTGATAGTATTATCATCTAAAATACGCTCTATCCTATCTTGGCATTCTGATAATATGGCTGGTGGACAGTGTTACTCCATTATTGATTTTGATGATAAGCAAAATACTTAAGTATAAGCTGAGTACTAACTATTTCTTTAAAGTATGCTTTTTATAGAAAAGGTGCTCATCAACTTATAAAAATTATTGATTAAAAAAGTCCCAAATATAGATGAAAGATCTTCTTAAAGAGGACTTTAGTAGTTGAAGAATGCTTGAAAGGACACATGAGTTCAACATAATTTGGTTTCAGGAGAAGTTCATCTATTTTTATGAAAATTTCAGAGAAGTGTCGACTCAAAGTGTTGACACATGACTCAAGTGTCGACTCATGATAGTGGAAGTATCGATAAAAGCGATACGCAGAAAGAGTTTCAGATGGCATGATTGAAGTATCGACTCATGCCAGTCAAGTGTTGAATTAAGGTGTCGACTCAAGGATCGACTCATTGCCTGAGACTTTTTGTTAAAGAACTTACTGAAGTTGAAGACCTGCCTGAAGTGTCGACATATGGATGTCAAGTGTCAACTCACAGTGTCGACTCACCTAAGAATTTCAGAGAACTTCATTGATGATATTTGAACTGGGTGTCAACTCATGGAGCGCAAGTGTTGACCCTAAGTGTCGACTCACAGCTTGAAGTGTCGACACTTGGAGTTCTGGAAATAGTAATGACTAGTTTTTCAATTGTAGAACTCACTCCTCTTGGCTCCCAACGGCCCATGTCTAATGGCTAGAAATTGAGTTTGAGGCCTTGGAAAGGTATTTAATTGATTCAAATCAAATCTAAACATAAGATGAAAAGAGGATAAACAAGAGAAAAGAAAAGAAATGCATTCACTCCTATTCATTGAGTTTAACTACCTTCAAGCAAGAAGAAGTCTCCAAGCATTCAAGAGCCTTCAAGAGCATTCAAGTTCAACCTTCTTGAGCATTAAAAAGAGGCTTCATCAAGTTGAAGGCGGCACTACAACAAAGCTTCAAAGAGATATCCATTTTTATTAGAAAGCTTTCATTATTTCTTTACTTCAAACTCTTTATTGTTGTAAAGGTTTTTGGTTAGCCAATTGGAAAACCAAGGAGGTTATTGGTGAGCCTTGAAACCAAGTAGGTTCTTGTTAGCCTGCAAACCAAGGGAGGCTGTTGGTGAGCCTTAAAACCAATTAGGTTCTTGGTTAGCCCCGAAAACTAAGTGAGGTTTTGACTTGTAAGCCTTGTGAAACAAGTCAGGTTTTGATTTGTGAGCCCGAAAAACTAATCGACTGTAATTGGCTGAATTAGTGAATTCCCAAGTGGGCCTTGGGGAGTGGATGTAAGTGCATTGGAGAGCATCGAACCACTATATTTCCTTTATGTTTGTGATTTCTTGTCTCTTTAACTTGCTCTTTTATTTATTACTATTTTTTTTTGCTGCATACTCACTAAGAGCACTTCACACTTGCAATTCATATTATTTAATTTGTTATTGGATTGGTTTACACACTTGCATTTAAATTTTAGAGACCCAATTCACCCCCCCTCTTGGGTTGCTTACTGGGTAACAAGTGGTATCAGTGCCCTGTTCTCAGTATATAGGTCAACCATCTTGAGTAAAGATCTATGGTAGCCCCTATTGGTACTAGTGTAGTTGAGGGACAAGCCTCAAATAGACCTCCATATTTCAATGGAACAAATTATACTTATTGAAAAACTAGGATGAGAATTTATATGCATTCAATTGATTATAATTTGTGAAAGGTTGTTGATAAAGGTCCACATATTCCTTCAATTATTGTGAATGGTGTTTCTATCCCAAAGCTCGAAGAGGATTGGGATGAAAATGATATTAAATAATAAGATCAATGCAAAAGCAATAAATCTCCTCTATTATGCATTAGATCATAGTAAATTTAATAGGATTTCTACATGCACATCAGCCAAGAAAATATGGGACACACTTGAAGTTACCCATATGGGTACTGATCAAGTGAAAAACACAAAAGTAAACATGTTAGTGTACACTTATGAAATGTTTTGAATAGAACCAAATGAGTTTATCCTGACATGTAACTAGATTCACAAATATTATAAATGGAATGATAAGTTTAGGAAAAATAATGTCTAATGCTGATCTTGTCAACAAATTTCTTAGGTCACTTCCAACTTCATGGGATCCGAAGGTGACTGCTATCCAAGAAGCTAAAGATGTTGACAAACTATCATTAGAGCAATTGGTGGATCACTCATGACTTATGAGCTGAACTTAAAGCAAAAGTCTATGGATATGGACAATAAGAAAAAGGGGATAGCCTTCAAAGCTACTGTTCAAGAAGAATCCTCAAATGATGAATCTGAAGAAGAAGAAGGAGAAGAGAGTGAAGAAGCACTCTTAGCAAGAAAATTCAGAAGGTTCATGAAAAGAAGGAAATTTTCGTATAAGAAAAAGTTCCAATCAACTAAAGAGAGGGAAAAGAAAAGGAGAAAGAAAAGGAAAAGGAGAAGGAGATACCTACATGCTTCTAATGTAAAAGCCTGGACACTATAAATTTGACTGCCCTCTCATAAAGAAGTCAAGAAAGAAGCTTAGGAAGAAAGCTATGATGGCAACCTGGAGTGATAATGAAGACTCAAGCTCGAAAAAGAACAAGCTGAAATTGCAAATCTATATCTCATGGCATATCAATATCAAGAAGAGGTAATTTCAAATATCGAAGTAGATTTTACCTTTGATAATTGAAAAATACTTTTATGAATTAATGCATGATTACAAATTGATTTTATCTAAAAATAGAAAATTAAAAAAGCATGGAAATAGTTTTTCTCATCATGAAAACAATTCTTTGTTAAATGAAGTTAGTGAATTGAAAACTAAAATTGATGTTTTAGAAAAGAAAAATAAGGCTTTAACAATGGAAATGATGTTTTTGAAAAGATCTAAAACTATCATTTCAAATGGTGATCTTTTGAAGAAAAACAAAGATTTAGAAATAGAAAATAAAAACTATGAAAATGAACTTGATAAAATGAAACCTTTTGTTGAAAAGTTCACTTATAGTTCAGAAAAACTAAATCTTCTTTTAAATAACCAAAGAGCTATTTTTAACAAAGCAGGAATAGGATACAAACCTGAAAACAATAATAGTATTTTAAAATTTTTTTTGTACATGCATCATCTAGTATTACAGTTTTTTGATGCAAAAAACAAGGACACAAAGCTTTTTAATGTAATATGAGAAAAATCAACAATTCTGGAAAAGTTTGGATTCCAAAGGAACCAATTTACGTATTAACCCTAAATGATCCAAGTTGGCTTGGGTACCTAAAAATAAAACTTGATTTGTTTTACAGGTGTGTCTTGCAACCAAGAAAAATAAAAGCTATGGTATCTTGATAGTGGTTGCTCAAGGCACATGACAGGAGATGTGAAGTAATTCATCTCTCTTGAGGCAATAAATGGAGGGAGTGTGACCTTTAGTGATAACGGTGAAGAAAAAATCATTGGTATTGGCAAGGTTCACATCTTACCTTCTACTTGTATTAATAATGTACTCTTAGTTGAAGGTTTAAAGCATAATCTTTTAAGTATTAGTCAATTTTATGATAAAGGTTTTCAAGTTATTTTTAAATCATCTTATTGCATGATTGCTAATCCTGATAAAAATAGAGTAAAATTCATTGGAAAGAGGCATGGTAATGAATTCTATTAAATATGAGACTAGTTGACTTTGTTATAGAAGACTAGGACATGCTAGTATGTACTTGCTTTCAAAATTTTGCAAAAGGATTTAGTAAGAGATTTACCGAAACTTAGTTTTGAAAAAGATAAAGTTTGCTAAGCATGCTAATATGGAAAACAAGTTAAAACATCTTTCAAACCTAAAAATTTTGTTACTACTAGTAGGCCATTGATACTACTACATATGGATCTCTTTGGACTAACTAGGACATCTAGTCTAAGAGGTAAGAGATATGGATTGGTTATAGTAGAAGATTTTTCAAGGTTTACTTGGATTTTCTTTCTTGCTCATAAAGAATCATTTTCAGTATTTATAAAATTTTATCAAAAGTTTCTAATAAAAAAGGTACTTCAGTTATTACATACATAGTGATCATGGTTTTGAATTTGAAAACCAAGATTTAAAAGTTTTTGTAATGAGAAAGGTATTGAACATAATTTTTCTGTACCTAGGATACCTCAGCAGCATGGGGTGGTAGAAAGGAAAATTCATACTTTGGAAGAAATGGCACGTACTATGCTTTACGAAAATAATTTACCAAGATATTTTTGGACTGAAACAATTAATACCACCTATTATATTTAAATAGAGTTTTAATCCACCCTATTTTAAAGAAAACTCCTTATGAACATTGGAACTAAAGAAAACTAACTTTAAAATATTTTGAGCTTTTGGTTATCAATGTTTCATTTTGAATAATGGTAATGACAATCATGAAAAATTTGATGCCAAGTCTGATGAAGGTATCTTTCTAGGATATTCTACATCAAGCAGGGCATACAAAATTTTTAACAAAAGAACTCTAGTTGTAGAGGAGTCTATACATGTAATTTTTGAAGATTTTACTAACAAATCCTCCAGAAAAGAGGATACTTCTAATGCATGTGCAGGTGCTGATAAGTTAGAAAAGCTAACATTGGATGATCAACCCTCTTAACAAAGTTAAAGAAATCAAGACAAAGATGAAAAAGAAAAAGCCATACAATCCACACCAAAGCACCAAGATCTACCTAAGGAGTGGAGGTATGCTGATGGACATCCGAAGGAATTAATCCTAGGAGATCCATCTAAGAGGATAAGAACTCGATCTTCAATTAGAAATGAATATGATTATATTACTTTTGTTTCTCAAGTAAAGTCTAAATATTTTGAAGATGCTGAAAAAGACCCTAACTGGATAATGGTATGCAAGATGAACTAATTTAGTTTGATAGAAATAATATTTGGATATTAATAGAAAGACCATCAAATGTTTCTATTATTGGCACAAAATGGGTGTTTAGAAATAAATTAGATGAAAATGGAATTATAACTAGAAATAAAGTTAGGCTAGTTACCAAAGGCTATAACCAGGAGGAAGGAATTTATTTTGATAAAACTTTTGCTCCTATTGCTAGACTTGAGGCAATTAGACTACTATTAGCATTTGCCTATTTATGAATTTCAAACTTTTTCAAATGGATGTTAAAAGTACTTTTCTAAATGGTTATATAAAAAGAAGTTTTTGTAAAACAACTACCTGGTTTTTGAAAATCATGCACATCCTGATTATGTTTACAAATTGCACAAAGTTCTTTATAGTTTAAAGCAAGCACCCCGAGCATGGTATGAAAGACTCAGAATTTTTTGATTAAAAATGAATTCTCTAGAGGCCATGTTGATACAACTTTATTTCTAAAGAAGATAAATGATGATTTATTAGTAGTACAAATCTATGTCGATGATATTATTTTTGGTGCTACTAATGAAATCCTTTATCAAGAGTTTGCTAAGCTTATGTAGGGTGAGTTCAAAATGAGCATGATAGGAGAACTCAACTTTTTTCTCAGACTCCAAATCAAGCAAACCAAAGATGGAATCTTCATTAACCAAGCTAAGTATACAAGAGAAATCATAAAGAAGTTTGGGATGGAGACTACTAAGTCAATAGGTACACCTATGAGCCCTCTTGTAAACTTGATAAAGATGAGCATGGTAAATCTGTAGATCAAATTTATATAGAGCTATGATTGGCTCTTTATTATATTTGATTACTAGTAGACCAGATATAATGTTCAATGTATGCATGTGTGCTAGATATCGTTTGATCCTAAGAAATCTCATATGTTGGCTTTAAGCGCATTATTAGATACTTATCTGATACAACTGATATTGGCTTGTGGTATTCTGGAGACTCATCTATTGATTTAATTGGATATCTGATGCTGATTTTGCTGGGTGTAAACTTGATAGATAAAGTACTAGTGGAACTTGCCAATTTCTTGGAGTTAACTTAACCTCCTAGTTTTGCAAGAAACAAACTTCAGTTGCACTATCCATAGTTGAGGATGAGTATATTGCAGCAGGAAGTTGTTGTGCTCAAATCTTGTGGATTAAGCAACAACTTGAAGATTTTGGAATCAAATTAACTAGGACTCCCATAAAATGTGATAACACTAGTTCAATATGCTTAACTAAAAATCCTGTTCAGCATTCTATAAGCAAATATATTGAAATTATGGAACATTTTATTAGAGATCATGTTGAAAATAATGATGTGCTTGAATTTATTTGTACTAAATTGCAATTAGCTGATATTATGACTAAGCCTCTCCAAGAAGATCGGTTCAGTATGATTAGAAGAGAACTTGGGGTCATCAATCCCTTTGATTAAAAAATTTTTCTATTCATTGACCCATGAAAGATCAAATTCAATATGAATTACTTTCAATTTTCTTGAATTTCACTGTATTTCTAGTAATTTTGATCAATATTTCATTTTCATTTTTTGGTTTTAAGTCGAAGTGTCGATACAGTAAGTGTCGACACTTTGCCCTGTGTCGTGAGTCGACACTTGAATAGTGATAGACAGAGAATAAAAATGGTAACGAAGTGTTTTCTTGGCATTTTCTCCCCCAATTTGAGCCGACACCTGCCCTAACACTGTTCTACCTGTGGTTTCCCTCCAAATCTCATCTTAAACCTCTCAAATTCCTAATTTGGATGGTTTTTGGTTCGGTTTTGCCACATTCCCTCTCCCGTTTTGATTTTGGACCGTAAAAACCCTAGTTTCCTCTCCTCTTTCATTCAAACCTGAATGTGGATGGGACCTAGAAAGCAAGTTGTTCATCACCCTCGGCCATCTAACCAAGAAGATGAAAGAAGGACAAAAGCCAAACATGAAGCTGGTGCACCTGATCCCCCAGTTTGGCCACTTTTTCCTGCATCCAGTCGCATCGATTCGAAGACTGTTGTTGGAGGATGCTGTGTGGACTTCGAATTCATTGACCAGCAGCACTTTTGGATAGGCCAGTGGCTTAGGGATGCTGGTTTGGTTCCTTTCTATTCGTGACCAAGAGATTCTACTCGGGCTTAATATGAGAGTTCTACGGATCCTTAGCCCGTGGCAGTTGATGGATGGATTGTACAGTCCATGGCAGAGATATCCTAGTGACAAGCTGAGGTTCTGAGCAGAGTATGGGATATACCAGACAGGAAGCCCATGACAGGATCTGTGGTTGACAGCTTAGTGGACAGATTTAGTGGACTCCAGTGCATTTTTGAGTTAGATGATCTACTTGAGGGAGCCACTATTATTGCATCTAGGCTCTCTGCTGAGATGAGGTTATTGCATCATATCATAGCCCGGATCCTTCTACCGAAGATCAGCCATTTTGACTTCATCACAGAGAGAGAGCTACTAGTGATGGTGTCTCTGGCTCAGCATGCACTGTTTGCCTACTGGTACTTATGGTACATCAGATGACGGAGGCATTTATCAGTAAGAGACTATGTTTGCCCTACGAGATAGGCTTGACCCTGCTTTTCAGAGCATATGGGTGGTATTGGATGATGAGCCCTAACAAATGTTACTACACACTGATGTCTATGATATCAGATCACTTCACCGGATGGGATATCAGTTGGTTAGAGGCCAGTGGAGACGACGAGTATCAGGTCAGGACCACTGACAGAGATGAGGATGCTGCAGAGGAGGAGTGCATATTTTCGGATGAGGCAAGACCTTTAGAGACATTTGCTTGAGATTCAGCCTGAGCCAGCAGCACAGCCAGTGCCAGCTCCACAACCTGAGCCAGCACGATCAAATATATCAGGAGCTGCTAAGAGTCTTGTAGACAGAGTCGCTCGCATTGAGACAGATATTATGATCATTCATCAGTGAGTCGACAGTTTTATTATAGAGACTAGAAAGAGCCATCGAGGATTGAGAGGTGGTATCTCTACTATATTGTTCGCATTGAGTAGACCCTCTTTTGGGAGTGTTCCCGATACTTTAGCTCTACCTGATTCTGCTCTAGTTCCACCTGCTCTGGGACTAGTCATGGATGATGATGATGAGGTGACTGACTCTAATGGTTTTGACTTTCTAGATTTGATGACAGAGCTAGTGCCGGAGATAGTAGCTGACTTACCTAGGAGTCCCATTCATGATCCTTCGAGTTCATCTTTTTAGACTCCTATCCTACCCACACCTCCTTCTAGACCAGTTGATGATTTGACATTCCTATACTTTCACCTATCATTGATATATCTATTATTTCTTCAGCTGATACACCGATCATTGATACACCTATCATTTTTTCAGTTGATACACATATTGTTGATTCATCTACTATTGATTCACCTATGACTTATACACCTATTATTGGTACACTAGTTATTGATTCCACATCTTTACATACATCTTCCCTTATCGGGAGCTAGGATTCTACACTATTGGTTTCCATCATCTTGATTCCGGTCCTTTATTTGATCATACACCACATCTGATAGTTGTTGAGACTGTCACTCTGATCAGTTTTGCTCCTGCTACTGACATAGCTTCTACCTCTTTTGCTCCAGCTAGAGGGAGAACTTATGTTAGACACAGAGGACATGGTCATCATACTCCTTCACGACCAACCAGGACCCGTCTTCGTGATCTTCAATCGATATGGCCTCGATCTCGTGCTTTTACTGATACCAGACCGATCGAGATTTGATCCTCAGATGATGAGGATGATGATTAGGATAGTTTTATAATTTAGATAGTTTACACTTCTACTCTCTTTGTATGTTTTGATGTTCACTTTATATACAAATTCTGACTTTGAATGAAATATTATGTTACTTCATGTTATGACTTTGAATGAATGAAATGTATTACTCATTTTCAGAATTTCAATGTTCTCCTTCATGAATGAGTAAATTCCTTACTTTTATGTTCGAGCTTATTGTCCTCTTCCTTCCTTTTTAATGATAATAAAAAGGGGGAGAAATAAGAATAAGTATAAATATGATTGAGCAGAAAATTTTATTAAGTGAGGGGGAGTAATACCTCCTTTAATTTACAAATCCATTTTTAATTTGAAAATCCATTTTTAATTTGAAAATCCATTTTGAATTGAATTTCATGCTCAATTCTTATCTTTAGATGTTTAAATTTCAGCCTTTTTGACATTAAAAGTGTTCAGAAATCAATTTTATGGTCATCTCTTCAAGGAAAGTATTTACACTCTTCACAGTGTTTATTGCTGAATTTGTTACATTTTTTTTTATGAGTATCATGATACATGAATTTATCTCTTATATATTTAAGCTCTGATACTCTTAGCCATTGCAATACTCTCGTTCTAATACATCTTTTTAGTATTTCAATACCTATTGCAATAAGCTTTATGCACTTTGAAAAGTTCCTTTGAAAGCTTATTATGCTATTTATACTTAAAGATTTTGTCATCATTAAAAAGGGGAGATTGTTGACTCGGTTATTAATTTTGATGATAAGCAAAACACTTAAGTATAAGTTGAGTACAAACTATTTCTTTAAAGTATGCTTTTATAGAAAAAGGTGCTCATTAACTTAACAAAAATTGTTTGATTGAAAAAGTTCCAAATATAGATGAAAGATTTGCTTAAAAGGATTTTGATAGTTGAAGAATGCTTGAAAGGACATATGAGTTCAATCCAAATTAGTTTCAGTAGAAGTTCAGCTATTTTTATAAAAATCTTAGTGAAGTGTCGACTCAAAGTGTCGACACATGACTCAAGCGTCGACTCATGACAGCGAAAGTGTCGACCCAAGTCGGTACACAGAAATAGTTTCAAATGACACGACTGAAGTGTCGACTCATGCCAGTCAAGTGTTGACTCAAGGTGTCAACTCAAGGATCAGCTCATCGCCTGAGATATTTTATTACAGAACTTGCAGAAGTTGAAGACCTGCCTGAAGTGTCGACACATGGATGTCAAGTGTCGACTCATAGTGTCGACTTACCAGTGGAAGTGTCGACTCACATGAGAATTCCAGATAACTTCATTGAAGATATTTGAACTGGGTGTCGACTCATGGAGTGCAAGTGTCGACCCTAAGTATCGACTCATAGCTTGAAGTATCGACACTTGGAGTTCTGGGAACAGTAACGGCTAGTTTTTCAAATACAGAACTCGCTTTTCTTTGCTCCAAATGGCTAGTTTTTTATGTCTAATGGATAGAAACCGAGTTTGAGGCCTTGGAAAGGTATTTAATTGATTTAAATCAAATATAAACACAAGAGAATGAAAAGATGATAAACAAGAGAAAAGAAAAGAAGTGCATCACTCCTATTCATTGAGTTCAACCACCTTCAAGCAAGAAAAAGTCTCCAAGCATTCAGGAGCCTTCAAGAGCATTCAAGTTCAACCTTCTTAAGCATAAAAAGAGGCTTCATCAAGTTGAAGGCAGCACTACAACAAAGTTTCAAAGAGATATCTGCTTTTATTCGAAAGCTTTCATTATTTCTTTAATTCAAACTCTTTATTGTTGTAAAGGTTTTTGGTTAGCCTATTAGAAACCAAGGAGGTTATTGGTGAGCCTTTAAAACCAATTAGGTTCTTGGTTAGCCACAAAACCAAGGGAGGTTGTTGGTTAGCCTTAAACCCAATTAGGTTCATGGTTAGTCTGGAAAACCAAGTGAGGTTTTGACTTGTAAGCCTTATGAAAACAAGTCAGGTTTTGATTAGTGAGCCCGGAAAACTAATCGACTGTAATCGATTGAGATTATAGTGAATTCCCAAGTGGGCCTTGGAGAGAGAATGTGGTGCATTAGAGAGCACCGAACCACTATATTCCTTTGTGTTTGTGATTGCTTGTCTCTTTAACTTGCTCTTTTATTTATTACTTTATATTTCCATTGCATGCTCACTAAGAGCACTTTACGCTTGCAATTCAAATTATTTAATTTGATTATTAGATTGGTTCACACACTTGCATTTAAATTTTTAGAGACCCAATTCACCCCCCCTCTTGGTTTGCTTACTGGGCAATAAACACTTAGGGATAGGTTCACTCTCAAAACTAGGATCAAGTCTAAAATGCTCACTAGGTATCATTGTTGGTTCCTTATACTCTCTAAGTCTGAGATATTGAAAGTTGATCTAATACCAAAGTCAAATGGTAACTGATGTGGATAAATAATTAAAGCCTAATTAACACTAATTAGTAGAGAATAATTTTTATTTTTTTTTTAGATTTTAAAAAAGACTTGAAGGAGACAATAAAGGAAACTAGTTTAATTAACTACCCGCACAAGTAAACCTAACAAAATAACTAAGGAAACAGGATCTATGGCTAAGAAACCATCGAAACTAGGATTAACTTTCAACTAATCAGAAACTAAAGAGGGGGGAATAGGTTTAAAGTTACCAACGAAGATCGATTATTCAGATCTAATAGAACTCTTAAGATTGTCACGGTAGGGTTTCAAAACTTGATCCTGGGCTACGATCTTCCGAGCGGTGTCGATTCTGAGACAAGAACTCCTAACTTCGATTCCTGATCACCTGCAAACACTCAATAAAAGAAATTCAAGTTAGGAATCAGTAATGAAAAGGAAAGAAGGAAATGGAAGGGATCGAAGTGATGGTGGGTCTTCTTATCAGCTAGATAGATAGGATAATTAGGGCCTTGCACCCCGTGATGTTCCATAGAACAAAGAAAAAAGGGCCTCACACCCACGATGCACACAGCAAAGGAGAAAAAATTTGGTAAAATTTCTTTATTGATGAATAATAATTAAAATTACAAGGGATTGATGGGAATTTATAGACCCATAATTAGTAGTGTAAGGGTTTCAAACTGTAAACTCCTTCTCCCTTGGACTACAACTCCTGGAATTATGGTCAATATGGCATGGACTCATGCTTGTAGGGCTGATCTGGACTTCTCTTCAAGTGGGCGACAACAAGAGATAGTCTTCATAGCTTGGGCGATAACAATCCATAGGTGGGCGTCAACTGAGATGGGTGACAATTTTGAGGAGTCTTTCTGGCTTACTCCTCTTAAAATCATCGACAAATATTTCTTAACTTGAATTGGCAATAATTGAGAATTAATCTTTCTTAAATGATCTCATTTGCATTTAGGAAGACTCCTTGAAATTTGAATGTTGATTGCTCCCCTTTTGAAATAAACTCTTGAAGTAAGAAACACTTGGCCGACTCCTTTGATTTGGCGTCAAATGATTTGAGATGAGAGGGTGCTAAATGGGAAGACCCCTTCGTATTTACTCACCTTAAAATAAGTTGGCATGAAATTCTTGAGTGGAGGCTTCAATTTGGGAGAGTCCTTATTTTACACATCGTAAAATTAAGTTGGTGCAAACTCTTTTTAAGTGGCCGACCAAAGAGGATTTATAGCATGTGTTGTCATGTGATGATGTCCAAATAAAGTGGCATGGAGTGTGTTGCCCCAAATGACATGGCATGTCCAAACATGACATGTGTTGATGACCAAATCCTTGAAAAGGTGGCGCCAAGAACAAACTGACTTGGGCTAACACATAGAGTCACATGGCTTATCCTGGACTAGCACATGGTGTCACATGGCTTATCTTGGGCTAGCACATGAGTGTTCAATTAGGTGCACATGAAGTCACATAGGTCTTCAATTGGGTCCCCCTTGTATTACAGAACTCAATAATGAATTATTACAAGACTCAAACAAAATAACTAAAGCCCAACTTGATCAATTGAAACCCAATTTGATCAAAAGGCATGGTCAATTAAATAGATATTCCAATTTGGTTAAAAGGGTTTGGCCCAAAAAGCCAATAAACAAAACCCTAATTCTAGTTGGTAAAAAGGATTAACTAAAACTGGACCATTTAAACTCAATTAGGTAAATAGGGTTTGACACAACTGATAAATGGAATTTTTATACAAACCCTAATTGGTAAAAAAGGGCTATACCCAAATAAGCCTATACAACATAATTTAAAATAAAATATTTACATGGTAAAAGGGGTTGGGTTCAGGGCTTTATTTACAGGTGATCCACAGGATGTGGGTTCAATCTATCGATATTTTTTGGCCCTGCTGTACACATCAATTCTCCCCGGGTGGGAGAAACTCGACCTTGTCGAGTATGGGTCATTGTCGCTATGATAGCGCTCTAGCAAGTCTAGGTCAACTCTCTGCAAGTCCTCTCTGGTGATCTAAGAATATCAGTTTCAGGTTATCCTTGCCATCAAACCAGATACTGTTGGTAATCTTTGCTCTAGATAGTAATGATCTTGTCATCCAAGATCCGCTCAATTGTCTCTTGGGTTGGTGGTATGGCAGGTGGGCACACTTGGGTTGGTTCACTCTCAAGGATAGGATTAGGCCCAAATTGCTCACTAGGAATCAATGTTGGCTCCCAATACTCAATAAGGTCTAAACGTCAAAAGTAGAGCTAATGCATAGTTTAGGTGGTAATTCAAGCACGTAGGTATTAGGTCCAATTTTTTTAATTACTTTGTATGGTCCACTACTACGGGCATGCAATTTTTTCATGGTTTCAGGTGAGAACCATTCATGTCATAATCGAATCATAACAAAGTCTCCTTCTTTGTATTCTTTGAGCCTTCTTTTAGAATTAGCCTTATGATTCTTATACAATTCTTTAATGTATTGTGCATATGACTCTGTAAATGTCTAATAAACTCACTATGCATTACTAGTGAAGAAAATTTAGTTATTTATTTATTGATTATTATTTTTTTATCTATTTAAGTCCTTATTTTCAATTCTGTACTTGACCCTTGGTCGATGGGTGACATGCAGATGAAAATTTAACATGCACTTCTAATATATGCCATAAGGTTCTCCAAAATAAGTGGTAAATCTAACAGGGTCTAAGGATTGATGAAACATACTAACTTCAACAAAATATATACTAATGATTCTAGAAACATTAGAAACATCAGGGAAGGGTAGAAAATAAGAAGTGGATTCGGGGGTGACTTGGTAGGGTAGGAAATAGGAAAAGGGTTCAGGGATTTGTCCTAGACTAATGGGGTTGACCTTAAGAGTTGGACATAGATTCACACCTACAGGGAATAAAGGGTCAGCCTGAAGAAAGGACAAGTCATGAATTTCAGGAAAAAGGTCTTCAATGGGGACTGATGGAGTGAATTCTTCCAGAGACTGCTGTTTTGGAAAATCAAGTCTCACTGATTACTGTAGGACTAAGCTCTATAGCTTGACTCTTTTCTATGGTTTCCCAGGTAAGGTCTCAAATTAGGGTTAGGTTTCTCATGGGTCTCTTTTTCTAAGGATCCTATAGTTTCAGTCAGGGTACAATTAGGGTCAACTAATTCTGGGCTGGCTTCAGTCTGGGTGCCTATTGGGTCAACAAATTCTGGGTTGGCCTTAGTTTGGGTATGGTCATGATTATCTAACTTCTTCTTCAATAGCATATTGGTGAACCAATAGGATAGTAGGAGTAGGTCAGTTAAGGAAAATTGATGAGTATCTGGGATAGCAGGGGTGGATTGACTAAGGAGACAATGACTAGGATCTGGGATAGTGGGAGAAGGGTTGGCTAAGGGAAACCTGAATAGTACTTGGGTTTTGACTATAGCCACAGATCATAGTGGGTTCTGGCTAACTAAGGATAGTTGGTTTGGGTAAACCAGGATTAGTACGGGTTCTATGGATTCTCTTTAGGTTTTCTAATCATTGATCCAGTCGATCAAACTTATGGTTCATTTGGGTATATTGTTCAGTGAAGGTCCTTAGTAAGGTTACCATAGTGGACTCCAAGGTCAAACTAGACTAGGTTGGATTTGAGGCTACAAGTATTGGTCTCTTAATTTAGGGGTTATGCAATGCAAAAATATCGAACTCGACTTGGACTAGGGTTTCCTAGACCTAGAGCTCAAGTAGAATGGGTCAGCTCAAATTACAGCCAATTCAACAATTACCCTGTCCACTAGCCAGGTAAGAGGTGGGGTCGTGGGAGCTCTCCCTGCTCTCGCAGGGTCCTAATTAAGAACCACAAAATTGCTTAGGGCATTTGCCTTTGGACCTCAAGCCTTAGACACCAGATTCAAGTGATAATCAAAGGATTGGGTGCACTAGCTTACACACAAAACTTGGAACCCGACCTATTGGTGTCCCTAGCTCACTAAAGCAATTAAGTCTAATTGAATTTTAATTAGGGTTAGGCTCAGATGCAAAGAAGGTTGTTGAGGGCCCAGGATAGATGATGAGCTCTTGCCCCGATCTGAGATGCTCAAGTGCCCTTAAGATTATGTTACTTGATGATGCACACACATAAGATGAAATCCTAGATGCAATCAAACAAAAATAATTAAAATAACATGAAAATAAAATTAATTATTTTTTGTATTTTGTTATTTTGTTTTTCAGTAGAGATATAGTTTGTAGAAAAAACCTAAGATGCAAGAAAAAAATATGCAAGATTATATGCCAAAAGAACCCTAAACTAGAATTGCTGAAATTCAGAACAGAATTATTCTAGGCAGTATTCCTGGGAGCAAAAAATCTACAAACTACGATAATTCTTAAAAAAAATTAAAAAACACTTTTAATTATGATGGGTCCAACAAAATAAGAATCAGGTGATTCTATGTTACCTTCATGCATAAACAATCAAAACAATAGACTATGTACTGTGATAGACGTGATGCAGAAAATAAACCCTAAAAATGCCTCTCTTTGTTTTCTTCTTCAAGGGTCAATTCATAGCAGCACCCCTACATGCCATAGGAAATCCTATTTAAATGGGAGGTAAGGGTCTTGCAGCTCTACTTTTTCTATGACCGGACGGCCATTGTGAAACACCCGATCCGAGTACTTGAAGAAAACTAAGTCAGCACAAGAGAGATTAAATCCTAGTTTAACCTGCTTTGATACCAAAACTGATGCAGGACAAATAATTAAAGCCTAATTAACACTAATTAGCAAAGAATAATTTTTATTTTTTTTAGATTTTGAAAGAAGACTTGAAGGAGACATTAAAGGAAACTAGTTTAATTAACTACCCGCACAAGTAAACCAAACAAAATAACTAAGAAAACAGGATCTGGTGGATAAAAAACTGCCGAAACTAGGATTAACTTTCAGCTAATTAGAAACTAAAGAGGGGAGAATAGGTTTAAAGTTACCAACGAAGATTGATTCTTCAGATCTAACATAACTCTCAAGATTGTCGTGGTAGGGTTTCAAGAACTTGATCTCGAGCTCCGATCTTTCGAGCAACGTCGGTTCTGAGGCAAGAACTCCTAACTTTGATTCTGATCACCTGCAAACACTCAACAAAGGAAACTCAAGTTAGGAATCAGCAATGACGAAAAAGAAGGAAAGGGAGGGTTCGAAGTGATGGTTGGGTCTTCTTGTTGGCTGGATAGATAGGAAAATTAGTGCCTCGCACCCCATGATGTTCCATAGAACAAAGAAAAAGGGCCACATACCCCACGATGCACATAGCAAAGGAGCAAAAATTCAGCAGAATTTTTTTATTGATGAATAATTAAAATTACAAGGGATTGATGGGTATTTATAGACCCATAATTAGTAGTGTAAGGGATTCAAACTGTAAACTCCTTCTCCCTTAGACTACAACTCCTGGAATTATGGTCAATATGGCATGGACTCATGCTTGTAGGGCTGATCTGGACTTTTCTTCAAGTGGGCGACAACAAGAGATAGTCTTCATAGCTTGGGCGACAACAATCCATAGGTGGGCGTCAACTGAGATGGGTGACAATTTTGAGGAGTCTTTCTGGCTTACTCCTCTTAAAATCATCGACAAATATTTCTTAACTTGAAATTGGCAATAATTGAGAATTAATCTTTCTTAAATGATCTCATTTGCATTTAGGAAGACTCCTTGAAATTTGAATGTTGATTGCTCCCCTTTTGAAATAGAACTCTTGAAGTAAGAAACACTTGGCTGACTCCTTTGATTTGGCATCAAATGATTTGAGATGAGAGGGTGCTAAATGGGAAGACCCCTTCTTATTTACTCACCTTAAAATAAGTTGGCATGAAATTCTTGAGTGGAGGCTCCAATTTGGGAGAGTCCTTATTATTTACACATCTTAAAATTAAGTTGGTGAAAACTCCTTTTAAGTGGCCGACCAAAGAGGATTTATAGCATGTGTTGTCATGTGATGATGTCCAAATAAAGTGGCATGGAGGGTGTTGCCCCAAAATGACATGGCATGTCCAAACATGACATGTGTTGATGACCAAATCCTTGAAAAGGTGGCGCCAAGAACAAACTGACTTGGGCTAACACATGGAGTCACATGGCTTATCTTGGGCTAGCACATGGAGTCACATGGCTTGTCTTGGGCTAGCACATGGGTATTCAATTGGGTGCACATGAAGTCACATGGGTCTTCAATTGGATCCCCCTTGAATTACAAAACTCAATAACTAATTATTACAAGACTCAAACAAAATATCTAAAGCCTAACTTGATCAATTAAAACCCAGTTTGATCAAAAGGCATAGTCAATTAAATAAATATTCCAATTTGGTAAGAAGGGTTTGGCCCAAAAGGCCAATAAATAAAACCCTAATTCCAATTGGTAAAAAGGGTTAACTAAAACTGGACCATTTAAACTCAATTGGGTAAATAGGATTTGACACAACTGATAAATGAAATTTTTTATACAAACTCTAATCGGTAAAAAGGGCTAAACCCAACTAAGCCTATATAACATAATTAAAATAAAAATATTACATGGTAAAAGAGGTTGGGTTTAGGGCTTTATTCACAGGTGATCACAGGGATGTGGGTTCAACCTGTCATTATTTTCTGGCCCTAGTGTCCACACCAGTAACTCAAGCACATAGGCATTAGGTCCAATTTTTTATTATTTTGAAAGGACCTGCACCACGGGCATGTAACTTTTTCATAGTTTTGGATGGGAACCGTTTAGGTCTATGCCTAATCATCACATAGTCTAATTCATAAAATTCTTTGACTCACTTACAGGAATTAGCCATATGCTTGTAAGTTTCATTGCTCAAGTTAATTTTCTTACTAATCTCTTTGTGCAAATCTTGAACATGCTATGCATACATACAACTTGCAGACTTAGAAATGTTGAGTCTCGTGTGGTGTATCCAAGGTATCTGGAGTCAAGTTTTGGATCTTTGTCATGTTGGTCATGATGTAACTAGGGCTAGGAAATAGTTCGATAAGAATCCTAGATGATAGATTGTGTTACAATGTTTATTGTTCAGTCTGTCTGTTCGAGTCGGCTCGATGGTCCTTCGAGTCGACTCGGTTGGTGGCAAAGCACGGGGGTTTGGATGATGCCTCTGGTTGAGTCAGCTCGATTTCCAGGAGTCGACTCTAGTTCTTAGGGTAGGTATGAAGACACTCTGGTCGAGTCGGCTCGATTTGCTAGAGTCGGCTCATATTCTCAAAATAGTTGAAGGAATGGTCTGGACGAGTCAACTCGAATCTTGCGAGTCGACTTGGATGACGGGTTCACTATTTTTACGATGTGCCGGTTGGGAGTTGGTTAAAGGGGGCTAGGTTTGGTTTAACCTAGATATATATATATTGTATGGCCTTGAGAGAGAGAGGATCGAGTCTTCTAGGAGGTCCTGTAATCTATTCACACAGGAGATAATATAAACCCTTGTTTTTCTTCCTAAACTTCTTCTTAATCTTGATATATTCTTTGGTTGATCTTCATTATCCGATCTCCTAAGATTCATGGTATAGAGTTCACGTCAGGCTTGTTGCTTTTGCTATAGTCTCTTCACGGTGCTTCGTGCTTGAGACGGTGCAAGTGGTCCAGACAGGGTGATCTCATCCAATGTGTCATGATAGTTTGGTATCAGAGCAGATCTTGCTCCGACACTTTGGTATCAGAGCCTGGGTTGCATGAAGGAAAGAAGATCATTGTGGGATCAAGTGCAGAACAGTTTTTGATCAAACATTAAGGTGAGTAGTTGGTGTTGTTGATTTGATAAAATCTGTTGATATGGCATCTAGCAGTATCAAGGCAGACTTTGGAAAATTTGATGGCAAGGGAAACTTTACCCTTTAGCAACAAAGGATGAAGGATTTACTCGTACAGAACCGGATCTATAAGGTGTTAGTAGGAGAGAAGCCAGAGAAGGTTAGTTTGGAAGAATGGGAGGAACTAGAAGAGATAGCTTTCAACATAATCAAGATGTGCTTGGCTGATCAGGTTCTACCTGAGATCAGTGGAGAAACCACGGCGAAGGGCCTTTGGAGGAAGTTGGCGAACACATACTTGGGCAGGAATATGACGAACAAGTTATGGTTAAAGAAATAGTTGTACAGCTTGCAGATGTCTGAGGGAGGAGATCTGATTGCTCATATCCAAAAATTCAATCAAGTGTGCTTGGATGTTATGAGTCTAATGTCAAGATAGATGAGGAGGATAGAGCTCTCCTATTGTTGTGTTCACTTTCAGTATCATATGACGGTCTCATTACAACTCTGGTGCATGGAAAGGAGACATTAAACTTTGAAGAGGTGGTTGGAGTTCTCAGGTCTAATGAACAGTGGAAAAGCTATGTAAAGGGAGTTCAAGTTCAGAGGTTCTTGCCATGAATGAGAGGCAAGGAAGGCCAAGGGATAGGACTTGAGGAAAATCAAAAGTTAGGTCCAAATCTCAAGATAGTCAATAGGGTTGGAAGTGTTTTAAATGTCATCAGCCTGGTCATCTGAAGAGGAACTGTCCACTTCTGAAGAATGAGAAGGGGAAGGGCTTTTCCAAAAGAGATTTGATCAGTGGGAGTGGTGCACATTCATTTGAGGGCAGTGAATGATGATTTATTGGTTGTATCAGATGGAGCCATGGAGTATGACGGTGAATGGACATTGGATTCAGCCTGCTCTTTTCATTACACTTCACACAGGAATTAGTTTGCTTCTTATGCCAAAGCAAATGGTGGAAGTGTGAGTCTCGGGAATGATCACCCATGTAAGGTTGCTAGTGTTGGTACAATCAAGGTAAGAATGTATGATGGAGTCATACGGACGCTTACCAATGTCAAGCATGTGCCGGAGCTGAAGAAGAACCTGATTTCCCTAGGTTATTTGGAGAAGCAGGGGTATGCCTTTAGCTGTTCACCGGGTAGTAAATGCTTGAAGATAATCAAGGGTGCCTTGGTGGTGATGATAGGAAGGAGACTGAGCAACAACCTTTATAGGATGGAAGGCTCAGTTGTGACAGATAGTGCAGAAATCCTTGTTGCAGCACAGGAGGAGCAGCTTACCTACCAGCTATGGCACTATCGGATGGGCACATTAGTGACCGAGGACTCATGGAACTCTCCAAGAAGGGTCTAATTCCAGCACTTAGGAAAGAGGGAGATGATCTATGTGAGTTTTGTATTTATGGCAAATAGCACAGAGTAAAGTTTCCCAGGAGTACCAAGCTGAGTGAAGGAGTTTTGGAGTTAGTTCACTCGGATGTTTGGGGGTCGACACCCGTATCAGCTAGGGGTGGAGCAAAATACTTTGTTACCTTCATCGATGACTTCTCCAGGAAGTTGTGGGTATATCTGATCAGGGAAAAATTAGAGGTATTTGCCCGATTCAAGGCCTGGAGAGCTAAAGTGAAAAAGGAAATAGGAAACCAGTTAAGTGCCTGCAGTCTGACAATGGAAGAGAGTACACATGCTTTGAGTTTAGAAGTTACTGTGAGGAGAATGGCATCAAACGCCAATTCATAGTGAAGATGACTCCCCAACAAATGGGTGTAGCTGAAAGGATGAACTGGACATTGACAGAGAAAGCCAGGAGCTTGAGGTTGCAAGCATCACTGCCTACGGTTTTTTGGTGTGATGCTATAACCTTTTCTTATTTTCTTGTAAACAGGTCCCCAAATAGAAGAATCGATGGAGGCATCCTGAAGAGGTCTGGAGTGGGAAGAAGGTGGAGCTTGGTCACCTAAAAGTTTTCGGCAGTCCAGCATATGCATTGGTGGAAGGAGCCGAAAGGAATAAATTGGATCCAAAGTCATGCAAACGGGTATTCATTGGATACCAAGGGGCATGAAAGGATACCTACTGGTAAATCCTCCCTATCAATGGTCCACAATCAGTAGGAATGTTATCTTCGATGAGAGGAGCCTTCTAAGGAAGCCCGGTGTTGCAACTAGAGTTGATAGGTCTGTGGAGGATAACAGATCTCAGTTTCTGTAGTCAGGAGATGAGCCATCAGTTTCAGCCCCAAAATAGGTTCACTTTTAGGTGGTGAGTCACAGTCACATTCCCACACATATGGAGGAATTGCGAGGAGGGCTTCTGACCAGGAGGACGTGCAGGAGGAGCCAGAAACTACAGATTTGCAGGACAGTCCAAGAGGCGTAGCACTGCACAAGCCCAAGAGGAACATCCAGAAATCGATGCGGTATAGCATAGATGAGACCATCTCATATGCTCTCATCTCTGCCAGTGGAGATCCAGAGACATTTGAGGAGGCCATGGATAGTTCATATGCGAGATCATGGATGCATGCCATGATGGAGGAGATGGACTCTCTTCGAAAGAGCAAGACATGGCAGCTAGTGGATCTACCAAGGGGTCGACCCATTGGCTCCAAATGGGTCTTTACAAGGAAGGAGGGAAATTCAGAGCAAGGTGGAGTGAGGTACAAGGCTAGGTTGGTAGCCAAGGGATACTCACAGAAAGAAGGCACTGACTACTCTAAGATCTTCTCTCCTGTGTTAGGCATACGTCTATCAGGGTGCTGTTAAGTATTGTAGCAGCTCAGGATTTGGAGCTGGAGTAGATGGACGTGAAGACAACATTTCTCCATGGACATCTTGAGGAGAGTATCTACATGGAGTAACCACAGGGGTTCAGGGAGCCTGGATCAAAGGAGAAGGTATGCTTGTTGAAGAAATCATTGTATGGGTTGAAGCAGTCACCAAGACAATAGTACAAGTGATTTGATACCTTCGTGAGAAGCATTGAACTTTCCAGGTGTAATTTTGATCCATCTGTGTATATAAAATCTTTGGAGGATGGATCCAAGGTATATCTACTCTTGTATGTAGATGACATGCTGATAGCATGCAAGAGTAAGAGGACAGTGCAGGATTTGAAGGCAAGCCTATCTCGAGAGTTTGAGATGAAGGACTTGGGGGCTGCACGGAAGATTTTGGGCATGGAGATTTTCAGAGACCGAGCCAAGAAGTTGCTGCATTTATCTCAGGGAGGATACATTCAAATGGTGCTGGAGAGGTTTGGAATGAGAAGGCCAAACTAGCAGTGCTGCCACTTGCAGGACATTTCAGACATTCAAAGAGTATGTCACCACAGATTGAGGTGGAGGCTCAGGAAATGGAGAGGGTGCCTTATGCATCTGGCATGGGAAGCCTAATGTATGCTATGGTGTGTTGTAGGCCGGATCTAGCCCATGCAGTGAGTCAGGTGAGTAGATTCATGGCACAGCCTGGCAAGGAACACTGGCAAGCATTGAAGGGAATCTTTAGATACTTGGTGGGATCAGTTGAAGTGGACATCTGCAATGGATAGCATGGAGGTGATGTGGAACACTCTAACATAGCCAAGGTTGCCCAGGGGTAGATGGAAGGCTTTGTGGATGCAGACTTTGGTGGAGATATGGATACTTGTCATTCCACAACAGGTTTCATATTCAGCATGAATGGAGGACCTGTGTCTTGGAGGTCTTGTTTGCAGACTATAACGGTGTTATCCACCATTAAAGCAGAGTATATTGGCATCACGGAGGCAGCAAAGGAGGCTCTATGGCTGAAGGGATTGGCTATGGAGATGGGCTGCAAACAGGAGGCTATAAAGGTGTATTGTGATAGCTAGAGTGCATTGTTACTTGCACAAAATTCAGTATATCATGCCAGGATGAAGCACATCGACATCAGATACCATCGGATTAGAGAGCAGGTGGAGGAAGGTGAGGTGGAGCTGGAAAAGGTTTATACCAAGGAGAATCCAGCTGATGCACTGATGAAGGTTCTTCCAAGGGACAGCTTTCACAAGTGTATGGGACTAATGCGGTTGATAGAGAAGATGGAGTTGACCGAAGCTTGAAACATCAAGGTGGAGATTGTTGAGTCTCGTGTGGTGTATCCAAGGCATCTGGAGTCATGTTTTGGATCTTTGTCATGTTGGTCATGATGTAACTAGGGCTAGGAGTGAGTCCGGTAAGAGTCCTAGGTGATAGATTATGTTACAATGTTTATTGTTCGGTCTATCTGTTTGAGTTGGCTCGATGGTCCTTCGAGTTGACTCGGTTGGTGGCATAGCACGGGGTTCTGGGTGATTCCTCTGGTCGAGTCAGCTCGATTTCGGGAGTCGACTTTAGTTCTTAGGGTAGGTATGAAGACACTCTGGTCGAGTCATCTCGGTTTGCTGGAGTTGGCTCATATTCTCAAAACAGTTGAAGGAATGGTCTGGACGAGTCGACTCGAATACTGCAAGTCGACTCGGATGACGGGTTCGCTGTTTTGATGATGTGCCGGTTGGGAGTTGGTTCAAGGGGGCTAGGTTTGGTTTAACCTAGATATATATATATTATACAGCCTTGAGAGAGAGAGGATCGAGTCTTCTAGAAGGTCCTGTAATCTATTCACATAGGAGATAATATAAACCCTTGTTTTTCTCCCTAAACTTCTTCTTAATCTTGATATATTCTTTGGTTGATCTTCATTATTCAAGATTCATGGTATAGAGTTAATGTCTGGCTTTTTGCTTTCGCTATAGTCTCTTCACGGTGCTTGTGCTTGAGACGGTGCAAGTGGTTCGGATGGGGTGATCTCATCCGGTGTGTCATGATAGTTTGGTATCAGAGTAGATCTTGCTTCGACAAGAAACTCATGCATGCATGGGTAAAGGGATAAGGTCTATGGGCTTTTTATGTTTGTATCCATGGATAATCTCAAATGGACTTTTTCTAGTGGACCTATTGATTGAGCTATTATAGGAAATTTAGCACGTGGTAACAAAAGATCCCAATTTTCATTACTCTTACCAACTAAACATATCAACAGGTTTCCAAGACTCCTATTCACAACTTCTATTTGACCGTCAGTTTGTGGATGGTAGGTGGTAGAAAACTTTGGTTTGGTTCCTAACATGTGCCATAAGATTTTCCAAAAATAGCTAGTGAATCGGACATCCCTATCAGACACAATGGTTTTGGGCAAACCATGTAACCTAACCACTTCATTTAGGAAACGCTTAGCCACTTTTGAAGAATCAAAAGTTTGGAAACAAGGCAAGAAGTGTGCCATCTTGTTAAAGTGATCGACCACAACATAGATAAAGTTGTTGTTGGCTTTGGCTCCTTAATTTTGATGAATAACAAAATACCAAGTATATGTTTAGACTAACATTTCAATTGGAGTATAAATTTTAGGCCTCAGGTACATCAATTTCTTTAACAATAAGGTATCAAGTTTACTAAATTGAGAGCAAGAAGTTTCTCATGTTTGATTGAGCTTTTCACCTTGGAACTTTGTCAAAACAACTTCTTTGGCCTTCATGAAGAACTATCAAATGGATTAATGGACAAATAATTAAAGAATTCAAGTTTGGCACATTTTTGGATGGAACAAGATCAAGTGTCGACTCACAAGCCAAGTATTGACTCACAAGGTTGACTTATGAAAAAAATTTAGAAGGTTTAGAAGACCGGCATACAAAGTTTCAGTGGCACACAGCAAGTGTCAACTCATGAGGTCAACTCACACTTCAAGTGTCGACTCAACCCTTGAGAAAAATTCTAGATAGATAGAACTTCATATTTTTTGGATTCTGCATCGAGTATCGACTCATGAGATCGACTTTTCATCAAGTGTCGACTCATGAGGTCGACACAGGTCTAATGGTTAGTTTTTCAGAATTTCAGAATTGCTTCCAAATGGTTCCAAACGGTTACTTTTTGAATTCTAACGGTCTTCAACTGTCTTTTTAGTAGATTTGAGATATTTAACACTCACCAAACCTCATAAAGTCAATAAGGAAGAGTGAATTCATATGAGACAAACTCCAATCATTTGAAAATATAAGAAGAGTGTGTTTAAAGAGATTCCCTTATAAAAGGCCTCCCATTTTTGAGTTGTTAAGGTTTCAAGTGCTTGGCCATAATTATGCATTCAAGAGATTCCAAGGAGAAGTCAACTCAAGCAATCAAGAGAGCTTCAATGATCTTCATTTAAGCTCATTCCAAGAGCTTTTATTGTGCTCTTTTATTACATTCTTGTTCTTACTTTGTTGACCTAATTTTTAAAGGTTTTTGAAGCTATAGGTTGTAAAGGTTATTGGTGAGCCAAAGGGATAAAACCAACTGGATTTGACTTGTGAGCCCGAAGACAAAACAAGTTGTAAAGATTGTTGGTGAGCCTAGCTGATATAACCAACTTAGATTTTGACTTGTGAGCCTTGGAAAACAAGTCACCTATAATCTTGGAGAGATTATAGTGAAATTCCAAGAAAAAGCTTGGAGAGTGGATGTAGATGCTTAGAGTGCACCGAACCACTATATATCCTTGTGTTTGTATATGATTACTTTCTTTATTACTTGCTCTTCCATACTTGCATTTGAATTTGCTGTTATCCACTGCATATCTCTTAGAGCTAAATCATTTTGTTTCACAAACACTTCAAAACCAGCATATAATTGTTTTAAATTTTTAAAAGATCCAATTCACCCCCTCTCTTAGGCTCCATTTCTGGGCAACAAGTAGTATCAGAGAACAGGTACAATACTTGTAGGTCCAATGATCTTGAGTGAAAGATCATGGCAACTCCAATTGGTATGGGTGTTGTAGAAGGAAAGCCTCTAACCATCCCCTATTATTTAATGGCATAAATTACACATACTGGAAGACATGCATGTGCATTTATTTACAAGCTATTGATTACAATATCTGGAGAATTATTATTAAAGGGCCTCATCAGGCCACTCACTTGGTTAATGCCATTCTCACTCCCAAACAAGAAGAAGATTGAGATAAGAATGATATTAAGCAAGTTGAAATTAATACCAAGGCTATGAATTTATTATTTTGTGCACTTGACCCTTGTGAATTCAATAGAATTTCAAATTGTTTCTCCACCAAGAAAATATGGGATACGCTTGAAGTTACCCATGATGGTACACTTCAATTGAAGACCACCAAAGTGAATATACTCATTTACACCTATGAAATGTTTAGAATGGAACCAACTAAATCTATAAATGAAATGTATACTAGATTTACAAACATTGTGAATGGCATGAGAAGCTTAGGTAAAGTTATTTTTAATGGTGAACTTGTTAATAAACTTTTCAAGTCTCTTCCGGTTTCTTAGGATGCTAAAGTCACCACCATAGAAGCCAAAGATGTCAATACACTTCTACTTGAGCAGCTTTTGGGCTCATTGATGACTTATGAGCTCTCCTTGAAATAAAAGATAGTGGACAATGTTAAGAAAAGAAAAGCCATTGCCTTCAAGTCCACTACCAAAGAAGAATCAAGTGATGAATCTGAAGAAAAGGATGATGAAGATGAGATGGCCCTCATTACAAGAAAGTTTAAAAGATTTATGAGAAAGAAAAAGGGTTTTTACAAGAAAAAGCCTCTAAAATGAGACTATAGCAAAGAAAAAGAAAAGGAGAAGGAAAGGAAGCAACCCACTTGCTTTGAGTACAAGAAACCTGGTCACTTCAAATTGGATTGCCCCATACTCAAGAAAAGCAGAAAGAAACTTAGGAAAAAGACCATGATGGCAACATGGAGCGAGAGTGAAGATTCAAGTTCTGATAAAGAGCAGCAAGAGGTCGCTAACCTTTGCTTCATGGCCAACGAAGAAGAAGAGGCATGTCTTGCAACCAAGGATAAAAGAAGAATGTGGTATGTTGATAGCGGTTGCTCAAGGCACATGACTGGGGATGTGAGACAATTCTCATCTCTAAAAGTTATGAATGGTGGAAACATGACTTTTGGTGATAATGGAAAGGGCAATATCGTTGATATCGGTAAAGTCCATATCACCTCTACTTCCTTTATTGATAATGTTTTGTTAGTTGATGGTTTAAAGCACAATCTATTTAGCATATGTCAATTTTATGACAAAGGATTTTTGAATCTTCTTTATGCATAGTATATAGTCTAGATGACAATGGCATCAAGTTCATTGGTCATAGGCATGGAAACATTTACACGGTTGATCTTGATGATCTACTTATGAAAAATGGTCAATGCCTAGTGGCAAAAGAAGCCAAGACAAATGAAACTAATTGTCTTTGGTATCGTAGTATAGGACATACAAGTATGCATTTGATTTCAAAATTAAATAGGAAACATCTTGCAAAAGATTTGCCAAAACTCACTTTTAAAAAAGATAAGATTTGTAGTGCATGTCAACTTTGAAAAAAGACAAAATCTTCTTTCAAACCTAAAGGAGTAGTTTTTATCACTAAACCCTTAAATTACTTCATATGGACCTCTTTGGACCAACTAGAACAACTAGTTTGGGAGGTAAGAAGTATGGGTTAGTGATTGTAGATGATTATTCATGTTTTACATGGGTAATATTTTGGCACACAAAGGTGAAACTTTTTCAGCATTCATTAAATTTCATAAAAAGGTTTCAAATGAAAAAAGTGTTTAAATTATCTCTTTAAGAAGTGATCATGGTACTGAATTCGAAAATCATGATTTTGAAAACTTTTGCAATGAAAATGGTATAGATCATAATTTTTCTGCACCTAGGATACCTCAACAAATGGGGTGCTAGAAAGAGAAAATAGAACTCTTGAAGAAATGGCACGCACAATGCTTTGTGAAAATGATTTACCTAAATATTTTTGGTTAGAAGCCATAAATACTGCATGTTATGTTTTAAATCATGTTTTAATTCGACCTATTTTAAAGAAAATATCATATGAACTTTGAAAAAATAGAAAACTCACTATTAAATATTTTCATATTTTAGATGCCATTATTTCATTCTAACAATGGTAAAGATAACCTTAGCAAATTTGATGCCAAGTCAGATAAAGGTATCTTTTTAGGATACTATACTTCTAGCAAGGTATACATGGTCTTCACAGAAGAACTCTTCTAGTTGAAGAATCCATACATATAGTGTTTGATGAGACTAATGATAAATCTTCTATAAAAGAAGATACTGTTCATGATGTTATAGGTACTCAAAAATTTAAAAGAATGATAATTAATGAAGAAACTTCCAACGAGCAAGATGATGATCAGGATAATGAAGGAGAACAAGTAGGAGCTTTATGTTCACCAAATCCACTACCAAAGAATGGAGGTATGCTCATGGACATCCCAAAGAACTTATAATTGGTGATCCATCAAAAGGGGTAAGTACTCGTTCATCTTCGAGAAATGTTTGTGATTACTTAGCTTTTGTTTCTCAAATAAAACCAAAATCATTTGAAGAAGCTGAAAATGATTGCAATTGGATAAATGCTATGCAAGATGAACTAAACTAATTTAAAAGAAATAAAGTTTGGACTTTAGTTGAAAGACCTTCAAATATTTCTATAATAGGAACAAAATGGATTTTCAGAAATAAACTCAATGAAAATGGTTTGGTTGCTAGAAATAAAGCTAGGCTAGTTGCCAAAGGCTACAATCAGGAGGAAGGGATATATTTTGATGAAACCTTTGCTCCGTTACTAGACTTGAAGTAATTAGACTATTATTAGTATTTGCATGTTTCATGAATTTCAAACTATTTCAAATGGATGTCAAAAGTGCCTTTTTGAATGATTTTATTGAAGAAGTTTATGTTGAACAACCTCCCGGTTTTGAAAATCATTAATTTTTCAATCATGTTTTTAGACTTTATAAAGCTTTATATGATTTAAAACAAGCTCCAAGAGCTTAGTATGATAGATTAAGTAGATTTTTGCTTGAAAATGATTTTTCTAGAGAAAATGTAGACACTACTTTGTTTTTGAAAAGGAAGAATGATGATCTCTTAGTAGTACAAGTGTATGTCGATGATATTTTTTTTGGTGCTATTTATGAAATTTTGTGTCAAGAGTTTGCCAAGCTTATGTAGGGTGAGTTCAAGATAAGCATGATGGAAGAAAACCAAATACAAATGAAATATTAAAGAAGTTTGGGATGGAGAGCACCAAATCATTAGGTACTCTTATGAGCCCTTCTTGTAAATTAGATAAAGATGAATCTGATAAAAATGTAGATCAAAAGTTATATAGAGATATCATTGGTTCACTGCTTTATTTGACTACTAGTAGGCCAGATATAATGTTCAACATATGTATGTGTGCAAGATATCAGTCTGCTTCTAAAGTTTCTCATTTATTGGCTATTAAATGCATACTTAGATATCTATCTGGCTCTATTGATATTGGACTTTGGTACTCTAGAGATTCATCTAATGAACTGATTGCATATTCTGATACTATTTTGTTGGTTATAAACTTGATAGATAAAGTAATAGTGGAACTTGTCAATATCTAGGAGTTATTTTGATTTCATGGTTTAGCAAGAACAGAATTCAGTTACTCTATCTATGGTAGAAGATGAATATATAGTAGCCAGAAGCTGTTGTGCTCAAATCTTATGGATCAAATAACAACTCGAAGATTTTGGCATCAAACTAACTAAGACACCAATAAGATATTATGATAATACTAATGCAATTAATTTGACTAAAAATCCTATTCAACACTCAAGAAGCAAATATATTGAAATAAGATATCATTTTATAAGAGATCATGTGCAAAATGATAATGTAATGCTTGATTTCATGTATATTGATAATCAATTAGCAGATATTTTTACAAAACCTTTAAGTGAAGATAGTTTTTGCATGATCAGAAGAGAACTTAGTGTCATTGATCCTTTTGTCTAAACCCTTCAAATTCTTGTTGAAATCCTCCAAAAATCTCTCAAAATCCTTCAAATATCTCTTAGGATATCTAATAGATTTTTCCTAGATTTTTCTGGTTTTTTATTGAAATTTATTTTGCTTGCCCGAGGTCAAGTGTCGACACTTGAAAAATTACGAGAAGTGTCGACTCACCTGAAGTGTTGACACTTGAGCAGTTTCAAAGTGTCGACTCATGATGTCGGGACTGAGATTTTTAGGGCCTTCCATAAACCCTTTTACCTAATTCTTCTCCTTCCGAGCCGTGTGGTCCCCAAAAGACATCCAAATCTCCAAGAACAATGGATTGCCCCTTCTAGCCTTTGGATTTTAGGGTTTTCTCCTCTCTTTTTGGTGGATTTTTCAGTCAGACCTATCTCCTTGATTTTCCTTTCATTTTCTTTTTGTATTTGGTCTGAACCTTGCATCATTGCTATGTTTTTGGCCAAAATCCTCGATCGAGATGTGAGTTCTTCATCACATCATTGCTTGGATTGATTTCGAAGACCAGGCGATTTGATTTTATTATTGAGAGGAAGTTGGTTCTGATTATGTCCTCTGAGAAAGCAGTCCCCCATCAACTTACCTATGATTATGATCACCAGATGGGTGAGGTAGCCACCCAGCGCATATTATGTTACCTTATGCATGGTGCTGACCCAGCTTTTCAGAGATTTCGGTGTTCCATTGGAGGGGGAGCCCTCCAACAGATCCACCATATGAGCACATATGTAGATAGATCTCTTCACAGGATGGGATTCTGATAGATCAGTGAACGATGGGGGCACAGAGAGTCTGGCTAGGAGCCAGATGAGGAGGATGAGATAGAGTAGCTGAGGCATGACCTTCTGACCTGCTGAGCAGATTACATCTTAGGCCTGCACCAGTCCAGCCTGAGCAGCATGAGAGCCAGTCACTCCACCAGTTGCACCTGTTCTTGCTTCTTCACCATAGCCCCTATCAGGACTGACCCAGGCTTTGAGAAGAGGATTTCAGATCAGATCTCAAACATTTGTAGGGAGATATCATAGGTATGACTGAGCAACAGGGTCAGAGTGTGTGGTGCGGGCACCAGACTCAGAGGAGACTTCAGAGCTCTATCTGGATCTCTGATTAACCTTGCCCGAAGAATTAGGATTTTTGGTTTGTAATAAGAGTTGACTAGATCAACTCAATTTAGCTTGAGTCTACATTACCTGCATCATTTTATTTGTTGAGTCATGTTGACTCAGTAGTGGACTAGGGCTTTAACCTGGGGTGTTACATTTTCTCCCAAGGCCTAGCAAGTGGGCGCCACACTCCCAGCACACTCCCAGCCACACAGCCCACGCCTGAGTCCAGGGGGCGCCATATCTACATCCAGCAGCCTTTGGTCCCCACGCACAGATAGTAGCTTCCTTCTCTCATGCGCCAGTTGAGGAGAAATCCAACAGGAGTCCACAAATCAAGGGGGCGGCCCAAGTCTTTCCCAAAGAACCAAACTAAGAAAGGGAAGAAATTCTCTTGGAGAGAACTTCAAGGAGGCGCCCACTACCTGCCAAAAATATCCAAAACAAAGATGGGAAGGGCCTGACTTAGGGAGGAAGAAAAGGAGGAGTCCAAAAGAGTTGATCCATGGAAGGAAAGAAATCTCTTGAAGACCCAAGCAAGGAGGCGCCATCTACCTGCCTTTATAACCCTAATCAAATTTTTTTGGTACCTTGGCCGACTATATGTATATGGATTATCTTGATTTGTAGATCCCCTCCTTTAGTCCCACATGGGAAGATATAAAAACTACTCCCTTGTAAAGCCTTATAAATTAAACCCCTCTTGTAAGTTTAAAGGAATCAGATGAATGAAACCAAATTTTTTTGTGAGCAAACTTTGTGTTTTCTCTCTTCCGCACTTGCATCCAGGTGTTGAGCTCCGTGAGGGAGTAAATCCGGGTTCCCCAGGAACCTTGAGGAGGTGTGAGATCTCCAAAACCCAAACCCTAGGTTAGCCACTCCACTCCCAAACCCTAGCCGCCCATCACCCTTCTCTTTCCACTAAGCCCTAGCATATTCCACCTCCCACGGCCTCTCTCTCCAAGTCCAGGCCGACCATCAACATCCAGTTCCAGTCTGGATACTTCAGATCCAAAGCTCTTCCAGTAGAAGTCGAATCAGCCTTCAAGAGGATCCGGATCTCAGCGACATCAGCCTTCAAGTTCTTCGAACTGGTAAATCCTTCCTGAGTCTCTGAATCCCTCACTTGTTTTTCTTCTTCCCAGACTTGAGTCCAGGAGAAGCTGACCAAACCATAAGACCAGTATTGGAGGATCCATTACGAAGATAGCCGAATCCGAGGATCCAACAATCTGCTCGAGAGAGTTATTCCACCCAAATTCTGAGAAGATCACTGTCTGGTTGGTAAACCATCTCTCCTCTCTATTTCTGTTCTGTTGAAAGTTCAGAGCGAAACCCTAGGTCTGGGAGTTTCTCAACCCCCAGCGATCCGTTACTTCTGAACTACTCTGATAATTTAGTTTCTTCTAAATTGTGCTTTAAATCCTTACCTAGTTTCTTTCAACTTAGTTTAGCTTTACTTTGAGTCAAAGCCAATTTCTGAAAATATAAAAAAAAAAAAGAAATTAATCCTAAATTTACTTCCGCATATGCTTCTTTGTTCTTTGTTCTGCATCATTTTTGTATCAGAGCTTTCGTCCTTACATCATTTTTGGTATCAGAGCCCTGTCTAGGGTTTCTGTTTCGATTGCTTGTTTGAGTCTCTCTCTTTTTACTTTGTCTGCTCGAAGTAGACTCCCCAGGACGTCCGGTCCTAGGAATGAAGTGAGGTGCAAACCTTCTCTTCCCATTCCACGGGATGTTCCTAGGGCATGTAGGGGATCCGTTGGGTTATAACTTCATAGTAGGAATTGTAAACGGGGAAGTGCTCTATTTTCAGCCCATAATTGCTCTGTTACAGGAATTATTTCTCACTACAGGTAACTCTAAATTTGGTGATTTTTATTTTCTGAAACCAGTATAATTGAAACTAATTTTCATAATTTTCCCATATTTATTGGTTTCCGTGCGATTTCTGAGAATTAAATTACTGCAACTCTATTTTTGTATTCTGCAATCCATTTATTTTTGAGTGTTCATCTCTTAATTCATCTTAAGGGCATTTGAGCATCTAAGATAAGGGGAGGAGTTGATAACCTCTCCTTAGCCCAAAACCACCACCCCTTCATTCGAACCTAAGCCTTTAATCTAAAAATTGATTAGACCTAATTTGCCCTAGTGGGCTAGGGACATCAACAAGTCGGGTCAAGGCTAGTGTTGAGTCAGTTTGTCTGGTTACTCTGTGTGTGCTTTGTACTCAGTGTCTAGAACGGTGGTTCAGGGATTCCATCCCGAAGGGCTTGTGTGCTGGTCCGCCTACCTGGCCAATCTCTGATTGGTGTCTAGGATTGGCATTCAGGGACCTAACACTCCCCTTACACCTGCCTGGCTGAGTCCTGAGTTACTACAGGCTAGCTTGCCACTCTGATTGGGCACCTAGTTTGGGCTCTAGGTCTAGTTAGCACGTAGTCGTTCAGTTGAGTCTCATTTTGTGTGCTTGATTGCATCATGTCTACCCGGAATGGAGTACCCTACCAACCTGGTCAAACCCAACCTGATTTAGAGGCCATGGTTAGAGCTCTTACTGAGAGCATGAACAAATTAAGTCAGGATATGAATGAGAATTTTGCCCAGCTTAGGGATCGAGTCCAAGTACTTGAGGAACCTAGGCATCGGAATTGGACTCTTGACCCAGATTTTAATGTGCCTCAACCTCACCCACACCAAGAGCCTAGAAGACCTTTATACCGAGATCCTGAACCTAATCATAGGAGGCCTGACCCGAACCTGAGGATAGAGATGATAGGTTCATTCGGAACATCAAGTAGATGCACCCACTTTTGATGGTAGTTTAAATCCTAAGGTGTATTCTGATTGGGAGGGTGAGATGGACCAGTACTTTGAGTGGTATGCTATGTCTGAGGAGAGAAAATTCAAGTTTGCCAAGATGAAATTAATACATCAAGCTAGGTTATACTGGGGGAACATTGAGCTGACCACTAGAAGACAAAATGTAGAGCCCATAACCACTTGGCAGGGTATGAAAGAAAAGCTTAGAGACAAGTACCTACCCATTTCATACCAGCAAAATCTGTTAGACCAATGGCAGACTTTGAAACAAGGGAATCGATCTGTTTCAGACTACATAACCACCTTTGATGAATACCTAATGAGATGTGATGTGAGTGAAGCCCATGAGGTCACTTTGTCTAGATTTAGGGCTGGGCTTAGGGAAGATATTAAGAGAGAGTTGTTTCTGAGAGAAGGTACTGACCTAGACCAAGCCTATCAGATTGCACTGAACACTGAGAAGTTTCAGAGAGGACCCATGCCATCTAGGGTTAGTGCCCCAATCCCAAGAAATGGACCTAGCCAGGTACCCCTAGCAAGCCTAATCAGGGTATCCCCACCCCTAGGCCCATGGACAAAGGTTAGGCACCTGACACCCAGAGAACCCTTAGTATCATCTGTTTAAGTGTCAGAAGCCCAGTCATATCTCCAATCAGTGCACAGCCATAGCTTGTTTTAAGTGTCATAAGGTAGGTCATGTTTCTAGCCAGTGCCCTCATAGATCCCTATATATAGAAGAGGGAGGAGAAGAGAATTCCGAGCCTAATGAGGAGTTTGAAGAAGAAGTTTATGAGGCCGGAATAAATTTGGTTGATGAGTATGAAGGAGAGGAAGAATCCACTGAGTCTGACCACTTAGGGGTTGTGAGATGCATCCTGTCCCAGACTAAAGTTCAGGAAGATTGGCGTAGGACTAACATCCTACAGACTTTCCTTAAACTAGGGGATAAGGTTTGTAAAATCATCATAGATAGTGGGAGCTGTGTGAATGCCATTTCTACTAGCACTGTCAAAATGTTAGGCTTAACCCCAGTCCCCCACCCAACCCCTATAAGGTTTCTTAGGTAGACTCTACCTCTATACCCATCCAGTCTAGATGTCAGGTCCCAATCTAAATGCAATCCTATCAAGAGAAGATTTGGTGTGATGTCTTGCCCATGGGGTGAGCAGTATAATTCTTGGAAGACCTTGGTTGTATGATCATGATGCCACCCTCTTAGGAAAATCCAACACCTGTGTCTTTAGTTTCAATGAAAAGAAAATCACAATCCATTCAGTCCCACCTAAGGACAAGGTAGCTAAAGGAACCAGTAAGGTCAGAGAAATGAAGACGGAGTGAACCTAATTAGTGCCAAGGATCTAGAACAAGAAATTCATAGTCGT
This sequence comes from Areca catechu, assembly GCA_021397845.1. Taxonomy (NCBI): domain Eukaryota; kingdom Viridiplantae; phylum Streptophyta; class Magnoliopsida; order Arecales; family Arecaceae; genus Areca; species Areca catechu. Next base: position 105,290,825 of record CM038040.1, read on the forward strand.
TCACCATTTGGATGTTGACTACTAAGGAACTTAGGACTCCTACACCCTCAGAGCCTCCTCAGGAAGTTAAACCTTTATTAGAAGAATTTGAGGATTTTTCCCGAGGATCTGCCAGACCACCTTCCACCTCTTAGGGATATTCAGCATTCTATAGATTTAGTCCCAGGAGCTACCTTACCCAACTTGCCCCATTATAGGATGAACCATCTGAGCATAAAGAACTGCAAAAGCAGGTGGCGAATTGTTGAGGAAGGGGTTCATTAGAGAGAGTCTTAGCCCTTGTGCAGTCCCTGCACTTCTAACCCGAAGAAGGATGGCACGTGGAGGATGTGTGTTGACAGTCGTGCCATCAATAAAATCATAATCAAGTATAGGTTCCCCATCCCTAGACTAGATGACATGCTTGATATGATGGCCGGTGCCATGGTTTTTTCTAAAATTGATCTCAAGAGCGGCTATCATCAGGTTAGGATTAGACCAGGGGATGAGTGGAAAACAGCCTTCAAAACTAAGGATGGTCTCTTTGAATGGGTTGTTATGCCTTTGGGTTGTCCAATGCCCCTAGTACTTTCTTGAGGATTATGACCAGGTACTTAGAGCTTTCATAGGGAAGTTTGTAGTGGTCTATTTTGATGACATCCTGATCTATAGTAAGACCCCTGCAGATCACCTAGGCCACCTTAGACAAGTCTGTCAAGTTTTGAGGAATGATAGTCTCTACGGTAATCTCAAAAAGTGTGAATTTATGACCAGTAGAATTATCTTCCTTGGATTTGTCGTAACCCCTGACGGCGTGGCTGCCGATCCTCAAAAGATTAGCTCCATAGTAGAATGGCCAGAGCCGACCAGTGTGCATGAAGTCAGAAGTTTCCATGGCTTGCTACCTTCTATAGGCGATTCATCAAGGGGTTTTTAGTGCCATAGTTGCTCCTATCACAGACTGCATTAGGAAGGGAGAATTTCTGTGGACCAAAGCAGCCCATAAAGCCTTCCTAGATCTTAAGGATAGGATGACCCAAGCACCCATTTTAAGACTACCGGACTTTTCAAAGGTATTTGAGGTTGTCTGTGATGCTTTAGGAGTAGGTATAGGTGGAGTCCTAAGCCAAGAGAACCATCCCGTAGCATTCTTTAGTGAAAAACTTAATGATGCTAAGCTTAGGTATTCTACCTATGATAAGGAATTTTATGCGGTAGTGCAAGCTTTGCGTTACTGGAGACATTATTTGCTACCGCAAGAATTTGTGCTGTTTTCGGACCATGAGGCTCTTAGATTCTTGAATTCTCAGAAGAAGCTTAATCCTAGGCATGCTAAGTGGGTAGAGTATATCCAGTCCTATACTTTTGTTTTGAAGCATAAGGCTAGGTCTGAAAATAAGGTAGCTGATGCCCTTAGTCGTCGATCTTTGTTGTTGAATTCTGTTAGGGCTGAAGTCATAGGGTTTGAGCAAATCAAAGAAGAATATGAGTCGTGTCCGGATTTCAAGACTGTATACCAGGATCTAACTCAAGGACCATCTAGTGAACATAAGGATTATTCCCTTTTAGATGGCTTTCTGTTCTTAAGAATAGGCTTTGCATCCCTAGAACCTCTCTTAGGGAATTCTTGATTTGGGAAATTCATGCTAGAGGTTTAGCTGGCCATTTCGGAAAAGATAAGACCACCCTGGCTATTGAAGACCATTTTTTCTGGCCTAGCTTAAAAAGAGATGTAGCACACATTGTGGCTAGGTGTCGGACCTGCGCTGTTGCCAAACAGTGAAAACAGAACACCGGCCTTTATACCCACTCCCTGTCCAGATCGTCCTTGGCAAGATGTGAGCATGGACTTTGTGTTAGGTTTGCCTAAGACCCAGAGGAGGCATGACTCTATCTGTGTTGTAGTAGACCGATTTTCCAAGATGGCCCATTTCTTGCCTTGTTCCAAACATTTGATGCGTCTAAGGTAGCCACCCTGTTCTTTAATGAGATAGTTCGACTCCATGGCCTACCCAAGACCATTGTTTCAGATAGGGATGTTCGGTTCACCAGCTATTTCTGGAAAACCTTTGGCATAAGTTAGGGACGAAACTTAAGTTTTCAACTGCCTATCATCCCCAGATGACGGCCAAACCGAAGTAGTGAACCGTAGTTTAGGCAATCTGCTAAGGTGTCTTGTTGGTGAAAACATTAGGAACTGGGATTTGTACTTACCTAGAGCTGAATTTGCATATAATGACTCGGTCAATAGGTCTACGGGTAAGAGTCCATTTGAAATTGTGCATCGTTACAAACCCCACAAACCTCTTGACCTAGCTCCTTTACCAGTCCACACACGGGGTCTCCGAGTCTACCGAAGTTTTGCACAGCATATAAAAGACTTGCATAAAGAAATTCAAGCCAAAATAAATTTAAGTAATGAAATTATGAAATGGCTGATTCTCAAAGGCGAGTCAAAACTTTTGACGAAGGAGACTATATAATGATTAGGTTAAGGCTGAACGGTTTCCTCCTGGAACCGTTAGAAAGTTACATGCTAGGGGAGCTGGACCATTTAGAGGTGGTAAAGAGAGTAGGATCAATGCCTATGTGCTCGAGTTACCTCCAGAACTAGGCATTAGCTCCACTTTCAACATTACAGACCTAGTAGAGTATAGGGAGCCAGCTGTGATTCCCCAGTGAGGCTTTTGAACCTAATCCTGCTCTTGAGAGTGAAACTGACCCTGTGTGTCCACCAACAAATTGGCCTATGAGGGAAAGAGCAGATTGAAAAGATCCTGGATGATCAGGTTATCTCTACTCGTAATCGAGGATACCAAAGATACCTGGTCGCTGGCTAGGAAGGCCAGATTCTGATGAATCTTGGATCTCCCGAGAAGAATTACAAGAGCGGAGTGAAATGTTAGTCTAAACATATACTTGGTATTTTGTTATTCATCAAAATTAAGGAGCCAAAGCCAACAACAACTTTATCTATGTTGTGGTCGATCACTTTAACAAGATGGCACACTTCTTGCCTTGTTTCCAAACTTTTGATTCTTCAAAAGTGGCTAAGCGTTTCCTAAATGAAGTGGTTAGGTTACATGGTTTGCCCAAAACCATTGTGTCTGATAGGGATGTCCGATTCACTAGCTATTTTTGAAAATCTTATGGCAACATGTTAGGACCCAAACCAAAGTTTTCTACCACCTACCATCCACAACTGACGGTCAAATAGAAGTTGTGAATAGGAGTCTTGGAAACCTGTTGATATGTTTAGTTGGTAAGAGTAATGAAAATTGGGATCTTTTTGTTACCACGTGCTATTTGCCTATAATAGCTCAATCAATAGGTCCACTAGAAAAGTCCATTTGAGATTATCCATGGATACAACATAAAAAGCCCATAGACCTTATCCCTTTACCCATGCATGCATGAGTTTCTTGTCGAAGCAAGATCTACTCTGATACCAAACTATCATGACACACCGGATGAGATCACCCCATCCCGAACCACTTGCACCGTCTCAAGCACAAAGCACCGTGTGAAGAACTATAGCGAAAGCAAAAAGCCAGACATTACTCTATACCATGAATCTTGAATAATGAAGATCAACCAAAGAATATATCAAGATTAAGAAGAAGTTTAGGGAGAAAAACAAGGGTTTATATTATCTCCTATGTGAATAGATTACAGGACCTTCTAGAAGACTCGATCCTCTCTCTCTCAAGGCTGTATAATATATATATCTAGGTTAGGTTAAACCAAACCTAGCCCCCTTGAACCAACTCCCAACCGGCACATCATCAAAACAGCGAACCCGTCATCCGAGTCGACTTGCAGTATTCGAGTCGACTCGTCCAGACCATTCCTTCAACTGTTTTGAGAATATGAGCCACTCCAGCAAACCGAGATGACTCGACCAGAGTGTCTTCATACCTACCCTAAGAACTAAAGTCGACTCCCGAAAACGAGCTGACTCGACCAGAGGAATCACCCAGAACCCCGTGCTATGCCACCAACCGAGTCAACTCGAAGGACCATCGAGCCAACTCAAACAGATAGACCGAACAATAAACATTGTAACATAATCTATCACCTAGGACTCTTACCGGACTCACTCCTAGCCCTAGTTACATCATGACCAACATGACAAAGATCCAAAACATGACTCCAGATGCCTTGGATACACCACACGAGACTCAACAATCTCCACCTTGATGTTTCAAGCTTTCGGTCAACTCCATCTTCTCTATCAACCGCATTAGTCCCATACACTTGTGAAAGCTGTCCCTTGGAAGAACCTTCATCAGTGCATCAGCTGGATTCTCCTTGTATAAACCTTTTCCAGCTCCACCTCACCTTCCTCCACCTGCTCTCTAATCCGATGGTATCTGATGTCGATGTGCTTCATCCTGGCATGATATACTGAATTTTGTGCAAGTAACAATGCACTCTAGCTATCACAATACACCTTTATAGCCTCCTGTTTGCAGCCCATCTCCATAGCCAATCCCTTCAGCCATAGAGCCTCCTTTGCTGCCTCCGTGATGCCAATATACTCTGCTTTAATGGTGGATAACACCGTTATAGTCTGCAAACAAGACCTCCAAGACACAGGTCCTCCATTCATGCTGAATATGAAACCTGTTGTGGAATGACAAGTATCCATATCTCCACCAAAGTCTGCATCCACAAAGCCTTCCATCTCACCCTGGGCAACCTGGCTATGTTAGAGTGTTCCACATCACCTCCATGCTATCCATTGCAGATGTCCACTTCAACTGATCCCACCAAGTATCTAAAGATCCCTTCAATGCTTGCCAGTGTTCCTTGCCAGGCTGTGCCATGAATCTACTCACCTGACTCACTGCATGGGCTAGATCCGGCCTACAACACACCATAGCATACATTAGGCTTCCCATGCCAGATGCATAAGGCACCCTCTCCATTTCCTGAGCCTCCACCTCAATCTGTGGTGACATACTCTTTGAATGTCTGAAATGTCCTGCAAGTGGCAGCACTGCTAGTTTGGCCTTCTCATTCCAAACCTCTCCAGCACCATTTGAATGTATCCTCCCTGAGATAAATGCAGCAACTTCTTGGGTCTCGGTCTCTGAAAATCTCCATGCCCAAAATCTTCCGTGCAGCCCCCAAGTCCTTCATCTCAAACTCTCGAGATAGGCTTGCCTTCAAATCCTGCACTGTCCTCTTACTCTTGCATGCTATCAGCATGTCATCTACATACAAGAGTAGATATACCTTGGATCCATCCTCCAAAGATTTTAATACACAGATGGATCAAAATTACACCTGGAAAGTTCAATGCTTCTCACGAAGGTATCAAATCACTTGTACTATTGTCTTGGTGACTGCTTCAACCCATACAATGATTTCTTCAACAAGCATACCTTCTCCTTTGATCCAGGCTCCCTGAACCCCTGTGGTTACTCCATGTAGATACTCTCCTCAAGATGTCCATGGAGAAATGTTGTCTTCACGTCCATCTCTACTCCAGCTCCAAATCCTGAGCTGCTACAATACTTAACAGCACCCTGATAGACGTATGCCTAACAACAGGAGAAAGATCTAGAGTAGTCAGTGCCTTCTTTCTGTGAGTATCCCTTGGCTACCAACCTAGCCTTGTACCTCACTCCACCTTGCTCTGAATTCCCTCCTTCCTTGTAAAGACCCATTTGGAGCCAATGGGTCGACCCCTATTGGTAGATCCACTAGCTGCCATGTCTTGCTCTTTCGAAGAGAGTCCATCTCCTCCATCATGGCATGCATCCATGATCTCGCATATGAACTATCCATGGGCCTCCTCAAATGTCTCTGGATCTCCACTGGCAGAGGAGAGCATATGAGATGGTCTCATCTATGCTATACACGCATCGATTTCTGGATGTTCCTCTTGGGCTTGTGCAGTGCTACGCCTCTTGACTGTCCTGCAAATCTGTAGTTTCTGGCTCCTCCTGCACGTCCTCCTGGTCAGAAACCCTCCTCGCAATTCCTCCATATGGGTGGGAATGTGACTGTGACTCACCACCTAAAAGTGAACCTATTTTGGGGCTGAAACTGATGGCTCATCTCCTGACTACAGAAACTGAGATCTGTTTCCTCCACAGACCTATCAACTCTAGTTGCAACACCGGGCTTCCTTAGAAGGCTCCTCTCATCGAAGATAACATTCCTACTGATTGTGGACCATTGATAGGGAGGATTTACCAGTAGGTATCCTTTCATGCCCCTTGGGTATCCAATGAATACCGTTTGCATGACTTTGGATCCAATTTATTATTCCTTTCGGCTCCTTCCACCAATGCATATGCTGGACTGCCGAAAACTTTAGGTGACCAAGCTCCACCTTCTTCCACTCCAGACCTCTTCAGGGATGCCTCCATCGATTCTTCTATTTGGGGACCTGTTTACAAGAAATAAGAAAAGGTTATACATCACACCAAAAAACCGTAGGCAGTGATGCTTGCAACCTCAAGCTCCTGGCTTTCTCTGTCAATGTCCAGTTCATCCTTTCAGCTACACCATTTTGTTTGGAGTCATCTTCACTATGAATTGGCGTTTGATGCCATTCTCCTCACAGTAACTTCTAAACTCAAGCATGGGTACTCTCTTCCATTGTCCAGACTGCAGGCACTTAACTGGTTCCTATTTCCTTTTTCACTTTAGCTCTCCAGGCCTTGAATCGGGCAAATACCTCTAATTTCCCTGATCAGATATACCCACAACTTCCTGGAGAAGTCATCGATGAAGGTAACAAAGTATTTTGCTCCACCCCTAGCTGATACGGGTGTCGACCCCCAAACATCCGAGTGAACTAACTCCAAAACTCCTTCACTCAGCTTGGTACTCCTGGGAAACTTTACTCTGTGCTATTTGCCATAAATACAAAACTCACATAGATCATCTCCCTCTTTCCTAAGTGCTGGAATTAGACCCTTCTTGGAGAGTTCCATGAGTCCCTCGGTCACTAATGTACCCATCCGATAGTGCCATAGCTGGTAGGTAAGCTGCTCCTCCTGTGCTGCAACAAGGATTTCTGCACTATCTGTCACAACTGAGCCTTCCATCCTATAAAGGTTGTTGCTCAGTCTCCTTCCTATCATCACCACCAAGGCACCCTTGATTATCTTCAAGCATTTACTACCCGGTGAACAGCTAAAGGCATACCCCTGCTTCTCCAAATAACCTAGGGAAATCAGGTTCTTCTTCAGCTCCGGCACATGCTTGACATTGGTAAGCGTCCGTATGACTCCATCATACATTCTTACCTTGATTGTACCAACACTAGCAACCTACATGGGTGATCATTCCCGAGACTCCACTTCCACCATTTGCTTTGGCAAGAAGCAAACTAATTCCTGTGTGAAGTGTAATGAAAAGAGCAGGCTGAATCCATGTCCATTCACGTCATACTCCATGGCTCCATCTGATACAACCAATAAATCATCATCACTGCCCTCAAATGAATTTGCACCACTCCCACTGATCAAATCTCTTTTGGAAAGCCCTTCCCCTTCTCATTCTTCAGAAGTGACAGTTCCTCTTCATGACCAGGCTGATGACATTTAAAACACTTCCAACCCTATTGACTATCTTGAGATTTGACCTAACTTTTGATTTTCCTCAAGTCCTATCCCTTGGCCTTCCTTGCCTCTCATTCATGGCAAGACCCTCTGAACTTGAACTCCTTTACATAGCTTTTCCCCACTGTTCATTAGACCTGAGAACTCCAACCACCTCTTCAAAGTTTAATGTCTCCTTTCCATGCACCAGAGTTGTAATGAGACCGTCATATGATACTGAAAGTGAACACAACAATAGGAGAGCTCTATCCTCCTCATCTATCTTGACATTAGACTCATAATCCAAGCACACTTGATTGAATTTTTGGATTGAGCAATCAGATCTCCTCCCTCAGACATCTGCAAGCTGTACACTATTTCTTTAACCATAACTTGTTCGTCATATTCCTGCCCAAGTAGTGTTCGCCAACTTCCTCCAAAGGCCCTTCGCCGTGGTTTCTCCACTGATCTCAGTAGAACCTGATCAGCCAAGCACATCTTGATTATGTTGAAAGCTATCTCTTCTAGTTCCTCCCATTCTTCCAAACTAACCTTCTCTGGCTTCTCTCCTACTAACACCTTATAGATCCGGTTCTGTACGAGTAAATCCTTCATCCTTTGTTGCTAAAGGTAAAGTTCCCTTGCCATCAAATTTTCCAAAGTCTGCCTTGATACTGCAGATGCCATATCAACAGATTTTATCAAATCAACAACACCAACTACTCACCGTAATGTTTTGATCAAAACTGTGCACTTGATCCCAACAATGATCTTCTTCCTTCATGCCACCCAGGCTCTGATACCAAAGTGTCGGAGCAAGATCTGCTCTGATACAAACTATCATGACACATTGGATGAGATCACCCTGTCTGGACCACTTGCACCGTCTCAAGCACGAAGCACCGTGAAGAGACTATAGCAAAAGCACAAGCCTGACGTGAACTCTATACCATGAATCTTAGGAAGATCGGGATAATGAAGATCAACCAAAGAATATATCAAGATTAAGAAGAAGTTTAGGAAGAAAAACAAGGTTTTATATTATCTCCTGTGTGAATAGATTACAGGACCTCCTAGAAGACTCGATCCTTCTCTCTCAAGGCCATACAATATATATAATCTAGGTTAACCAAACCTAGCCCCCTTTAACCAACTCCCAACCGGCACATCGTAAAAATAGTGAACCCGTCATCAAGTCGACTCGCAGATTCGAGTTGACTCGTCCAGACCATTCCTTCACTATTTTGAGAATATGAGCCGACTCTAGCAAATCGAGCCGACTCGACCAGAGTGTCTTCATACCTACCCTAAGACTAAGTAGACTCCTCCTGGAAATCGAGCTGACTCAACCAGAGGCATCATCCAAACCCCCGTGCTTTGCCACCAACCGAGTCGACTCGAAGGACCATCGAGCCGACTCGAACAGACAGACTGAACAATAAACATTGTAACAATCTCATCATCTAGGATTCGTATCGAACTATTTCCTAGCCCTAGTTACATCATGACCAACATGACAAAGATCCAAACTTGACTCCCAGATACTTGGATACACCACACGAGACTCAACATTTCTAAGTCTGCAAAGTTGTATGCATAGCATGTTCAAGATTTGCACAAAGAGATTAGTAAGAAAATTAACTTGAGCAATGAAACTTACAAGCATATGGCTAATTCCTGTAGTGAGTCAAAGAATTTTATGAATTAGACTATGTGATTAGGCATAGACCTAAACGGTTCCCATCCAAAACTATGAAAAAGTTACATGCCCGTGGTGCAGGTTCCTTTCAAAATAATAAAAAAAATTGGACCTAATGCCTATGTGCTGTGAGTTACTGGTGTGGACACTAGGTGCCAGTAAATAATACGGTTTAACCTCCACAAACCCTGTGGATCACCTGGAAATTTAAAGCGATGACAGGTTGAACCCACATCCCTGGATCACCTGTGAATAAAGCCCTAAACCCAACCTCTTTTACCATGTAAATATTTATTTTAAATTATGTTATATAGGCTTAGTTGGGTTTAGCCCTTTTTACCGATTAGAGTTTGTATAAAAAATTTCATTTATCAGTTGTGTCAAATCCTATTTACCAATTGAGTTTAAATGGTCCAGTTTTAGTTAACCTTTTTACCAATTGGAATTAGGGTTTATTTATTGGCCTTTTGGGCCAACCCTTCTTACCAAATTGGAATATTTATTTAATTGACTATGCCTTTTGATCAAACTGGGTTTTAATTGATCAAGTTAGGCTTTAGATATTTTGTTTGAGTCTTGTAATAATTAGTTATTGAGTTTTGTAATTCAAGGGGGATCCAATTGAAGACCCATGTGACTTCATGTGCACCCAATTGAATACCCATGTGCTAGCCCAAGACAAGCCATGTGACTCCATGTGCTAGCCCAAGATAATCCATGTGACTCCATGTGTTAGCCCAAGTCAGTTTGTTCTTGGCGCCACCTTTTCAAGGATTTGGTCATCAACACATGTCATGTTTGGACATGCCATGTCATTTTGGGGCAACACCCTCCATGCCACTTTATTTGGACATCATCACATGACAACACATGCTATAAATCCTCTTTGGTCGGCCACTTAAAAGGAGTTTCACCAACTTAATTTTAAGATGTGTAAATAATAAGGACTCTCCCAAATTGGAGCCTCCACTCAAGAATTTCATGCCAACTTATTTTAAGGTGAGTAAATAAGAAGGGGTCTTCCCATTTAGCACCCTCTCATCTCAAATCATTTGATGCCAAATCAAAGGAGTCAGCCAAGTGTTTCTTACTTCAAGAGTTCTATTTCAAAAGGGGAGCAATCAACATTCAAATTTCAAGGAGTCTTCCTAAATGCAAATGAGATCATTTAAGAAAGATTAATTCTCAATTATTGCCAATTTCAAGTTAAGAAATATTTGTCGATGATTTTAAGAGGAGTAAGCCAGAAAGACTCCTCAAAATTGTCACCCATCTCAGTTGACGCCCACCTATGGATTGTTGTCGCCCAAGCTATGAAGACTATCTCTTGTTGTCGCCCACTTGAAGAAAAGTCCAGATCAGCCCTACAAGCATGAGTCCATGCCATATTGACCATAATTCCAGGAGTTGTAGTCCAGGGAGAAGGAGTTTACAGTTTGAATCCCTACACTACTAATTATGGGTCTTAAATACCCATCAATCCCTTGTAATTTTTATTATTCATCAATAAAAAAATTCTGCTGAATTTTTGCTCCTTTGCTATGTGCATCGTGGGGTATGTGGCCCTTTTTCTTTGTTCTATGGAACATCATGGGGTGCGAGGCACTAATTTTCCTATCTATCCAGCCAACAAGAAGACCCAACCATCACTTCGAACCCTTCCCTTCCTTCTTTTTTCGTCATTGCTGATTCCTAACTTGAGTTTCCTTTGTTGAGTGTTTGCAGGTGATCAGGAATCAAAGTTAGGAGTTCTTGCCTCAGAACCGACGTTGCTCGAAAGATCGGAGCTCGAGATCAAGTTCTTGAAACCCTACCACGACAATCTTGAGAGTTATGTTAGATCTGAAGAATCAATCTTCGTTGGTAACTTTAAACCTATTCTCCCCTCTTTAGTTTCTAATTAGCTGAAAGTTAATCCTAGTTTCGGCAGTTTTTTATCCACCAGATCCTGTTTTCTTAGTTATTTTGTTTGGTTTACTTGTGCGGGTAGTTAATTAAACTAGTTTCCTTTAATGTCTCCTTCAAGTCTTCTTTCAAAATCTAAAAAAAATAAAAATTATTCTTTGCTAATTAGTGTTAATTAGGCTTTAATTATTTGTCCTGCATCAGTTTTGGTATCAAAAAGGTTAAACTAGGATTTAATCTCTCTTGTGCTGACTTAGTTTCTCTTCAAGTACTCGGATCGGGTGTTTCACAATGGCCGTCCGGTCATAGAAAAAAGTAGAGCTGCAAGACCCTTACCTCCCATTTAAATAGGATTTCCTATGGCATGTAGGGGTGCTGCTATGAATTGACCCTTGAAGAAGAAAACAAAGAGAGCATTTTTAGGGTTTATTTTCTGCATCACGTCTATCACAGTACATAGTCTATTGTTTTGATTGTTTATGCATGAAGGTAACATAGAATCACCTGATTCTTATTTTGTTGGACCCATCATAATTAAAAGTGTTTTTAATTTTTTTTAAGAATTATCGTAGTTTGTAGATTTTTTGCTCCCAGGAATACTGCCTAAGAATAATTCTGTTCTGAATTTCAGCAATTCTAGTTTAGGGTTCTTTTGGCATAAATCTTGCATATTTTAATTTCTTGCATCTTAGGGTTTTTTCTACAAACTATATCTCTACTGAAAAACAAAATAACAAAATACAAAAAAATAATTAATTTTATTTTCATGTTATTTTAATTATTTTTGTTTGATTGCATCTAGGATTTCATCTTATGTGTGTGCATCATCAAGTAACATAATCTTAAGGGCACTTGAGCATCTCAGATCAGGGCAAGAGCTCATCATCTATCCTGGGCCCTCAACAACCTTCTTTGCATCTGAGCCTAACCCTAATTAAAATTCAATTAGACTTAATTGCTTTAGTGAGCTAGGGACACCAATAGGTCGGGTTCCAAGTTTTGTGTGTAAGCTAGTGCACCCAATCCTTTGATTATCACTTGAATCTGGTGTCTAAGGCTTGAGGTCCAAAGGCAAATGCCCTAAGCAATTTTGTGGTTCTTAATTAGGACCCTGTGAGAGCAGGGAGAGCATCCCACGACCCCACCTCTTACCTGGCTAGTGGACAGGGTAATTGTTGAATTGGCTGTAATTTGAGCTGACCCATTCTACTTGAGCTCTAGGTCTAGGAAACCCTAGTCCAAGTCGAGTTCGATATTTTTGCATTGCATAACCCCTAAATTAAGAGACCAATACTTGTAGCCTCAAATCCAACCTAGTCTAGTTTGACCTTGGAGTCCACTATGGTAACCTTACTAAGGACCTTCACTGAACAATATACCCAAATGAACCATAAGTTTGATCGACTGGATCAATGATTAGAAAACCTAAAGAGAATCCATAGAACCCATACTAATCCTGGTTTACCCAAACCAACTATCCTTAGTTAGCCAGAACCCACTATGATCTGTGGCTATAGTCAAAACCCAAGT